>CM073599.1:38069737-38754737 GCA_037074985.1 Solanum bulbocastanum
CATCAAGAACTATTTGTCCAATTCACCAATGTTGGTTCCTTCGCGAGAAGGGAGCCCATTGTTGCTATATTTGTCTATCTCGGATAACACATTTAGATGCATGCTTGGTCAACATGATGAAATCGGGAAGAATGAGCAAGTCATTTATTACTTAAGCAAGAAATTCACTCCATATGAGGCTCGTTACACTTTTTGGAAAGGACATGTTGCGCTTTGACCTGGATTGCTCAGAAGTTGAGACATTATTTTTCTTCTTATACCACATATCTCATTTTCAGGATGGACCCATTGAAGTATATTTTTTGGAAAGCGATTCTGATCGGTAAGTTAGCTAATTGGCTAATGCTCTTGAGTGAGTTTGACATTGTGTACGTGACTCAGAAGGCAATAAAAGCACAAGTCTTGGCTGATCATCTTGTGGAGAATTGGGTTGATGAAGAGTACAAACCACTCAAGACTTATTTTTCCAATGAAAAAGTTGCATTTGTAGGTGAAGATATTTCTAAAGCGTACCCTGGTTGAGGGTATTCTTTGATGGAGTGGCAAATCATCAAGGGAAAGGTATCGAAGCATTCTTAGTGTCAGAATCTGGTCAACACTATTTAATGGCGGCTAAACTCCGATTTGATTGCACGAACAACATGGCTGAGTATGAAGCTTGCGTCCTCGGTTTAAAGATGGCAAATGATATGAACGATGAGTTACTGGTTGTTGGAGATTCAAATTTGTTGATTCATCAGGTTCAACGTGAATGGGTCGTAAAGAACCCAAAGATCACACTGTACGTGTAGTATATATAGCAGTTGTGTAAAAGATTCCACAAGATCGAGTTCAGATACACTCCCAAGACACAGAATAAGTTGGCCGATGCTCTTGCTACCATCACATCAATAATTAAACATCCAGATACAAGTTATATCGATCTAGTAGATATAGAGGTAAAAGAGACGCATTGTTCATATGTTGAAGAGGAACCAGATAGTTTACCTTGGTATATTGACATCAAGAAGTACTTGGAGACTAGAATTTATCCTGAGAATACAATGTTTAATCAGAAGAAGTTGATACGCGGTCTGACCCTTAATTTCTTTCTAAGTGGATAAATCCTTCATAGAAAGACTCCAGATTTAGGCCTTCTTGGATGCGTTGATGTTATTGAAGCTGCAAAGCTTCTTGAATAGATACATGCTGGAGTCTGGGTACTCATATGAATGGGCTCACTTTGGCAAGAAAGATCCTCTGAGCCAATTATTTTTGGATGACTATGGAACATAATTGTTGCAAGTTTGTGCAGAAATGTTATAAATGTCAAATGCATGGTGATTAGATTCGAGTCCCACCTCATGAACTCAATGCTATGAGTTCACCTTGGCCATTTGTAGCTTGGGGCATGAATGTCATTAGTCTAATAGAGCCAGTCGCCTCTAACGGACGTAGATTCATTTTGGTTGCCATTGACTACTTCACCAAGTGGGTAAAAGCAACTTCGTTTAAGTCAGTAACCAAGAAATTTGTAGCTGATTTTGTTCGCAACAATTTGATATGTAGGTTTGGAGTACCAAAATCCATCATTACTGATAATGAAGCGAGTCTCAACAGTCACTTGATGAGAGAGATATGTGAACAATTCAAGATTACTCATCGAAACTCAACTACCTATCGTCCCCAAATGAATGGAGCTGTAGAAGCCGCCAACATGAACATAAAGAAGATTCTGAGGAAAATGATTGACAGAGGTTGGCACGAGATGTTGCCATATGCTTTGTTGGGTTATAGAGCGACTGTTAGAACGTCAATTGGAGCTACTCTATACTTGTTAGTATATGGGACATAAGCCGTTATACCTGTCGAAGTTGAGATACCTTCATCGAAAATCATCCAAGAAGCTGAATTGAGCGATGTTGATTGTGTCCACAAATGGATTGGTCAGTTAAAATTGATTGATGAAAAGAGAATGGTTGCGGTTTGTCATGGTCAACTGTTTCGACAGAGAATGATTCTTACTTTCCACAAGAAAGTAAGAGCTAGGATATTTGAAATCGATCAGTTGGTTTTCAAACACCTTTTCCCTCATCAAGATGAGTACAAAGGGAAATTTGTACCAAATTGGCAAGAACTCTACATGCTTCGCAAAGTGTTATCTGGAGGTGCCTTGGTCCTGTCAGAGATGGATGGCACCAAATAGCCGAAACCGATCAACTCAAATGTAGTTAAGAGATACTATGTGTGAAGTTTCAGTTTGTATTGTTTGTCATTTCCTTGTAATCACTTCATTTAACATTTTATCCCTTTTGTAATAAACTACGTCGGACCTGAATTCTCAAGAATGAGATGCGTAGGCGGCCTATGTCAGCCTCGGTCACCCCCTTTATCCTTTTTAATTTATTTCATTTTTATTTGAACTACATTCGACCTGAATTCTCAAGAATGAGATACGTAGGTGGCCTGTGTCGGTCTTGGTCAGTTTATTTGTAATTTTCCTATTTCTGTTAATCCTCGAGAAGGGGATTTACCTTTGACCTGATTCCTGCCTCAACGGGATACGTAAGTGCCATAACGGCTCAGTTATATCTCCCGTAAGATTTTTATTTTTTCTTTATAATAAAAAATGCAACAGAATTTTTGAAAGGAACTCAAAAATTCTCAAGAAAAATATCTCTTCAACAAGTTAAAACTGAAGTTGCTTTAAGATTTGCAACTGGGACAAAATTTTTGAAAAGGTCTAAAAAATTTCGTGATTTGTTCATCAACAGTTCAATATATGCGGAGACAGTTAATTGGAATAAAAATTTTTGAGGATGACCTCAAAAATTTTGATAAGGTTCATTGGGAGTTCAGAACAACTTTGAATACATCCTAACAAGTAATCAGATAGACCTCGAGACATCAACTTCAAAGGCGTTCATTAAGCTTGATGTACATGGCACTTGGAAGTGACCTTTTCCAAACATTACTTTTGAAAATCTATTTTCCTTAAAAACTTTTCCTTCATGTTTCAATTATTTTTGGCATAAAAATATTTGTCTTATCTATCAAGAATCGAGAGATCGGGAAAATCAACCGGAGATAGTCAGACAAGGAGCAAACAATCGAAAGGATTCGACACAGATAAGTTCACTTTAAACTAACAATTTTTCTGTGGATGCAGGTCTATAAGTTTTCCTCAAGAGCATCATATTCCTCCATTCAATGAACGTGGAGAAGTCAAAAAGACGGGGAGCTCTCCAAAATTAACAATTTTTATGTGGATGCAGGAAAAGTTTTATGCTTAATATAAAAAAGAAGAGAATATGAGTAGCATTATTTCATTCAAATTCTCAACAAGGCGAGGTCCATAATGAATATACAATTATGTTCGAATGGAACAAATGAATACCTCAAAGAGAGAAATTTTATTTTTTTCTAGCAACTAAAGATACCTGGAGGACGCTTATCTACATCATATTATTAGACATGATATTATTCTTACCCGAAAAGCCATTCATATCGTATTATCAAATGAGATGATACCACTACTCCAAGGGTCATTTTAATTTTATTGTCAATTGAGACGTTACCGCCACCCAAAAGATCACCTATGTTTCTCGGTGAAGCATTATCTTTATTCGGTACCAGGGCATCGTCAAAAGATTCATGCATTGCAAGAGAAGATTCATGCATTGCAGAAAGAGATTCATACATTGCGGAAAAAGATTCATGCATCGCGGGAAAGAGATTTACGCATTACAATAGAATGAAATCATGCATAGTAAGAGAAAGAAGTCATGCATCACAAGAGAAAGAAGTCATGCATTGCAAAAGAAAAAAACCATGCATCGCAACTGAAAGAAGTCATTTGTTGTAAGAGAAAGAATTCATGCATTGCAAGAGAAATAATCATGTATTGCAAGAGAAAGAGGTTATGCATCGCAAGAGAAAAGATTCACGCATCGCATTGAAGAAAGTCATGCATCTGAGAAAATCAACAACAATGTCAAGAGAACTATTAACATATTACATCAGCCTATTTTATTACTTCAAGATCAAAGGAAGAGTACATTGAAATTATATTGCAAATATGAGATACAAGCTTTATTTGCTTTACGTCAAACTGGAGGAAGCTGACGTCAAATGCTCAAGGAGAGAAATTAAGTGTCAACATGGTAAAAGACACTATCTCCCCCATTTGAATTCCATTTTATGATAATGAGTTTTATCTCAGTCTTTTTCGAGAGCATCCTAAGAGGATGAATCTTCAAAGCAAACCACAAGTGCGGACGATATCAAAAAGGATGCAGCACAACGTGAAACTTTTTCTTAACAGCGAACTGGGACATAGTCCAAAGAGAGGTGCCAAACTCTTAGGAAGCGAGCTGAGGAGCGACTTCCACCACAATCAAACCACACCCGTATCAGAAGGCATGTGGGTTTTCCTTTAGGTTTATTGGTTTCAGTTTCGCATCTGGATAATTTTGGTTTTCACTGTAAGCAACCTTCCAATCCGAGTGGCAATGCTCTAAGAGTGTTGGAAATTACGTCTGTGTAAGTCCTTTTTTATGGGTGTGAAACATGCCACATTCATGGTTAAGAGATTGCAAACCTCTTTTTCATACTCAACTTACTTTGTCACTTTTCCAGAATCGAAGGTTATCTTGCACAATAGATTACCTTCTCAACCGATCGTGTCAAACTACAAGTAGCCTGATTTCCTAAGTTGAGGGATATATAAGCGGGATCAATGTTGAAACTTGACTGTATTCCAACACTAGCTCTTAATCTTTTTCTCGAGTATTCTGGTACCTCCATTATTCGATATCGGGATGACTTATGAATTCTTTCAGAATCGTGCGTTAAATCAAGTGTATCAAACTATAAGTGGCCTAAATTCTCATATAGCCTGAGATATGCGGGAAACCCATTTTCGGGGTTCGGCAATATTTCCTAAAGTCCGTACCAAACTCCCTTTTTCGGAAAAGATAAAGAAGTGGTCGGCCAAAACTTAGATTAGTCAATTTCATATTCCTTGAATTTCTTGCATCAATTCAAGTAAAATGAGGGACAGTTGTTGACACCCAATTTTGACTCTCCTTAATAGGAATTAACTTTCGAGTTTCTTATATTTCAAACGATTTGGAATAATTAGTTTATAAATTCAAATATTTTTCAAGTTATTTTTAAAAAGCAATTTTGTCATCCTTGATAATTTTGATAATTTTAAATACTAGAATTTATATTTTAACAAATGTGTTTGTCATTTTAGGAATATTCAAAAAATGGTCTCAAAAAGATTTTAGTTTTACTTAAATATTTTATTAATTTAATTTTGTCTAAATTGGTAGTTTATATGCTTGAGTTTTGGTTTTATTGAGGTATTTATTTTGTTTCATTAAGATTAAGAAGCTCCTTAGTTAATCATATCGATTCTCCTTATTAAAATTGCTAACTGAGCTTGTCTCAATCAACTAAGTTTGGCCACATTTTATTTTTCCATTGGCTATAATGTAAATCACTATGGCCAAAGTTCAAATTCAATTCTAGCTTACTTATTTTAAGAGAAGAGATCAATTATATAGGCCCTACTCTAATTTCCAGCAGCACATGTTTCCAATTTGCTCAGCCCATTTGTTCGTTTTTCCTCATTCCCTTTTAATTCCCAGCCAACACATTTTTCAAGCCTACCATTTACCATTTAACTGACCCATCCCTTTAATTCCCCCTCTAACTCGGCCCAACTCTTTTCCCAGCCCACAATCTTACTACTCCTTAACCCGACCCAACCCTCTTCTTAACCAAAGATACCAGCACATACAATTCCCAGACATTAACAACATCAGATGCGTCTTCATCAATGAATACACGACATCAACAACATCTAGCAAACGACGTGAACAACGGCTCTAAACGACACCTTTTCTATCAAAATACACGGCAAAGCAGATGCATTTTTATTTTTTCGTGTCTTCTTCCTTCTCGGCCAGAACAATGGTATGATAGTATTGTTCCAACAACAAAAATCACCTGCACTTTTGTCCTAGCAGCCGCGTTTGTTGCCCTTTGCTCTCGTGGATGGGTGCCACGTCGAGCACAAGGATGATTGGATTAATCCAAGCCATCCACGCCACCCCTGTCGTCCGAATTTCGTAGGATTTGGGTTGAATTCTCGTACAAAAAAACAACTCCTTGGTCCTTAGGAAATTTTGAATTGAGGATTGAGTTTGAGAATTCTAATTCTACCCTCGTTCTCACTTGAATTTTCGTCCCTTTCCCCCTAGGAACAAACCCTAAATCTCCTTTTATATAAACCCTTCTTCTTCTTCATTGTAAGGGTTGAGAAATTTTTAATTAAGAGAGAGAATAGCACAGTAAAATAGCTACGATAAATACATACGAAATACATTCTTGAAAGGGAAGAGATACTTGGTTCCAATTCGAGTGTCATTCGCGTTCGAGTTTTGTGGTGGAGAAATCGCAGTCATCAGCTCATCCTGTCCTTGTTCGCTGCTCATAATGAGGTAAACCATTCTTAACACTTTTATTCATTTTGCTTTCAGTCGTCAAAGAATCTGTTTCTCTTTTTCTAGTGTTTATGTTCGAGTTTTAGATCAACTGTTTTGTTCGGATTAGTGGAGTTTAGATTTGTTACGGTTATCTTGCGGCATGATTGATTCTTCCATTTATGATTATTTGATCTTATTTCCAGTAGTTTAGATGTTGTTCAATCTTAGTTTTAATATGTTATGGGTACTATATCTCTTTATTCCATCTTATTCATTGAAAAGAGTGGGATATGAATCATAGTGTTTAAAACCCCTCTCTTATTCATGTTCTAAAACTTTTTTTTTGCAAAATCATAGCATACCTTGTTATTTTTGTTTATTGGTTACCTTGGTTTGGTTGCTCTCTGTCAAGAATTTGTTAGTTTTAAGATGTTTTTCCTTTAGAAAAAATCTTATTTTTGCCTTTGTTTCTTCGTTTTAACTCCATGGGTTGAGAGTAGTCGTTTAATCCTAAGCTTATTTGTATTTTCTATGGGTTTCAGTCACTTATTGGTAGATCTCCTTGGTTCATCTATTTTTTTCGTTCCTACTCTTCGGTAATCCATTTTCTTTAATAATATTTAGGAATTAGTTACTATGCATTAATGGTTTCTTTCTTAATGTATTACATCGTCCTATCTAGTTTATGCGTATCAGTGATAATTTGTAGGATTTCGTGTAATATGTATAATATCCTTTAGTGGGAATTATGTGTTTGTTTGTATAAATCGTTATATATATCTTTGCTTTCTTCTTCCTTTTTTTTAGCATGCTTTCCTTCTGTTCATTTTGGCCAGATTGTATGTTAATATTTCGCCATTTTCTTGCATGTGAAATTTGTCCGAGTTTATTATGAACTCCTATCGCCTTCCCCTTGCATTTTGGGAGAGCCATAAAGGCTTAAATTCCACCTTCATCAAGTCTGCCAACCTATAAAAATCAACGAACAGTCCTGGAGTTGAAAAAATATGTAGCAGATTGGAGAATTGAAAAGATTGGGCCAAAAAGGCCCACTCTTAATCCCAGAAATCGTGTTGTTATTTTGGGCCTAAGCCTTTGTCATTTTACTTATTATTATCATGTTAAAATTTAGGGCTAGTGGAAGATAGGCCTAAGGCCCAAAGAAAATAAATTTCAAAATTCAGTCTAGAATAGGTACAAAAGGTGGCAAGAATTGGGCCAAAGGCTCAAAACGAAAATAGGCCCAAGTACTGGCCTAGGCGGACAGATCTAGACTTGGGCTCTAATTCCTTTCCATAGCTATTTAACTGCTATTGATTTCAAGGTTTTAAAAATTCAATTCCCCAGAAGCATCCATTTTGAGTAAACACTTATATATTTTCTAAAATTAAATAAGGTTATCACTTCAAGAATATTTATAAGTTATTTTCCTAAGTAGTCTTTCCCTTTCCCTTACAAAATAAATTTATAGTTTTAAACTATTCATTCACAACTTAGACAAGTATTCATATTACTTAAAATATTAGCCAAATAATTAATTATCGGATAATCGCATATTAGCAGATAATCTAGGTGCTTTCAAACCCTTCTCAAAATGCTAATAAGAACCCCGAACACCCTTTTAAGTTTTCATTAGATTTCTGTTTTAATCTCTTGAAAATTATAGTTTTCTTAATTTTACTTTAAAAATAAAGTGGCGACTCTTAAAATCAGTCTAAGTCTATTTTTAAATAAAACAAATATTACTTGAAAATATATTCGGGCTAGTATGATCTTGTACAGCTTTTTCGCGATTCCAGCTGTTGTTTCGTCCTTGCCAGCATGAGATAAAGCCACATCGCGCCCAAGGACAATTGAATCGATCAAGAGCGTCCATCTCCCCTTTCCTCTTCTGGAATTGGGCGAAATTTCAAAAAAAGGCGTCCCACCTGAATTGTGAAAGGTTTTTGGAGTTTGAATTTCGAAATGGGTCCAATTCCTATCCGGATTGCATCCGCTTCCCCCCTAATTTCGAACCCTAGTTTTCCTCTATATAAACCCCCATCTTTTTCTTTGTTAGGGGTTGGATTTTTTTTTTTTTTTTTTTAGCAATAGAATAGAAAACAACTTAAGCAAAAAAGACATAGTAAATACATTTCAAGAAACCAGAGGAGATAGTCAATTTCAGTGTTCGGGTCCAACGTTTTTCTTGGATTTCTTGGTTATTGCTTGCGTCAAAACGTGCGTGGTGAAGTCGTGGTTTTCTTGCTCGTTTTCGTCTCCGTTCGCTGCACTTTGGAAGGTAATACTCATTTTTTGTTTCAAGCATTTCACTTTTAACGTGTTGTTGTTTGATTTTTGACTATGTGAAGCTGCTTATATGCTATTATTTGGGATCATTTTGACTTGTTGCATACTGCAAATCAGTGATAAATCTTGTTTGTTAGTCTATGTTGTTGTTAGTTTTCATTTTCTTTAAAGGTTTATTGTTTCCCTTTGGTCCCGAGTTCTTGTTTTCTCATTTTTAGAATCTTCTTACTTCACTGTTGTCTCGACTGATGAACTATGAAGGCTATGGTTCTGTCGTGAGGCTCGCAATCATCTTCTATAGGTGATTTCGACTTCCATAATCTGATAGATAGATTGTTTTCCATTCTTATTATTTGTAAATTAAATGTTGTGATCTATCTGTTGGTTGCTGCATAAATAACATTCCTTATTTAACAGAATCGGTTGTATGTTCCCTGTTATTCCATATAGATAAGCTAGTCAGTTCGAGTTGATGGAATGTCCGTTTGTGTTGGTTGTGTTGTTCTATCCACTTTACTGCTTCTTTGTACTAACTAGCTGCCCTTTTTGTTTAGTTGTCAAACTTTTCTACTTGTCTTATTCCACTTATGATCGTTGTGAATCTATAATGAGGTTTAATGTTGGATGCCATTTTCCTTGTTCTCTCTCCATAAGTTGAAAGAAAGAGGCAAGATATCAACATTTCGAGTTTCATTTAGTGTTTTATATTTGTTGTCTTAAAGTTGTAGCTGATTGTTTCGTTCATAGTTTTGTTAACTTCCCCTTCCCCTTTGGTTCAAGTTTTAACTGTTCTCAGCATGACTTAGTGTGGATTTTCTATATACTTAATAACTCTTGATAGTCTGTTTCCTTGTTATGCATATTCAAGTTTCGATTTAGCCATTGTGTGTTTGTCTTCATGCATGTCTTCTTCATGTTTTTAGACTCATTCAGTGATCATGTAGTCAGAATCTCATTTTCAGCCCTCATCATCCAAATCTGGTCATGTTTTTTGTGTTTGCTTTGAGACTCTATTTTCTTTGTTTGGAATCTGGAAGACAAAAACATGCTAAATACCTCGCTTTCTATTTTACTCGAAAAAATATAAGAAAAATGACTTGTTTCAAAAAATCGACCAAACTTATGACTTGAAGAGAAATCGATTTTCCAAAAGAGAGTCCCCACTTAATTTTTTTTAAGAAATTAATAAAGCTTATAAATAAAAAATTTCAAAAGATTTAAACAGATAAAAATCAGTTGAACTAAAATGGTTTCGAGTTCAATGTATATTTCGAGAAGGTGTTAGGACCTTGGAACGTCCCCTAAATTACGGTTGACCGACGATATGACTAAAATGACTTTCAACTAACTTTTAAAATTTTAACGAAGTAAAAAGAAATTCATTATTTTTCTTTTATTTTTTAAGGGGAACAACTAAAGGGAAATCTTCTAAGGGGACTAATTCAAGTTGCAAGACAAATAATAAAAATAAAGTTAAATATAAAATAGAAATATTTTAATTTTTATATAAAAGAGAGAAATGATTATCTTTGGGAAATTAATAAAGTCAAACCAAAATCAAGTAAGATGTTAGTTTATACAATAACAAATAATATGAGTAAGGAAAGAAGTATCAAATTTGGTTCTTTGACCCAAATTTAGGGACCTGTCCTAAATCTAAAAGTGACCCAAAACAATGGTTTGGGCCTATTTAAATCCAAAAGAGCTCCTGGTTGTTTCATTTGGGCCTTTGAGTCCAATTTTCACCTGGATATCAATGTATACGACTGTATAGAACCTGTATACTGTTGGTTTTGGGCTTTTCGAACATCTGAAATTTTAATTCCGAACCCTTTCCGTTGCCTTCAACCTGCATTTAAAAATTTGGGCATCATATGCATATTTTTTGACCTGTATATCACTACTTTCACCATGTACAGTTGTATACATGCCATATCTCAGCTTGTTTTCAATTTTTTGGAACCTGTTTCAGCTTGTCTTTCACTGCAAATATGAGGATGACTCGAAATTACTCAAGGATATGGAAGAGTGGAGTCCAAGTGACTCATTCAAGGAAGTTAATGCAAGGAAAAATAAAATGATAAAGATTAGAAGAAGGTAGAAGGTCAGATCAATTCAAAACTTAAAAATGCAAACATGTGAAGGCGCAAAAATGAATTCCAGACTATAGCTAACATATGTTCTGAGATGACAAAACTATTGTTGTGACTTGGTTCAAAAATTCCAACAATAACTAAATAATATTTAAATGAAATTCTACCAAAGCCACACCAAACTATATTAAAAGAATATTCATGATAGAACTCATTAAGAATCTACAGGTGAAAATTATTCATCGGAAAAGGCAACAACTCAATTAAAAGGTTCAATCACAAGTCCATATATGATTTAACTCATTCCTAACTAAGCTATCATGACAGAATCTAAAGTATCAAAACAAATTACTACATAGCTTAGCTAATTAAGATGAACTCAACAAGACGTCTTTACAACTTCATTCACAAAAATTTCAACAATGAAAATCACTGTGAACCAGAAAGAAGATAAGGTAACAATGTAATAATACACATTTCATACCAAAGACTAAAGAAGCTTAGTAAATGCACACGGTGAACCTTAAATTGTTACCTAAACATATACACTTGAAATTTAAAGCATTTATTCTAACACAATCAACAAGTAAATGTATGTGCAGATATGAGATGCCAAGAAGTTAATTTTTAGGCTATTAAAATTTTCATATCTCAATGAAATCCAAAAGTGATGCACCTTTATCAAGCATGATTTCCAAATAATCCATACACTAAACTCAAGCAATGAATACAACAAACAATATGAAGAGGCGTAACAAGTCACAAATCAACACTTGAAATCTGGAAAAAAAAATGCTACTTGAATAGTGACAGAAATAGAACACGCATTATCTGAAAAGAGAGAGGGAGAAGTAGGAACAAGAATATTACCTTTTGTTAAGCAGCGAATCTGGGACTCGAGACTCCGAAGACGATTCCACCACCACAAGTAGAGCTTCACCCAATTTTGAAAAGCTCCAAAGGATTTAAACTCGAGTAAAAGAAACTAGAAAATTTTGTTCTGGATGATAAATCCTCTTTCTTTTGATGAAATTCCCTCTGTTTTTAGAGTAGTCGATTAGTGTGTCAAAAATCCCTCTTGAACGGTGCAGACGGTGGAGTATATATAGGAGAAGAACTAGGGCAGATTTGGGGGGAATTCGGGATTCCATTTTTCAATTCAAGAGTTGAATTGCTCTTTGAAGGGATAAGGCTGAGGAGCTGGAATTCATACTAATTCAAATGGTAAGAAAAGTGCAGCCGCTAGATCTTGAGAGAAGGACTGAATCAAAAGGAGATTACGACACCTGAAAAAATCTAGAACAAGAGGATTAGGGAGAGAGAGAGGACAACACACACTATTTGCTGGACTCGGATGCACTGGATTTCTGCTCTCTTTGTTCCTGGGTTCCTTCACGTCTGGTTCATGCGGAGAAGAAGAGAAAGACGTAGGGGGTTAGGTCTGTTGTTGTACATTGTTATATGGTTGTTGGGCATTATTGGAATTGAATTTGGGATGGGAAATGAGTGGGCTGGGTAATTTTTAGGAGCAAATATGATGGGCTAATAATGGGTCACCTGTTTTTGCTGAATTGAGAGAAAAGGGCCAAACATTGGTTTTTTAACAGGGTGTGAAAGAAAATGGCTAAATTCGTAAATAAAAGTATAGACAAATTGAATTTAAATTGCGACTTTGGCTAAAAGCTTAAATAAGATGAATTATTAAAAAATAATTAACGATCTTCTTAATTTTAATAAAATTAAAATAATTAAGTCAAATATAAACTAATAACTCAAAAATATAACTATTGAATAATTAAACTAATTAACCAAATATTTAATTAAAAACAAAATATTTTTGAGATGATTTTTGAATATTTGTAATATATACCGACCATATACAAAACTATATAAAAAAATATATTTATTATTTAAAAATTCCAAAAGTGACAAAATTACCTAAAAATAACTTGAAAATATTACGAATTTTCTAAAACTAATTCTTTTAAATTGTTTGAAATTAAAGAAGCTTGATGACTAATTTCTATCGGGGAGGGTCAAAATTGGGTGTCAACAACTGTCCCTTGTTTGATTTGGATTGATGAAACAAATTCAAGGCAAATGAAATTGACGAATTCAATTTTGACCGACCACATCTTCATCCTTTCGAAAAAGAGATTTTGGTATGGAATTTAGGAATTATGGTCAAACCTTAGATATGGGTTTCCTACATATCTCAGGCTATATGAGAATTCAGGCCACTTGTAGTTTGATACGCTTGATTTGATGCACAATTTTGAAAGAATTCAGAAATCATTCCAATATCGAATTATGTAGAAATTAGAATGCTCGGAAATAAGATTTAAGAGAGAATGTCGGAGTATAACCGAGTTTTCAACATTGATCCCGCCTACATATTCTTAAACCTTAGGAATCAGACTGCTTATAGTTCGACTCAATCGTTTGAAAAGGAAATTTGATATGCTAAGATAACCTTTGGTTCTGGATGAGTGACAAACAAGTCGAGTATGAAAAAGAGGTCTGGAACATCTTAGTCATGAATGTGGCGCGCTTCACACCCATAATTAAAAACTTACACGAACATAATTTCCAAAGCTCTTGGTGCATTGTCACTCGAATGGAAAGCTGCTTCCGGTAGTGACCTAAATTTTCCGGATGTGAAACTGAAACTGAGAAACCTAAAGAAAAACCCATATGCCTTCTGATAGGGTGTGGTTTGATTGTGGTGGAAGTCGATCCTCAGCTCGCGTCCAAAGCGTTTGATACTCTTCTTCGGACTATGTCCCAGTTCGATGCTAAGAAAAAGTTCCACGTTGTGTTGCATCCTTATTGATATCGTCCGCACCTGTGGTTTGATTTGAGAATTCACCCTCTTGGATGCTCTCGACAAAGATTGAAATAAACTTGTCAGTAGAAACTGTAATTGAAAAAAGTGGAAACATCTCTTATGACACTTTTTCGGTTATTTTCTTGCACATTTCTGTGGATACACCATTGTCTTGGTGTTTTGAAATCACTCTTGCTTTGAAAGATGTCACATAAGTATTTTAGTATATGTCTACACGCTCAAAGTAAATAATTAGTAGACAGAGTGCTACTTTAGCTAGCGGCTTGAGTAAACACATAAAGATCATTTATATAACAAATGAGTATATCTTAATGGATAAGCATAAACATCTTTTTTCAACTAGATGAGAAAATAAAGAAGTTTTGAGAGTAAAAGATAATGGATACCGCTTTCGAGCACAGTATGCCTATTATAACTCATGATTTGCTGAGGATTTGGAGATGTCATTGCTTGTTTTCTGCATGGCAATGATCTCTGCAACGAGCTAGTTGGCTCAATGATTATCCAACTATAATGAGGTGGATGCTCGATAATTTTCCAACTTTAACAAGGTGGATGCTCAATAATATTTCAACTGTAACAAGGGGAGGCTCGATAATATTCCAATTGTAATGAGGTGGATGGCTCGATAATATTCCATTTGTAACGAGGTGGATGGCTCGATAATAGTCCAAATGTAATGAGGTGGATGACTCAATAATATTCCAACTGTAACGAGGTGGATGACTCGATAATATTCCAACTGTAACTAGGTAGAGGCTCGATAATATTCCAACTGTAACGAGGTGGATGGCTCGATAATATTCTAACTATAACGAGGTGGAACTCGATAATATTCCAACTGTAACGAGTTGTGTGGCTCGATAATAGTCCAACATAGTTCAAAATAGGAACCTGAAATGGACAAACAAATATACGAACTACTTATGGGGTGGATCGCCCAACAAAACTATACACTAAAGTCTTTGATCAACCAATCAAAACACATAATCCACTTATGGGGTGGATTCCCAACAAATTTTGAAATCTTGACTCTGACATTGTGAAGAAACATGTATGCATAAATTGCTATGTGAGAATCATACTAAAAAGAAACTATATCGACGTATATGCACATGCGACTATGATTCTCTCTTTAAAAGATAGAATTATCGAGGTGAATGACTTAATTCTTTCACACAAAGATTAAAGTCAATCTCGTATTTCTTGACAAACTCAACAAAAATTGAGTTTGTTGCTAACATCTTCAATCATTATCGAAAACTTGTAACGATTAGATAACTTCAAATATCACGAGGATATTTCGATCCCCAACATCTTTTCTGATGTAATGGACTTGGTGATTTTTCCTTGCAACACTTATAAGAGAGTGTCGCTTTTGATCATCTTCAGATTTGATGTCGATTTTATAGATGATCCTGACTTTATCGATACTATCACCTGCAAAACTTGACACCAAACATTAGTATCGACGATGAAGTAAATAAAAAAATTACAGATAAAACGCTAGATTAAGTCATTTGGCTTATCAAGATTAGGCTGTGATGAGCCTAATTGTGACTTTGATCATAACTCATCAGTAGTGATCCTCCGACTCATTGTTTCTTAAAACTTTGAAAGAATCTATTAGCGTTTGTCTTCAATATTCCTACAAAATAAAAGGAATCTGTTTATAAATCACTTAAGGCAACATAATGAAATGAAGATAAAATGAGATGGAAAGTTCTCTAAGTTCTGTCGATAAGGCCACGATGGGTGCAAATGATGCCTTTTGTCACGCTTGACAGCTTTACATTGCCATTTTTGTGACTTTGATGTTCCTGTATCCAAAGAAAAATTCTCAGTTTGAAAAATTGATTTGTGTTGGTCTTGTCTTCATGATCCTTTATGCAGTTGGCTTACACGCTCGTCCATCCTTTGTAAGATAGTCTTAATGGAATTTTTGAGGACCTTCCTCAAAAATTTTGTCTTGGTCCAAAATATAGAAAAACTTTTGTAACTTGTTTTGTTAATTCTGAGGTTGCTCATTCTGGAATTTCCAGGTCCCTCCTCAAAATTTAGTCCCACTTTGCCCCAATAGTAGTAAGTATAAGTATTTTAACAAATGACATTTTTATGGAATTTTTGAGATCATCTCAAAAAATTTGTCCCAGTTGCACCTTTCAACATGATTTTCAACTTGATTCTCTAAAAAACGTCATCTTGTGGAATTTTGAGATCCACTCAAAAAACCTACCCTGTTGCATTTGGATCTTCAGTCTTTGACGTATTGAATAAGTCTATCTTCAGATGAATTTTTGAGATCCTCTCAAAAAATTCTGTCCCAGTTTCCATTCTAAAAGAAATAGAAATCTTATAAGAAATATGATCGAGTCGTTATGGCGTCTACGTATCCCGTTGAGACAGAAATTAGGTCAAATGTAGTTCCCCCTCTTAAGGATTAACAAAAATAGGAAAAAGTAAACAAGGAATCGACCGAGGCCGACATAGGCCGCCTACGTATCTCATTCTTGAGAATTCAGGTTGAACGTAGTTTAGACAATAGGAAAATATTGAAAAAGGAAGGAACGGGTGACGAGGCCGACAATGCCGCCTACGTATCTCATTCTTGAGAATTCAGATCAGACGTAGTTTATTACAATAAATGTGCGATAAAATAAGAAGAAAGAGATTAAATATGAATTTTCAAAAGAAAGATAATAGTAATTTCATATGAAAAATTTTGGTCAGGCATACTTCTTTTCAAACGACTCTGTTCATAAATGTCTTGCACGTACTCTTAAGCATCCAATACGTTATCCCTTGAGGTAGTTTCTTCAATATTGATCAAATTGTTGTTGATCATGTTTTGAATCTTGTGTTTGAGGATTGAACAATTCCTTGTGTCGTGTCTAATAACTCTTGAATGTTAAGCACATTTGTGGTCAACCCTGTAAAATTTTTCCAAAGGATTGGTTGGTCTTCCTTCTATAGGATGGAGCATACCCATTGCTTTCAACCTTTCATAAAGTTGAGTTTGAGATTCCCTTAGTGGTGTAAATATTTTAAGATACTTTCTAAAATTTGGACGAGGGAGTCTTTTCTGATTGAGATGGCGGTTTTGATATTTTCTTTGTTGGACCGACTGCATACGGATAGCCATGACAGCATATACCTCTTCTTCTTTTCCTTTTGACATATTCATATCACCAATTTTGATAGCTTTGTCATTAGATCGCAATGCAGTAAGGTTTGTGACCTTTCCAGTCTTGAAACTATCTTCCAAAGCTTCTCCTACCTTGACAATCTTAACAAATTTTTATCCCATCATGCACAACATTCTTTCATAGTACTCAGGCTTTTGATTTCAAATAAACATTTCAGTGATTTCACATTCAGACATAGGAGGTTGAACTCTTGCAGCCTTTTTTCTCCAATGAAGAGCGTACTGTCACGGACTTAGAGTGTTGGCTAAAGATCCGTGCGGCACTTGAAAACTTACTCACTATTCTTTCAAGATCTTATAAGCTCAAGTAAGCCTTTGAAAGGAAGATTGCTAAGAGAATATGAAGAAAGACTTAGAAGAATAAGAGAGCTTTTTAAGAAAAAGGCTTTGTATTGTTTTTGTGGAATGCTTTACAACTTGCTTGCTTGCTTGGGTTACAAATGAGAGGCCCTTCTATTTATACTACTTTTTAAGGGCCTAAGTGCAAATAAAAATTACTTTACAAGTCCCTCTAATAATTACACTTTAGTCCCTTCTCTAGAAATCTCTACACTTTCTAGGAATTTCTAAAGCTTTCTTAGAAAATATCTAGCCCCCTTCTAGAATTCTGTACTAGTCTAGAGAAATCTAAGGTCTTCTAAGATTATCTTCTAAGTTATTCTAGAGGGATCTAGGGAATTCTAGAGTCTTCCACTAACCTCCCCACAACTCTAGATTATTCCCCCTTCTTCCAGTGTCAAATTTGAACTGTGAAGTGGCGGGACATGACACTCTCCCCCACCTATTTATGCGATGACCGCGTCGCATCGTCGCTGCGTCGTCAACCTGATCTTGTCTTCTCGTACGCATGGCCAATAGTCTATTGACTCGATTAATGCCCTCACGCAGCGCCCTCAGTTGCTTCCTGATCTCTTCTAGCATGGCCTTATGATTTGCCTGCTTCTTAAGAGGCGTGCACCTTGACGACTTCTTTGACATCACGACATTGTTCCTTTTTGGAACCTTCTTCATGCATGGTGGCAAGGACCTTTCTGCACCATTGTCTTCTTTCAAACTTGCAATGGTGTCTATTAATGTCGACTCCTTCTTCTTAGGGGTTTTCTCGAGCTGCATGGCTGTTAGACGAACTCGTCCTTCTACCGTTGGTATCTTAACCAAGGGCACCATGCATGATCCTCCTTGCTCCAAGACCACGAGTTGTTGGAGGTAAGGATCGATCACTGTGTGGTACTGCTGGAAGAACTCTTGCCCAAGAATTATGTCAAAGAGATCTAAAGAAGCGACAGTGAAGTTGGTCTTACCTCGCCATTGGCCCAGCGTGATGCTTACTCCATGCGCAACTCTACACACGGGAGTCGGTAGGGCATTGACTGTCCTGAGTTGGGTGTTACTTGGACTGTAACTCAGCCCCAACCTTGTTACTGCTGCCTTGGTCATGATATTGACCCCTGCACCCGTGTCGACCATAGCACAAGCCGGTCTTCCATTGATCGAGAGGTTGACATATTGCGCGCCATATCCTTTTGGCTTCCCTGGCTGCTTGGTGATAGCTCCACATAGTCCTATCAAGCCTAACTGCGTCGTCTCTGCGCCTTGTCCTTGCTCCTGTGCATCTTTCTCCTTGCGCTCTCGCAGGATAGCACCAAGGCTCTCCAGTTCAGGGCACCTTGCATAGCCATGCGGCCCACTGCATATGTAGCAACCACTTCTTTTGGCCGTTTCTTCCTTTCTCTCTGTGTCACCATGACGTGCAGACTTTTTACCGTTGAACTTATAGGTATCATGCTTCTTGGGATGTGGCCGCTGCTCCTCGACCTTGCCACGATCTCCCCCACCATGGTCATGACTACCTCTCATCTCCTCTCCTCTAGCTATGTCGGGCTTCTCTTGCTTGAAGTCTGTCAAAGCTTCGGCCTGTGTGATGGCTTCATCTATAGTCCTGACCTGCCAACGTTCCAACTCCGTCCTGGCCCAATTTGCAACCCATCCATAAAGTGGAACAACATATCATCATCCGTGAGGTTAGGAATTTTAAGTGTGAGAGTGGTGAATTCCTGCACATATGCGCGTATGCTACCTGTTTGCTTCAGCTCCCTAAACTTGCGCTTTGCCTCATAGATGACGTTGTTAGGAAAGAAAGCTTTCTTGAACTCTTTGCGAAATTGCTCCCACGTGTTGATGGTGCACGTCCCCTTCCTATCTCGGCCTCCTTGCGCCTCCACCATAGCGTAGCCATCTCTGAAAGATACAACACAGCGGTGTTGATCTTACTCTCGTCGCTCTTCAACCTGTTGCACTTGAAGTAGTTCTCCAAATGCCATAAGAAGTTCTCCACCTCTTGCGCGTCACGGATGCCTTTGAACATAGGTGGCTTGGGAGCCTCAACCTTGGCCTCCCTATCTCGGTCAAGCGACGATGATCCTCCAACTTCCACGCCCTCCTTGAGTGCTTTTATCTCGGCCTTCATGGTCTCAATCGTGCTCAACGCCTCCATGAGCCGACACTCCAAGGGAGTGATAGCCTCCTTCATCTCGAACTCAGCCCGCTGACGTCCCTCCAACTCCTTACGGATGGCTTTGGTCTCCTCAAAGGTGAAGTCTTCAAGAGTCTTAAACTTGCTGTCGGCCACGTTCATGCGCCGGCCTAATATCTCTACAGCTTGCCTTACCGTTTCAACCCTTGCGATCCATTCTTCTCCAGGAGTAACGTCAATAGGCTCCTCGCCACGGTCATCGTCACTTGCTTCAGTGGTCGAATGTGGGTGAGATATTAGCGCCTCGCTCGGTGTAGGGTCGAGCAGCATTTCTTCGTTACTCTTTTGATGCTTCCTTCCCTTGCGGCCTTTCTTTCCAACATCCATACAGACGTTGGTGGTGCTAACGGCGTTCACGTCTCTTTCAGTTGCCATTCTCTTAGTATCAAATCTTTGCTCTGATACCACTTGTCACGAACTTAGAGTGTTGGCTAAAGATCCGTGCGGCACTTGACAACTTACTCACTATTCTTTCAAGATCTTGTAAGCTCAAGTAAGCCTTTGAAAGGAAGATTGCTAAGAGAATATGAAGAAAGACTTAGAAGAATAACAGAGCTTTTTAAGAAGAAGGCTTTGTATTGTTTTTGTGGAATGCTTTACAACTTGCTTGCTTGCTTGGGTTACAAATGAGAGGCCCTTCTATTTATACTACTTTTTAAGGGCCTAAGTGCAAATAAAAATTACTTTACAAGTCCCTCTAATAATTACACTTTAGTCTCTTCTCTAGAAATCTCTACACTTTCTAGGAATTTCTAAAGCTTTCTTAGAAAATATCTAGCCCCCTTCTAGAATTTCTTACTAGTCTAGAGAAATCTAAGGTCTTCTAAGATTATCTTCTAAGTTATTCTAGAGGGATCTAGGGAATTCTAGAGTCTTCTACTAACCTCCCCACAACTCTAGATTATTCCCCCTTCTTCCAGTGTCAAATTTGAACTGTGAAGTGGCGGGACATGACAATACGCTCTATAGTTTTCTGTGGACTTCTGTTTGATGTTCTCCAAATAGTAGCAATCAGGGGCAGCTTCTACGTTATGTCTAAATCTTTCATTGAAATCTTTTGCGAATGCATTCCAACCCGTCCATTGTTTTAATTTTTGTGATGTAATCCACTCTAGAGCTTCTCCATTTAGACTTCGACTGAAGAGGCACATCAACAATGTTTCATTTTTTCCAACATCCACGAGTTGATCACAATAAGCTTTAAGGTATGCTAGAGATTTTCAGTTCCATTAAAAGTGACGAACTTTGGCACTTTGAACCTTTTTGGAAGGTCCAAATTCGAATTAATGCAAAAATTTTCGTAGTTCAGCCCCACAACTTCTGAAGAGCAATCAAGTTCTTTTATCACTTTCACTATCTCTTCCTTCATGATCTACTTAGTCATTTCCTCTTTGGCCCTCCACTCCTTCTCCTTCTCTTCATAGTGGTTAAGTTCGAAATAGGCAGTATAGTGAAGGTATGGTTCGGTTTGGATTGGGGTAATAAAAGTGACTTTTGGAGGTAAGGATTGAGCGTTGGGTGGATTTTGAGTGCCTTGAGCAGAGGTTTGGTACATGAAAGGGGATGTTTGAAGATTTTTGACATTTAAGCTTTGAAATAAAGGGAATCTTTAAGAGTTATTTGCGTTTTGGTTTACAAAGGGATGGAAAACCTAAGGGTTGCGATTCAGGCTTTGAAGAGGAGGCGGTACTTGGTATGAAGTGTTGGTCTGATAAAGATTTGGGGTAGTTAAGTTGATAGTTGAGGAATTTAGAGCAGGGCTGGAGGGTGGGTTATTCTAGACATGTTCAAAGTTTGAATTCAGAGGAGAAAAATGGAATGGAAGCCTTCTATCATCTAGAGTGTTGACATCAACAGTCGAAATTGACAAATCTTACTTTTTGTAGAGCTCCACTCTCAATTTAGCAATCTATTGCATCAGCTGTGCAATTAACTCATTTTGTTCAATGATATGGGGCTGAACTATAACAACTTCAGTCAGGCCAGTATTCTCACTACTGGGTCATTTTTTTTCCTTTCATCAAATTTCAATTGGGGAAGGAATTTTCGAGAACTCTGAATGTTCAACCAATTTCTCAACGCAAATCAGTTTTGAGTATCTGACAAAGAAAAATAACTCAAAAGGTAAACATGTTAGTGTTTATAGGTGATAAATAATACAAGATATTATACAGAGGTACAAACAAACAAGAGTTGCTTCAGTTGAAGATAAACAAGCCTACAAATTTAGAGAAATGACTAAATAGACAGGAATTTGTCTATTTGATTTTGAGCTTAGTGAATCAGAAACGTCAACTTGAGTCGAGCCAAAGTTGATTGTATCTTTCATTCTTATATTTTCGGTTTTTGATTTATATGAAACTCTATTCTCCTTGCAAGAGTTGGAAAAGATAGAATTTCTCAAAAATGGGGATCGAGCCTTGAAAGGCTGCCTACGAATCTCACGAAAGAGAATTCAGATCTTACGTAGTTCGACCAACTTGAATTTCTTTCAATTTGATACAATTAATCTTTTTCTGATATAAGAGTAATAATTGAAAAATAAAGCTAATTTTGTTGAAAAACTAAAAACTCGAAGAGTATTGGGACGCACTTTTGGCAGTGACTTGATATTTGTGCTTAGGAGTTTCTAGAAAGTTTCCAAAAAGAGTAGGCTAGAACATCTAATCACACAAACAATTATAACATATAAACAGTTGTTGTGCATTCTAAATAGATATGTGGCCCTTTTGTGCTAAGGGTAGACCTAATGATTTGAAAAATGTATAACAACATTTGAAACATTTCATTGTCCCAAAACCTAAATTTATACAAGTTTTACGAACAAACTAAATGGAGATACATAATAGGGGAAAATAGATACAAAATAATTAGTCCTGCGCAGGGGTACAATCCTAAACTAAGCTTCTATGAAAGAACCTTCGTTCTTGAGCTTCTTGCCATCTCCGAATGCCAACATCTTCAGATGAAATGGTAATTTGATCCTTCTTTGACTATAAAAAACAATTAAACTCCCAACCTGAAGTGACAATGGTTTGTTAAACAATTTATACATCATTCAAATTTAAACATATAAGTATGATTGTCTTTTGAATGACTAATAGGCCAAATAGACACAAGGTGGGCTTCTAATGGGCCCAACACGCCTTGGATGTTGGGTTAACTTAGTTCAAATGCACTAAATATGGGATTTGGTTTCGCTCTACGCTAATTGACTAAGAGTGACTTTTGAAAGACCGGTACCCAAGCGGACAACTTAGATTGAAACTTACGACAATCATTGGACGCATGACGAACCAACAAATAGCTGATCATTCTGGAAAAGGGTCGAGAATAAAAAGTCTGGTTATGATTATGCAGAAATTGTTCTTAATATACTATACATACAATAGAAAATGTCATGAATGCAATGACAATTTATACCAATTTAACAAGTAAATCATATAAACAATTCAACAATTAATAACAAGTAGTCAAATCCTTATGGTTAGAACTTAATGAAGTCCCCAGCAGAGTTGTCATTTCTGTTTTACTGGAAAAAAAAAAAGAAAACTGACTTGCTTCGATAAATTGACTAAATTTATGACTTGAAGAGAAATCGGTTTTCCAAAAGAGAGTCACCACTTATTTATTTTTTTTAAGAAGTTAAGAAAACTTAAAAAAAAATTCAAAAGATTTAAACAAATAAAAATCAGTTGAAATAAAAAGGGTTTGAGTTCAATATACATTCCGAGAAGGTGTTGGCCTTGGAATGTCCGCTAACTTGCGGTTGACCGACGATTTGACTAAAATAACTTTCAATTAACTTTTAAAATTTTAACCAAGTAAAAAGAAATTCATTTTTTTTTCTTTTATTTTTTAAGGGGAACAACTAAAGGGAAATCTTCCAAGGGGACTAATTCAAGTTGCAAGACAAATATTAAAAATAAAGCTAAATATAAAATTTAAATATTTTAATATTTATATTAAAGAGGGAAATTACTATCTTTGGGAAATTAATTAAGTCAAACCAAAATCAAGTAAGAAGTTCGTTAATTCAATAACAAATAATAAGAGTAAGGAAAGAAGTATCAAATTTGGGCCTTGGGAAACTTGTCCTAAATCTGAAAGTAACCCAAAACAATGGTTTGGGCCTATTTAAATGCAAAAGGGCTGCTGATTGTTTCTTTTGGGCCTTTGAGCCTAATTTTCGCCTGGATATAAATGTATACGACTATATACAGGCTGTATACTGTCGGTTTTGGGCTTTCCGAATATCTGAAATTCAATTCCCATCCCTTTTCACTGCCTTCAACATGTGTTTTCAAATTTTAGCCTCATATGCATATCTTTTTGACCTCTATACCACAACTTTCACCATGTATACCAGTGTATAGAGCTGTGTACAAGACATATCTCAGTTTGTTTTCTATTTTTCGGAACTTGTTTCAACTTATCTTTCACTGCAAATATGAGGATGACTCGAAACGAGTCAAGGGTATGCAAGAGTGGAGTCCAAGTGTCTCGTTCAAGGAAGTTTATGCAAGGAAAAATAAAATGATAAAGATTAGAAGAAGGTAGAAGGTCAGATCAATTCAAAACTTAAAAATGTAAACATGTGAAGGCGCAAGAATGAATTCCAGATTATAGCTAAGATATGTTCTGAGATGAAAAAACTAATGTTGTGAGTTGGTTCAAAAATTCCAACAATAACTAAACAAAATTTAAATGAAATGTTACCAAGGCCACACCAAACTGTATTGAAAGAATATTCATGATAGAACTCACTCAGAATTTACAGGTGCAAATTATTCATCGGAAAAGGGAACAACTCAAATTAAAGGTTCAATCACAAGTCCATATATAATTTAACTCATTCCTAACTAAGCTATTATGACAGAATCTAAACTATCAAAACAAATTACTACATAGCTTAGCTAATTAAGATGAACTCAACAAGACGGCTTTACAACTTCATTCACAAAAAAAAATTCAACAATGAAAACCAATGTGAACCAGAAAAAAGATAAGGTAACAATGTAATAATACACATCTCATACCAAAGACTAAAGAAGCTTAGTAAATGCACACGGTGAACCTTAAATTGTTACCTAAACAACATATACACTTGAAATTTAAAGCATTTATTCAAACATGTATGTGCTGATATGAGATGCCAAAAAGTTAATTTCTGGGCTATTAAAATTTTCATATCTCAATGAAATCCAAAAGTGTAGAACCTTTATCAAGCATGATTTCCAAATAATCCATACACTAAACACAAGCAGTGAATACAACAAACAATATGAAGAGGCATAACAAGTCACTAATCAACACTTGAAATCTAAAAAAAAAAATGCTACTTGAATAGTGACAGAAACAAAACACACAATATCTGAAAAGAGAGAGGGAGAAGCAAGAACAAGAATATTACCTTTTCTTGAGTAGCGAATCCGGGACTCAAGACTCCGAAGACGATTCCACCACCACAAGCAGAGCTTCATCCAATTTTGAAAAGCTCTAAAGAATTCAAACTCGAGTAAAAGAAACTAGAAATTTTTTTTCTAGAGGATGAATCCTCTTTCTTTTGATTAAATTCCCTCTAATTTAGAGTAGTCAAGTAGTGTGTCAAAAATCCCCCTTGAACAATGCAATGCAGACGATGGAGTATATATAGGAGAAGAACTAGGGCAAATTTGGGGGTATTCGGGATTTCATTTTTGAATTGGAAATTCGAATTGCTCTTTGAAGGGATAAGGCTGAGGAGCTGGAATTCGTACTAATTCAAACGGTAAGAAAATCACAGCCACTTGATCTTGAGAGCAGAATAGAATCAAAAGAAGATTATGACACTTGGAAAAATCAAGTACAAATGGATAAGGGAGAGAGAGAGGATGACACACACTGCCTGCTGGACTTGGACGCACTGAATTTCTGCTCACTTCGTTCCTGGGTTCCTTCGCGTCTGGTTCACACGGAGAAGAAGAGAAAGACACAGGGGGGTTGGGTCTGTTGTTGTATGTTGTTGTATGGTTGCTGGGTATTGTTGGAATTGAATTTGGGTTGGGAAATAAGTGGGCCGGGTAATTTTTAGGAGGAACTTGTTTTTGCTGAATTGAGAGAAGGGGGCCCAACATTGGTTTTTTAAAAGGGTTTGAAAGAAAACGGCTAAATTCGTAAATAAAAGTATAGCCAAATTGAATTTAAATTGCGACTTCGGCTAAAATCTTAAATAGGATGAATTATTAAAAATTAATTAACGAGCTTCATAATTTTAACAAAATTGAAATAATTGACTCAAATATAAACTAATAACTCAAAAAAATAAACTATTGAATAATTAAACTAATTAACCAAATATTTAATTAAAAATAAAATATTTTTGAGACGATTTTCGAATATTAGTAATATATACCAACCATAGACAAAATTATATAAAAAATATATTTATTATTTAAAAATACCAAAAGTGACAAAATTACATAAAAATAACTTGAAAATATTACGAATTTTATAAAAACTAATTCTTTTAAATTATTTGAAAAAGAAGAAGCTTGATGATTAATTCCTATCGTGGAGGGTCAAAATTGAGTGTTAACATCAAGCTTGTTTCGAGGTAGGTGATGGTTGTGATTATATAAAGGTGTGATGTATATTTGTTCTTGCTTCATTATAATACTTGCATGTATGCGAATGTGGCATTGTTGATCACACTT
Source organism: Solanum bulbocastanum (assembly GCA_037074985.1). NCBI lineage: Eukaryota > Viridiplantae > Streptophyta > Magnoliopsida > Solanales > Solanaceae > Solanum > Solanum bulbocastanum. Next base: position 38,095,877 of record CM073599.1, read on the forward strand.
GTTGTAAATGAGATAGATGAATGATGAATGCCATGAATCATGACTTATTTGTATGAACTTGAGAACATACTTGTGATTGTGATTGTGGTGTGTTGAATGGATCGATTGTCACATTCCGACATAACTAATTGGGATCGGTTGCCACGTTTCGGCATAATTAATTGGGATCGATTGTCACGTTCCGGCATAACTAATTGGGATCGATTGCCACGTTTCGGCATAACATTGGATCGGGTACCACATTTTCGGTATGCTAATTGTTTGGGTTTGGGTTCCATGAGATAAGCAATGACTTGTTATAATTATGTATATTATTGAGCATATGATAATCGATATTGTATATGTTCGGTATTTTGCATGTTTATAATGCCGTATTGACTTGCTTATGTTACACTTAGTGGGATAGTTGCATGATCCTACCAGTATACTGTGGTTGTGTACTGATACTGCACTTGCTCTTATTTTTGTTGAATACAGGGCATCTTCAAGCGGCTATTGACAAACCTCTCTTAGAAGATCAGTGATCGTCGATTTGAATTCAAGGGTGAGCCAGTTCTTCCGGGCTATCATGGGTTCTCTATCATCTATGTCCGCCACTTCCGGACTTAGACATTTCTATTAGTTATTAATACATTAGTTTGGGGTTGCATCCCTTCTTGTTTATACTTATTGAGCTTTAGATGTTTTGGTACATTAACTTTCAAGTTCTAGGTTATTTCTTCCGCATTATTTAGTTAGTTGTTAGACTTTTGTTGGAATTTATGGTAACTCCCTATTTCTTTCCTTAGTATTTAACTTGTAACTTAAGTGCTTTAGTTTTGGTTTAGTTGCTTGGTTTGGGTTGTAGTAGTGGTTCTCCCACCAAATGGTTAGTATGGGTGTCAGTCACAACGATTTGGGTCGTGACAAAGTTGGTATCATAGCCTAAGTTCGTTGATCTCGATTTACCAAAATGAGTTTAGTAGAGTCTTGGAGAATGATACGAGGACACCTTTACTTTTTTTCAAAAGGTTATAGGACTTTAGGAAATCTCTCTGTTTCCTTTCGTGCTATGACTTGATTCCAATTAGTATCTAGCTATTCAAACTGAAATCTAGCCTCCTTCACTCTTCTGTCCGCAGATGGTTAATACTAGATACAACGGCATCAGACCTGTAGCTCCCATCAATGCTCTAGCTGAGGAATATGCAGCGAGAGGTCGCAGTTGAAACAGGGGTAGATGAAGAGCTAGGGGTAGAGGCCGTGGAAGAGTAGTGCATGCTGGAAATGGAGCTCTTGTTGAAAATGCTCCTATGAATGAGAACCCTCGTGCGCATCATGAAGAGATTGAAGAGGACAATATTGATATTGAGAATGTTGAGGATGTGGGACAAGAGGAAGAGGTGCAGGCTGAGACTACCGATGTTCCCCCATAGACCCAGTGTTACCTCGACAGACCATGTTATTTTTGAAAGGGTTGGTTGGTCCTGGAGTGCTTCCTTCTGCTCAAGCAACTCAAGCTGCTACTTCAATGTAAATATTGTGGTCTACCCTTAGAAGATCCTAAACTATCATTTTGTAATGATTGAGTACACTCAAACTACAGAAGCTAAGGTACGTAAAGAGTTAAGGCACAAGGTGGAGTTGCACGTTTTTTACTTTTGACCAAAACAAAAAAAGAAAAACTTAAGAGTAGTCGAACGAAACCCAAAATATAAATATTCTTATTATTATATTATGAAATAGAAAAGACAGTCCATATATATAATAGTAGTAAACCTTTTGAGTACAAATGTAAAATGATGTTGCAAATTCGCTTATTTAGAACAATATAACTATCATAAGACAAGGAAATCCATGATAATGATAAGAGACATATAAGAAAGAGCAGAATGCTTAGCAAGTGAAGCCACTATTATTCATTCCACAGTTGTTGAGAATGAGGCTAAGAGTGAGCGGCACATTCAGATTTAAACCCAGTATGTTTGCTCTTATGGCTGTGCACAAACAAGCTGCCACCTCTAGATCTGCCAGTCCCTGTATCAAACTGCAGCATGGCAAAGTTGGTGGAGACCCCACTACTACATTCACCAAATTAAGTATATTAGCACACACACCAAGTTTCAAAGCATCTCTTGGACACCTTACTTGTCCACCTCCACCTCCACCTCCTCCTCCACCTCCACCTCCACCTCCACCTCCTCCTCCACCTCCACCTCCACCTCCACCTCCACCTCCACCTCCACCTCCACTGCCCGAACCACCACCTCCACTGCCACCGCTACCAGGAGGATGATAAGGACAGAAGGCACAATCAGTATCAGTTGCAGTAACTATGGCAAAGAAAAGGAGATTGAAGGAGAGGAAAAGGGTAACCAATGAGGCTTTAGTTTTAGAAGCCATGTTATTGTAAGGAAGCTAAAGCACACAAATGTTGCAAAGATGAATGAACAAATGTAATGGCATGCAGGGTATTTATACTGCTACAAGGAATATAATACTCTTTCTATCCTAAATTACACTATTCACTTTTTTTAATCAGTTCTAAAAACAATACTCTCTAAATTATGATATTTTTAATTTTTCTAGAGTTAAATAATTTAAGTTTGATTGAGAATTTGCTCATAAATTTTTAATTTTTTAAAAATGATATTTATGTATTATAAACTATGTAAAAATTACTATAAGTCACAATAATTAAAAATTCAAAATATTTAAAGATATATGAAAAATTTATGAAAATTTTTTTTTTAATTAATTTCTAATTAGAATAAGATGACATTCTTGTTGATACATACTAAAAAGGAAATAGTGACTTATAAAATGAGATGGATGGTGCAACAATGTAAACTTTGAAAGGTTTATTTTACTCTTAATGAACTAATTTATAATTATACAAATATTTATAATTTAATTTAGATTACAAATTTTAAAAGTCTTTCTTTTTTTTTTTTTTTTGTCTCAAAAGTTTATATTAAATTAAATTTTCCATTAAAATTGAAACAAAGTTTATATTTAATTAAATTTTCTCATATATGCTAGCTCCATGGCTGTTGCGAAATATTCAACTGTCTTTTAGGGTGCGTTTGGTATTAAGGAAAACATTTTCCAAAAAATGTTTTCCAATTTTCTCATGTTTGGTTGGGTTAAATGTTTGGAAAATGTTTTCCAAATCAACTCATTTTCCTCAAATTTAAGGAAAATGATTTCCCTTCAAAACTTAAGAAGAATATTTTTCAAAACTCTCTTCCAACTTCAAATTACAATTATTATTTTTTGTTGAAAAAATCAATTTATTTTGTCTCTACCCTCAAATCCCCCCCCCCCTTCCCCCCCCCCCCCCCAAACCATCCCCATAAAAAAAATTTAAAACTTATTTTTTAAAAATGTTTTTAACTTCAATTTTTTTATCCCACCATCACCCCTACCCCAGCCCCCTACCACCATCCCCAACAAAATAAATATTAAAAGTTGTTTTTAAAAGATATTTCTAATTTTAATTTTTTATTATTTTACCCCAGTCCCCCACCCACCCCCTACCACCCCAAAAAAAATTAAGTTTGTTTTTAAAAAATATTTTCAATTTCAAATTTTTATTTTTTACCCCTACCCTTGATTTCCCCCCTCCCCCCCCACCCCCACCCACCCCAAAAAATATTTTAATTTTATTTTTAAAAAATATTTTCAATTTAAAAAATTATTTTCTACTCTAATAAAAAATAAAATATATTTTTCAAAAACATTTTTCATTCATAAACTAAACACTAAAAAACTTTTCCAAAAATATTTTCTACTCACCAACCAAACATAAGAAAATAAGTCAAAAATCTACTTATTTTCGAGGAAAACATTTTCCTTCATACCAAACACACCCTTAGTCTCCACTAGTATTTAATTAGAAATTCCCGTGATCAAAGTCATATCTACAGAACGTACTTACATTTTAAAAAATAAAATTAAAGCCATCAACCCAGACTTTCACCTAAAACTATATCCCCTATGCGTTTATCTGAGAACTCAAATTTTGAACTGTATGAACATAATAACTGTGTGTCTACAAACTTCATCTAGATACTGTACTCCAATTATAAATTACTTCATCTTAATTTATTATCAAATGGAAAAACATGTAAATTGGAACAAAACAAGCTAATCTTTTGTCTCAAAATTATTAAATGGATACGGCAAATTAAATCAACTAATTTCTTTTTTACCGAAATATATTTATATGTCTTTTAAATATTTTAAATTATTACTCCCTATGATCCTTTTTAGATGTTATGTTGCACTTTTTGAGAGTTAACTTGACTAATTTTCAAAGCTAAATTTGACTATATTAACACGGAAAGTTCTATAAATTACAACTTTTTTCATATTAATATGATGAAATAATACATCTTAAAATGTTTAGTCAAAATTCATATGGTTTGACTCTTAAAAAGGAAATTATGACAGCTAAAAAAAGAACGGAGGCAGTAATTATTGTAATTTATACTAAGAAAACATTATTTAGTTTTCAAACATAAAAATTTTATTTCAAAAATATTTAAGTTTTTATTTTTGAATTTACTGTCAAAGTTCAAAAGTCTGAATCTCAAAATTTTAACTGTCACATAAATTGAGATAAAGAGAATATTAATCACTTGAGAGTTGAGACCTTAATATAAACTCTCACCCATTGTCATTACTTGCTTTCGCAGCGGTTCTATTCTATAGTAGAGTATGCAAAAAAAAAAAAAAAAAAAACAATATTATAGGTTCGATCGGATTGTGGTCTCTACTGTTTTTTTTTTTTTTTCTTCTTTTAACTTGCAGGGAATATCATTTTTATAAATGTTCATAGCTTTGAAATGTAAGTAGGAGCCTTAGAATCACGGGATGTGGTTGTTGCATTATATAACCTAATTACGTTAATTAGTCATGATGTGAAGTATATATATATATTAGTTTAGTTGTCATATCAACACAAACGATATCTACACCCTTTAGGGGTCGTTTGGTAGCGGTATAAAATAAGTCTTAGCTAATTCATGTATTAGAGTATGTATAACTTAAACAATGTTTGATAGATGGAAAAGAATTATTCATGTATATAATTAATACAACGTTTGATACGTGGATAAGAAAAAAGTTACTCATGTATATAATTAATACAATATTTGATAGGTGGATAAGAAAAAAGTTACTCATGTATATAATTAATACAATATTTGATAGGTGGATACGAAAAAAATTATTCATTTATAAAATTAATTCGACATTTGATTGACAATTTTGAAATTCTTAGGACCTAAGTATAAACTCTCACCCATTGTCATTATTTGCTTTCATAACTGTTCCCTTCTATAGTTGAGTATTAAAAAAGAAAAAAAATTGTAGGTTCGATCGGGTTGTGGTCTCTACTGTTTTTTTCTTCTTCTTTCAAACATGGATAGATCAATTATTATAATAACGTAGTTATCAAAATTTTGTAGGACTCTACCATACAAGTTCTATTTCAGTTAGGGTTCTTGGAAGCTACGTTTTACCTTAAATCCTAGCTTATGCCTAAGAGGTATTGTATTTCCTTGAAAAGACATTTTGAATATTTCACAAATTCATCAAATATTCACAAAAATCAATGGAGATCAAACAAATCTCAAGTAAGTCCAAATCGTCCTAGTTCAAGAAATACATTATTGATGATCCTCAAATCACATAAAAATCTTACGAGAGAAAAATCAAGCTAATAAACAAATTTGTACCTATAATGTTAATCAATAAAATTATATTTCTTCATATTTTATTTATAATTACAATTTATTCTGTCACTCTATATTTGTTGCAAACAGTTCAAAGCTTTGAAATATAAGCAGGAGCCTTAATTAGAATCACGGGATGTGGTTGTTGCATTAATTAACCTAATTACGTTAATTACTCCTGCAGGTCATGATGTGAAGTATATTAGTTTAGTTGTCATATCAAAACAAACGATATCTACGTTCAGAGGCGGAGCCAGAATTAGGAGTTTAGAGGTTCTAAATTTTAAAACAAAAGAGAAAGGTGTTCGAACCCACAACAAATGTGTGAAAAGCATTTTCACCGCTCTCCTTACCATTGGATTATAAATCAATTTTGTTAGGGGTTCACAAGTTAATATACATATATGTTTATTTAATTTTTTTAATACAAATACAAACTTTACAAGAAAGTTAGTGGGTTCGTCCGAATCCACGAACCCCACCTAACTCCGCCTCTGTCTACATCCTAATTGTCTTCTTTTATTATTGTTTTTTGCTTGAGGGTTTGAACTTTGAACTTTTAGATACTCTTAAGTCGTAGAGTATATGTGTGTGAAACTTTTTTTCTTGTTTTGGCTAAAAACATCTTTAAACTATACCCTCAACTTAAACTACATACTTAAATTATTTTTCTTAACCAAAGACATCCTCTAAGTATTTAAAACTTAACTTCTATCTCTCTATTATAATTTGTCAAAAAATTAGCGAATTCCACACAAAACATATGCAATTCATACTATTTTCATATAAAAAAATAATCTATAATTTTATTTCTTGTTGGAAAAAGCTTCCAATTTTTTTTTTTTTTTTGAGACCCTTGTTTGTTGGGAAAAAAAAAATGTTAGGACGGTGTAAGTCTACGAGGAGACATGATCTGCTCTTCTTCTTTACCAACTGAATGGAGTTGGAGCTTAATTTACACCATCTTCACCTTGCAAAGTTAAAATGTCGTTAGGTCAATAATTTTTTGGGGCAAACTAATAGTTGAGGTAATCAAAATTCAGCTAATTTTGATCTCTAGTCTCTAGTTTTGTTTTCCATTATTAGAAGTAAAAGTCTCCGATCAACATCATTTTTTGTAGATTCAATGAGAAGAAAATATTTCAACGGATGATTTTTTGATATCAAATCAAATGAAAAGTAAATAAAAACAAAATTGCTAACTAAAAGGAAGACAATGCAAAACGTTGTTGCTTAGAAAATTAACAATATTTTAGTTTAGATGTATGTAGAATGAACAAAATTGGTTTATTGAGGGTGATTTAGGGAGTTTTGTTCAGAGTAGTGTGAACTGTACATGTTTTTGTGAAGAATTAGTTAATTTTTGATAAATTTTAACAAAGGGATGAAAGTTTCAAATTTTAAATAATTGAGTATGTTTTCTGTTAAGAAAATTAATTTGAAGATGTAATTTAAGTTGGGGATATAGATTAAAGATGTTTTTGACCAAAAACTCTGCTGAGACTAACGATGGAGGTTAATTTTTGTTAATTAGTGGAAAATTAGGAAAAGGGCATTGCTTAAAATATATCATGCCGATTCCAGTTAAGTCACAGGCATTACTATAGTAGAAGGTTTCATCTGCTAGCTAGCAATATTAGAGCTGTAAACAATACAAATGATTTCCATCCGTGAGAGACTTTTATTTCAACAGCACGCAGCATAAGAAAGTGTTTTATATGTTCAGTAGGTCAAATATTTTGACAAACATAAATAAAACAAATTTTATAAAAATGAGAAAAACGATTTTTCTAATGAAATTAGGAAAAATAAGTTACACAGCTAGTTATTTATCGAAATAATGGTACAGTAAATTTATAAAAATGAGGAAAAGAATCATTCTAATTAAATTAGGAAAATCAAGTTACACTAGTTATTTACAGAAATAATGATATAGTAAAATTTGTATGAGGTCAAGAATCTGTACCTTAGTTTAACTCATTAGATTTGATTATTAGCAGTTAAAATATTACAATATTAATAAGTAAAACACGATGTAAAAGTGATCAATAAAATAAAATAGAAAATGAGTCATATGAAGCTTCATGCAGATGAGCACTGAATCCGGATCCGGTGTTGCTAGCTTTATCTCCGAGAACGATTCCATAAAATAAATGCTTAAGAACAAAAACTTTGTGAATAATAAAAACTCAAGGCACAAGAATGTAAAAGTGTAGCTATTGTACTTCTTGGGATCGGGATGAATATATTATACAAGTGTGTGAAACCTACTATTTATAGATTATAATGATAAATTATGAACCAATAAAAAAGCTTCATTCGAGCCCTAAAGTACTAAGAATAATGGAGGCTGTCCATGGGAAAATGTCGTTAGTACATGGCGCCAGCCAATGTTCCTCTGTCGTATTCAGGCTATTTGCATGAAAATACTTGGAGTACGTATCCATTTTGTGGCTATGATGTGTGGACCATATTGGTTTACTTTTTGTGGCGATTTTAATCGCTACATGTGTATATGTTGTGGCAATCTCAAATAACATTCAATTTCGAAAGTACTTATAACAGCTTCAAGGTCGCCACTAAAATATGCAGCTGTGACTTAGTCACCTCACTTCAATGTAAATTTTTTGTGGTCTAAAATGTTTGTAGGTCCTAAACTATCATTTTGTAATGATTGAGTAAGCTCAAACTACATAAGGTACGTACAGAGTTAAGGCACACGTTTTTTACTTTTGACCAAAAAAGAAAAAACGTAAAGAGTAGTCGAACGAAACCCAAAATATAAATATTCTTATTATTATATTATGAAATAGAAAAGACAGTCCATATATATAATAGTAGTAAACCTTTTGAGTACAAATGTAAAATGATCAACTGGTTCACGAATCTTGCTTGATAAGTTGATGTTGCAAATTCGCTTATTTAGAACAATATAACTATCATAAGACAAGGAAATCCATGATAATGATAAGAGACATATAAGAAAGAGCAGAATGCTTAGCAAGTGAAGCCACTATTATTCATTCCACAGTTGTTGAGAATGAGGCTAAGAGTGAGTGGCACATTCAGATTTAAGCCCAGTATGTTTGCTCTTATGGCTGTGCACAAACAAGCTGCCACCTCTAGATCTGCCAGTCCCTGTATCAAACTGCAGCATGGCAAAGTTGGTGGAGACCCCACTACTACATTCACCAAATTAAGTATATTAGCACACACACCAAGTTTCAAAGCATCTCTTGGACACCTTACTTGTCCACCTCCACCTCCACCTCCTCCTCCACCTCCACCCCCACCTCCACCTCCACCTCCACCTCCACCCCCACTTCCACCTCCACCTCCACTGCCCGAACCACCACCTCCACTTCCACCTCCACTGCCCGAACCACCACCTCCACTGCCCGAACCTCCACCTCCACTGCCTGAACCTCCACCTCCACTGCCTGAACCACCACCGCCACTGCCCGAACCACCACCTCCACTGCCACCGCTACCAGGAGGATGATAAGGACAGAAGGCACAATCAGTATTAGTTGCAGTAACTATGGCAAAGAAAAGGAGATTGAAGGAGAGGAAAAGGGTAACCAATGAGGCTTTAGTTTTAGAAGCCATGTTATTGTAAGGAAGCTAAAGCACACAAATGTTGCAAAGATGAATGAACAAATGTAATGGCATGCAGGGTATTTATACTGCTACAAGGAAAATAATACTCTTTCTATCCTAAATTACACTATTCACTTTTTTTAATCAGTTCTAAAAACAACTCCCTAAATTATAATATTTTTAATTATTCGAGAATAAAATAGTTTAAGTTTGATTGGGAATTTGCTCATGAAATCTTCAATTTTTTTAAAATGAAATTTATATATTGTAAACTACGTAAAAATTAATATCATTCAGAATAATTAAAAATTCAAAATATTTAAAAAATATATAAAAATTTATGAAAAAAAGTTAAATTAATTTCTAATTAGAGTAAGATGACATTCTTGCTGATACATACTAAAAAGGAAATAGTGATGTATAAAATGAGATGGAGGGTGTAACAATTTGAACTTTGAAATGCTTACTTTACTCTTAATGAAATGATTTATAATTATATAAATATTTATAATTTAATTTAGATTACAAATTTTAAAAATCTTTTTTTTTTCAAAGTTTATATTAAATTAAATTTTCCAATATAAATTGAAACAAAACTTATATTAAATTAAATTTTCTCATATAAATTGAAACATTAAGAATATACAACTTTGTAGGTGAACAATAAAAGTTGCTCTCGTAAGAAGAGTTTTATCATGGAAGGGAATTATTAGATCAATACTTTTTATGGATTGTAGCTTCATAGCTATAGTAATGCCCGTGACATGGAATCTTTTAGGCTATGGTAGCTTCTTTTCTACTTTTCACTACTTCACAAATTATCCTCCATATTAGGACAACTTCCATGTCTACCTATTTAATGGTAACCCACATTCCTCCTTATATTAGTGCATATTTTAACCATAGGTGAATGACTTTAAATAATGGAAGAAAAAGGACAAAAAAATGCACTTGGACTATTATAAAATGTCTAAACATATCTTTGGATTCGTCCACTTATTTTGCTAAGAATATCTATCTAGTTGTCACGATCCGAGCCTACACCCTGAACGTGGCCGACACTCGAAAACTATTTCTGGTCCCCAAGCAAATTCTCATCCTGGCTGACTACAAGCGGAAGAGTAACTCAAGCATACAAAGCTAATAACTGAATAAAAATTCATGAAACTCAATTACAAAGCTTTAATTCAAATGAAAACTCTGAATAAAAATAAATTATTCAACTCGCCATAAAATAGGCAACTTAAGTCTTTAAAACATTTAACAAAATAAATGAACAAACTTTTGAAACTCTATTGTCTATCTATGAAGCCTCCAACTGACAAAGATAGAAGTCGGGACAAGACCCATGACATCCTGACAAAACTGAAAAGTAAATGAAATCCTCCAAAAACAAAGAGGCTCACCATAGCTATCTCGAACTCCATGTGATATCAACGAAGCTCCTGTTGATGATCTTGAATATTTGTATCTGCCTCATGAAACGATGCAGGCGAAATGACTCAGTACATGGAATGTACGAGTATGTAAGGGGAATTCTAAAGCATAACACAAGCTTGAACTTGATAAAAAAGGAAACATACTTACCTCTTCTCAACTCAACTCAAAGAAACATAATTCAACTAAACTCAAGGAATACTCAAGGATACTCAAAACTACTCAAACTTACTCAACTCAGAAGTATTCAAGGGTAAGATACTCAACTCAGAAATAAGGTTCTCAACTCATTGAAATGGGGCTCAACTCAGAAATAAAGTTCTCGACTCAATGAAACACAGTTTAACTTACGATATTCAAGAACAAAATAACAATAAAAGTTGTAATATATGGAAAGCTTTAAAACAGTAGATAGAAACTCAATGTATTGAAGAATACAATAACAACTCAATTTGTATATAATAAAGTAATATAATTCTATGGGAGTTTCTCTAACCGACAACCATCACTATGAGCTATGTGATGATACATCGTCTCGCCCACGCTGCCAGAATTGTCCTATAACTTGCCGGGATATAGAACACCTCAACTAAGTAGATTCACAAGTTTATGCTAAAAAGCATTAATGAATCATCTAGAAAGTATGACCCTTGCTACCCACGTTGGCTACATAGTTTATGGAGACTTGAGTTATCTGAACTCGTCCCTATATCGGTGCTCAATACTACTCCCAAAAATATACTCAGCTCATATGTTTAAAAATATGACTCTTTCTGTGGTTTGAGACTATTACTTAAAAACTAGCTTAAATGCTCTCTTGAAAATTGGTTTTTCCTCTCTTGTTTAAATTTGAAAACATTTTACTCTTGGTAAATTTAAATGTAACAATCACAAGTGGTTTTCTCATGGAACCCACACCTAAGCAGTTAGTGTGTCAGAACATGACACCTGATTCAATATACATATGTCGGAACGTGACACCCGATCCAATATATATGTCGGAACGTCGCCCGATCCAATATATGTGTCGAAACGTGACACTCAATCCAATCAGCACAACCATAGTCACAATCACACCCATAATAAACAATGCTCATAAGCATACAATCAAGTAATAGGTTCATGACATGTAATTGTTCCCACATAATCATTTCATTCGATTGATTCACATTTCTTATTCATATACATGCATGCATACAATGAAGCAATTAACAAGCATATATCACAAAACAGGATATCAAATCATCACCTACCTCGAAACTAAACCTGAATACTCTTAAGACACTTGAGCCTTTCCTTTCCGAACTCCTTCAACTTGTTCTTACCCGTATTATATCAAAATATAAACCCAAAGCCAAACTCATGATCCAAATGTTCATCTAGGGCTTTTCCCCACCATTAACTTCAAGCCAAAACCCTTCCCCAACGATAATTACTCAAGATTCTAAGCTTTAAGAGTCAAAATACAGATTAAGGAAGTAATTTCCTTATCTTTAGCACTAGAAATCATGGAAATCTGTCAAGAAGTTTCCCTGGGTCGTCCTTTAACTCTTAAGAATGATGTTTTGCAGAAAATATAGAAATTGGGGCTTTTCCCCGACTTAAGTTGCAACTGGCCAGCCACGGAGAATCCCATGCCACCACAGCGGCCTAGCCCTGGCGAGATTAATCTCGCCTCGGCAGCTTGCATGTAGACAGAAGGTCAAAATTTGAGTTCCAAGCTCCCATTTCACAACACACCTTCAAACCTGGACGTTTTAAAACTACCATTTGATCACGCCATGATCAGTTTCGAGAGTTCTACTTGCCCGAATTCGATTTTATAAAGCCGTACAAGCTCCTTAACGTCTTGGTTATCCAATCATGTGATCAAATTCATAATTACACCCTCCCATTTATTACCAGATTGCCATAGACCTCACATGACTCAGATTTCATCCAAGTCTGACCTAGGCTAGGAATTTCCAAGTTACTACTCAAAAGTTTTTTGGCCTAATTTCCCTCCCTATTGGCTTTTCTATAACGAAGGAAATAGGTTGTTACAATAGATACCAATTTATCCATCATTAATCCCCGAGTGACAAATTAGGAGAAATGGGCTAAAGCAAAAGCAGAGTAGTACCTAAATCATCGAATAACTGCTGGTACTTGTCTCGCATCTCCTTCTCGGTTTCCCAGGTAGCTTTCTCAATCGAACGATGCTTCCATTGAAATTTTATGAACTCTATCTCATTGGTTCTCAGCTTTCAGACATCACGATCAAGAATTGCAACTGGTTCTTCCTCATACTGAAGGTCTTTGTCTAACAAAAATGAGTCTTACTTTATGATGTAATCTCCGTCCCCATGATACTTTTTCAATATGGACGCATAGAACACTGGATGGACTCCAGATAGGCTAGGCAGTAAAGCCAACCTATAAGTCATTGACCATACACAATCAATAATCTCAAATAATCCGATGTATCGCGGACTAAGCTTGCCCTTCTTGCCGAATCTCATCACCTCCTTTATGGATTACACTTTTAGAAGAACTTGCTCACTAGTCTGAAATGTCATGTCCCTTACCTTACGATCTGCATACTTTTTCTGTCGACTCTGAGTTGTTAGAAGCTTGGTTTGGATGCTTTTTACCTTATCCTAAGCATCTTTCACCAAATCAACCCCTAAAGGTTTCACATCTCTAGCGTCAAACCACCCTATGGGTGATCTATATCCCCTCTTATAAAGTGCCTCGAACGGTTCCATGTCAATGTTGGAGTGGTAACGGTTATTATAGGAGAACTTATACAAAGGTAGGAACTTATCTCAATGCCCTTTAAAGTCATTCACGCATGCCCTCAACATGTCCTCTAACATTTGATTAGTTCCCTCTGGCTGCCCGTCCGTCTGTAGATGGAAAACTATGCTAAAAGTGAGTTGATTGCCCAACTCCTCATGCAATTTTCCCCAAATCATAGATGTGAACTACATACCACGTCCAAGATGATAGAAAGGGGTATCCCATGTAGCCTCACTATCTGTTTCACATAAACCTTAGCCAACTACTGAGCATTATAGTCTACTCTGACTGGAATGAAGTGGGTAGACTTAGTCAGTCGGTTAACCACTACCCAAATGGAGTCAAGCTTTCCCAAGGTCTTGGGAAGACCAACCACAAAATACATAGCTATCATTTCCCACTTCCACTCCAGAATTGGCATTTGCTGAAGCAAACCTGCTAGCCTTTAGTGCTCATACTTTACTTGCCGACAATTTTAGCACTTAACCACAAACTCAACTATGTTTTTCTTCATGCCAGGACACCAATAAATTCATTTCAAATCTTGGTACATCTTAGTCACACCCGAATGAATGGAATATTATAAACTATAAGATTCTGTCAATATCTTCTGAATCAAGTCATCCACTCGGGGAACACAAATTCTTCCCATAAAACTGAGCGTACCTCCCGCATCACATCTTGTGCCATACTAGACAATGTCTTCTTTTTGAGCTCATTCAAACTCTCATCCTCAAACTGCTTGGTCTTGATCTCCTCAATGAATGTGGGCCTAACCTCAATACTGGCTAACACCCCACCTTTCTCTGATATGTCCAACTGCATGAACTTTTACTCCAAGGCTTGAATTTCCTTGGCCAAGGGTCGCTTGGACACACCCAAGAAATATAGACCACCTATACTCACCGTCTTCTGGCTTAGTACGTCTACCACCATATTAACTCTACCCGAATGATACTGGATGGTAACATTATAATCCTTGAGTAACTCTATCCACCTTCTATCTCAAATTTAGGTCCTTCTGAGTGAATACATGTTGTAGACTATGATGGTCAGTAAACACCTCACACTTGACACCATAAAGGTAATACCGCCATATCTTGAGGGCAAATACTACCGCTGCCAATTCCAAGTCATGCATCGGGTAGCTTCTCTCATGCAATTTCAACTGCCGCGATGCATAAGCTATGTCATTTTATCCTGCATTAACACATCATCCAAACACGAATATGAAGCATCACAATAAACAATGAAAACTTTACCTTCTACCAGCAATGCTAGAATAGGTGTTGTGGTCAGAAGGGTCTTGAGCTTTTGGAAGCTCTCCTCACACTTACCGGTACTCGAAAGGTACCTCTTTTTTGGTTAGCCTTGTTAAATGCGTGGCGATAGAAGTAATTTTTTTCACAAATTGCCGGTAGTAGATGGTGAGCCTCACAAAACTCCTAACTTCCGTCACAAAGCTAGTCTAGACCTAGTTCCTGACTGCTTTGATCTTTTGGGGATCTACCATTACCCCTTCTTTTGAAACCACATGCCCCAAAAAGGCAACTAAAGCCAACCAGAACTCACACTTGGAAAATTTTGTATACAGCTTTTGTTTTCCAAGGACACCCAAAACAATACGAAGATGATCGGCTTGTTCTTCCTTACTCTTCGAATACGCCAAGATGTTATCAATAAAAACGATAACAAAAAAAAAATCCAGGAATGGTTTGAATACACCATTCATCAAACTCATGAATGTTGCAAGCGCATTTGTCTACCCAAACGACATCACTAAGAACTCATGGTGCCCATGACGGGTACTGAATGCCATTTTGGGTACATCCTCAGGCCTAATATTTAACTGATGGTAACCAGACCTTAAGTCAATTTTAGAGAACATTGATGCACCCTGCAAATGGTCAAAGAGATCATCTATCTGAGGCAATGAATACTTATTACGAATGGTGACCCTATTCAACTGTCGATAGTTTATGCACATCCTCATACTACCATCATTCTTCTTAACAAACAAGACAGGAGCACCCCACGAGAAAGCACTAGAAAGCACTAGGACAGATGAAACCTTTATTCAGAAGCTCCTGGATTTGAGCCTTAAGCTCTCTCAATTTCGTCGGAGCCATGTGATAGAGAGGAATAGAGATGGGATGAGTGCTCGATTCCAAGTCAATGCAAAAATATATATCCCTATCCGAAGGCATACTAGACAAATCGGTAGGAAACACTTCCTTTGAATTCAGACACTACAGGAATAGAATCAACAAAGAGAGACTCAGCAAAATATGTGCCAAATATGCCAAACACCTCTGCCCCACCAGTTTCCTAGCTCGAACGAAAGATATGACCTTAGCTGGCTTAGGCTTGTACACCCTTTCCCGCTCTAACTTTTCCCTACCTGGGATCTCTAGAGTCACAGACTTAGTATTACAATTAAGCATAATAGGGGAACAACCAAATCATGCCAATATTATATCAAAGTCAGTCATATCCAGAATAACCAAATCAGCCCAAGTCTAAAACCCATAAACAGGACAAAACAAGTACGATAAACATGGGTGACTATGACAGACTCTCCAATTGGGGTAGAAACATGAATGGGGGCATCAAGTACATCACAAACCGCATTAAATCCCAAGGCAATCTGAACTGACACATTTGAATAAGTAAAACACGGATCAAACAAAACAGTAGCCATCCAATTACAGATAAGGATAGTACCTGTGATAACTGCATTGGATGTCTTAGCCTCAGTCTTTCCCGGAAAGGCATATAAATGAGTTATGTTATCCTGACGAAAAACCTCCTTGCCTGGCTGCACTACTCCTCTACCTACATTACCATTTCCCCGGCCCTCATGGCCTTGTTGATTTCATCTTTGCCCACCTTGTGTACGTCTTCTGCCATTACTACCGCTGCCCGCTGGTACCACTTACTACTAAAAAAATGCTAAAAAACGACGGACAGAACAACGACGAATAGTGTCGCTCCAAAAAGCGACGCCATTTGCCACACTATCTGTCGCTTTTTAATAAAAATAATTATTTTTAAATTATTTTTCAATTCAGTGAATTTAATTCTTTGAAAGTTTAGAAATTGAGTTCTTGATGAACATTGTTGAAGGTTTCGTTTGAATTCTTATGGGTTGTGTTGTTGAAATTTCTTGCGCTTTGATTCATGTTTTTCGGGTGTAATTTCGATTTGAATCTATCATATATTGAGGGTATAAATGATCCTAAGTGTTTAGGGAAAGAATCATTGAAGTTTAGAGGGTTTAGAGTTGAAAAACGGAGAAGGAAGAAATGTTTTAAACCCTTTTGTAATTTCGGTTTGAATCTATCATATATTGAGAGTATAAATGTTTTAACGTTGTTTTAAGACTTAAAGATCAAGTTGAGTAAGTTTGAAGTTCATTTCTTCAAAAGTATATGGGGACTATGTATTCCCAAAAGGGTTTAAAATGTTTTCACATTTAAACAAGAAAGGAAACTTTGATTTTTCGAAGAGCCTTCGGGCTAGTTTTCAGAAAAGATTAGTTTTCTAAATGAAGTAAGAAGGGAAATTTCCAAGATAGCCTTTGAGCTAAGTTTTTGAGCACTAATCTCAAATCACAGAAGAAGTATATTTTTAAACATAAGAGCTAGTATATTTTAGGAGTAGTATTGAGCACCGAATTGGGGGCAAGTATGAGTTCAGATAACTCACGTCTCAATAAAACCATGTAGCCACCATAGGTAGAAAAGGGTCATACTTCTTAGATGAACCCTTTTCACAATAGACTAGTGGGTCCACTTAGTAGTTCAGGTCCTATACCTTTGGCCGGGTATAGGATGCGTTGGTAGCATGAGGTAGATCGCTGTATCATCACTATAGCTCTTATATGATGGTTTTCTATTAGAGAAACTCCCAAAGAAGTTATTGTATTTTATATACATCAGTTTATTATATTTTTACATACATTTCAGAGTTATGTTGTATACTCGTATAAACACAAAGTTGACATCATGCTTTTAAACAAATTTTCTTTATATTGCATTTGTTTTAAACTACTTTATATTGAAATGAGTTCAATTAAGTATTCATGAGTTGAGAAGTGCCAAGGTAAGTGTTTCTTTAAGATTTCCTTTCAAGCCTATGTTATATTAGCATTCCAACATGTATACTTGTACATTCAATGTAGTGATGCCAGTTAGCCTGCATCGTCTTATGATGTAGACATAGGTAACTAGGATTGGGATTCTAGCTCACCGTTGATCTAGTGAGCAGTTCAGAGTCAGTTAGTGAGCCTCCTTGCATTTCAGAGGATCTATTTTCATTTCTTTCTAGTTAGTTCATTAGGATGTTATGGGGTTTGTCCCAACATCCATCTCAGTTGTTTTAGAGGCTTCATAGACAAATGTTAGTCCTTTGAGTCTTTTCATTATCATTTCTTATTGTTAAGACTTAGGTTGCCACTTTTGGCCAAGTTGAATGTTTAACCTTTAAACATTCTCAGTTATTTTATTATTCAGTTTAGTTAAGTGTTATTGATTATTATAAGTATGAATATTGTCTTCCACTGAGTTAAGTAAGCCAGGGCAAGGGTACTTGGGGCCAGCAATAGTCTTCGAGTACCAGTCCCACCCAGGGTGTAGACTCAATGCATGGCAAACTTGGTATCAGAGCCCAGAGTTCAAGAGTCTTAGTGAGTCTATAAAGTCGTATCTGTAAAGTCCTAGTTATCCACTTTTATAATTAGGAGATTGTAACATTTAGGAAAATTCCTCACTTCTTTCACACTCATTTCGTGCGTTAGAGTTTGATCATCTCTAAAAGGTTTCCCTCTAATTTGTGCCTACATGTGTTTCAGATAATCATGCCTCCACAAAGAATAGTCAGAATTCGTTCAGCTAGGAGGAATGTTGAAGAATAAGAGTTACCCAATGCACCTGAAGTGCAACCGCAAGGAGAAGTTACTAATTTTGAGTTCAGAGAGGCTACTAGGATGCACAATCAAGTTGTGACCAACCAAACTGGGCAGCAGAGAGGAGCTCGACAAGAATAGGCTGACACTTCAAGGATTCGTGAGTTTTTAAGGATGAATCCCCCAAGTTTCACTGGTTCGAACACTGCAAAGGATCCAGAAAACATTATTGAGGAACTAAAAAGGGTATTCGATATGATTCTTGTTACTAATACTATGAGAATTGAGCTAGCTGTATATCAGATGAAAAATATTGCTAGGACTTGGTTTGATCAGTGGAAAGGGGGTAGAGCTGAGGATGCACCACCTGCGAGTTGGGCTTGTTTTGAGAAGGACTTCTTGGGGCATTTCTTTCCCTGAGAACTGACAGAGGCTAAGGTATGAGAGTTCCTCACACTTAATCAAGATTCTTTGAGTATTCATGAGTATGGGTTGAAATTCACCCAACTGTCTCGCTATGCTTTGGAAATGGTTACGGACATGAAGAGTAGGATAAGTCTATTTGTTGCTGGGTTATCCCGTCTATCAAGTTAAGAGGGTAGGGCAGCAATGCTTATTGAGGACATGGACATTGCGAGGTTGATGGTCTATGTGCAGCAAGTAGAGGAAGAGAAGCTAAGGGATAGAGAGTAATTCAAGAACAAGAGGGCTAAGATGGGGAATGAGTTCGGGCAGCAGAAGAGTAATGCCAACCGGTCATCCTTCCAATAGAAACAGAAGCTGCTCTATCATCAGCTAGTGCGCCTGCACCTAAGAACAAATGTGAGTACAATAGTCAGAACTTTAAAGCTAAACCTGTTTATTCCTAGGGTAGTGCAGCGCAAGGGGGTAGTAAGCCTCCTGCCTGTACAAAGTATGGTAGGAACCACTCAGGTATTTGTCGTGAGAGCTCCACTGATTGTTTCAAGTGTGATCAGACTGGCATTTCATGCGAGAATGTCTAAAGAACAAGCAAGGAAACAGTAATGGGGGAAATAAAGCCCAATCTTCTTCAGTTGCTCCACTAGACAGAATTACACCTAGAGGGGCTACTTTCGATACTGGCGGAGGAACAAACCGCTTATATGCTATCAACAGACTCCAAAAGCAAGAGGATTCATCAGATGTTGTCACTGGTATGATTTGAGTCTTTGACTTTACTGTTTATGCCTTGATAGATCCATGAACGGGTTTATCTTTTGTAACTCCATATGTTGCTACGAAATTTGATGTTATTCCTGATCAACTTAGTGAACCATTCAGTGTCTCTTCGCTTGTTGGTGAGTCTATTCTAGCAGAGAGAGTCTATCGTGATTGTCTCATTTTCGTTAATCACAAGAGTACCATGGTTGATTTAATTGATTTAGACATGGTAAATTTTGATGTCATTCTTGGTATGAACTGGCTTCATGCCTGTTATGCCTCAGTTGATTGTCGAACTTAAGTAGTCAAGTTTCAGTTTCCAAATTATCCAGTCTTAGAGTGGAACAGTAGTTCAGCAGTACCTAAGGGTCGCTTCATTTCGTACCTTAAGCAAGAAAGTTAGTTTCTAAGGGGTGTGTCTATCACTTAGTCTGAGTTAATGACTCAAGTGTTGAGGTACCTCCTATTCAGTTAGTTACAACACTAAAAGAGTTTCCAGAAGTCTTTCTTGATGATCTACCCGGAGTCCCTCTTGAGAGAGAGATAGACAGACTTCGGTATAGATGTTCTTCCAAATATTCATCCTATCTTTATTTCGCTATATAGAATGGCACCAATAGAGTTAAAAGAGCTTAAAGAGCATTTAAAAGATCTCATAGATAAAGGTTTTATTCGACCAAGTGTCTCACCTTGGGGCGCTCCGGTCTTGTTTGTGAGAAAGAAGGATGGCTCCCTTAGGATATGTATAGAGTACTGTTAGTTGAACAAGGTTACCATCAAGAATAAGTATCCTATTTTGAAAATTGATGATCTTTTTGATCAGCTTCAGGGTGCTTCTTGTTTTTCGAAAATAGACCTCAGATCTGGCTACCATCAGTTGAAAGTAAGGGAATGTAACATTCCTAAGACAGCATTCAGGACCTGTTATGGTCATTGTGAGTTTCTAGTCATGTCGTTCGGTTTAACTAATGCACCTGCAGCGTTCATGAACCTTATGAATAGAGTTTTCAAACTTTATTTAGATATGTTTGTTATCATCTTTATTGATGAAATACTAATCTATTCAAGAAATGAAGAAGATCATGCTAGCCACCTCAGAATAGTTCTTCAGACATTGAAAGATAAAGAGTTATATGGTAAATTCTCTAAGTGTGAATTTTGGCTTGAGTTTGTGGCATGCTTAGGCCACATTATGTCTGGAGAGGGAATTAAAGTTAATACTCAAAAAATTGAGACAGTGTAGAATTGGCCTAAACCCACATCTCCAACTGATATTAAGAGTTTCTTGGGTTTGGCTGGTTATTATAAAAGGTTTGTGGAGGGGTTCTCGTCTATCTCATCCCCTTTGACCAAATTGACTCAGAAAATAGTTAAGTTTTAATGGTTTAAAGCTTGTGAGAAAAGCTTTCAGGACTTGAAAAAGAGGTTAACTACTGCCCCAATTTTGACCTTACCAGAAGGTACTCAAGGTTTTGTGGTGTATTGTGATGCATCTAAAGTTGGTTTGATTTATTTCTTAATGCAAAATGGCAAAGTTATATCTTATGCCTCCAGACAGTTGAAAGTTCATGAGAAGAATTATCCAATCCATGACTTAAAGTTGGTTGTTGTAGTATTCACTTTGAAGATATGACGTCATTATTTGTATGGTGTTCATGTTGATGTATTCACATATCACAAGAGCCTTCAATATGTCTTCATAGATCACAAGATCCTTCAATATGTCTTCACTCAGAGAGAGCTTAATCTCAGACAAAGGAGGTGGTTAGAGTTACTCAAGGATTATGACATAAGTATTTTTTATCACCCAGGTAAGGCTAACGTTGTTGTTGATGCCTTGAGCAAGTTGTCTAAGGGTAGTACTGCCCATGTTAAGGAAGAAAAGAGAGAGCTAGTGAAAGATGTGCATAGACTTGCACGGAGTCCAACTAATGGATTCCACAGAAGGAGGAGTGGTGGTGTTGAATAGGGCCAAATCTTCATTAGTGTCAGAAGTGAAGGAAAAGCAAGACCAAGATCCCATTTTGCTTGAGTTGAAGGCAAATGTTCATAAGCAAAAGGTGTTAGCTTTTGAACAAGGGGGAGATGTTGTGTTGAGATATCAAAGAAGATTGTATGTACCTATAGTGGATGGACTCCATGAGAGGATCATGGGGAAAGCTTATAGCTCCAGATATTCCATTCATCTGAGCTTCACAAAGATGTATCGTGACTTGAGAGAGGTGTATTGGTGAAATAGTATGAAAAAGGACATTGCAGAATTTGTTGCTAAGAGTCCAAATTGCCAACAAGTTAAAGTAGAGCACCAAAGACCTGGTGGTTTGGCTTAGAATGTAGAACTTCCAGAATGGAAGTGGGAGATGATTAATATGGACTTCATCACAGGGTTACCAAGGTCTCGCAAACAGTATGATTCTATTTGGATGATTGTAGATAGGATGACGAAATCAGCTTACTTTTTACTGGTAAAGACTACCCATTCAGTAGAAGATTATGCTAAGCTATATATTCAAAAAGTGGTAAGACTTCATGGAGTTCTAGTCTCTATTATTTCAAACTGATGGGCAAGCAGTGCGTACCATTAAGACCTTAGAGGATATGTTGAGGGCTTGTGTGATTGATTTCAAGGGTAATTGGGATAATCACCTACCTCTTATTGAGTTTGCTTATAATATTAGTTACCACTCTAGCATCCAAATGGATCCATATGAAGCTCTTTATAGGAGAAGATACAGATCTCCCATTGGATGGTTTGAAGTTGGTGAAGCAGGGCTAATAGGACCAGATTTAGTCTATCAAGCTATGGAGAAGGTGAAAGTGATTCAAGAGAGGTTGAAAGTGGCACAGAGTCATCAGAAATCCTACACTGATGTTAGGAGAATGTTGTTAGAGTTCGAAGTAGATAATTGGGTATATCTAAAAGTTTCACCCATGAAGGGGGTTATGAGGTTTGGTAAGAAGGGGAAACTTAGTCCCCGATATATTGGACCCTATAGAATAGCCAAGAGGATTGACAAAGTAGCTTATGAGTTGAAGCTACCACAAGAGTTAGCAGTGGTTCATCCGGTATTCCACACCTCCATGTTGCAGAAGTGCATAAGCGATCCTTCATTGATCATACCAACTAAAGATATTGGGATCAAGGGTAGCCTATCTTATGAAGAGATTCCGGTGCAGATTCTAGATCGCCAAGTTCACAAGTAGAGGACTAAGGAAGTAGCACCAATCAAACTTCTTTGGAGGAACCAATTTGTTGAGGAAGCTTCTTGGGAAGCTGAAGAGGATATAAAGAAAAGATATCCCCATCTCTTTGAGTCCGGAGAAAATGCAGACCAAGGTACTAATTCTCTTCTTAGTACTCTTTAAATTATGAGTGAGCATGTTGTTTGTTTACATTTGCTTGTTGGGTGTTTGAACTTGATGTTACACCCTGAACTTAGTAAGAATAATCCCATTCGAGGACGAATGTTCCCAAGGGGAGCTATTGTAACATCTCATAATTTGAAATAACTAAGAAGAAGCTAATAATTGGAAATAATCATTTTTGGAAAGATTGAAAATCTGGAAATTTGTTCAAGTTAGAAAAAGTTGAGTTTTGGTCAACTTCAAATGACAATAACTCCTAGCTCAGGATGAGTTAGGTGTACTTCTAGATATGGTTGGAAAGCTCTTGGAATAATCTTTCCAACACCACCGATTTTGCACGATTCCGAGTTTATATGAGTAAGTTATACCATTTGGAAGTTGGGATGTCGAATTAAGGAAAGTCTAATCCGAATTTTGGAAGGGTAATTTAGTCTTTTCCTTACCTAATTATTCTAATTCATTTTTAGGAGATTAATTGGGGTAAATTTAGATTTTAGTCAGTTTTAGAAAAGTTAATTTTAAGCTAGGGCTTGGAGAAGAGGAGAAAAGAGGAGAAAGGAGAAGAACGTCTAAGATTCGTCGATTTTGTCAAGGGTAGCTTGTGGATTTCGTTAGGGGTGACCCTAAAAGGTATGTGAGATCACATAGTGTTGGTTTAGTTCACCCACAAACCAACCATGATTCAATTCAGCGAATTTAAGTCTTTGAAAGTTTAGAAATTGAGTTCTTGATGAACATTGTTGAAGGTTTCGTTTGAATTCTTATGGGTTGTGTTTTTGAAATTTCTTGCGCTTTGATTCATGTTTTCTGGGTGTAATTTTAGTTTGAATCTATCATATATTAAGAGTATAAATGATCCTAAGTGTTTGGGGAAAGAACCTTTGAAGTTTAGAGGGTTTAGAGTTGAAAAATGGAGAAGGAAAGTCGTCAAACACCTGGGGAAGGGGGTGGGGCGTCGTGCCAACCAGTGCACCCCAAAAGGGGCTCTAAAGTTTATCCCTTGGGGCGACACGCCAGTCAGCGCGCCCCAGCTTGTCCTCTGAAGTTTTAGGGCTGGCGCCCCGCGCCTCTCAGAGTGCCAGGGATGTTAGTTCTCCCCATTCATTCCCCACCTTTTAGTACTTGTTCCTTTGCAATGTACCTATATTTTCTAGTTGATTCTAGCACTCAAAGGTACATCTAAACATCATGAAATCATCCATAAACATGAAATCATGAACCTTGAATCCATAATCCAATTTAAGGAAAGTTAAGAGTCAAGTCAAGAGAAGTAAGAGTCGAGTCAAGAGAAGTTCTTAGAGTTTTCCAAAAGTCTTTTCCAAATGTTTTAATGTTGTTTTAAGACTTAAAGTTCAAGTTGAGTAAGTTTGAAGTTCATTTCTTCAAAAGTATATGGGGACTATGTATTCCCAAAAGGGTTTAAAATGTTTTCACATTTAAACAAGAAAGGAAACTTTGATTTTTCAAAGAGCCTTCGGGCTTGTTTTCGGAAAAGAGTAATAGCATTCTAAATGAAGCAAGAAGGGAAACTGAGATTTCCAAGATAGCCTTTGAGCTAAGTTTTTTAGCACTAATCTCAAATCACAGAAGAAGTATGTTTTTAAACATAAGAGCTAGTATATTTTGAGAGTAGTATTGAGCATCAAATTGGGGGCGAGCATGAGTTCAGATAACTCACATCTCCATAAAACCATGTAGCCACCATGGGTAGAAAAGGGTCATACTTCTTATATGAACCCTTTTCACAATAGACTAGTGGATTCACTTAGTAGTTTAGGTTCTATACCTCTGGCCGAGTATAGGATGCGCTGGCAGCATGAGGTAGATCGTTGTATCATCACTATAGCTCTTATGTGATGGTTGTCGGTTAAAGAAACTCCCACATAAATTATTGTATTTTTATATACCTCAGTTTATTGTATTTTTACATACATTTCAGAGTTATGTTGTATCCTTATATATACACAGAGTTACCATCATGTTTTTAAACAACTTTTCTTTATATTGCACTTGTTTTAAACTACTTTATATTGAAATGAGTTTAGTTAAGTATTCATGAGTTGAGAAGAGCCAAGGTAATTATTTCTTTCAGATTCCCTTTCAAGCCTATGTTGTTTTAGAATTCCAACTCACATACTTGTACATTCAATGTACTGATGCCAGTTAGCCTGCATCGTCTTATGATGCAGACACAAGTAACTAGGATCGGCATTCTAGCGCACCATTGATCCAGTGAGCAGTTCAGAGTCAGTCGGTGAGCCTCTTTGCATTTCGGAGGATCTATTTTAATTGCTTTCTAGTTAGTTCATTAGGATGGTGTAGAGTTTGTCCCAACTTCCATCTCAGTTGTTTTAGAGGCTTCATAGACAGTCAGATGTTAGTCCTTTGAGTCTTTTCATTATCATTTCTTATTGTTAATACTTGGGTTGCCACTTTTGGCTAAGTTGAATGTTTAACCTTTAAACATTCTCAGTTATTTTATTATTCAGTTAAGTGTTATTGATCATTATAAGTAGGAAAAGGGGACAAATATACCCCCGAACTTTCAAAAATGGTATGTCAATACCCTTCGTCATACTTTTCGTCCATGAGTACCCTTGCCATTCAATAACTAGTGCACATTTGCCCCTCCCACTAATGGAAGACTCATTTTATACACGTGGCATAATCATACGCCTTAACCTGAATTGACCAAATATTTAGCCCAAATTTCAAATATCCATTTACCCGCCCCATTACCCATTTAACAAACTATCTACAAACCTAAAGAAGAAAGACCCATTTACTTTTAACGCTTCTACTTCTTCTTAAGGTCGCCACCGCCGTCGTTGCTGGTCGTCTTATTTTTGACGTGGGTGATTGGATCACGAATTCGTCGGAGCTCGGAGACGACGTCACGACAGTTAGGTTTCGCCGGTTGTTTGTCGCGAATTCACTGGGGTCTGTTTGGTTGCTCACTAGCTCACCGGAGCTCGTGGCATTGTTGTTGTTATCGACTGTTAACTGGAGCCAAAAGCTCACTGGAGAAGGAGGAGAAAGAAGTTTCGGTGGAGTTCGTTTGCTGTATTTGTTGTTCGTTGCTGGATAATTGGAGGAGGGGTTGTGTGGTTACTCCGGTGGTGGTGGCAGCTGTGTTAGGTTGTGAGGGAGAAGAAGTTAATCAAACTTTAATATTAATTTTAAATAGTTTAAATATTTGATTATTGTTAACTATGGTAAAAAAAATTTATGTCTTATTTCATTATAAATTGCTAATTACTATTGTATGATTTGTAATATCTTTTATGCAATTTTCAAATAATAAAGGTTATTTGTTGTTTTCTTAATTTATGTGATACTAATAAAATTTCGAGATTCAATCAATTTCTTTTGTCTTTGAAATATTTCTAGTTGTTAATTACTGTAATTTACAACACTTTCTAAGTAATTTTCAAATAATATATATTATTTCATTTATCTTAATTTATGTGTCGCCAATAAAATTTGAAGACTCAATCAGATCTTTTATGTATTTTATATCTTTTAAATATTTAAGTAATTAATTTGGGTGTTTTAATTAGGTTTCCTTTTAGAGGAAATTGGGCGGGTATTGGGTTATGGGGCGGATAGTTGGGTTATGGGTTAAAAAAAGGGGACGGGTAATCCAATAGGATTAAGACACGTGTAATAAATTAGGAGTCCGTTAGTGAGAGGGTATATGTGTACCTATAATTGGACGGCAGGGGTTTATGTGGACGGAAAGTATAACGGAGGGCATATACATACCATTTATTAAAATTCGGGGGTAAATCCGTCCCTTCACCGTTATAAGTATGATATTGTCTTCTGTTGAGTTAAGTAAGCCAGGCCAAGGTTCGCTTGGGGCTAGCAATGGTCTTCGAGTGTCAGTCCCGCCCAAGGTGTAGGCTCATGGCGTGGCAGTCACCTCCCGTCACTGCCTCTCCTCTTTGTTAAGGTTGGTGTTTAATTTTAGTTTTTTTTTTTTTTCAATTCTAGTGATTATAGTTAATTGTTAGTTAGTATATTATTGTTTTAGTTTGTTGGGTTGTATTATTGTTAATTTGATTTGATTATTGTTAGTTAGGTAGAGAATTGGAGATTTTTTTATTTTAGGGTTTTCTTTTAAATTGGGTATTGTAATTAGTGAATGATTAGGATTTTTTTTGATTTTAGGACTAGTTTGAACTTGAGAATATGTAATTTGATTGTGAATTGAGATTTTTCTTTTTAATTTGATTGATATATTGTTAGTTAGTAAAGTATTACTTTGAAGTTAGAAATTAGTAATTGAAGTGTATATGATGAATGTTTGAATGTCATGACTATATAGTGATGAATGTTTGAATGTCGTGAATATATATTGATCGATGAGGTTTTTTTTTAATTAGAACTTGAATATATAACTAATTGTTGTATTAGAAGTTTATATATAACTAGATATGAACTTGAAGCTGAACTTGAACTTGGAACTTGAATATAACTAATTAATTCTTGGATTAGAAGTTTATATATAACTAATTTTAGAAATTGGATATGAATTATTGAATTTAATTAAAATTTAAATTTTTATAGGATTTTAGAACTTTGATTAGGTTGTGAACTTTAGAAATTTTGAATTATTGTAGGATTTTAGAACTTTAGGTTGTGAACTTTAGAAATCTTGAATTATTGTAGGATTTTAGAACTTAAAGTTGTGAACTTTAGAGAACTTGAATGTTTGTAGGATTTTAGAACTTTATAAGGTTGTGAACGTTAGAAATCTTGAAATTATTGTAGGATTTTAGAACTTTAAGCTGTTAACTTTAGAGAACTTGAATTTTTGTAGGATTTTAGAACTTTAGATTGTGAAACGTTTGAAATCTTGAATTATTGTAGAATATTAGAACTTTAAGTTGTGAATTTTAGAGAACTTGAATTTTTGTAGGATTTTAGAACTTTAAGTTGTGAACTTTAGAGAACTTGAATTACTATAGGATTTTAGAACTTTATGTTATGAACTTTAGAAATCTTGAATTACTATAGAATTTTAGAACTTAAAGTTGTGAAATTTAGAGAACTTGAATTTTTGTAGGATTTTAGACTTTATAAAGTTGTGAGCGTTAGAAATCTTGAATTATTGTAGGATTTTAGAACTTTAAGTTGTGAACTTTAGAGAACTTGAATTTTTGTAGAATTTTAGAACTTTATGTTGTGAACTTTAGAAATCTTGAATTATTGTAGGATTTTAAAACTTAAAGTTGTGAACTATAGAGAACTTGAATTTTTGTAGGATTTTAGACTTTATAAGGTTGTGAGCGTTAGAAATATTGAATTATTGTAGGATTTTAGAACTTTAAGTTGTGAACTTTAGAAATCTTGAATCATTGTAGGATTTTAGAACTTTAAGTTGTGAACTTTAGAGAACTTGAATTTTTGTAGGAACTTTAGGTTATGAAACGTTAAAAATATTGAATAATTGTAGAATTTTAGTACTTTAAGTTGTGAATTTTAGAGAACTTGAATCTTTGTAGGATTTTAGAACTTTAAGGTGCAAATTTTAGAAAACTTGAATTTTTGTAGGATTTTAGAACTTTAAGTTGTGAACTTTAGAGAACTTGAATTATTGTAGGATTTTAGAACTTTAAGTTGTGAACTTTAGAAATTTTGAATTATTGTAGGACTTTAGAACTTAAATTTGTGAACTTTAGAGAACTTGAATTTTTTTAGGATTTAAGAACTTTATAAGGTTGTGAGCGTTAGAAATCTTGAATTATTGTAGGATTTTAGAACTTTAAGTTGTGAACTTTAGAGAACTTGAATATTTGTAGGAACTTTAGGTTGTGAAACGTTAAAAGTCTTGAATTATTGTAGAATTTTAGAACTTTAAGTTTTGAATTTTAGAGAACCAGAATTTATGTAGGATTTTAGAGCTTTAGGTTGTGAACTTTAGAAATCTTGAATTATTGTAGGATTTCAGAACTTTAGGTTGTAAACTTTAGAAATCTTGAATTATTGTGGCATTTTAGAACTTTAAGTTGTGAACTTTAGAAATCTTGAATTATTGTAGGATTTTAAACTTTAGTTTGTGAACTTTAAAAATCTTAATTTATAAAATTTATGAACTAATTATTAGGTTGAACTTTAGAAATCTTGATAAAATATAGTCTTCATGAACTATTTGTAATTTTGAAACAAATTTTGGAAGACTTTATAAGTCTTTAAATTGTGATTTAAATATTTTTGAATGTTAATTTAAGTTTGTTGTTACATATTTTGTGTAGCTTCTTTATAATGTTTTGGGTTTGATTGGAGCTGAATTGAATTGCTTTTGCAAGTGGGTAGGCCAGTTTCTGCTGCAAAAAAAATTGCAGAAAAAGTGATGGACAGAGTGGTTTTGTCCGTCGCTTTTCTGGATTTTATTTTTTAAAAAACTCAGAAAAGCGACAGACAGGGACCTTTAGTCTGTCGCTTCTTTTAATCTTATTTTTTATAAAACCCAGAAAAGTGACGGACAGAGTCCTTTAGTTCATCACTTTTTTGGGTTTTTCAAAATTTTATTTCCAAAAAAGCGACGGACGAAATCTTATTGTCCGTCGCTTTTCAAGATTCTACAAAAATTAAAAATTAATTAAAGCGACGGACTTTGTCTCTTTTTTAAAATTTTAAAAAAATAAAAATAAAAAAAGCGACGAACGGCGTCGCATTCTTCCAAAAAAATTTTAAAAAAATAATCAAAAGTGACGCAGTCCGTCGCTTTTGGAAAAGCGTCGAGCCAAAATGTGACGAGATTGACTGCGTCGCTTTTGGCCAAAAAGCGATGCAGTCCATCACTTTTTTTGGTCTCTTTTTGGCACTTTTTTAGTAGTGACTGCTCTGGTCTACTACTGCACGGGGTCAGACATTCATTGATAAGGACAATCTCTTCTCATATGTCCAGGTTCTCCACAATTATAACAATAGTGGATCCCTGACTATCCTGAATAAGATTCCACTCTGGAGTTCTCGAGTAACCAATGTAGAAGTGGGCATCGCTGACTGAATTGGCCGGGCTGCAAGTATCGGCCTACCTGAACCTCTGGAGTAGGAACCATGAAAGTTACTTGTGCTCTTAGGCTTCTTAGCCAAAGCCTTGGCCTGCCCATCACGTTGAACTCTTTCCACATTTTTGACAAAATATGTCACCTCATTAAAACTTTTACCTGCAGAGGTCATGTGAACAGACAATACCTGTAATTCGAGGTTCAATCCCTTAACAAATAAACAAATCCTCTCCTCCTGTGTAGTCATCAACTATGTAGCGTATCTAGACAAGGCATGAAACTTAGCCTCATACGTAGTTACAGTCATACCACCCTTCTCTAAGGCCATGAACTCATCCTTCTTACGATCCCTCAAAGTCCGAGGCACATACTACTCCGAGAGCAGAGCATGTAACTTGCATCCAAGTGAGTGGGGGAAAGATTGACGATCTACATTCCACATACGCTCTCCACCACTTCTTAGCCTCACCTTGAAGCTGGAAGTTCACGAACTCTACTCCATAATGATGTACAATGCCTAGCTTGTGAAGCCTCTCTAGCAATCCAGAATGAACTCTTAAGTATCCTCACTCAGAACCATGGAACACATGGGCTTCAACTTCAAACTTAGTCAATATCTCATGCTCAGTACCAGTCATTACAAGACCCAATAGGGGACTGAAGAAGGCATCAATGCCTAATGCTCCATCCACCTTGGGAACAGTTGTAGCAATGGTGCGGTTGACTGGAGGTTGAGCAGTTTGCACTATAGGAAGGACTCCAAGACCGACCAACCCCTTCAGAAAGTCATGATTTGTTGAGCTAACACTGGGTCTAAGGGTGGAATGTCGATATTCTCAGCCTATGCATCCTCCTCTGGTCCAAATCCTCCTTGTCTTTGATCTCCATATTCTCTTCTACCTCTTCTTGGGGTGTAGGAGGGGCTTCTTCCCTGGGAACATTCTCAATTGGGGCTCCAACCTGGCGGGTGCCACTCTTCCTCGGCCTTTGCCCCTTCCTCTTCCTCTACCCCTGCCTTGACTGCGGCCTCTTGCTGCTAGTTCCTCGGCTAGCTCATTGATGAGGGCTACGGGCTTGACGTCGTTGTATCGCGTATTAACCATTTGCAGACAGAAGATCATGACAATGGCATGGTATCAATTTAACTTCACGAAAAGCATAAACACCACTTTTATTTATTGATTTGATATTTCAATAGCATAAGAAGATCATAAACATGTTTACACACGACACGACAGAAGTGATGAACTTGCATATGGAAAGTTCACTTATTTTTTCAACTAAAATGGATGATACGTGCACCATTTCATTCATACTAATTAATAAGCACGATATTGAGAAATTTATTTATTAATTAACGCTTGTGCCACCCATTGGCAAGCATAATCTGGCACTAGGGGAACTTTAACAATTGAAGCTGGTACCGGGTCTTCCACAGGCATTGAGAATGACTTCGGTAGCGACTGCCGGGCTCACATTAATTATTACTTCAAATTAAATATACTAGAGTAGTAGCATATGCAACTTATTGTCTGCTGTTGATTAATTGGTAATGCATGAATGTGTGAGTAAATAATGTTTGGCACCCTATCATATGGGTAAAACGATAAGCTCAATATATCAATCATTATTTTTTTAAAATGTGTGTCAGGTCAAAATTTGACAAGTAAATAAGAACAGACAGAGTACTAGTTAGCTATGATTGGACTTGGCTCACCTCCAATGTGTTGAAGTGTGTGACCATCGGTCTCATTTAAAAAACTTGACATGTTAGAGAGCTTATTTTTATTATTTAATTGTATTCTCAATACGTCACACTTACGTGCAGGTCTGATTTTCTTTTCATGGACCAAACACGTGGAAATTCTTGTTGATATGGATAGTGGTGAGTAGGAGTGTACAAAACTGAACCGAAAACCGAATCAACCCGCAAATCGAGTCAAACCGAAAAAAAACCCGACTAGTGGTTTGGTTTGACTTGGTTTGGTATTAAAAAAAAAAAAACCTGACTATATTTGGGTTGGTTTGGTTTTAACTAAAAAAAAATCAACCCGAGACCAAACCAACCCGACATTATATATGTATTTAAAATTTTATTTTATACATAAAAATATTTACTTTGATATAATTTTAAAATACTTCTTATAGTACTATTTCATAGTTTTTATCTTTTAATATATTATTTCAAGTGTAAAACTTAAAATTCGGAATGGTCCAATAAAGATTATAGTTCATAGATGTTGATAATTATAATAAAACTTAAATCAAAATCAAATTAATACTAATGCAAAAAGAAAATCAATTCAACACTAAGAATGACAATAATATTGAATATTTGTTCTTTAGTTTTACATTGGTTTAGACAATTAAAATTTATAATCTAATTTTAATTTTCCTTAAATATTTAATAATGTAACTAATACTTATTAAACTTATTTTAGCATGATTTAGTATTTTTAAATTATGATCATTTTCTTTATGAATTTGCAATATTTATTTTATATGATGATTTCATTATTATTTTTTATTGAATATTTTAGTGTCATCAGTACTCATCTCATATTTTGTGTTATTTTCTTAAGAAACACCTTAGATAATTGTATTTTGGTTGGACTAAAGAAATATTTGGAGCACAAGTTAATTATATGTTTGTATGCAAACTTTACCGAAAAAATTCAAAAATCTGAAAAAATCTGAGGTTTATTAGTTTGGTTTGATTTATAAATTTAAAAATTCAACACAATGGTTTGGTTTGGTATTTGAAAAAACCGAACCAACCCGAGGTTGAAAAACCCAAAAAATCTAAATTTTATTAGTTTGGTTTGGTTTATAAATTAAAAAATTTTACACAAATAGTTTGGTTGATATTTGAAAAACCCAAACCAACCTGGTCATGTATACCCCTAGCGGTGAGATTCGATCACATGACTTCTGTTTGCTATGATACCATGTTGAAGTGTATGACCATCTACATATACTATACTAAAAGTACGGAAAAAGGCCTAAAATACCCTTAAACTATTGGAAATGGTACAAAACTATCTTTCATCCACCTATTGGCTCTCAAATTCCCCTATCATCCACCTATTGACTCTCAAATACCCGTCATCCACATTTGAGTCCAATATTGACCACTTTTATATGAATTATCATTTAAATATTTTATAAAAATATGTGACGACCATCTATTGATTATAATTTAATTACTTAAATTAGTTTACAAACCCACTCATTACTAGTTAAAC
Organism: Solanum bulbocastanum; assembly: GCA_037074985.1. Classification (NCBI taxonomy): domain Eukaryota; kingdom Viridiplantae; phylum Streptophyta; class Magnoliopsida; order Solanales; family Solanaceae; genus Solanum; species Solanum bulbocastanum. Next base: position 38,129,133 of record CM073599.1, read on the forward strand.
CATTTCCAATAGTTCGAAGTTATTTGAAGACCCTTAAAATGTTGTTTGAACATTTTGCCTTTCATTAAATGACTTCATTTTAGATAAAATCGTATTTTCATCATTTTCCTCAAAAATATTGTCTTTTAATTATTATTCTAATATTTGAAAATTTGAAATTAATTGAAGGTATAACTATTAAATTTTTACTTATTTGTAATACCAAACTTCAGCATGACAAAGTTGGTGGAGACCCGATAAGATCAATAGTAGGGCAGTTGAAAATTAAGCATTATTACACATGATAAATGATTATTAAATGATAGTAAATAATATATAAGCATGACACCTAGCTATGACTTCTTTAAAAGTAGAGTATATATAAGCTATGACTTCTTTAAAAGTAGAGTTTATAATATATAGTATGAATTTAATTAATATACGAAGAGCATGGAGAGGTAACAAAGACTAGTTTTATTTATTGATTTGATGTATTATAGGAAGATGAGAAGCAGGTTGAGAAACTAATTGCATATGCAAAGTTCACTTATTTAAATTATTTAAAAAGGTTCGTATGTGCATAATTTCATAAGCACGACGAGACATTTATTTATTTATTAACCCATTGGCAATTAAGCATAATGAGGCAAAGTAGAGGGTAGTTTAACAAGAGAAGCCAGTAGGAGGATTCTTTCCATAACTGTTTAGTGTGAGGCTTAGAGAGAGTGGTACATTCAAATTAATTCCCAGCCTCTGAAATTAGTAAATTAAAATAAATATTTTATCATAAATATATGTCTCTAAATAATCATCGATAAACTTCATATTGGTGGTAGTTCTCTCTTTCTCTTAATACGAATCCATTTTGGATGCAACTCTATGGCTTAGGGCCTGTTTGAAGAAATTTATAGAAAGTAATTTACTAGTTAAAAGTAGGTGGTATCTTATTTTTGATTTATTTTTAAAACAAAATTCACCTAAAAGTGGGTGCTTAAAAGTATTTTATGATTTTTTCAAACAACTCCAAAACTAAAAAATTACTTTAAGAACCAAAAGCACATAAAATTAGTTAATCCAAACGGATACTTAATCCCATTATAAAGGTGTGGGAGTTCATATACTATCTTAGGGATAAGGGTTTGAAAAATACCCCAAATTTGGCCGAATTTGTTGTTACGATACCAAACTTTCATGAGGACCTATTACCCCCGTAGACTATTTAATATCGTATTTTAAACATATATATGTGCCCACATGGACATAAAAAATATTGCATAATTATAAATAGCAATGTGTTCACGTGGGCACATATATACCTTTAAAATACATTGTTAAATAGTTCAGGGGGTAAAAAATATGGTATTAAATAGTCTACGGGTAATAGGTCCTCATGAAAGTTTGGTATCGTAACAGCAAATTCGGCTAAAGTTAGAATATTTTTCAGACCCTTATCTCTACTATCTTATAAGAGGGAGTTTCATAGTGTCAAAACAGGCATCAGGTCAACATGTCTGCTTTGGCACTTACAGATAGTTTGATATTTTTTTGTATTTTTTTCGTTTTAGTTTGTTTGTCTTATTATTGTTTAGTCTTTTATACATTTAAATATTGTGAAAAAAATATAACAAATTACTATAATTAATAACTTAAAATATTTTGAAAACATAAAAAATAACTGACTCTTAAAATTTTATTGATGCCACATGAGCTGTTTTTTTCTTTACGCTATTCAATACATACATTTGGACCATACTAGGCTAACCCCACTATTGATGGTTTTAATAAATAAAAAATGAAGTCTAACTTTCGTTTATATTGGTGGATTCAAGATTTTTACTGAAGAGGTTCGAAAAATTAAAATATAATATTTGAAATTTAAACATAAAATCTCAAGATAAAATTTGAACCCTAAACCACTTAATCAACCTCTAATTTTGTATTTAGGGGATTCAATGTATATATAAAAAAAATAAGACAAATATTCAATCCATCGGCTATTTTTTTTTTCTTTACTCTAATCAATACATACATTAGGAACATACTAGCCTAACCCCTTAATAAATAAAAAGGGAAGTCAAATTTCGTTTATAGTGTTGGATTTAAGGTTTTTATTAATTAAAAAGGTTCGAAAAATTAAAATATAGTGTTTGAAGTTTAAACATAAAATTTCAAGATAAAATTTGAACCCGTAAACCACTAACTAGACCTCTAATTTTGTATTTAGGAGATTCAAATTGATTGTGTGACTTTCTAAGTGAAATATAAATACTTGAGTGATTTGTAGTTAAAATATTTATAGTTAAGTGACTTTGAGGTTATAAAATAAAGTTGAATAACTCTGTGATAGAATTTCGAGAGTCGATCAAAATTTTAAATGTTTTTAAAATTTTTGAGAGTATAATTAAATAATAAAATAAAATTTTTGAGAATACAATTAAATAATAAATACTAGACAAACTGAAGGGAGGGAACATTCTGTTGAAAATACAATAAAATGATAAAAGTATGCCCTCTAACCGCTTTTAGATGAGACTAGTTTAGAGTACGTACATGTGTCACGTCTATATCATTAGGTTCAATATTATAAATATTTGAAATCCTTAATATGGTTGTAAGCATACACATTTTTTTGATTTTTCATTCTGATATTTAAAACCCACAATAAAACTCGACTAATAAAAATTCATATGTGACAGACCCCATTTAAGGATAGCGTTCTCCACCAATTTTTTTTTCATGCATAGCCTACACAATTCTAAGTAAATGGAACAATAATGAATGACCCTAAACATACATTTAATTTAAATTTTAAGAGTATATTTTTTAAAAAACTATTATATTCCAATGATTTTATCCTGAATCAAAATAATCATATTTTCTTTAAATATGCAAATCTGAAAAAACTATATTTCACTAAATATTTTTGGGATAATATGAAAGACCTTTCTTGAGGTTTTACCCTATAACATTCACCTCTTTTGTGGTTTACGATACTACGTTTATCTTCTTTATTTTAATTGTTTTGTAACCATTCTTTAAAAATCTATTTAAATAAATATAAATTAATTATACTTTGACAAATTTGTGCCTCTTTATATAAATTTCTTCATATTAATCTATATTATTTTAAAAATGACCTATTCAATAAAATTTTTGAAAATAAATGAATATGAAGAATGTGTATCTATGTTTAGTAAAAGAAAAGCATGTGTAGTCGTGTTATATATATATATATATATATATATATATATATATATATATATATATATATATATATATAATTAATTAATTAACTTATTTGTGTTGATTTATTTCAAAAGTCTTTATTAAATAACTCATGTATTTTGATAATATGCATTAATATGAAAAAATTAATATAATGAAGGGCAAATTTATTAAGTCACAATTGATTTTTATTTATTTAAATAAGCTTAAAGAATGGTTAAAAAATAAATAAATAAGGAAGGTAGGAGTGTATATATATATATATATATATAGTATTAACTTATTTGGAGTCTGAAGTCAAAAGGGCAACAAAATTTTTCAAAAATTTTAAAAGAGCAACAAAATTAGTTATCAAACCAAAGGGACAACAAATTTAGACGTTGGTTAAATTAGGCTCCCAGCCGCAAAACAGCAGCCTTGAGCCTTGTAATGCTCGGTTGACATGCACCTTACGAGGCGCTTTGGTTTCAGCGCCTTGCTGCGTTCTTTAAAAAAAAAAAAAAAAAATCGTTCACTAGCTATATATATCAGTTAATGCTTGAATGTAAATGTTCAATTAATGAGATGGTTGATTTCATTCAAATTTATCAAATTAGATTTAGTTATAAATTTAGTTGTTGAATTCATTTTTTATGAAAATGCAAATCCTACAACATAAACTTATAATATGGAAAACTCAATCAACACAATACGATTATTTAAAAAATAATTAATTTGTTCAATCCAATTATTTGTATTTTTAATAAATTTTAATTTATAATTTTGAAATTATTTCATAAATAATAAAAATTGATTATTTTATAAAAGTATACTATTTGGCTTAATTTTAGGATATTAGTAAAACCTTTTAATTACATATAAATTTTAAATATAATATTATTATTTTTAAAACTTAAAAGTGTACTATTATTGTTAATATTTATTCAATTTAGCAATAAATAATAAATTCTAACAAGTAAAACATAATAATTAAAACTATATTTACAATAATATTAACAATAATAGTATACTTGTTAGTTTTTTAATTTTGTATATTTTTTTAGTATACTTAATTAAAAAAATATAGTTACTTAATTAAAAAAAATATAGTATACTATTATTGTTAATATTATTGTAAATACGGTTTTATTTATTGTTAGAATTTTGGGTTATAGTCAACTCTTTTAATTTGGCTTTACAAATTAAATTTGAAGGCGGATCAAGTACTTTATTTGTTGTAAATTGAGTTTAATTATTTTAAAAATAAAGAATTGCTAAAATATTTGATAATAATAAAATATATGGTAAGAGTGCAACAATCTGATTGCTGTCGTTAGGAAAAAGCCATTGGGGAAAGAATTGGGGCCAGAAATTTTTTTGGTAGTAACTTGGGATTTCCTAACCTAGTCCAGATTTGGACGAAATCGGAATCAGTAAGGTCTAGGGAAATCTGGTAATAAATGATAGATCTAATTATAATTTTAATTACATGAGTAGTTAGATAAGTCGTTAAGAAATCCATACGACTTTACGAAATTGAATTCGGGTGAGTAGAACTTCCGAAATCGATCTTAGCATGAACGATATTTTCTAAGTGTCGTTGGTCAAAGGTGTGTTTTGAAATGGGGGTCTTGGAGTTATTAAAATATCTCACTGGTTCCGTGCAAGCCGCTAGGGCGGGATTTCTGCTGTCAGGACGGAGCCGCTATGGCGGGTTGGGTCCCGCTGTGGTGGGACACCCGCGACTTAAGTCGGAAATAAAACCCCAAAAAAGTTTTATTCTGCACTTTTTGACTTTGAGAGCTAGGAGACGACCCCAAACGAGTTCTTGACCATTTTTCACCATTCTTGAGGCAAAAGGTAAGGTTTTAACTCTTCAAATCCATTTTTTGATCTGTAGAATGTAATCTAATGGGTAATTATCGATGGGAGAGGGTTTCGATATGTGATTTATGGTGGGGAAAAACCCTAATTTGGGTAATGAAATATTGGGTTGACCTAGGGTTGATAATGTTGATTATAATCCTAGTAATTAGGCCTCGTTTATTGATCCTTGTATTAATTGTATGTTTTTAGACCACGAACAAGCGGGAAGAATCCGAAAAGGGAAGATTCAAGTGACTTAAGGGATTCAACCTTGGATTCGAGGTAGGGATGGTTGTGATTTCATGTTGGTATGATATATTTTTGTAATTGCTTCATTATAATGCATGTATGTATGTGAATGTTGCATTATTGATCACCCGAATCGTAAATGAGGATATTTGAATAATGGTATGCCATGAATCACCTTTTGTTGTATGATTGTAAGAATATACATTGTGATTGTGATTGTGATTGTGGTTTGTTAAATGGATCGGTTTCCACGTTCCGACATAAACATGAGATCGATTGCCACGTTCCGGCATAAACATGGGATCAGTTTCCACTTTCTAGCATAAACATGTGATCGGCTGCCACGTTCCAGCACACTAACTTAGATCGGGTACCATGAACTGGTATGCTAACTATTTGGGTTTGGGAGGACCATTGAATTGGGTTTTGTGAAAGGACTATTGAATTGTGTTATATATCTACCTGTGATGATTACGTTCATATCTAATGATGATTTATATTGAAAGGTTGTATGTTGGTCTAAAAGGATAATTGTATCTCTTAAGACTTGTGAAATTGTGCATTATTGGTAAGAGATGACTAATATTGTATATGTTTAGTATATTCTTATTTTATAATGTTATAGTTACTTACATGTGTTTCACTTATTGGGATAGTTGTGTGATCCTATCAGTACACTGTGGTTGTGTACTGATATTGCACTTGCTCTTTCTTTATTGAGTACAGGGCATCTTCAGGTGGCTATTGATAGACTTCAGCTAGGTGACTATTAAGCGTGACCAGATTCAAGGGTGAGCCAGTTCTTTCAGGCTGTCATGAATCTTTCTTATTTAAGTCCACTCTTTTCGGACTCAGACTATTTGTTTAAGGTGTTTGTTTAGTTTCAGGGTTGCACCCCTTGTTCTTAGACTTGTCATTAGTAGAGTTTTGGTACATTGAATTTCAGATTCTAGGGGTTGTTCTTCCGCATTAGTTTGGTTAGCTGTTTGTTAAAATCTTGGAGTTTATGGGGACTCTATTTTTATAGTCATTTAAATCTGTTTTCGTATCTTTAAATTTCTTAGTTTCATAAAATTTGTTTTTTTGGGTTTAGTAATGGTTCTCCCACCGAAGGGTTTGTGTGGGTGTCAATCACGACGGTCTGGGTCATGACAAAGTTGGTATCAGAGCCCTAGGTTCGTTGATCTCATTGTACCAAAAAGAGTCTAGTAGAGTCTTGCGAAACGGTACGGTGACGTCCGTACTTTTCTTCGAGAGGCTATAGGACTTTAGAAAAACTCACTTCTTTCTACTCCTTCGTGCTATGACTTAAGTCCAATTGATATCTGGGTGATACAAATTGATACCTTTTCTCCTTCACTCTATGGTCCGAGCTAGAGCAACAAAAGTGGTAACACCATCACTAGCAAGAGAGGATATATATAGACTACCGACAGTTGAATAGGGTCACCATTCAGAACAAGTATCCATTGCCTCGGATAGATGACCATTTTGACCAATTGCAAGGTGCATCGGTTTTCTCTAAGATTGATTTAAGGTCTGGTTACCATCAATTAAGGGTTTGAGGTGGTTAAGAATTGGGTTCGACCAAGTTCTATGATTGAAATTAGCAGTTTTGTAGGGCTCGCTTGCTACTATTATCGCTTGTGGTATGAGTTGAGTCCAATTGATATCTCTCGATTCATATTGGTATCTCAGCAGAGTGAACTAAACGTTGTAAACCCGACCAAAGGAACACAAGCAAGTTAATTGGAACTGAGAAGGTTCCAATTGGTATTTGGCCTTAGGGGTTATATAAGGCATAGATGATCAGTAACGGTTGTCTATGGAACGAACTAATTAAAGAATTTGGACTTATCTGCAAGTTGTAACTACTTGAGTTGTGAAAAGAAAATCATCACGAGATTAGGTACAACGGTCTAGATAAATTATGATGACGTTCGTAAGCGAAAAATCTGAACGTACATTACGACCAACTGATAACTGAGTGAGAGTCTGAATGTATCCTGGGGATATGTGTGTGGTAGTGTTGAAACGATGTAAAAAGATTCTAAAGTGCGTACTTCGTTGGGTTGACCGGGAGGTAGACAATGATTGTTCTAGCTAAAGGATTTTCTTAAAATGCCTGGTTATAGCTGGGAAATATAGGAGAAATATAGAAAAGAGAGGAACCCTAGAAATTGTTAGCAGGGGTTTTATTTCTATCAAGGCTGCTGGAGAGAGATTTTTCTTACTACGGCGAGACCGCCAGTGCGGGATTTCTCCCGCCAGAGCGGGACAGAGAGAGACAGAATCTCAGCCATGTCTCACCTTTTTTCCCTTAGTCACAGTTATGGACCCCAAATCGTACTTAAACTAACCCTCGCGAGCTAATTCAGTGTTCAGCAATCGAATATAAGTTATAAAGTGTGTTAAAATTATGGAGAGCCTAAGCATATGAGGAGAAAATCAGCCAGGCCGTGGAGGCCGGGAAAATGGTAACGCAAGTATATGAGTAGTACAGCCAGGCAAGGAGGTTGCTCGTCAAGATGACAGGGTTCATTTTTATGTTTTCCTGGGCATGATAGAGTTTTAGGTTGTGATACAGTGGTCACACGTGTTACTCTTGTTTGAGCCCAGATGGCAATTATTTTATTTAATTTGGGTTCTACTTATTCGTATGTGTCAGTTCAATTGCCTTGGGATTTGATGTGGTTTGTGATATACTTGATGCCCCTATTCATGTTTCTATCCCAGTTGAAGAGTCAGTCATAGTCGCTCATGTGTATCGTGTTGTCCTGTTGTGGTTATGGATTTTCAAATTTGGGTTGACATGGTTATGCTGGATATGACTGACTTGATATAATCTTAGGTATGACTTAATTTTTCCCCTATTATATCAGGTTAAATTGTAATACTAAGTCGGTAACTCTAGAGATTTTCGGTAGGGAAAGATTAGAGTGGAAAGGGGTGTACAAGCCTAAGCTAGCTAAGATCATATCCTCCATTCGAGCTAAGAAACTGGTAAGGTAGGGTGGTTTGGCTTATTTGGCTCATGCTTGGGATGTTGAGGTTGAGTCTCCTTCTATTGAGTTTATTCCTGTGGTGTTAGAATTGAGATAGCTTAAAGCTCAAATCCAAGGGCTTCTTGATAAAGGGTTCATCTATCCTAGTGTTTCTAAGTGGGGTTCTCCTGTCTTGTTTGATAAGAAAAAGGAGGGTAGTATGAGGACTGATGATTTTATCTTAATCTATACGGAGTGGATTAATACTGGAATAACAAGCGTATGGATAAACAAATTTCCATTGAGTATACCTGGGCGAAGGAAATTAAAGATGTTAGTAAAAAGGTGCGTATAAAAATTGGGTTAGTCCTTTTGAATTTGATGAGTATACCTGAGTTTGAGCGTAATGGTAATAAGAGTTCCTGGTGAATTGTGATGGGATGCAAATATATAATAAAAATGTTAGTTAAGTGAATTTTTGTATAGTAATTACTACTTGCAAGTATCTAAGGTCATGATTTTCTAATACTTGGTGAGTAACGTAGTTGTATGGAGAATTCTAAGAGATGGTAGGACACCACTCGAATAGAATGTTAAAGAGCTAGAGTCATAATGAAGAAAAATAATGGGATGTAGTACAGTCTTGAGAGAGAGGCGAGAGCAAGGATATTTTATTTGATTGCGAAGGTAGAAGATGATATCTTCAGAGGAGTAGATAATTGAATTCACAGACGCATGATTTATTTCTTGATGATGTGGTTATGGTAATAGTGTCACAAGTCCGTCAAATTGGTTAAAAATTATTGAAAAAGTCTTGAGAAATGAGTGTACAAACATTAGCTCGAGTATGATGATAAGTGCTTTGTTTTTGGTTTTTGAGTCTAGTAATGAGTATTATTGAAATTTTAGCTAAATATATGATAAGATCGATGGATATGCGATCAATGATACACGGAGATCCATGAATTCATAAAAATCTTCAAGGTACAAGCTAATGTTGATAGAAAAAAGGACTATGTTATATGGTGGAAATTACAATTCAGATTTTTCATTGTGAGTCTACATTCGTGGTGATGTATTTTGTCAAGGTATGAATTGGCAAGGTGAGAAATGATCAATTATATTCGGTATTGAGCATTTGAAAAGACTTACACCTGGGTTGAATCGTAAGTTTACTACTATTGATTGTTAAAGTACCTAAGAAAGATTTCATTTTAAAATGTTGGTTTATAATAAGGTAAATGATCGGAGTGTTTATGATGGTTGTTAGTATTGTGAGTACGATTCACTAGTTATGCTCTCGTGTGTGTTCACTTTTGTGGGTGGATCCCTAGTGGTGGCTTAAGGGTACCAAATCTTGCGATGTTCTCTTGGTTGAGTGGGAAGATTTGGTTATTTCGAATGACTTAATTGGTGTTGTCTCGGAGTTGTTAAAGTATTTCAGTGGTTTTACATATACCACCTTGCTTATGAAAGTTTATAGAAGAGCTACCATGTGTATTTATGATTGTCCGACAATCTAATATTTCATCTTGTTGTCATGGTCACGTATCGATTATGTGTGGTTGAATATGGGGATCATTGGGTCCAATTCTACTGTTCTTAAGAGGTAATCCACAATTACTAAATCTAGCATTTCGATAGTGTTGTTGGAGTGGTTGTATGCTTGGATATATCCCTCGATAAGTATCTGATTTCTAAAGATCAAATTTGTTATAACTTAAGCTCATGAAAGTTTATGTTGTTAGAAGGAGATGTTGATAATAACTATGATTGTTTGGGTATAATGAGTGTGTTGGTTGGTTTAGGTTCACTGCTATTTGTAGTGAGTATTGATTTGGAATTTTATCATGCTTAAGTGCTAAAGGATTCGTCCAGATAATTGTGCTAAGGTCCTTGATAACATGTTGTTGACGTGTGTACGATCAACTATGGTGGTTGTAGGGAATCATTTTTGTTGTTAGTTGAGTTTACATACAATAATATTTATCACTCGAGTATTGTGATGACTTCACCGAGGCATTGTAAGGGAGGATGTGTAGGTATTTGATTGGTTGATTTAAGGTTGGAGATGTGAAATCCTTAATGGGTAATGAGATTTAGTAAGAAGGGCATGCGATCCCTAGTAATTCGACGATTCAGATATTACTCTACCCTTACTTTAGCTAGTCTACCCTAGTTGATCACTCAGGGACGAACGATGGCTAAATTGGTATCTATTGTAATGACTTGATTTTCGTCCTTAGGAAAAAGCCATTGAGGAAAGAATTGGGGCCAGAAAACTTTGTAGTAGTAATTTAGAATTTTCTAACCTAGTCCAGATTTGAACGAAATCAGAGTCAGTAAGGTCTAGAAAAATCTAGTAATGAATGAGAGATCTAATTATGATTTTGATTACATGAATAGTTAGATAAGTCGTTAAGGAATCCGTACGACTTTATCGAATTGAATTCGGGTGAGTAGAACTCCCAAAATCGATCTTAGCGTGAATGGTATTTCATGAGAGTCATTGGTCAAACGTGTGTTGTGAAATGGGGTTCTTGGAATTATTAAAATAGCTCACTGGTTCCGTGCAAGCCGCTGGGGCGAGATTTCTGTTGTTGTGGCGGGTTGGGTCCCGCTGTGGCGGGACAGCCGCGACTTAAGTCGGAAATAAAATCCCAAAAATGTTTTATTCTGCACTTTTCGACTTTGAGAGCTAGGAGACGACCCCAGACGAGTTCTTGACCCTTTTTCACCATTCTTTAGGCTAAAGGTAAGGTTTTAACTCCTCGAATCTAGTTTTCGATCCGTAGAATGTAATCTAATAGGTAATAATCAATGGGTAATGGGATCTTGGGTTGGCCTAGGGTTGATAATGTCGATTCTAATCCAAGTAATTAGGCATCGTTTATTGATCATTGCATTAATTGTATGTTTTTAGACCACGAACAAGCGGGAAAAATCCGAAAAGGGAAGATTCAAGTGCCTTAGGGGATTCAAGCTTGGATTCGAGGTAGATGATGGTTGTGATTTCATGTTGGTGTGATATATGTTTGTAATTTCTTCATTATAATGCATGTATGTATGCGAATGTTACATTATTGATCACCCTAATCTTAAATGAGGATAATTGAATAATTGTATGTCATGAATCACCCTCTTGTTGTATGATTGTGAGAATATACATTGTGATTATGATTTGTTGAATGGATCAGTTACCACGTTCCGGCATAAACATGGGATCGGTTGCCACGTTCCAGCATAAACATGAGTCGGTTGCCACGTTCTGACATAAACTTGGAATCGGCTGCCACGTTACAACATAAACATGGGATTTGTTGCCACGTTCTGGCACACTAATTTGGAATGGGTACCACGAACCGATATGCTAATTGTTGGGGTTTAGGTTCCATGAGAGGACCATTGAATTGGGTTCCGTGAAAGGACCATTGAATTGTGTTGTGTATCTACTTGTGATGATTACGTTCATATCTAATGATTGATATTGGAAGATTGTATGTTGCTCTAAAAGGATAATTGTATCTCTTGAGACTTGTGAAATTGTGTGTTATTGGTAAGAGATGACTAATATTGTATATGTTCGGTACATGTTTGTTTTATAATGTTGTGGTTACTTGTATGTGTTTCACTTATTGGGATAGCCGCGTGATCTTACTAGTATATTGTGGTTGTGTACTGATATCATACTTGCTCTTTCTTTGTTAAGTATAAGGCATCTTCAAGTGGATATTGATAGACTTCAGCTAGATGACTATTGAACATGACCGAATTCAAGGATGAGCCAGTTCTTTCAGGCTGTCCTGAATCTTTCTTGTTTAAGTCCACTCTTTTCGAACTCAGACTATTTGTTTAAGGTGTTTGTTTAGTTTCAGGGTTGTACCCCTTGTTCTTAGACTTGTCATTAGTAAAGTTTTGGTACATTAACTTTCAGGTTCTAGGGGTTATTCTTCCACATTAGTTTGGTTAGTTGTTTGTTAAAGCCTTGAAGTTTATGGGGACTCCATTTTTATAGTCATTCTAACCTGTTTCTATATCTTTAAATGTCTTAGTTTTCATAAAATTTGATTGTTTGGGTTGTAGTAATGGTTCTCCCACCAGAGGGTTTGTGTGGGTGCCAATCATGACGGTATGGGTCGTGACAAAGAGATATTAACAAAATTGATAAAAAACAATTACTAATGTCAATATAGGTAAAAAGAGTTAAAATATATGAGAAGAACCTGATAATCATATATTACTATAAGTGGGAAGAGTTTGACCCCAAAGTTGATTTACCGTTTTGATTCTACAGTATTACTTAAAGATTAATTTATTAAAAATTAAATTTGCTAATAATCTCATCCCTAATTTAATTCTCTAGAAAGTTATAGTTGCTGCTCACCCTTCCTCGATCACTGTAACATACGTATAGTTGCTGCTCAACCTTCCTCGATCACTGTAACAGCCCTTTCGGGACGCTCAAGTTCATTGCTTTAATTATCAGCTGATACAATACCCTTTCAGATTCTTCACTCATCTATATAAATGTCTCCAACAACATGTCATTGTCCATTAATCTATTTCTCTTTTATGTGGCTCACAAATACATTTGTCAGGTAAAAAAAAAAATTATCCTCTATATTTATCAAGAGCTGCTCTGTTTTCCTTTTTACTGTGTATCTTTTTACCTAGCTTATTTTGTTTCATTCTCTTATCATGAGATTTGTTTTCTTCTTCTTTTGTTTTGCTTAATCAATCAACACGGTATATTCTACATCAGTAATAAAGATATCAGGAGTACCGTGATACTTAAAAAGGCTTATGATGGGTCTAATTTGATCTGTAAATGCCCTCTGTTATTACTTAGGGATAAGTTTATAGCACTTACATGAAGAAGAGATATTGATTCGCGTATCAGTGCTCCGACATAGTTTATTTAATGAGAACAGTGGTTTACACTGTAATTTGTTCTTTTTACCCTGTTTCTCATGATTCTTGATCAGTTTTGTGTTAATCAGTAATATCAATGGTTAAGATATTGACAGTGGTGTGGCTTTGGAGCTTGGGTGCAATGGTTGTATTCAATTCTATGTTGAAAACAATTAAATTCTGAATCAATCATATTAATTGGAATTTTAGAGCCTACAGGCATGCTGAAAGAAAGAGAGATGGTCTTAACTTGAATGTCTTGAGAACTATCCTAGAGATAAACTAATTTTTTTTAAAATTTTTCCTGAAAGTTGCATTTTGGCTTCCTTGTCTGTGTATGTCACAACATTTTCTATTTATCCTCCTTGATTATAATTTTAGTTGGCATTCTGTTTAACTTCTTTTTAGAGGTCATAAAGTAGTTTATGTATTCCCTGGAAACTCTACTGCTGGTAGCAATAAATAATTGAACTTTCTTTTCAAAGACTTTAAATATTCACGTGTTCATATTAAGGATATCTTAGATACTATCTAGTTCTTTGATCCAAATTTCAACAGTTTTAATGGGTCATTATTTGGTTAACTTGGTTATTTTATATCTTGTAGAGATAAAAATATAAATATTTTTTAATAAACTTTTAACAAATTATCATTCTTATTTGTTAGTTCTGGTTAGTTAAGGAACCTTATTGATTGCGAGTAGCAATTCATTATCTTAGTAGTTTGTTAAATAAGACTCTTGCCTAAATGGGTTTCCCTGTTGATTGTTTAACCAAATATGTTGACCTTCAAAATATTGTTTAGCAGAATAGTTATTTGACCATCAATTATTAGGCAAGTAAACATAATTCCTAAGTAGTTGCACAACATTAGAAGGATCAATAAAATAAAGTTATTGCCATAACAAGTAGGGGCGGAGCCACCTTGTCCCCAGGGTGTCCAATTTGGACACCCTTCGTCAAAAAATTATACGATATATACACCTAAATTTTTGACTTATATTGGCATATATGATATTTTGGACACCCTGAAATAAAAAAGCAACCCGCAGTGGAGATGACAAGAGCTGTCACAAGCCCACTTGCTGCCCCAGTTTGATTCCTCGCATGAGCGTTTTCGTTTTTCTATAATTATTTTGTCTTCTTGAAGTTTGTAAGTAAATCAACATGCGTAAATTTAACATAAATGTTCAGTAGCTTGGTGGTAAATAGTGTCATGTTTGTCTTAAGTGACCCAAGTTTGAATCTCATCTCCAATAAGGATTTTTTAAAATTAAAATTGAATTATTTCCTTGAATTTTAATACATTTTCCTTGTGGAATAAGATTTCCTTATATTTCAATACCTTTTTCTTAAATTTTAATACACTTTCCTTTTGGAATAAGGTTTTAATTGAAAAAAAAATCCTTACTTTTTAATACCTTTTCCTTGTGGAATAAGATTTCCTTATATTTTAATACCTTTTTCCTTTGTGGAATAAGATTTTTTTAAAATTTAATACATTTTCCTTTTGGAATAATGTTTTCATTCTCTATAAATAGAAACCCATTTACCCAAATTGTATCATAATATTATTAAAAATAAAATCTCTATAAATCATCATTTTTTTAAAAAGAAATTAATATTCAAAGTTTGGACCCCCTTCATAAGATTCCTGGCTACGCCACTAATAACAAGTCAAAAGATGGTAAACCAAAGACTTTTCCGTTTTGAAGTCGTTTCATTTGTAATACTTTCATTACAATAATTTGTTTCTTTTTTATTAATTTAGTTCAATTTGAAATTAAATTTACTTTCTTTTCATGATGTAATACTTTTAACAGGTTTCTTACTTTCAGCACCACCAAAACTGGTCACACATCTCCACCTTGTATTTACTTGCTTCAATTAACGTGATATTTATACTATTGTTAGTTAAAGTTGCTCGCTATTAAAATTATAAAAGAACAGTTAGTATATGTTTGGTGAATAATAAATTATTGAGCATCTTTATTGTTTGACCTAAAAAAACTTTAAGGTTCTTGTTTGTTGATATTGTATTGCATTCTGATGTTTTAATATTATTATTATTATTCATAATTTACAGTACTTTAATGCTTCATATTAAGTTGATGATGTCGTTCATAATTTACCACATAAATATCCTACGTATTATTAAATGCATCAATTAAATCTTTATCTCTTTACGAGATCAATAATAACTCATGCACTCATGAGAAGACTATTTAGCACAATCTACATTTATATATCAATAATATTGGACGCACTCATGAGAAGACTGGTTTACAAATGTCTCTCTTAACATGGCTCACACGTGCAACGCACGTGCTCATGACTAGTAAAATAAATACATGGGAAAGTCTTTATCTATGAGGTGAAAATCAAATAGCTATATTAAAAGCATGAAGGTGCTTATACGTTGTTTGAACTTTTTGTTTTTCGTTAAAAGACTTCACTTTAGGCAATATCATCTTTTCACCATTTTTCACAAATAAAATTTTTATTATATGTAAATTCTAACAATATTATTTGAGATAAGTGTCAAAAACTCACCTAAATTATTCCTTTTTTTTTTTTTTAATTTCATACCTAATCGATTGAGAGTGTGAGTTTCATACCTAAACTATCACTTATTAATTTGAGAAACACGCATCTTTTTTTTATTACACTCTCTTTATGGTATGTGTACTACACTCTCTCTTTTATTTTATAAAAAAAAATTGTTACATCACACTCTATATGGACAAAACATTCCACCTTTAAATTATTACTAATAGTTAAAATGAAAGATTAAAGAATTATTATCCCAAACAAATAATATTTTTTTAAAAAATAAAATGTAAAATATTGTTCTTACCTTAATCCATCATTTCCTCTTCACTGTACCCCCCTCCCC
This sequence comes from Solanum bulbocastanum, assembly GCA_037074985.1. Taxonomy (NCBI): domain Eukaryota; kingdom Viridiplantae; phylum Streptophyta; class Magnoliopsida; order Solanales; family Solanaceae; genus Solanum; species Solanum bulbocastanum. The sequence goes on from CM073599.1 coordinate 38,145,221, forward strand.
CACCCCCATTTTTTATTATTATTATTATTTAAATTTCTTTTATAAAAATATTTAACTTTTTTTTACTTGATCTCCACCCCCCCCCCACCCCCAAATAATAATTTAAATATTATTTTATTTTTTAAAAAAAAAAATTATCCCACTCCCCCTATCCCTCCATTTTCATTTTTTTTCTCGTTTTGTGTTAAATATATACATACCTTTTTAGAAAGGTAATTTTTTATTTGTCGAAAGACTTTTTTTTAAAAATAAATTTTATAGTTATGTTATGTTATATCTGGTACACAAATAGAAAAAATTTCCTAAAAATATATGTACATATCTAACACAAAATGAGAAAAATGTAACAAAAAAATAAATTAAAATAAATATTTAGGAGCGGAAGATTAGATAAGGTACGGTAGAATTATTTTTCTGGGAATGAGTGGGTGGTTTAGGGGGTTGGGGGGGGGGGGGGTGAAGTATGAATTTATTTTAAAATATTTTATAAAAGAAATTAAAAAAAATAAATGAGTGGGAATTGTCCGGGGGTGGGTTGGGGGGGAGTGGGGTACGAAAAAAAATTTAAATTTTTTTGAAAAAAAAGTAATTTTTTTTGGGATAATAATACTTTAATATTTAATTTTTAATCAATGGTAATAGTTTATTATTTAACTTTTGTTGAGGTGGTATATTTTATCTATGTGAATGGTATGTGTCAAGGTTTTTTCAAATAATAGAGCGAGAGAGTGTATTACACACACCACTAAGGTGTGTTTCTCAAATTAAAAGGTGATAGTTTAGTATGAAACTCACACATCCAATAATTTATATATGAAACTCAAAAAAAGAAAATAGTTTAGGTGTTTTTTTGATATTTATCTTCGTAAAGGTATTAAAAAAAGTATGTTTCTTTTACCAATTATTGTAGCTTTCTTCTTTCTTTCTTTTTTGAAAATTTTAAATTCCTTTTTTGGTTTTAAACTTCGAGATTAAATTTCTCTTCTTCGAATTTAACCGGTGAGCACAACTCTTGCTCAATGACAATGAACAAGAAAGAATTACATCATCCGTTCATTTTTAAAAATTCTTATTTCTCTTAATTTAATTATTGTATTTCACATTTAAAGATTAATGATTTTTCAGCTTCTCTTTTTATTGTTTTAAAACACATTATTTTGAATACTATCACCTTTGAATATTATCTAAATAAATTGGAGTTCATATGATGATATATGGATCAAAGTTTGTTTTGCAATTAATTTTTGTATTGTAGATTGAATGAACTAAGATGACAAAACATAGTCTATAGTAATGAAAGCACCAAATTGTTTCAATGGTGTTGATGGAGAACGAGGTGAAAATAAAGAGGACAAGAACGCAGTGAAAAATCCTTTTTTTTGGCAACCAAATAAGAATTCTTAACAAACCACTATAATTAATTTAGAATCTAAGTTACCATATAATACTTTTTTTATTTAATTATTAATAATATGTGAGTATATTAAGATAAATAAGTGCTTCTAAAAATAAATTGACGGTGACTGAGAGAAGTTAACCTTTTTTTATGGGAAATTTTTCAAACCTTTTTTCTCTATAAATTAATTCTATGCTTTTATAAAATAAAAAGTTTCAATTTCAAGCTCTTCTTCTCCAACTTTGTTTGGCTTCATCTCAATCTCCAGCTTTTTCAGATCTTCTAAATGTAAATTATGAAATTTTGATTATCTTGTTTCTATTTTCTATAAATTTTGCAGGAGCACTAAATCAAATATTTAGGAGTTTGAAATTCATTAATATCCTTATTTAATCTAGATAAGAAAACATAATATATAACACATCTAGATCAATTAGAATTTTATATTAGATAAAAAAGAAATTTTTAATTCTATTTTATTACTAATATTTTAGATGTGGAGAAAAACGGATGTAGTAATATTTTAGATGATGACACGGATATTTACTATTTGTCTTCTCAAGAGAAGCTAAAGATCTTCAGATTAATTTTTCAAATATTATTTAATTTTGTTTAGCTTCAACTTCTTTGACTGTTTAATCTTTTGGAATTGGGGAAAGGAAAAAGTGTAAAGAATGCAAAGGCAGACCCAACTAAGAAGATTTCTTTGGGTTTTTTTTTTTCTTCCTGATGTTCGGTATCTACGAAAAATGGTCTATAGTAAGACCATCTCTAATTCTACTTTATTTTACTTTTCATTCTCAATATTTGAAGAGTAAAATAGAGAATACCCTCTCCAAACACTCTCTATTTTACCCTCTATTCTCCATTTCTCATAACTATTATTTTTACTCTCTATTTCACTTTTTGAATATTATATTATTATTTATATTATTTTGTAATTAAATTATTGTATTCATACTCTATTTCACTTTTTAAATATTATATTATTATTTCTATTATTTTGTAACATATTATTTCAAATAAGGCTATTAATTAAATCTCCAATATTCGTAATTCTTTTCAAATGTAATATAAAATTTTAAAAAATACATTATTTAATAATAGTACTTTCATCCCGAATTAATAATATTGATATTTTATTTTCGTCACCTTGTGATACAATTTGATGTTATTAATAATTTCACTATGAAGAATGCACAAAATTTAAATGATAAGATAAGAAATTAAATTTAAAAATACAATAAATAACATAATAATTTAAATACAAGATTACAATACAATGCAATACATAATAATTTTAAAAATCACAATAATAATTTAGTAATCCGGTAGGTCGTTTCTAGATTTAACAATATTCGAAAAAGGGTTTAGTGTATGATTTAGAGAAGTTGTGGTTGTGATTGCGGTTGTGCTTATTGATTTCTTTTTTCAATTATTTGTATTTTTTCTTTATAAATTTAGAATAAAATATAATTTAATATTAAATAAAAAATTTCAACAAAATAAAAATTTATATTACATGAAAATTATATATGATGATTATTTGAAGAAAAAAAAAAGAAAAAAAAATTATATTATGAAATAAGAAAATAAAAATGAAATAGAAATAATAATATAATATTAAGGAGAAAGAAGAAGATTCCTTTTTATAGAGTAAAATGGAGAATTAAATTGAAATTGGTTGTCTCAAAAAATATATAACTCTATATTTAAAGAGTAAAATAAAGTGTAGGGTTGGAGATGTCCCAATAGCAATTATTTTTGACAAAGGTGGATTTTAACATAGTACCTCTTACAATTTTACTATTGAAAAAGTCAATACAATTTTTGTTTTGGAGAAGTGCTCGAGCTTCATACTTTTCATAAAGAAAAAGTACTTGAGCTTCATAATGAATTGTGTTATTGTGGGGCTGATGTTAAGTTTTGACGATTTAAGAAACTTAGGGATTTAACAAGGGATCAGATTCGAAAAGGGTTTTTCGGTATTAGGACTGGTGACGAGGAAAATGAATGATAAACTCATCATGAGGAATGTTTGTGTGTTATCATCAAAAGGGGGAAACTGTTATATTCTAGGTGTTTTGATGATCATCACAAATGCAGGGACCCGGGCTCTGACAGAGTGTTCTCGTCCAGGTTCAAAATGGTGTACAACTGTAAATCTGTCTTGTCAAGTTGGTTGGTGAAAAGTTCAGCATACTTCACCAATAGGAAGGGCGGACGAGGTTGTTTGTTTCAGTGGTCAAAACTCTTATTGGTGATTGATATATACAACAATAAACAAACAACATTATTCATTAAAAAAAAAGATCGAGATCTTGCAAGTCTGCTCAAGAACTCAAGCATCAAAGAACACTGTAAGGGACCTGGTCTCGGAAAGGCTACGTATATGAAAAAGTCAAAAGACAGCTATCTAAAAGCCATCACATCTAACATGGTTGGTGCATAACTTTTCAAAGTAGTAGGCTCTCAGTCAATGGTGTCGTCCCAAGGTGTTTGTGTCCATTTGATATAGTTTCTTCTCCAAAGACATAACTGAAGATTTGACAAACAAAGTTTTGAATTTCATAAAATTCATAAGCTTAAAAAGAAGTCATCTGCAAGGAAGAACACTGATCATGCTCAACAAAGGGACCTAATAAAGTGTTGAAGAGTCTTTGTTGTATTTTGAGTTTTGTGTCTTATTTGCTTACATTGTAAATCTACTCCTAAGTATAAAGTATAGTAGATTAGTTAATTGTCTAAGTATTTAGTTTGAGTCGTATTTACTAAAGTTAGTCGAATCATCTAAGTTTTGGTCAAGCCTTTTTTACATCATTGTTTTGATGTTCTCTTGGATAGAGTTGCCTAGGAGTGTCAACTAGAGTTAGTTGATGTGTGGTGCAACAGGGTTACTGCTTGTTTTGAGTTGGTGGCTAGAGTTAGCCTTGGTGGGTTCTCAAAGTCTAGATCAACTAGAGTTAGTTGGTTTAGTGGGCAATAGAGTTATTGCTTAGTTTCCTTTATAGTAGAGTTGATACAGTAAGCGAGAAGGGATTAAAGAGTTTTAATTCTTAGGTTGCAATAGTTTGTAATCTGAAACATTGTTCCGTTTGAATGAAATGGAGTTTGGGTTGAAATCATGTGAGTACAAGTCGTAGTTTTCATCGGCCTTGAGGAAGGAGGTTTCCACGTAAAATCCTTGTGCTTGATTTACTTTGAGCTATTTATTTTTCGAACGTTTATTCTGTCTGGAGACCTAGTCCTGTGATTACTGGTGGACGCATCCATTTTAACAAATAGGTAATTGGGTAATTTACATTAATCTAAGTTATTTTTTGTTTGACATAATAAATGTAGCCGTTTTCTTTCTTAGATTGGACGAGGAAGAAAGTATATTTCGGGATTGGATGAGGAAGAAAGTATATTTTGGGATAATTTCAGAGATCTCCCTTTATGTTTTGCTCTATAATATTCTTCTTCTGTGGTGGTTTAGGATATTACTCTTACCTCTTTTATTTTAATTTTTTTTTTAACCTTTCTTTAAGCTTATTTAAAATAAATATAAATCAATTGTGACTTGACAAATTTGTCCTTCTTTATATTAATTTTTTATAGTAATGCATATTATTAAAACACATGACTTATTTAATAAATACATTAGAAATAAATCAACACAAATAAGTTGAGTCCGAAGCCAAAAGGGCAACAAAATTTTTCACAAATTTCAAAAAGGCAACAAAATTAGTTATCAAACCAAAGAGGCAAACAAATATAGACGCCGTTTAAATTAAGCTTCCTGCCGAAAAATACGAAAATTACTGGGCCTTGTAAGGCGCATTGGTTTCCGCGCCTTTCTGCATTCTTTAGAAAAAAGAAAATCGTTCACTAGCTATATCAGTTAATGCTTGAATGCAAATGTTCAATTAATGAGCTGGTGGGTTTCATTCAATTAATTTCTTCTTTTATCAAATTAGCTATAGTTCTAAATTTAGTGGTTGAATTCATTTTCTATGAAATTTAATGCAGATAAAAATTATAATTGCTGTGTGTGTGTGTGTTGGGTTTCATTCAATTAATTTCTTCTTTTATCAAATTAGATATAGTTCTAAATTTAGTGGTTGAATTCAATTTTCTATGAAATTTAATGCAGATAAAAATTATAATTGTTGTGTGTGTGTAAATAGTCATATCAAATGTAAAATGGATACCTAATAAATATTTTTATCTAAAACAAACTGTAACACCTCAGAAAATTTTCGAATTAAGACTCAAACCATCCTTCGTAGTGAGTGAGTTTTTACCGAGGAATTTAAAATTTCTTACGTGTTAAGGTCACTAGATGTAGCACCTTGAGTTCCAAGAAGAGGAGAGTTCATTCAAAGTCATTCCTAAGTCCTTTATGTTTTGGTCAACTTCAAACAATCATAACTTTCAGTATAGAATGAGTTAAGTGGGCTACAAGGTACCCAATGAAAGGTCTTTGAATTATCTTTCCAATGCCACCGAGTTTGCTAATTTTCGAGTTCGGATGAGTGAGATATGCCCTTTTAAAGTCAGGCTGTCCAGTTAAGAAAAGTTACCCGAAAATAGTATGGGGTATTTTGGTCTTTTCCTTACCCAATTAGATTTCATTCGTTTTTAGTAATGTTTTAGGGATCTAATCCTATTAGGTTCAGTTTTATAACCCTATTATACGCCTAGGGTTTTAGTTGAGAGTTCAAGAAGAGACAAGAAGAGAAAAGAGGAGAAAAGAGGAGAGAATCAAGCGTTCGTTGAGATTCTTGTGTGTTATTGCGGATTTTCGCCATGGGTTTAATCCCTAAGAGGTATGTAAGCTTCCATAGTGTTGGGTTACTTCACCCACACGCCAATCACGTTATTTTTCAGCGCAATTTCATTCTTGAAGTTGAAAGATTAGAGTTCTTGATGAGTTCTTGAAGCTCATTCTAAATCTTGTTTTGTTGGAATTTTGATGATTTCTTTAGATGAAATTTAGTGATTTGAGTGTTGTTTGTTAGTAGATTAGAGTTTAATTAGGTTAAGTAATCAAATCCAAGTGATTGAGGAAGAAACAGTTCGATTTTAGGCGAGTTAGGGTGAGAAAACGAGCAAAGAAAGTTGTCGAAGTTTTTTAGGTTGGGGCTTGGCGCCCCATGCCAGCCAGAGCGCCCCAACCAGTTCTCTGAAGTCTAGGGGCTGGCGCCCTGCGCCACTCAGAGTGCCAGGGTTGCCTGCCCCCACCCGTTCTTCATCGTTTCGTCCGTTTGAGTTCTTTAAAAGGGTACCTTTACTCCCTTTTGATTCTAAACACTCTAAGCTACTTCTAAGCACCTAGAAATCATTCATAACATGAATCATAACCTTGAAGTCATAATTCAAACTCAAGGTAGAGTTAAGAGTTAAGTTTTGAGAATTCTTTCGAACATTCTAAGAAAGTCCCTTGAGTCCTTTTGCGGAGTCTTCTACAACTTCTAGTAACTTGTTTCTTATTTCAAGACTCAAGTAAGTGTGAGCATGACATTGAGGAAAATGTATTCATGAGTCAACTTTGTCATCATGAGATCCTTCATATCATAAACCATAACTCTTGAATTCATAATTCATAATTCACATTCAAGAGAGAGTTAAGAGTAGAGTTCAAGAAAGCTTTTGAGTTCAATTGTGAATCTATTGAGATCCATCATCGATTTGAGTTAAGTTTTGAGTAAGTAAGTAAGAGAATGAGAAAAGTCGTATACATGATTTCCATGTAGTTATGTAGACCTTCGAGTCGAGTCGGTCATGCCCATAAATTTCGCATGGACTCTATAAATTGAGTATCATTAAGAGGAGTAGTATCTTTAAGTTCTAAGTCTTGACTATTGAGTCCCTAATCCCCTTTGAGATTATATTTCTAATCATGGGACTATTATATGTTACCCATGAATTCCTTGAGTTGAATTGTTCATGCCCATAATTTTGCATGAACCCTATAAGTCGAACAATCTTGAGATGAGAAGTATCTTTGAATCCTTCAGTTGAGTAGTTCATCTCATAATTCCGCATAAACCCTATGAGTTGAGCATTCTTTAAATGAGTAGTATCATTGAAGTTTTTGAGTTCTGAGTTGTTGAGTTTCGAGTATTAAGTTCTATCTATAGTTATTGAAAACCTTGCATTGAGTCGTTCACATCTATAATTCGGCATGAACCATATTTTAAGAAGTCTTTTACAAACGTTTTAATTTGTTTTAAGACTTAAGCTTTGAGTTGAGTAAAAAGTAAGAGTAAAGTTCATTTCTTCAAATATTATACGGGAATTAAGAATTCCTAAGAGTTAAAATTTCACATTTGAGCAAGAAAGGAAAAACCGATTTCCAAGAGAACTTTTAAGCTAAGTTTTGAGTAATTATCTCAAACTAAAGAAAAAGTTTTGTTTTAAAAATATATGAGCTAAGTATATTTTGGGAGTAGTATTGAGCACCGATATGGGGATGTGAGTTCATAATAACTCAAGTCTCCATAAACCATGTTGCCATCATGGGTAGAAAGAAACATACTTTTAGATGATTCCTTATTACTTTTTAGCATAGACTAGTGGATCCATTAGTTAAGGCGTCCTAAATGACGACAAAGTATAGGACAATTCGGCAGCGTGGGCAAGAAGCTGTATCATCACTTAGGCTCATAGTAGTGGTTGTCAGTTAGAGAAACTCCCACAGATTTATATTGTATTTTTATAAACACATTGAGCATTATTGTATTTTTCAATACAATGAGTTGCTATCTACAGTTTTACTACTATCCATGTATATTGCATCTTTTACTATTGTTTTATCCTTGATTATCATGAGTTGAATCTTTCGAGTTGAGTATCTTGAGTTTAGTATCTTCGAGTTGAGTATCTTTAGTTGAATTGTGCTTCATTGAGTCGGGTACCTTATTGTTGAGTTGACCCCCATTTCACTGAGTTCAGAACCTTATTACTGAGTTGAGTATCTTATCCATGAGTACTTATAAGTTGAGTAAGTTTGAGTAGTTTTGAGTATCTATGAGTATTCCTTGAGTTGAATAAGTTTGAGAAGTGGTAATTAGTATGTTTCCCTTTTTTATCAAGTTTCAAGTTTATGTTATGCTTTAGAATTCCCCTTACATGCTCGTACATTTTATGTACTGAGCCATTTGGCCTACATCCTTTCATGATGCATATTCAGGTGTTTGAGATCATCAACAGGAGCTTCGTTGATACCACATGAAGTTTGACTTAGCTATGGTGAGCCTCCTTGCCTCTGGAAGATTTCATTTACTTTTCAGTTTTTTCAGAATGTCGTGGGTTTTGTCCCGACTTTCATCTTTGGCATTTAGAGGCTTCATAGATAGACAGTAGAGTTTCAAAATGTCTGTTCATTTATCTTACTAAACGTTTTAAAGACTTAAGTTGCCTATTTTGTGGCAGTTGAATATATTATTTTTATTTTGAGTTGTTCATTTGAGTTAAAGATTTGCAAAGTTGAGTTTATTTAATTTTATTCACTTTTTAAGCTTTTGTATGCTTGAGTTAGTCTTTCACTTGTAGTCAGTCAGGATGAGGGTTCGCTTGGGGACCATCAATGGTTTTCGAGTGCCAGCCACGTACAGGGTGTAGGCTCGAGTAGTGACAAACTTTATATTAGAGCACAGAGTTCAAGTGTCCGAGGGTGTCTATGAAGCCGTGTCAAGTATGATCTTATTTGTGATTGTGAGAGCCCCAGTTCTATAAACAAGTGACTACAGACATTTAGGAAAAGTTTCCTTTCTTTCATACTCTTAAACATGCAATAGAGCTATGTCATAGAGATTTATTCATATTCATGCATATCTCAGATCCATTCGACTACCCATCATATTAGAGGTGGTTGAAAAGGAAAGTCAATCCTTTATCGATAAGTTACTCTTAGCTAAATCTTGAGAAAGTCATGAGACTCCAAAGGGGCTTGAGAGAAGCCCATGAGTGAGTTAAGTGTTCAGTTTCAGAGGAATGGACCCATAACTATATGAATCTCCATTTGAGCTAAAAATGAGTTGTACTCTTTTCCTTAAGCCTTGTTTCAGCTGAGATCCTTTTTAAGACGTATGTTTAGAGCTTGGGTAAGATTTTCACCTGAAAAGGTAGCATGAGTTATGAGATCATGAGCAGTAGTAGTGAAAGAGTCTAGAGTTAGAGAAAAGTATGCAGAGGTTTAGTAATCCTAGTGATAAGGCAAGCTATGTTATTATAGTCATGCACCTAGTAAGTTATTGATGAGGAGTTTTCCCTTATGTGTAGACTAAGAAGTGATGAGCTTTGAAGATTCCATCATAGGAGGTAGAGTGTGTTTTAGCTAGAAAGGAGCTTTTGATGAAGTGTCATTGTGTAGGTAATGACCAAATGTAGGTGTTGAATATAAAAGCAAAAGTATTCATGAAGTGATAGATCTAAGGTAGTCTTATGATTTGTTTGAGAGGGTCATGATGTTCAGAAGGTTATAAAACTGATCGAGCAATGAGGTATAGTATAGTAGGCGAGCAATCATATTAATACTCGGGTTTAGTAATGAACATTAAGCTTGAATTTGAGGTAAGTGTCATGATAAATAGAATGGCAACATGAGGGTGATGATGTGAGTCTTGAGATTTGATCTAGTAGACTTGACATATAGTAGGTGAGGATTTGAGATGTAATCTGCAATAAATATGAGTAGTACAAGTGAGAGACCCTAACCTTTAAATAAGGGCAGTAAAGTGTGGCTAACTCACAAGAGTAACAAGAGCATTAAGAGGTGTACCAAGAGTGTAATCAGAAGATGTTAAGAGAAGTACCTTAGAAAGAGGTCTTGGTACCAACTTAAGGAGAGTTTGGTAGTCATGAGATAAGCTTCTCCTAAGTGTTAGAGTAAAAAAGGATGTAGACCAGTTTAGAGAAGATGGAATAGGTCCATAGCTTTCAAGTGTCAGCTTTAGACCTAAGGGGGAGATGACGAAATAAGAAATCAAGTCAAGTGTTTGAGAGTAAGATAGTAATGAGTTCCAAAGAGTATGGGAGATATCCTTTTAGAGGTCCTTTTAGTAATGAAGTGATGTTATAAAGAGGAGGTTGATGTTCTTATTGTGTTAATGATTGTGTGTTTATCTTTTTTAAGGTTATTAATAAAAAGGAAGAAGAGGATTAGGTTTTACAATGAGAAATAGTTAAATGAGAGCCCTTTGTTGGATCTGAAGGAGTTGGTTAGTAAAAGTCCATGGAGCTGTTAGAGTACTAAGCTCGAATATGGTGGTAAGGAGTAATAGTCTTGGGATCAGATTCCTATAGAGAGGTATAAAAATCGAACCTAAGGATTTGTGTTAAGCTTGAATATAGTGAAAGAGCACCATTAGAATCAGACCTCAATAAGAGTAACCCCATTACATACCCAGTTCAGTCGTCATTCGAGGACGAATGATCCCAAGGGGGAGATATTGTAACACCCCAGAAAATTTTTGAACTAATACTCGAATCATCCTTCGTAGTGAGTGAGTTTTTACTGAGGAATTTAAAATTTCTTAAGTGTTAAGGTCACTAGATGTAGCACCTTCAGTTCTAAGAAGAAGAGAGTTCATTCAAAGTCATTCCTAAGTCCTTTGGGTCAAATTCAAATGACTATAACTTTCAGTACAGAATGAGTTAAGTGGGCTACAAGGTACCCAATAAAAGGTCTTTGAATTATCTTACTAACGCCACCTAGTTTGCTAATTTTCGAGTTCAGCTGAGTGAGAGATGCCCTTTTGAAGTCAGGTTGTCTAATTAAGGAAAGTTACCCGAAAATAGTAAGGGGTATTTTGGTCTTTTCCTTACCCAATCAGATTTCATTCGATTTTAGTAATGTTTTAGGGGTATAATCCTATTAGGTTCAGTTTTATAATCCTATTATACGCCTAGGGTTTTAGTTGAGAGTTAAAGAAGAGAAAATAATAGAATAAAGGAGAAAAGAGGAGAGGATCAAGTGTTCGTCGAGATTCTTGTGTGTTATTGAGGATTTTCGCCATGGGTTTAATTCCTAAGAAGTATGTAAGCTTCCATATTGTTGGGTTAGTTCACCCACACGCCAATCACGTTATTTTTCAGCGCAATTTCATTCATGAAGTTGAAAGATTAGAGTTCTTGATGAGTTCTTGATAAGTGTTCTTGAAGCTCATTCTAAATCTTGTTGTGTTGGGGTTTTGATGATTTCTTTAGATGAAGTTTAGTGATTTGAGTGTTGCTTTTTAGTATATTAGAGTTTAATTAGGTTAAGTAATTGAATCCAAGTGATTGGGGAAGAAACCGTTCGATTTTAGGCGAGTTAGAGTGAGAAAACGAGCAAAGAAAGTTGTAGAAGTTTTCTGGGTTGGGGCCTGGTGCCCCACGCCAGCCAGAGCGCCCCAACCACTTCTCTAAAGTTTAGGGGCTGGCGGCCCACACCATTCAGAGTGCCAGGGTCACCTGCCCCCACCCGTTCTTCATCGTTTCATCCATTTGAGTTCTTTCAAAGGGTACCTTTACTCCCATTTGATTCTAAACACTCTAAGCTACTTCTAAGCACCTAGAAATCATTCATAACATGAATCATAACCTTGAATTCATAATTCAAACTCAAGGTAGAGTTAAGAGTTAAGTTTTGAGAATTCTTTCAAACATTCTAAGAAAGTCCCTTGAGTCCTTTTGCGGAGTCTTCTACAACTTCTAGTAACTTGTTTCTTGTTTCAAGACTCAAGTAAATGAGCATAACAATGAGGAGAATGTATTCATGAGTCAACTTTGTCATCATGAGATCCTTCATATCATAAACCATAACTCTTGAATTCATAATTCATAATTCACATTCAAGATAGAGTTAAGAGTAGAGTTCAAGAAAGCCTTTGAGTTCAACTGTGAATCCTTTGAGATCCATCATCGATTTGAGTTAAGTTTTGAGTAAGTAAGTAAGACAACGAGAAGATTCATATACATGAGTTTCATGTAGTTATGTAGACCTTCGAGTCAAGTCGGTCATGCCCATAAATTCCACATGGACTCTATAAATTGAGTAACATTAAGAAGAGTAGCATCTTTAAGTTCTAAGGTATTGAGTCCCTAATCCACTTTGAGATTATATTTCTAATCATGAGACTATTATATGTTACTCATGAATTTCTTGAGTTGAATTGTTCATGCCCATAATTCCGAATGAACCCTATAAGTCGAACAATCTTGAGATGAGAAGTATCATTGACGTTTTTCAGTTCTGAGTTGTTGAGTTCCGAGTATTGAGTTCTATCTATGGTTATTGAAAACCTTGCATTGAGTCGTTCACGTCCATAATTCGGCATGAACCATATTTTAAGAAGTCTTTTACAAACGTTTTAATTTTGTTTTGAGACTTAAGCTTTGAGTTGAGTAAAGAGTAAGAGTAAAGTTCATTTCTTCAAATATTATACGGGAACTAAGTATTCCCAAGAGTTAAAACGTTTTCACATTTGAGCAAGAAAGGAAATATCGATTTCCAAAAGAGCTTTTAAGCCAAGTTTTAAGTAATTATCACAAACCAAAGAAAAAGTTTTGTTTTAAAAATATATGAGTTAAGTATATTTTGGGAGTAGTATTGAGCACCGATATGGGGATGCAAGTACATAATAACTCAAGTCTCCATAAACCATGTAGCCATCATGGATAAAAATGAGCATACTTTTTAGATGATTCCTTAGTGCTTTTTAGTATAGACTAGTAGATCTGTTAGTTAAGGCGTCCTTTATGATGGCAAAATATAGGACAGTTTTGGCAGCGTGGGCAAGATGCAATATTATCACTTAGGCTCATAGTGGTTGTCGATTATTGAAACTCCCACATATTTATATTGTATTTTTATATACACATTGAGTATTATTGTATTTTTCTATACATTGAGTTGCTATCTACAATTTTACAGCTTTCCATATATATTGCATCTTTTACTATTGCTTTATCCACTACTAAAAAACTGCCAAAAAACAACGGACTGCATCGCTCCAAAAAGAGACACCATTTGCCACACTGTCTGTCGCTTTTTAATAAAAATAATTATTTTTAAAATTATTTTACAAAAAGCGACGGACGACATCTCTTAGTCCGTCGCTTTTTTTTTTCGAATTTTTGCACTAAATATATATATAATTAATAATTATTTATTTAATATATATAGAGACGCCGTCCGTCACTTTTTAATAAAAATAATTATTTATAAATTAAAAAAATAACCATGTTGTCCGTCGTTTTTAATTTATTTTATTTTATTTATTAGTTTTTTAAAAAATCGACAGACGACATCTCTTAGTCTGTCGCTTTTTGGTCAGAATATCTAGTCAAATATTTTTAAAAAGCGACGGACAATGTCTCTAAGTCTGTTGCTTTTTAGTCAAAATTTTGGTCAAATATTTTTAAAAAAGCGATAGACAAAGAGACGCTGTGCGTCGCTTTTTTAAAATTATGTTGACCCAAAAAGCGGGTTTTCCCCCCATTTTCCCATCTCTCTTTCTCTCTTCTCTCCCTTCTCTCTAAAACCAAACTGTTGCGCCACCACCCCATGCCGCCGTCGCCTTTCTCTCCTTGAGCATTTGTCCCGTCGCTGCCTTGCCCCGTCGGCGCTGGCACCCATTGTCCCCATTGCCTCTTTTCCTTAGCTTTTTAAGATTAGGGTTTAATTTTATTTTCTTTCAATTATAGTAATATTTGATTTGTTATAAATTGGTATATAGTTTAAGTTTGATGAATTGTGTTATTCAATTGTTAATTTGTATATTTGATTATTGTTAGTTAGGTAGAGAATTAGGGATTTTTTATTTTAGTGTTTTCTTCTGAATTGGTTTTTTTTAATATGATTGTGAATTGAGTATTTGAAGATAGAACTAACAAATAATTAGAAGTTAGAAGTTAGATTAGTTGCATTTTCCAACTTTGAAATTCTTGAATTTAGTATGTTTGACGGTTGAAGTTAGAAAAACATTCAATTGTATATGAAAGTTAGATTACTTTGAAGTTAGAAAAATATTGGATAGTATATGAAAGTTAAAATTAAATTAGTTGAATTTTCCAACTTAGAAGTTCTTGAATTTAGTAAGTTTGAAAGTTGAAGTTAGAAAGATTGGGGATTTTTAAATATGATTGTAAATTAAGTATTAGAAGTTAGAACTAACAAATAATTAGAAGCTAGCTAGAAGTTAGAGATTAGATGAATTTTTCAATTTGTCATTGTATTTGTGCTTATATGTATTATATTGTTGTTGAAAATTGGGTTACTTGAATTATATTCTTGAACTTAGAAATTCTTGAACTTGGAAATTCTTGAACTTAGAAATTCTAGAAACTAGATATGAACTTGAATTTTTGTAGGATTTTAGAACTTTAATTAGGTTGTAAACTTTAGAAATCTTGAATTATTGTAGGATTTTAGAACTTTAGGTTGTAAACTTTAGAAATCTTGAATTATTGTAGGATTTTAGAACTTTAGGTTGTAAACTTTAGAAATCTTGAATTATTGTGGGATTTTAGAACTTTAAGTTGTAAACTTTAGAAGTCCTGAATTACTGTAGGATTATAAACTTTAGATCGTGAACTTTAGAAATCTTGAATTATTGTAGGATTTTAGAAATTTAGGTTGTGAACTTCAGAAATTTTGAATTATTGTGCGATTTTATTAGAACTTTAAGTTGTGAACTTTAGAAATCTTGAATTATTGTAGGATTTTAAACTTTAGGTTGTGAACTTTAGAAATCTTGAATTATTTTATTTAGAACTTTATAAGATTGTAAACGTTAACAATCTTGAATTATTGTAGTATTTTAGAACTTTAGGTTGAGAACTTTAGAAATCTTGAATTATTGTAGGATTTTTTAGAACTTAAAGTTGTGAACTTTAGAGAACTTGAATTTTTGTAGGATTTTAGAACTTTATAAGATTGTGAACGTTAGAAATCTTGAATTATTGTAGGATTTTAGAACTTTAAGTTGTGAACTTTAGAGAACTTGAATTTTTGTAGGATTTTAGAACTTTAGGTTGTGAAACGTTAGAAATCTTGAATTATTGTAGAATTTTTGAACTTTAAGTTATGAATTTTAGAAAACTTGAATTTTTATAGGATTTTAGAACTTTGAGTTGTGAACTTTAGAAAACTTGAATTATTGTGGGATTTTAGAACTTTAGGTTGTGAACATTAGAAATCTTGAATTATTTTAGAATTTTAGAACTTTAGATTGTGAACTTTAGAAATCTTGAACTATTGTGGGATTTTAGAACTTCAAGTTGTGAACTTTAGAAATCTTGAATATTGTAGGATTTTAAACTTTAAGTTGTGAACTTTAGAAATCTTGATTTATAGAATTTATGAACTAATTATTAGGTTGAACTTTAGAAATCTTGATAAAATATAGTCTTTATGAACTGTTTGTAATTTTGAAATGAATTTTTTGTAATTTTGAAACGAATTTTGAAATACTTTATAAGTCTTCAAATCACAATTTTTGTATGCTAATTTAATAAGTTTGTTGTTATATATTTTGTGTAGATTATTTATAATGTTTTGTGTGTAATTGGGGCTGAACTGAATTGAATTGCTTTTGTAGGTTAGCCGCTAAAAAAGTTGTAGAAAAAGCGACAGACAGGGTGATTTTGTCCGTCGCTCTTTTGGATTTTATTTTTAAAAAAAACCCAGAAAAGCGACGGACAGGGTCCTTTAGTTCGTCGCTTTTATGGATTTTTCAAATTTTTATTTCCAAAAAAGCAACAGACGGCGTCTCATTGTCCGTCGCTTTTCAAGATTCTAAAAAAATTAAAAATTAATTAAAGCGACGGACTTTGTCTTTTTTTTTAAAATTAAAAAAAAAATTAAAAAAAGTGACGGACGATGTCGCATTCTTCAAAAAAAATATTTTTATTTTTCAAAACAAAAGCGACGCAGTCCGTCGCTTTTGGAAAAACATCGAGTCAAAAAGCAACAAGATTGACTGCGTCACTTTTCCTTCGCTTTTGGCGAAAAAAGCGACGCAGTCCATCACTTTTTTTTTTCGTCTCCTTTTGGCAATTTTTTAGTAGTGATCCTTGATTATCATGAGTTGAATCTTTCGAGTTGAGTACCTTCGAGTTGAGTATCTTGAGTTGAATTGTGCTTCATTGAGTCGAGTACCTTATTGTTGAGTTCAGCTCCATTTCACTGAGTTAAGAACCTTATTACTGAGTTGAGTATCTTATCCTTGAGTACTTCTGAGTTGAGTAAGTTTGAGTAGTTTTGAGTATTCCTTGAGTTGAATAAGTTTGAGAAGAGGTAAGTATGCTTTGATCCCTTTTTATCAAGTTTCAAGCTTATGTTATGTTTTAGAATTCCCCTTACATGCTCGTACATTCCATGTACTAAGCTAGTTGGCCTGCATCATTTCATGATGCAGATTCAAGTATCATCAACAGGAGCTTCGCTGATACCACATGGAGTTCGAGTTAGCTATGATGAGCCTCCTTGCTTCCGGAGGATTTCATTTACTTTTCAGTTTTTTTAGGATGTCGTGGGTTTTGTCCCGACTTTCATCTTTGTCATTTAGAGGCTTCATAGATAGACAGTAGAGTTTCAGAATGTCTGTTCATTTATCTTACTAAATGTTATAAAGACTTAAGTTGCCTATTTTATGGCGAGTTGAATATATTATTTTTATTTTGAGTAGTTCATTTGAGTTAAAGATTTGCAAAGTT
Organism: Solanum bulbocastanum; assembly: GCA_037074985.1. Classification (NCBI taxonomy): domain Eukaryota; kingdom Viridiplantae; phylum Streptophyta; class Magnoliopsida; order Solanales; family Solanaceae; genus Solanum; species Solanum bulbocastanum. The sequence goes on from CM073599.1 coordinate 38,162,304, forward strand.
GAGTTTATTTAATTTTATTCACTTTTTAAGCTTTTGTATGTTTGAGTTAGTCGTTTGCTTGTAGTCAACCAGAATGAGGGTTCACTTGGGGACTAGCAATGGTTCTCGAGTGCTGGCCATATCCAGGATGTAGGCTCGGGTCGTAACATAAATTATACATATTTATATTGTAGTAAATCATCTTGCTCTTTTTCCTCAAGAATCTTATGTGAGCGGACATTAACCTTTATTTACTGAAATAGGAAATATATAAAAATCATTGTTAATTTATGTAACATTTGATTGTTTTTCTCGTAAAGCAGAGAAGTTATGCGAAAATTTAAGTATTGTTGCATTACAAATTTATGCAACACTAATTTTTAAATTAAAATTTAATTCTTACAATAATATCTACAATGTTAATCCCTATATAGTTTGCCTCTTGACGAAGTTGTCCCTTAAGTATGAGCATAGTTATTTTGAGGTCTTGATAAAAAAAAATACATTCTAATTTAAGTCTTTAAAATTTAATAAGTACAATAGAATTTTCTCCATTTAATTTATTTATCTAATTTTAAATGTTATTTAAGTATTACCAATATTTAGAAATGACAGTTTGTGGTGTACGAACACTGCAACAAATTATTGTACAAAGTGTAGTGTAAATTGTACTATCCACTAGCTCTTTTATTTATTACGGAATGGACACGTGGAAGTAATAAATTTGTACAAAGGAGATTGCATGTGGCAATTTGAACATTTTTTACTCTGCTGACATGTGTCATTATAAATAAATTGTCAACACGTGTCCCTGATCCAACATCCCTGGCCTTCTTCCTATTTAATTTTTCCTAATTTTGTTCTGATTTTTGATGGTTTCTTTTCTGAAGTTTAGATGGGCTGGCGAGGGAATTAATCAGTAATTTCTTTTATCGGTGGATAAATTTCTTGAGTTTAACTTCAAAATAGTTGTTTGCGGTATATTTTTGTTGTTAATTGTTCAGCTTTAGTAAAGTTCTATTTTCTTATAGATGTGAATGGTATTTTTTTTTTTCTTCCTCTTGATTTTGAAAATTATTATCACCCTATTTGCTTCGTTGTTTGACTGACTGATATTTTTCGAAATTTTTTTCGTTGACACAAAAAAAAAACTATTTGTCTTATTACGATCAAAGAGTAAAAAACGAAAACACAAGAAGAGTATACACAGAGTGGATAACATTATCATACAAAGAAAATGACTCTCAGTACTCATGGCATTCACACTCCAGGTGTTTGATGATATGCCTCAGACAACTAATATTTGTTTTGTTATTTTTTGGGTGAATTTTCAGAATATTATGATATATTGTGCAACCATTCCAAAGGTACGTTGTCATGAATGGAAATCTATAAAGGTACATCCTTTCTTTATACTGAATATCCTTGGCAAAGCAAATATTATGCGATAGAAATTTTATATGTAAGCTAACAATTGTTCCTGATTACTACATGCATTATGTCTTTTTGATGAATTATGTGTTTGTTACCAACTATTTTGAGGCGGAGACTAAACTCTCTTCTCTTAGGTTCGTGTAGTTAGGAAACTTGCCTCCTAAATTGCTTTCACTTAACTCGAATTTAAACAATCCTTTTTCATCTTGATTGTTGGCGTCTTTATCAGTGAGTAAATAATAGCTCGGACTCTTTAAAAATGTCAATGAATGCATGTCAAATTCACCAAAAGTAGTGTGTTTTTGGTGAATCCGACAAGAGTGCGGCATCAAGAGTGAAGAATTTGCCCAACTTAAGAATAATATGTTTGCATGAGAGAATCTGAACTTTTGTAAAATGGCTTTTTGAATAAAACAAGTCTCCCTGATTTGAATTTTTCCTTAAGGAGAGGTCCAAGAGATTATTTTGTCCTTTGTATGCTAAGTAGATTACAGTGTGTATTTTTCAGGTTTATAATTCTCCACAAAGTACTCTTCTTTTTATTTTTTGGCAGAGTAGACCTCTTATGTCAATAATCGAGAAAGTTAAGTATTTCGAATTTTCCTTTCATCTATCATGTTTGTTGTGTCTGATCGCTATTGATGTTTCCTCTAACTCATTCATTAAAGCATGCTTATTGAAATGTGATAGTATTTTTGGGTGTTTCGATGTCCCTACAGTATGATCTGCTATTTTCTTTCAAGGGTAAAAGTATATGTCTTCATTTACATATAACATGCTTGATGGAAGTTATCTTCAAACTGTTAAAAGAATGATCCATTGATTCTTAATGAATATATTCTCAACTTCTGTAACATCCTAAAGCAATGGATTACAAGTGCTGGTGAAAGAAACAAAAGAAAAATGACCTCTTCAACTACAACTGAACAAGAAAGGGTAGTAGTAATAACAAAACCTGAAACTTCAGGCAAGGCGCTGAAATTAACATCACCGACACCACTTGATTAGCCAGATTTCAGCTTATAAAGTTTGCTTTTCATGTGAGTTCTTCCAACAACATACGTAATAACCTCTAATGTAGTCATATCCTTGGCTATTCTTTGTTCAGTACAACTATCTATTGACATTCTTAGTTTTCTAGCTATTATTATGACAACTTGAAATTTATTGTCCTTTGTGAAAATTGGAGTGCTCGAATAAGAAAATAGCTTCAAAGCTACCAGAGTGCTAAGGTATAGGATAACAAAATTTGAAGAGTTTAAAGAATAATGAGAATGGATATAATGACTCATCAAATGAAAGAACAAAGCTCCTCTAAATATACAATAAAGTTTTATCACAATTTGCTTATAGTTTGGTCCATTTTTCATTTTATGTGGATTTTCAATTGGTAAGATTGTCAAGTAATCTCTGTAATTTTATGATTGTGATGATATTCCCATTATATATACAACATGACTTGAACTATTTATTAACCATATAAAAAGATATATGAATGATTGAACGCTCATTTGTTCTTTTTTGATGTTTCACTTTGGTAAATATGGTGAGATCAAATGTTATTGACTCTTTTATTTTAAAAAAATACGTTGATTTTAGTTAGGATTTTATTTGGTGAATACAAAACTAATACTAAATATCAGTACAAAGATGTCATTTGACAAGTCTACATCATGATTCTATACTACTATTAAATTCCCTATGTTTTCAACGAGACTATGTCTTTTGCAATAAAGTTTCCCTTGGCATTTTATCCTTAAATCCTTTTTTATAGTATTTGAGTCATGCACTTGTTAAGAAGTATTTTACCTCTTAGAGAATGTGAGAAGTTTCAAATATGATTTTCATAAGCTAATTTTAAGATAATTTTTTTAAAAAAAAAAAATAAAAGGCCAAAGAGTAAGGGACAAATAAGAGGTATTTGTGTGTTAATATTATATATATGTTTGGATGTATTTGTGAAATAAGAGGAAAGCATTACTGAATTTATCTTTTCAAGTATTTGGTTTGATTCCTCTGCATTTTGCATAGATATAGTTTAACATTAGATTCCTAATTGACTCCATTCTCCTTCTACTTTATGCTTGCCCATCGCAGGAAGCAGCCCACCTTGCTTGGGGTTTTTTACCCTTGAAAAGAAAGCCCTCTTTAGTATCATTATGTTCTTTAAGAACTCTCATTAACTGGTGAGCATAGCGGGAGCCGAGAGCAAAATTTCTTTATTGGGATGGGTGATAAAAAGGGTTATTGAGAATGCCCCATTTTCTATTGAGGATTTGATGCACAACTATTTAGTAATGAAGCAGAGATCGTTTGATAGTAATCTTCTGCGTTTGATGTTAGTCATAGCACTTGCTGATTTTTAAAGTAATTCCCTGTTTCATATAAAGTATTGCATGCAACAATTGTTTGCACAACTGCAACATTGCCATTGCACCAAGATATTAAGGGATCTTTGTTGATTGACAAACATGGGATGCTAAAAATTTCCGATTTTGAGTTTACAAACTACTTCAATCCAAAAAAAAAGACCATCCTCTTTCAAGTCAAGTTGTCACACTTTGATAAAGAGCTATAGAACATCTACTAAGTGCTACAAATTCTGAAATATGTATTGATCTTTGGAGCGCAGACTGTCTCAATGTTTGGCGGAAGAAGTTTTATGAAGGTACTAGCGTAATTTTGATTAAAGTTCAAGTGCTTCTTTGTAATTACTATCAATATCTCATCAATTTTCATTTAATTCAGTTTCGTCTAAAGAGTGTTTATAATACTACAGATGTTGAAAAATGCTTTAGGTGGAGTAACTACAAATACTAAGACAAATATGTGACCTTTAGCAAGATGGAAAGAAAAAAAATATGTCCATGATATCTTAAGATTGCATCCTCTTAAGGATAGTCAAAGAGCAGGACAATGTGCTTGAGATAATATATTCAATTTATTTTTCCCTTTTCTTTTATTGACCTATTTTGGTTTAATATAAACATAAGTTCAAACAATTAAATAACAAAAGTATGATTTCTCTAACATGTTAATTTTTTTAAATAAGATCGATGGTTACACACTTCAACACATTGGAGGTGAGCCGACTCCAAGCTAGTACTCCCTCTGTTCCTATTTACTTGTCAAATTTTGACTAACACGCTTTTTACGAAAATAATGATTGATAAATTGATCTTATCATTTTACCATATGATAGGGTGCCAAACATATATCTAATATTCATGCATTACCAATTAAACAACAGCAGACAATAATTGACTTCGCATATGCTACTAATCTAGTATTTAATTTGAAGTAATAATATCTATCGTACATTTACTGTAAAGTGCAGCAGTTGGCTAGATGGTTAGTAGCACATCATCTTAAGAATTATAAACTCCTTAATTAATTCATATGGCTTCCAAAACGAGTCACTCTTCAGTTACCCTTTTCCTATCACTGAATCTAGTCTTGTTTGCTCTTGTAAGTGGAACCAATGATACTGGAAATTGCGGAGGACAACAAACGTGCTCAATAGATACTTTGAAACTTGATGTATGTAAAATATACTTAATTTGGTGAAAAATGTATTAGTCGGGTCTCCACCAACTATGCCATGCTGCAGTTTGATCCAGGGTCTGACGTACCTAGAGGCCGCGGTTTGCTTGTGCACAGCCATAAGAGCAAATGTGCTGGGAATTAATTTGAATGTACCACTCTCTCTAAGCCTCATACTAAACAGCTGTGGAAAGAATCCTCCTACTGGCTTCACTTGTTGAACTACCCTCTACTTTGCCTCATTATGCTTAATTGCCAATGGGTTAATAAATAAATAAATGTCTCGTCGTGCTTATGAAATTATGCACGTACGAACCATTTTTAATAATTTAAATTAGTGAACTTTGCATATGCAATTAGTTTCTCAACCTGTTTCTCATCTTATAATACATCAAATCAATAAATAAAATTAGTCTTTATTACCTCTCGATGCTCTTCGTATCATTTATCATGTGTAATAATGCTTAATTTTCAACTGGCCAACTATTAACACGTGTTAACACAAATTGCCTATTATTTAGCTTATTTATAGCAATCGTGCATTTCTAATGATTTCTTTTATGAGCAAGAGTAACTGTACAAATCCTTTCTAACTATGTTGAACAAAACTACTATTTCTATGATTTTATAATAGAGCAATAATAACATACCCAATGAATTTGAAAAGAGGATTTGGAGAGGGTAGAATGTACACACTACAACAAAAAAGATACTTTTAGTGGTGTTTAATTTTCCTTTTAGCGGCAATATTTATTGCCACAAAAGTTTTTAGCGGCATTTAATCTATTTTCATTGCATTCAGTGTCACTAAAGTCTTTAGTGGCATTTATTTAGAGTGACGGTAAAGACCTACAATATTGCTGCTAAGGGTCTTTACTTTTAGCGGCATTTATTTGGCCGCAATAACTACTGCCAGTAAAGCTTTCAAATTTATAAATTATAATTGCCAATAACTGAGATTTATTTTAGTGAAATTATTATGAAGATTATAATTAACCAGCAATTCACCTTAATTCATATGTATGACCAGAGAAATCAATACAAAAATACTAATAGAAGAATTACCAAACTCCAATCCTATAGAATTGAGAAAACTCATGTGTTCAACAATGAAAAATAATGTGTTCAACAATGAAAAAAATAAGAAAATTGAGTCAGTGAAAGTATGATAGCTTGGATCACGATCATATATAATATCGGGAGGATCTTATTCTTTCTTTTGTGATTAAGGACTCACACTAGTTGAGTCTTTCGAGTTGAGTATCTTGAGTTGAACTGTGCTTCATTGAGAGTACCTTATTGTTGAGTTGAGCCCTATTTTACTGAGTTGAGAACCTTGTTACCGAGTTGAGTATCTTATCCTTGAGTACTTTTGAGTTGAGTAAGTTTGAGTAGTTTTGAGTATCCTTGAGTATTCCTTGAGTTGAGTAAGTTTGAGAAGAGGTAAGTATGTTTCCCTTTTTATCAAGCTTCAAGCTTATGTTATGCTTTAGAATTTCCCTTACATGCTCGTACATTCCATGTACTGAGCCATTTGGCCTACATCCTTTCATGATGCAAATTCAAGTATAATCAACAGGAGCTTCGTTGATACCACATGGAGTTCGAGTTAGCTATGGTGAGCCTTCTTGCTTCCGGAGGATTTCATTTACTTTTCAAATATATCAGTTGTTAAGATGTCGTGGGTCTTGTCCCGACTTCCATCTTTGTCAGTTAGAGGCTTCATAAATAAACAATAGAGCTTCAGAAGTCCGTTCATTTATTTTGTTAAATGTTTTAAAGATTTCAGTTGCCCATTTTGGGGCGAGTTGAATATATTATATTATTCAGAGTTTTCTTTTGAGTTAAAGCTTTGTATTTAAGTTTCATGAACTTTTATTCAATTTTTAAGTTTTGTATGCTTGAGTTAGTCTTCCGCTTGTAGTCAGCCAGGATGAGGATTCACTTAGGGACCAATAATGGTTCTCGAGTGCCGACCACGTTTAGGGTGTAGGCTCGGGTTGTGACATTTATATGAACAAATAAGGTTTTAATTAACTGCTAAGTTTAGTTGTTTACCTTGAAATAGGAGATCAAAAATCGAGCTCCACAACAGCTAGTTTGGTTGCTATCTACAATTCTGCACCAACTTTATTGGACATAAGATCAGGCTATGCGATATAGAAACACATACATCAATTCTAACAATATAAAAGATAGAACTCTAGAACATACACCCATACATGGCCCAACAACAGAATAAAATGGATATTAATAGTTACCAAACGACATCACAGTTTGAATTCGATCCGATCGAATATGAGGCAATTGGAGATGATAAATTTGCTTATACGAATATGGACTGCTGACGATGAGCTTGTGTAGAGATGCTGGTGACTTTGATTCGTCTTTCTTCTCATCAATAGCACCGAATGTGCTGAATTCCACCACCAATGTGCTGAACTCCACCGTCGTTGTGTCAAACTCCACAACCGTTGTGCCGAACTCCACTATAGTTGTGCCCATTTCCATCGCCGTCGTGCCGATTTCCTTCGCCGACCATTTGAATTTCATTGAAGGGCGAAGATGGAGGAAATTTGAAGTAAAAAAGAAATTGGGGGAAAGTAAAAAAATAAAATACAAATTGACTATAATTTTATCGCTATATATTTTTAATTGTCACTGAAAAGTACTTCCTTTACTGGCTAAAGTTTAAATGCGGGAATAGTATTGTTTATGTAATGTATTCGTGGCAATTCACTTATTGCCACTAAATAAATGCCACTAAAAACATTTTTTGTTGTAGTGACATAGACTTTATTCCATCTCGTAGGATAAAGTTGTTGTTTTCAATAGACCATTGACTCAAAATTAAGCATGTCCAAGCAATGTGAAAAAGGAAAAACGAAAACAAGAGTAGTAACAATAACAAAATAATGTAAATGAAGAGAAGTATGCCACATACATAGGAATGAACAATACGACAAAAAGTAATGTGATATTTGAAGCACAAAAACACAGATGATACCCGAAGAAAAAAAATACTAATAGCGTTAAAACCACTAATACAAAACGAGGTCCAAGTCTGACCACCAAGCTTATCTTGAAGGAAAGTGAAAACACACTCAAAATAACCTTTCTCCCTAATTCACAACTTCCAAAGATGACCTCGGTAAGAAAAAAATGTGTCATGCTATGTACTTCTTCGACCTTTCTCTACCTTTCTGGATCTTGCAAAATTGGAGAAATCACTTTCTTGGAGTTCTTGATTTTTTAGAAGAACGGAAATTAGGGATTTTGAGAGTTGATATATGTATAATGATGTTATTAGGTTATAAGATGAACTTAGGGAAGTTAATTGAGGGTAAAATTCAAGAGTATCTTTCTAGGAACGTAAAAAGACCATAAAAATCAAAGAAAATGATCTTTTAATGAATCCCAATGACCAAATCAGCGATCTGGAGGTTCCCTTGCTGAAATATTTGGTGGATTGCCAAATAGGGCTATAGATCGCTAAAATATTCATCGATTGAAGGTTTTTGGAACATTTCGGTAAGGTAATTCAGCAATTTGCCAAACCATTTGGCGAGTCACCAAATGGACAGGTGTCTTCGCCAAATTTCTCAGTCCAGACATGTTCGAGTAAAACAACCACAACTTTTTACTCTAAACTCTGCTTGATGCAAACTTGGAAGCATTGAAAATAAGACTTCATAGATCTTAATTTGTTAGGTCATTGACCACCTAAATCTTTATATTCTAGGAGATATAGTCATTTAAAGTGGAACTTAATTTGAACTCATGCGAAAACTTTTAACTTGACTTGGTGTTTGAGATACCTTACGACCCTAAAACACATTTTATACACTTACCATACTTAGTAAAGGATCTTAATAGATGTGTACAACTTAGAAATCATCGGGTTTGGTCCTATAAGTGTCATTACCCAGACCGATGTGATTGGCACCCATACTAACTCTTCGGTGGGAGAACCACTACTACAACCCAAACCAAGCAACTAAAGCAATAACTAAGACATTTAAGTTAAACACTAAGGAAATAAAAATAGAGTTCCCATAAACTCTAACAAAAGTCTAACAATAATAACTAACAATGCGGAAGAATAACCTAAAACCTGAAAGTCAATGTACCAAAACATCTAACGATAAACCAACTCTAAACAAGAAGGGATGCCTAATGAACTAATCAACTAACTAAATCAAATGTCTAAGTCCGAAAATGGTAGACATAGATGAAAGAGGATTACATGGCAGCCCGGAAGAATTGACTCACCCTTGAATTTGAAGTGACGATCACTGATCTTCTAAGCGAGGTATGTCAATAGCCACTTGAAGATGCCATGTACTCAACAAAAAAATAGCAAGTGCATAATCAGTAAACAACTACAGTGTACTGGTAGGATCACACGGCTATCCCACTAGTGCAATGTAAACAAGTCAAGACAACAATATAATCACATGCATATACATCAATATATACAACATTATCAATACTTACGAACAACAAACAACTTCACATTTTATATCATATCATTGGTCCTCTCATGGAACCCAAACCTAAACAGTTAGCATGCCGGAACGTGGCAATCGATCCCATATTTATGCCGAAACGTAGCAATCGATCCCATTTTTATGCCGAAACGTGGCAACCGATCCAGGTTAGTTATGTCAAAACGTGGCGACCGATCCCATTCACACACCACAATCACAAATATATCATCAAGATCATACATTTAGTCATGATTTCATGACATTCATCAATTTTCTATCTAATTTACAACAAGTGTGATCAACATTGCAACATTCATACATATACAATTATCATAATGAAACAAGAACAAGCATATATCACACAATCATAGAATCACAATCATCACCTACCTCACAACAAGCTTGAGACCCTAAGAAATTTGATCCTTCCCCTTCCAAATTCGTTCCGCTCTTGGTCTACAAACAATCAATACAACACGAGAATCAACAAACAATCGCTAATTACCCGAATTACTAATAATTCTATGAACCCTAGATCAAACCCATGATCCCAATTATCCAAATTAGGGTTGTTTCCACCATAGAATCTATAGCAAAACCCTTCCCCATCAATATTCACCCATTCTATTACGTTCTACAAATCGAAAAATGGATTCGGGGAGTGAAAACCTTACCTTTAGCCTTAATAATGGTGAAAAACGAGTAGGAGTCACCTGGGATTCGTTCCTTAGCTCTAAAAATTAAAAAATGCCAAATAAGGTCATTTAGGGGTTTATTAATGACTTTAATTCACGTCAAGCCCGTCCATAATGGCCACCACCCGGCCATAGCGGCAAAGAAGCATTCTCGAGACAGAGTGCTAATTCAAGAATTTCAAAATTCTCATTTCACAACACACCTCTAACCCACGACACTTAGTAAAAACCCTTTACGCTAAAATCAATTTCGAAAGTTCTACTCGCCCGAATTCAATTTCGTAAAGTCATATGGATTCCTTAACGAGTTATCTAACTACTCATGTAATCAAAATCATAATTACTTTACCCTATTGTGACCAGATTTCCCTACACCTTAAGGACTCCAATTTCATCCACATCTGAACAAAGTTGGGAAAATCCAAAAACTACGAAAAAGGTTTTTGGCCCCAAATTTTCCCTTATTAGTTTTTCTATAATGATTGGAACAAGTCGTTACACTAGATACCAATTTACCCATCACTCCGAGTGACAAAACTTAGGAAAATAGGCTAAGGAAAGGAAGAAGTAGTACCTGAATCGACGAACAATTAGGGATACTTGTCTCGCATATCCCTCTCAGTTTCTCAAGTAGCTTCCTCAAATAGATGATGCTTCCATTGACTTTCACGGACTTAATATCCTTGGTCCTCAACTTGCGCACATCACGATCAAGAATTGCAATCAGTTTCTCCTCATATTGGAGGTCCTTGTCTAACACAATTGAGTCTCACTTAATAATATAACCCCCGTCACCATGATACCTCTTCAGCATGGATACATAAAATACCGGATAAACACTTGATAAATTAGGAGGTAAAGCCAATCTATACGGCACCAGTCCCACACATTCAAGAATTTCAAATGGACCAATGTATCTAGGACTTAGATTACCTTTCTTACCAATTCTTATCACCTCTTTCATGGGTGATACCTTAAGAAGAACATTTTCACCGAATTGAAACGCCATATATCTTACCTTATGATCCGCATAATTCATTTGTCTACTCTGGACTGCTAGAAGATTAGCTTGAATACTCATAACCTCATCTTGAGCATCCTTCACTAAATCAACACCCAATGGTTTCACATCTCTAGCCTCAAACCATCATATGGGTGATCTATATCCCTTCCCATAGAGTACCTCAAATGGTGCCATATCAATGCTGGAGTGATAACTATTATTATAGGAGAATTCACACAAAGGTAAGAATTTATCCCAATGCCTTTCAAAATAAATTACACATGCCCTCAATATGTCTTCCAACACTTGAATAGTCCTCTCCAACTGCCCGTCTGTCTGTGGATGGAAGGCTATGCTAAAAGTGAGTTGTGTGCCTAATTCATCATGCAATTTTCTCCAAAACTTAGATGTGAATTGGGTACCACGGTGTGAGATGATAGAAAGGGGCACCCCATACTACCTCACTATCTCTTTCATATAAACTTTAGCCAATTGTTCAACATTGCAATCTATTTTTAGCGGAATAAAATAGGCTGACTTAGTCAATCAATCAACCACTACCCAAATAGAATCAAACTTTCCCAAAGTCTTGGGAAGACCAACCACAAAATCCATGACTATTTTTTTCCACTTCCATTTCGGAATTGGCATTCTTTGAAGTAAACCTGCAGGCCTTTGATGTTCATATTTCACGTGTTGACAGTTTTGACACTTCGCTACAAACCCCATTATGTCTTTCTTCATGCCCGGCCACCAATAAATTTGCTTAGATCTTTATACATCTTGGTCACACCCGGATGAATAGAATATCGTGAACCATGAGACCTTACCAACAATTTCTCAATCAAGTCATCTACTCTAGGAACACATATTCTCCCCTTGAAATTTAGCACACCATCCGCATCAAGAGTGGTCTCTTGTGTCTTATCCATCGCAGTCTTCTTTCTAAGTTCCTCCAAATTCTCATATTCAAATTGTTTGGACTTGATCTCGCTACTATAAAACTATTAAAAAACAACGGAAGAAAAAGCAACGGACAGCGTCGCTCCAAAAAAGTGACGCCAATTGCCACACTGTCCTTCGCTTTTTAATAAAAATAATTATTTTTAAAATTATTTTACAAAAAGCAATGGATGGCATCTCTTAGTCCGTCACTTTTTTTTGCGGATTTTTTGCGCTATATATATATAATTAATAATTATTTATTTAATATAATAGAGACGCCGTCAGTCGCTTTTTATTAAAAATAATTATTTATAAATTAAACAATAATCACGCTGTCCGTCATTTTTAATTTATTTTATTTTATTAATTAGTTTTTTAAAAAGCGATGGACGGGATCTCTTAATCCGTCGCTTTTTGGTCAAAATATCTAGTCAAATATTTTTAAAAAGCGACGGAGAGCGTCTCTTAGTCTGTTGCTTTTTAGTCAAAATTTTGGTCAAATATTTTTAAAAAAGCGACGGACAAAGAGACGCTGTCCGTCGCTTTTTTTAAATTATGTTGAACCAAAAAGGGGTTTTCCCCCATTTTCCCATTTCTCTTTCTCTCTCTTCTCTCCCTTCTCTCTAGAACCAAGCCGTTGCTCCGCCGCCCCACGCCGCCGTCACCCTTCTCTCCTTGAGCATTAGTCCCGTCGGTGCCTTGCCCTGTCAGTGCCGCCACCCGTCGTCCTCACTGCCTCTTTTCCTTAGCTTGTTAAGGTTAGGATTTAATTTTAGTTTTTTTTTCAATTCTCGTAATATTTGATTTGTCATAAATTAGTGTGTTGTTTTAGTTTGATGAATTATGTTAGTCAATTGCTAACTTGTATTTTTGATTATTGTTAGTTAGGAGAGAATTGGGGATTTTTTATCTTAGGGTTTTCTTCTATATTGGGTTTTTTTTTTTTTTTTTTTTTAAATATGATTGTGAATTGAGTATTAGAAGTTAGAACTAACAAATAATTTGAAGTTAGAAGTTAGAAGTTATAAAGTTAGAAGTTAGATTAGTTGCATTTTCCAACATTGAAATTCTTGAATTTTGTATGTTTGACGGTTGAAGTTAGAAAAACATTGAATTGTATATGAAATTAGTTAGATTACTTTGAAGTTAGAAAAATATTAGTATATGAAATTCGAAATTAGATTAGTTGAATTTTCAACTTAGAAGTTCTTGAATTTAGTAAATTTGAAAGTTGAAGTTAGAAAAATATTAGATTGTACATGAAAGTTAGATTAATTACTTTAAAGTTAGAAAAATATTGGATATTATATGAAAGTTAAAATTAGGTTATTTGAATTCTTGAACTTAGAAATTCTTGAATTTGAAGCTAAGTTTATATAGAATTAATTTTAGAAATTAGACATGAACTTGAATTTTTGTAGGATTTTAGAACTTTAGGTTGTGAACATTAGAAATCTTGAATGATTGTAGGATTTTAGAACTTAGGTTGTGAACTTTAGAAATCTTGAATTATTGTAGGATTTTAGAAGTTTAAGTTGTGAACTTTTGAGAACTTAAATTTAGGGTTTAATTTTAGTTTTTTTTTTTTTTTTTTCAATTCTAGTAATTATATTTGATTTCTTAGTTTGTATATGTTTTTAGTTTGAAGAATTGTGTTGTTCAATTGTTAATTTGTACTGATTATTGTTAGTTAGGGAGAGAATTGAAGATTTTAGATTTTAGGATTAGTTTTCTTTTAAATTGAGGATTTTTAAATATGATTGTAAATTAAGTATTAGAAGTTAGAAGTTAGAGATTAGTTGAATTTTTCAATTGGTCATTGTATTTGTGCTTATATCATATATTGTTGTTGAAAATTGGGTTACTTGAATTATATTCGTGAACTTAGAAATTCTAGAAATTAGATATGAACTTGAATTTTTGTACGATTTTAGAACGTTAATTAGGCTGTGAACTTTGGAAATCTTGAATTATTATAGGATTTTAGAACTTTAGGTTGTGAACTTCAGAAATCTTGAATTATTGTGGGATTTTAGAACTTTAGGTTGTGAACTTTAAAGAACTTGAATTTTTGTAGAATTTTAGAACTTTATAAGATTGTGAGCTTTAGAAATCTTGAATTATTGTAGGATTTTAGAACTTTAAGTTGTGAACTTTAGAGAACTTGAATTTTTGTAAGATTTTAGAACTTTAGGGTGTGAAACATTAGAAATCTTGAATTATTGTAGAATATTAGAACTTTAAGTTATGAATTTTAGAAAACTTGAATTTTTGTAGGATTTTGGAACTTTAAGTTGTGAACTTTAGAGAACTTGAATTTTTGTAGGATTTTAGAACTTTAGAAATCCTGAATTATTTTAGGATTTTACAACTTTAGGTTGTGAACTTTAGAAATCTTGAATTATTGTGGGATTTTAGAACTTTAAGTTGTGAACTTAGAAATTTTGAATTATTGTAGGATTTTAAACTTTAGGTTGTGAACTTTAGAAATCTTGAATTGTTGTAGGATTTTAAAACTTTAGGTTGTGGAATTTAGAAACCTTGAATTATTGTGGAATTTTAGAACTTTAAGTTGTGACTTTAGGAATCTTGAATTATTGTAGGATTTTAAACTTTTGATTGTAAACTTTAGGAATCTTGATTTATAGAATTTATGAACTAATTATTAGGTTGAATTTTAGAAATGTTGATAAAATATAGTCTTTATGAACTATTTAATTAAGCTTGAACATAATTTGAACTTAATTAAGACTTTGAACTTAATTTGAAGTTTGAATTACTTAAAATCTTGAAACGAATTTTGAAAGTATTTATAAGTCTTTAAATTGTGATTTAGATATTTTTGAATGTTAATTTAAGTTTGTTGTTTTATATTTTGTGTAGCTTCTTTATAATGTTTTGGGATTGATTGGGTTGAATTGAATTGAATTGAATTACTTCAAAAGTTTTGCAGAAAATGCAACGGATAGGGTGGTTTTGTCGTTGCTTTTCTGGATTTTATTTTTGAAAAAAACCTAGAAAAGGGACAGGCAGGGTTCTTTAGTTGCTTTTTTGGATTTTATTTTTTGAAAAATCCAGAAAAGCGACGGATGGGGTCCTTTAGTCCATCGCTTTTCAAGATTCTAAAAAATTAAAAATTAAGAAAAACGACGGACTTCATCTCTTTTTGAAAATTAAAAAAAATAAAAAAAGCGACGGACGACGTAGCATTTGTCAAAAAAATTAAAAAAAAAAAAAAACAAAAGTGACACTATTGGACTCGGCTAACCTCCAATATGCCCCTAATTTAATTAAATTACCATTTATTTTAATTTATATTACATGTAATCAATTTAAATAAGAATTTAAGGAAAATAGAGAGGAGTTTCATCCACTGGTTTGTATGCATTCATGCTCTATAATATAGCCTTTGGTTTGACTTTGGTCAACATATGGGGTTCGAATTCTCAAATCAGAATTTCGAGTTCTGTTGGATTCTAGGGATGATTTTAGGCCTAGGTGAGGTCTTGGTCGATTTTTGAGAGGTTTCGAGCTTAATTTTTCCTTTTTAGGCATTGTGTTAGTTTCTTGTGGATCGCACAGTTGTTGGGTCAAGAAGACCTCAATTTTGTATTTCGACAGTTCCATTGAGTCTGGAACATTGAGTATAATGGATTTATTTATATGGTTTGTGTGTTCGGGGCTTCGAGCGAATCCTGATGGCCCTTTCGAAATTTTGAGTGTTGGCTGATTTTCGGACGTCTGTGATCAGGTACACCTCGAGATTGCGAGGGATGGATCGATTTGGCGAGGCTCGGATTAGCAAGGTTCTGATCGCTTTTGCGAACGTTCATTTCATGTTAACCTTCACATTCGCAAAGGATGGGTTTGCGCTCGCGATGGTCTTGACTTTCGTGAGGTTCGTTTTTGCGAACCCAAAGTCACTTTACGACATCAGATGAGGGTTTTGACCTGTCATTTTTGGGATTTATGCCTCATTATCCATTTTTAAGCTTGGTAAATCCTTGGAGGCCATTTTTCAAGAGATTTATTGTGCTAAATCATTTGGATAAGCTTTTGTGATCTTAAAACTTCATTTTCCTTTGATAATTTATGGATTTTAACATCAAAAATTTGGGATTTTGATTGGCAAATGGCAAGGTTTTTCAAGAACTCAAGTTCTAGACTAAAATGGAGATTGTGGACTTATTTTATGTTCTTTTTCAAAATGGTTTTCACCAATGGGTTTTAAATGCCTTGGGTAATGATTTCAAGTAAAGATTTGGATTCAAACTTCATTTTCAGAATAGGGTTTTTGTTGATTGACCCATTTTTCAAGTATATGAGTTGGGTATTGTTGTTTCCAGAAATTTATTATAAATATTTGATTGATATAGATTGTGTGGCTTTGGACTTTGGTTGGAAGGGGAAGACTCAATTCTTGGAGTGACTAGTTGATTGAATTAAGGAAAGTGATCTTCCAAACCTTATAATCTAGTAGAATTCTTGTATTTCCTTAATTGTGTGTGTTGGGTGTGTTAGGAACCAAAATAAGCAGGTGTAATGCGGAAGATAGAAAAACAAACCTCGAAAGACCACAAGTAAGAAGACAAATGAGAAATATACCAAAAGACACAAAGATTTAATGTGGTTCGGCCAGTCGACCTACATCCACAAAGAAGATGAGCAATCCACTATATAAATATGAGACTACAAAATATGGAGAGAAATAACCTCAATCAATTCACTCGTAATACATGGGAGGTTCACACAAGTGATAATGTATCAAGCTTGTATAAAATTCTCCCCCTAACCAAAACTCTCAAAGCCTCTAGGACTACATTGTGAATGCTGATTAATTTAGAAGGAACAAGTCTCTAATTATAGAGTCCTAAACCTATTTCCTGCAAGAAAAGGACTAGCCAATGTTAAACATTTTCCTAAAAGGAAAACCTATTTACGGTAAGAAACTCAGGGTAAATAATACCCAAAAAATCTCCCCCTTGGCCTGAATTTTTAACAAAATAAATTTGTCCACCTTCTTCACATAATCTTCAACAATTTGCTTCTTCTCTCCATAATCTCCTCCATAAAATCTATGTCTCAACACAGATAACCTCTGTGAAACAATTTCTCCAATAAAAATCTTCATTACTGTCAAGAAGGTTGCAGCTAGAACTACACCCGCCAAGATGAACATCTATCTCTAACGTGGCTCCATCATTGAATCATGACTCTGATACCACTTGTTAGGAACCACAATAAGCATGTGTAATACGGAAGCTAGCAAAGCAAACCTCGAAAGACCACAAGTAAGGAGACAAACGAGAAATATACCAAAAGACACAAAGATTTAACGTGGTTCAGTCAATCGACCTACGTCTACAAAGAAGATGATCAATCCACTATATAAACATGTGAGTACAAAATATATAGAGAAATACCTTATCCAATTCACTCGAAATACATCGGAGGTTCATACAAGTGATAACGTATCAAGCTTGTGTCCCATAAATTCTCCCCCTAACAAAAACTCTCAAAGCCCCTAGGACTACATTGTGAATATTGATTAAGTTAGAAGGAACACATCTCTATTTATAGAGTCCTAAACATTTTACTACAAGAAAAGAACTAGCCAATGCCAAACAATTTCCTAAAAGGAAAACCTATTTATGGTAAGAAACTTAGGGCAAATAATACCCAACAGGGTGTAATGAAAATGAGGTGAAGGGTTAATTGTTCCATTTGACAAATCTTAATGAATAAAGACAGGTTTAAATGAAAACTCTATGCGTTGTGAATTGCCTTGTTGTGGTCTCTATTTGATTAATTAATGAAATGCTTGAAAGCATGAATGTGGACTTGAATTGTTGTCTCCTCCTTATGTTGTGAACTTGCTTATGTACATTGATTGTTGTACACTATGATGAGACATATGATATAAAGTCGATGAGAAATGGTTTTGGCTAGTGACATGATATAAAGCCAATGGAAAATGATTACGGCTAGTGATACGATATAAAACCGATGGAAAATGGTTCTACCTAATGACATGATATAAATCCAATAGAAAATGATTCTGGTTAGTGATGTGATATAAAGTCAACGGGAAATGGTTCTGGCTAGTGATACGATATAAAGTCGATGGGAAATGGTTTCTGCTAGTGATATGATATAAAGTCGATGGGAAATTATTCCGGCAAAGGTTTGATTATTGTGATTTGATGCATTTTGATGTTTATGTTTGACTTACTTGTTAATTGTGATTGATACACTTGTTACGTGTGATTGATCTACTTCACATTGAGATTGACTACTTGATACATATTGGTTGTTGAATTATGACTATTGGACTGTGATTATTGAGCCTTGTGAGCTATGTCTTGTAGAATTGTTAGGTAAGGCTGATTTCTGTGCAGGTTTTAGTTTGAGGAGATTCGGTTGAGATGAAAGGAGTATTCATCTTCTAGCTAAGTTGCTTTTCTAATTAGATTGTTTGATGGGTACCGTATTGTTGGTACTCACTCCTTGCTTCTACACTTGTATATGTTACGAGCCCTGTATCGTGTGATTGCTCTTTCTTTCCCATCTCTGAGGCATGTCGAAGGACTGTTGAGAGGTAGTTACTTATCATCCCGATGGTCTCTCTAGTTCTTCTTTTTATTTTTTGTTTTATTTGAGAAACAAAGACTTGAGACTAATATTTATTTCTTATTTTCACACTTTATGTATTAGTGTCTTGTACGCATGACAACCAAGTTTTGGAGTGCTAATAGAATGAATAAGTTTTCTATTTTTATCTTGTTCTTGCTTTATCTTTCCGCATTTCTTTAGTTTTCGTTGGGTTGAGGTTGACTTGCCTTGATGGGAATAAACAAATGTCATCATGTCCATATTACCCGAAAATTCAAAGGGCAAAGAGAATTTATTGTACAACAACTACGTGCTCTTTTTGTTGATATGGAAAAGACAATAGAAATAATCAAAAAAAAAAAAAAAAAAACCAGTATTTAACCATAATAATTCCAAATTTAAGTTGAATTTTGTGTTTAAATTTGAAAAACACCTTATAACTTGTTTTCGAACTAATAGTAGTAGTATATTCAAATATGAAGTACATATATTATTCCATATATTTAAGTACAATATAACCAAACACAACTCCAATTTCATAGATTTAATAAAATAAAAAATATTTAGAATAAATTAGAGCCTTAAAATGAAAAAAATTGTATCATAATTAATACTTTTTTTTCTTATTTTGCAGTAATAATTAATGAGATATTATTACATTTTATAATTAAGTATAAATTGTACTTACAATTTTAATCAATTATAAATATAAAATTAATGTTATTAAACTCCTGCATAACTTGAAGCAGGGCTAACAGAAACCTAAAGCAAGTAAAACACTTGCTTTAGGCCCCAAGACATTTAATGCCCCAAATTCGCCAAATATTAGGAGTAATATATATATATATATATATTATCATGACTCGTGTTTATACTCGATCCAGTCGGAACACGGTACTTGAAACCATGAGTTGCCTCAAGCTAATCCTTGGCATACATATCAAGGAATAACATGAAGAACTAATCGGAGCAAAAATACATGATTGAATAATAGAATTAGAAAGTAATCTATGAAACCACATTTCTCTTGTCTGAAATGAGCCTTTACTAGTTCGATTGAAAACAAAAGTATGTCGGGACATAGCCCCAGCTACCTCAAAACCAAAGACAACATGAAGAAAAGTCTAATAACCTAAATTAATAGAGTCCCCAAATGAGGAGGGCTCACCAAAGGCTAACTAAAAATGTTGCAACCTTACTAGCCACGAGTCTGGGTACGAATGAAATCTACATCATAAAAGGATACAGCGCAAAGAAAAGTATATGTCACAACATACGCATATAAAGAATAAGGATGAAATAATGGAATAAGGTTCTAAAAAGTAGAGTGATAATCGTAACAAAGGGACTAAAAATAAGCAATTGAAACTCATGCATAAATATTTGTATTAAAACCTTCTTTCAAAAGCATATGCATAAAGCTGAGTTTAAATAAGTAGCCTTGCGTAATCATAATGTAAAATAGCATACTTAATATACCTCATATGAAGTTAAGGGGATATCGTAAAAGATGCATAAACTAGGGAGTTTCTTATAATCGACATAGACCATGTGAGCTCATGATTCCCAAAAACTAACCCAGTTGAAAGGGCTGCCCTATACCTTTCCAAAGTATAGAACCATATCATATTTATATCAATCCACTAATTTGAGCCTCTCAAGACAAGAAGGCCAACCGGCAAAGCATTGAAACATACTCCTACGTTGCGCATAGTTATAGGACTTGGGTTGTCTTCTCGGTACTAAATATTCCTCCCAAAAAACATATATTCATATCATGCTCATAGGTATGAAAACCACTTATTATCTTGAATAATATATGAAGCTCAACTCATGAGTAATGTATTAAAAATAACTTGTATATAGTTTGTAATTCATATCATACTCATAGGTATGAAAACTACAAATCATCTTGAATCATATATGAGGCTAAACTAAAAATCATATTTTAAAATAACATGTATTTAAGTTGTAATTCATATCATTCTTATTTTCATGCTTAAAAGCCATAAGGATTTAAATGTCATGCCCCGAGGCTACCCCCTTGACGTAAACACGGGACCTAGGATCATAAGTGACCCCAAGCTAACCTTGTACTGGCATATCATAAGAATGCTAAAACAACTGAATAAAATATACTATACAGAAGCTTAAAACAATAGTTAACTGAATGTGGGGAATACCCAAATACTGGTCTGAATATATATAAAACTAGTAAGAGTTTAGTGATACTGAACAATCACTCAAAAATTAAAGCTGAATCTAATACTATGTCTGAAAGAACCTCTACTGACTAGAGTTGTTGGGACATGCCCCTAGCTAACTCTAGCAAAACTGAAAATTGAAATAAAAGGTTGAATATGGGAAACATGTCTATTGTCCTCGAAGCATGAGGACTCACTACTGAAGTTGCTGAATACGAACCGATAAATGATCTAAGCGTGATTCGGATGCTGATTACATAAACCGACATCATGAAAGGATGTAGTGCAGAGTATGCGTCAGTACTTGGAATGTACTGAGCATGCATAATATTGATAATAACTGAACAAACATATAAGCTGAACAAAACATATCTGAGCAATGAGATAATCTGAATTATAACAATAATTCTGAAATATATTCAAATGAACTGAACTAAATGCAATGACCAAGTACTGATTTTTAACATAACATATTGAGACTAAATACTGTAGTATAACTGAAAACTTGGTCAAATACACTAGAGTCTGATTATGAGAGCTACTATTAACTGACATAAAACCACATGAGCTAACTGTAGAGTCTGATATATACGCCTCATCAAGAAGGCCCAATATACCTTTCCAGGGGTATAAAGGCATGACTGGTGTGATCGCTAAATTTGATGCCAACAGAAGGGGACTTATAACCCTACGGGGGCACGTAGTTTTGGGACTATGAGGGTACACTGAACCCTAGTCCACTCGATGCTAAGCCAATTCTCAACTAGAAATATGTATTACACAACATAACTGAAATACTGGATTAGCTCAATATTCTCATATGCTAATTGAGAATGCAACATTTATGTACTGACAATGAAACATTCGAAATCTAAGGCATGTTTATATGTTTAACTGACCTAGCAAGTGTAATTCATGAACTAAGAGAATCTACACAACTAGGGTTCTGAGTTTCATGCAAAGGACTAAGCAATGATTTCACGAAAATATGATAATCTGATTAAGAACACTATAACAGCTAAATTACAACTAATATCTAAGGTTTTAAAAACCCTACGTCTAAGCAAGATATAGCGAATAAAAAATCTAACTAAAGTCCAGGGACCTAGTGGATAAAAGGAATCCACTAGTGAAATACCACATACCTGGTGATGAAATCTACAAAGAAATCGATTTTGGGGATGGAATTTGAAGAAAACTTGATGCATGTTCTTGAGGGGTTTGGTAGACTTTTTTCTCCTTTTTTTTTTGCTCTAATTTTGATGAATCTCGGTGAATGAATCAATTAGGGTAGGTTTTGATTAGAATACTAGGCTTAAACTGAGTAAAACAACATAGTTTAGGTGTAAAATGACGTAGTTTAAATGCCCAAAATATAGGGGAAAAGACCAAAACGACCCTGACTTAAAATTTGACGAAGGCAAACCACAGACCATATGAAGGTCCATCAAAACCACTGATTACTGGTTCTGGAGGTCCTTTTTATGAGCCCTCCCACAGACCGTGTTGAGGACCATGGCGGTGAAGGTCACCGTGGTCCTTCACTTGGGCTGGGGTCTGCTGGCTTAGGACTACGGACCCTCCCACGGTCCGTCATCAAGACCACAACTCGTGATGGACTTCGTGGTCTGAGGCCTGAGCTTGGGTTGGTTCTGTCTGACCTCCACGAGTCTTCCCACGGCTCATGTGGTGGTCATGGCCCATGAAGGATCCCGTGGTCCACCAATTCTGGGTGGGTGCTGAACCACGAGCAGGTCGACAGACTGTGGTTCCTTTCACGGTCCGTGAACCCTGCCATGGTTCACCAAATTCTATTGTTTTCTGCTGCAAGGTCCAAGTCTGATTTCTAAGGTGCTACATTGAATGCCCATAAAAATCATGCTAAATCTGTATCATATGGTTTCGAAACCAAAGTGAAACAATGAAAATGTAGCTTATTGATGAAAGATAATAATTTCATAAAAATCCCAGATGTCATAAAAACTCTAGCTTTACTTCTAACAATCTTGTGAAATTCTTAAGAATCAAAATACTTTAGACATGAGAGTGAAGGGATACTCTCATTGATGCCTTACATACATGAGAAGATGAGACTTAGAAGGAAAAACTCATTTTAGTGCCTTTGAACCTTATAGCTTGAAAAGTCCTTCTATATATGATTTTATTGGAGATGAAGTGTGGACAAGAAATCTTGGATTGAAAACCTTGGGATTCTTGAAGAGAATCTTGAACTTAGAGCCTTTAGATCTTGCGAAATTGGAGAAATCACTTTCTTGGAGTTCTTGATTTTTAGAAGAAGGGAAATTAGGGATTTTGAGAGTTGATATATGTATAATGATGTTATTAGGTTATAAGATGGACTTAGGGAAGTTAATTGAGGGTAAAAGTTCAAGAGTATCCTTCTAGGAACGTAAAAAGACCATAAAAATCAAATAAAATAATCTTTTAATGAATCCCAACCGCCAAATCAGCGATCTAGAGGTTCCCTTGCTAAAATATTTACTGGATCACCAAATGAGGCTTTAGATCGCTAAAATATTCATAGATTGAAGGTTTTTGGAACATTTCGGTAAGGTAATCCAGCGATTCGCCAAACCATTTGGCGAGTCACCAAATGGACAGGAGTCTTCGCCAAATTTCTCAGTCCAGACATATTCCAGTAAAACAACCACAACTTTTTACTCCAAACTTTGCTTGATGCAAACTTGGTGGTGTTGAAAATAAGACTCATAGACCTTAATTAGATAGGTTATTGAGCACCTAAATCTTTATATTCTAGGAGATATAGACATTTGAAGTGGAACTTAATATGAACTCATGTGAAAACTTAGCCAATAAGAATGCTCTGAACTTGACTTGGTGTTTGAGATACCTCACGACCCTAAAACACATCTTATACACTTACCATACTTAGTAAAGGATCTTAATAGATGTATACAACTTAGAAATCATCGGTTTTGGTCCTATAAGCATACGGAAGATGGTATGAATCTTTGCTTAGAAGTTGATCATCCAGCATTGCACTGGTGACTTATTTTGTAAAGAAAAACAAACATTGATAGATATTGAGAAATGGAGCCTTGTTAATTAAAGAAAGTGCCCTAGGACAAAAGTCCAAAGCCAAATGGATAAAACTTGGACATACAATAGTAAATAGTTCACAATTGTGACCAAAAAGAGAACGAGCATGCTTGAACTCACTTCACTCTGTGACATAGGACTTAATACATCAAGGAGGAAGTGATATAATTTTTAAGGCCCTAATTATACGATGTATATAGATAAAATATTATCTAATATCTGGATATACAATAAATTGAACACCCTTAGACACAACAAAAATTGGTAGTCTGGTAGTAAGTGTGTGAATTTATAACTTTAAGGTATGATGTTTGATCCTCAATAGCTGCGTTTTCATAAACACAATATTTTTAAGAGTCCGAATTCAAAAGTGCAACAAATTTTTTTGAAAATTTCAAAAGGGCAACCAAATTCTTTATCAAACCAAAAGGGCAACTAATTTTAATGGTGTTTAAATCAAAATTTCCGCCACAAAGCGTAGAAACTCATGCGCCTTACAAATCTATGGCAACTTTTAGCCTTGTAAGGCTATGACAACTTTTAGCCTTACAAGGCGTGGGCCCACCTGCGTTTTGCATGTTTTTTTTTCTTTAGAAAAATTGTTTTCTTGAGCTGCTGCTATTACTTTAATTCTACATGCTAACACTAATTGTTTAACATTTTTTTTTTTTTTTTTTTTTATGAAGTAACACTATTTCTTTAACATTCTAACACCCCTTCAAACTCAAACTATAAAACGAATTTGAGTACGTCTTTTCAAGTGGACAGCATCCCAAGAAACTAAGGGGTCGTTTGGTACAAAGATCAATAATGCAGGGATTAGTAATGCAGGGATTGGTAATGCAGGGATTATTTTTATCAAGTGTTTGGTTCATTGTTTCTTATCTAGTTTTGTATGTGGTTTAAAACTCTACAAAAAAAATTATTTCCAACTATACCCTTGAGTTATTATGGGATTTTCTATTTCATGTAATTGAGTCAAGGTAGATAATTGATGGACAATATTATTTTTTTATAACATTTTAACTAGCTAGGAGAATGAAATTTTTGTTGTCATGTTAACTATTTTCTCACTAATTATTTGAGAGTAAATAATTGTCATCTTAATAAATTGGATTTAATATCTCAAAAGGTCACACAACTATAATAATTTATAGAGAAAATTTATTGAACTTTGTTTTGTATCAATAAATTTAAAAAAAAATCTTTATCATAAAATAAAATAAATAAAATAAAAATAAATAATAAGTATAGCAAAATAAATTAAACTATTTTAGACTACTTGTGTAATGTTTAATGGACTTCCGTTAAAAGACAATATTTGACTTATGAATTGTTCTTAAATTCATACATCAACATTAGCAAATTAGTCGGATTATAATATTTTATATTAATAATAAATAGATTAAATAACTCATATTTTAGAAACAAAAAATTATATCTAAATAATAAAATTTGTAAGCTAATTTATTTAAATAAATTTGTTAGTATAAATATAAAACATAAAATCAAGAAAATAAACAAAATGATTAAAAAGATTTGAGGGGTATTTTTGTCTTTACCTAGATTAGTCCCATGGTATTAGAACTAATACCTCCAAATGGAAGGTATTAGTTATACACCCTAATCCATGTATAACTAATACATGGATTGATTATACATAGACCCAAAATTCCTACCAAACATAGTACTAAATAATACCACACATAATACTTGGACTATTTCTCCTAATACTCCCTACCAAACGACCCTTAAGAGATCTATTCAAAACTGTAGAATTAATAGAAAAAACTTATGTAGTAATTTTTAGTTTATGCTTTTTATATAAATACTTTTTAATTTTTTTTAAAAAAATTATTTATTTAGTAATTTTAATATAGTATTTATTAAATTATTTTTATTCACTTTATCTAATAATTTTTAACTACTAATTATTTAATCAATATAGAGCATAAAGAAATACTGAATCATAATCTCACTCAAATTATGAAAATCTACACAATATACCAAATCCTCGGCCATAGCCACACGTTCAAATTTTCGTACGTGTGGCTTGTTCGTGCATTTTGATGTATTATAGTATTTTTTTTAAAATAAAGTATTTATTAAATTATTAGTAAGATAAAACACTTCAATTAGTAGTAAAAAATTATTAGATAAAGTGAATAAAAATAATTTAATAAATACTATATTAAAATTACTAAATAACTAAAAAATATTAAAAAAATAATTAAAAAGTATATATATAAAAAGCATAAACTAAAAATTACTACAATCTCTTAGTTTCTTGGGATGCTGTCCACTTGAAAAGACGTACTCAAATTCGTTTCCTAGTTTGAGTAGTGTTAGAATGTTAAAGAATTAGTGATACTTCATAAAAAAAAAAAAAAAGTTAAAGAATTAGTGTTAGCATGTAGAATTAAAGTAATAGCAGCTCAAGAAAATGATTTTTTTAAAAAAAAAAAAATAACAGCCTGCAAGACGCAAGTGGGCTTGCGCCTTGTAAGGCTAAAAGTTGTCATAGCCTTACAAGGCTAAAAGCTGTCATAGCCTTGTAAGGCGCATGGGTTTCTGTGCCTTGCGGCAAATCCTGATTTAAACGCCGTTAAAATTAGTTGTCCTTTTGATTTGATAAATAATTTAGTTGTCCTTTTGGAATTTTCAAAATTTTTGTTGCCCTTTTAATTCCAAAAACAAACCAGAAATAGCCGCCCCATATCTTCTATTCTTGTTCATGTTTTAGCCTTAAATTTTGATTAACCTAACAATTAACCTTAAAGTTTGATTAACTTAATAATTAAGATTTTATCTTTATATTTTCGATCTATATTAAGTGAATTATTAGATATAACATACTTTCAAGAAATTATTTATAAAGATAAAACCAAATATTTCTATCCACTATAATATTTTTGATTATTTCTAAACTATTTTTTTAGAAAATGTAAAATAGTTAAGAATCTTATTAAAAGAAAAGGTAAATATGGGAAAAAGTTTCAATAATTCTTTTAAACTTTGAAACATTCAGTTATTTTGAACCATGAAAAAAGTCTCAACAATTCACTTAATATGAACTAGAGGAATTATTTTTGTTGACTTTTCTCCATTAGTTTTGATTTATACTTGATAGTTTTATAATGCTAAGTTTTTGTAAGATTTAGTTATTAAGTGATACTTAATTTAATTTTTAGTGTTTATTTTTCCGGAACCATTATGAGGAATCACGCTGGAAGTAAATATTAAATGATCCTTAGTTATAGGGGGGGTTTCATAATAACCGTCTTTTTAATTAACCGTCGCGACCATGATGAATATTTTTACAAGTAGAAACTAAAGAAAAAACTACAATCAATTAAGAAATGACGAAAAGATATGGAATACTGCGGAAGAAACTTGAAAAACTGGAATCGGATCTCCATTTGCTGTTCACATTCCCACCGGACTCCGCGACACACGAGATTCTCTCCCACGCCATTGAACAGCAACTTGAATTTTTAAATCATCTGTTGGCTGCAGAAATAACTTCGTCCCCGTCCAAGCCGCGACACTTGTACCACATCGGTCGCAGACTCAACGAACTGGAGACCGTCTTTGATCTTCACTCGCAGCAGCAATTAGATGGAAATAATATGAATGATCATGACGCAGCTTCGGTCTGTTCTTGTAGCGAGTCGTGTATTAATGATGATGGAGAGGCGGCTGTAGAGCGCAATTTTGTTGATTCTATGGTTAATTATGATGTTCCGGAGGATTCACCTGTTGTCGATATTAAAGATGTGGATGATGTTGAGGAAGTTGATGGAGAGGAAGAAGGTAATATTATAAATGGGAGGTATTTTGGAGTATTGGGGTGTGGGGTGATGATGGGAGCAGTTTGCGTGGGATTTATTGTGCTGAGATTTTATGATTGTTTTCTTGTAATTCAGCCTTCAGGTTTTCTTGTTCCTACTTAATTATCACCTTCCTATGTTGACTGTTGTATGCTTTAGAATCAGGAACTTTTTTACTAAATTTAATTACTGATGTATCTGCTATAATTACTTCTAATGATGTACAATTTATTTTGAATTTGAATATTCATATATAGCACATCTAATGTGTCGTACTGATGCACAAATATATATTAACAGTAGCATTGTTTTAACAAAACAAAACAAAAAAGATGCTAATGCATTAGGTTGGATTTCACATTTCTTTCCTTTTCTTCTGGCTAATTTAATTTAGTGTCATGAGGTCTTGAATATAGTGATGTATAAGGTGTACTTTCGAGATCTAAATGTAATTTCTACTGCGTTTACCTTTCTACTTATTTACGAGTGAGATGTTTGACAGTGTATATACTTAGAATTGATGTTTTACTGAACCAATTCCAACGTTTTGTTTTTTGGTTAAACTACCCTGCGAGATGGGCTAAATCTGACCTCGGAATTCAACACTTGATTCGGAAACCACTTCACTCGATGAGCAAGAAAATATGATTTATTGTAGAAGAGGATCTTATTCTAACTAAACTATGGCTGAGAATATTTTTAACTTATACAGCATTTGGTATTGAGGTAGAGGTAGCACCTGAAATTGCTCTGGCAATAGCATCAGTCTACTACAGCATTTGGTATTGAGGGAACTTGTCTAGTAGGGGACAATTTTGTACCTTCACCATCTTTTAATGGAAAGAGTGATTCTAATTTCCTCCATACTTCTGATCATTAATTTTTCTACTTTGACAGTTAGCTGTATGATTATATCCCTAGGATGTGTTGCAAGCATAAATTATCTTGCTATCAGCAACAAGAGTAGAAAGGTCAGGATCACATATAAATATAATAGGCGAAATAAATTTTATTCCCTAAAAGTTTGTTCGGTTGTGTTAAAGATGAAGGTTCAAGTAGATAGTTAGGTTCACAAAGTTAGCTAGACATTTAATTAATTGGAATTGACCTTATTATAGTCGGGTAAGTTTGTTACACATTACCAGATGATTAGATGTGGTTAGCAAGTAGTTAGTGACTAGTCGAATGGTATATATAGGAGCTCTTTCATTCTGTAGTTACAGTTTCTCAATATACAATACAAAATTTTCTCGGAACAAACCTTTGTCCAAGTAATCTTGAATCAAATTCCTGAAATTTACATAATTATTTGGAGTGAGTCCATTTCTCTGTCGTGTATTCCCCCTTATGTCTTCTATAAGAACGAGAGGGATGGGCTCCCCGCTAACGCTTTTTCAGATATTCCCCCTTCCGAGGACGCTTTCTCAAACCTTTTTTCCTCATCCCTTTTGGTTTGGAGACGATAAGTACTTAGTCTCGAGTAGGACACCGGTGATCTCTACATTCACCTATGTAATTTCGAAATCTGCTTTCAAACTCTCTCTTCCTAAATTCAATATGATATCAAAGCTTTTGGTTCAATAATTGTTTTATTCATTGCAATTGATTCTGAAAACCTCCATTGAAGAAGTACAGAGCTTTGATAGCTAACAATGCCTTCTGCAATTGAAGAAGTAGCTGTTGCAGTTGCTACAACCAGGGGCGAATTTAAGTTGAAAAAATGGGTCACCTGAACCCGTGGTCATCCGATAAAATTCGATATAACTACTTGTATAATTTGTAAAATATATCAAATAGCAATTGAATGAACCCATGATCACAAATAATTGGATAGCTCACTAGTTTGAGTGTTTGTTTTCCATTGTGAGGTTGAGAGATCGATTCCCAATTACTACTTTCCTTTCTTGCAGCACTCTTTCAACTGAAATCACTAAGATCTTATCTTATTTGCCTTGATCAACGGCAGCTCAAACACACAAGTGGTTTGAGACATAATCAAACCGAAGCCTTACACTTTTAAGAAAAATTAATAATTTTTTTAGGGTAAAGGGATATATATACCCCAGAACTAGCGTAAATGGTATGCAGATACCCTTCATCATACTTTTGGGACATTGGTGTCTCTGTCGTACAAAAACTAGAGCATAAATACCCTTTATACTAACGGATATACACGTGTCATAATCTTATCCGTCGATCCGATAGTTAATATATCGAATCGACGGATAAGATTGTGTCACGTGTCCCTATTTAGTCTTCCGTTAGAGTGAAGGACATATATGCTTTAGTTTTTTTACAACAGGGGCACCAATGTCCCAAAAATATGACAGAAGATATCTAAATACCATTTACAATAATTCGAGGATATATTTGTCCTTTTTCCCTTCTTTTTATAAAGTCTACTTTTTAAATTTTTTGAGATGCAAAATTGTATATTTCTTTATAATTGGATTCTTTTAATAATTATTTTTCAATCAATAATTCATATAACCAATGCATTTAATCTTTCTTGCGACGTAGTACTCTAGGTATATCAAATTTCTTCTTATAACTTTTTCTTTTAATAATTTTTTTTTTGCAAATGATATTTAATATTTTTCTTATGAAAAAGTTATATAATTGAGGTCCTTTAAATCTGGAAGCCTAAAGCAGTTGTTTTGTTTTTAAGAAGCAAAGCCGTCCCTGACAATGGTGCACCCGTCTTCTTGAAATCCTAGATTCGCCTCTGGCTACAACAGAGACACTTGAAGTAATTGAATCAAAGAGGAATCACTCTCTTTATCACCATCCATCTGACACTCCAGGATGTGCTTTAACTACGGTTCAACTCACTAAAGTAGAGAATTATGCGTTATGGAGTAGATCAATGTTAATCACTCTTAGGGAAAAAAGCAAGATACGTTTTCT
Source organism: Solanum bulbocastanum (assembly GCA_037074985.1). Classification (NCBI taxonomy): domain Eukaryota; kingdom Viridiplantae; phylum Streptophyta; class Magnoliopsida; order Solanales; family Solanaceae; genus Solanum; species Solanum bulbocastanum. Next base: position 38,193,027 of record CM073599.1, read on the forward strand.
ACTCAGAACATGTAGAAAGGAAGATTATGCAACGGAATTGGAGGAACAATAGGAGAAATGCAGTGCATTTGTGCTCGCCATTATTTTTCGAAGTTGTGATTGCTTTGGAATGAATTTGATGCTCTTGTACCCCCTCTACCATGTAATTGTGATAGATCTAGAATTTATATAGATCATGTACAATATCTGCGATCGTTTGCCTTTCTAATGGGATTAAGTGAGACGTATGGACATGCACATAGTCAGATCTTAATGTTGAGTCTATTGCCAAGTGTAAGCAAATCATATGCAATGATAATTTCGGATGAGAGTCAGAGAATTACCTCGAACATGCGTATTGGAGGTGATATAATGGATAGTACATCACTGTTTGTAGGAAGATGAAGCTATAATCGAACTGATGGTGATAGGCATAAATCATCCATGAACATTGGTAGAGGACACTACAATGCTAAGAATAAGGTAAATTGGAATCTGTTTTGTGATCACTAGCTATAAGATGCATGGCCACACTCAAAAGATATGTTTCAAACTGGTTGGATATCCATAAGACTGGAAGTTCAAAAAGAAACCAGGAAGGCAACATGCTGAGCATAACTTCACAAACTCGACTAGAGGTGTAAATGTAACTAGAGGAAGAGGGATTGTAAATAATGTACATGTTGCTAGAGGAGATGAGACTATTGATGTGTTTGGACCAGTTGAGACAAGACAAAGTATGCACATAATCCTTATGACCTCAATTCAATTCGCACTAACCTGCAACTACTTGTTGCACAGCCAAACTTCACTTCAATGCAATATCAGAAAATAGTAAAGCTTCTGAATGAATAGGAGAAGGCTGCTGAGATGGTCAACATGGCACGTGATTCCTATGCTAAAAAACTTCAGCATCCACTAGAGGGAAGGATTCTATGGCTACCATGAATACTAGGATTAACACACTAAAAGGGGAGAATAAATGGATAATTGACTTCGGGCGACATGCCACATGACTTCTCATCTTGATATATTAGATAGCATCAATATCTGACAGGAACATAGGTAAGAAACTATATCTTCCTAATGGGCAAACTACTTTAGTTACTCATTCAAGAAGTTCTGAGATACCAACAGGAAGGGTATTAGAGAATGTTTTAGTGGTTCCTGATTTTAAAAATGACTTAGTGGTTCAGCTGACTAGACAACTGAAGTGTTCTGTTCATTTCTATCCTAATTTTTGTGTTTTTCATGACCTCTTCAATGGAGAGGTGAAGGGGATTGCTAAGGAGGTAGATGGGTTGTACTACTTTCCCAGTCAATTCTCTTCTTCAAACACAACTGCGAACGATGAAAAAATTAACTTTGTAGTTAATAGTATATTTTTGTCCAATGTTTTAAAAGGCGGGGCGTGAGACAGATGCTTTATTTAATATAGGGCGAGGTGTAAGATTTGAGACGTGGGGCGTAAACCCTATAGATCTTTAAATTTTTAATTTATAGTATAGTATAATAATATAATAACACAAAATTATAAAAATATATCAATAGTTTGAAATAATTACAAACATGATCAAGGAAACTCATAGAAAATAAAACTTCTAACATGATTAATCAAGTATAAATAATCTAATATCTTAACTTTCTAATAATAAAAGGATTATTATTTCTAAAAATATGTGTTTATCATACTATACAATTTACTCCCCTAAAAATAATTAATAAAACTTATTAGTATTATAATAAAAACATCACTCCATTATGAATAAAAACAAAATTACTTTCGAATAGCTAAATAAAATATGATAATTTTGAGATATATGACAAAACCATGAAGGCCAATGATAAGTGGAAAAGTAAAATTTCGCTACGTATTTTTAAAAGAAATGCTATGTAATATATAATCACCTTCACAGAGTTACCAAATAGTAAAGATGTGATACTATAACTTGTTATTTGAGTTATACTCTCAATCTTCTTATCTTTATAGATTAAAAAATTATTTAGTATCATTCATTTATTCAAGAATTATGAGGGCCAACAATGTTAAGTAAAGATTTTAACACATAATTTGTGTAAGATCTGATAGGCGAGCCCCGAACATTGGGCTTGAGCGTGCTTAGGGCGTATAGTCAGGTGCTTAGGGCGTAAGTCTTATAGAACTATGCCCCACACTTGAGTCTCGGGGCATTTTGCTAGAGTCCCGCCTAGGACGAGTCCCAACAGAGTCTTTTAAAACACTATTTTCGTCACTAAAAAAGTTATTATTATTAATAAAATTAACTTGTCGCTAAATTTTTATCTAATTAATGACAATATCAATTTAATGACAATATCAATTTAATTCATATGGCTTCCAAAACAAGTCAGTCTTCAGTTACCTTTTTCCTATCACTGAATCTCCTCTTCTTTGTTCTTGTAAATGGACAACAAACGTGCCCAATAGGACTTGGGGTATGTGCTAATATACTGAAATAGGTGGCACCCTAAAGTTGATCGAAAAGATCATCAATTCTCGAAAGAGGGTACTTATTCTTGATGGTAACCTTATTCAACTGACGGTAATCTACACACATCCTAAGGGAACCATCTTTCTTTCTCACAAATAAGGCTGGAGCGCCCCAAGATGAGACACTTGGTCGAATAAAACCCTTATATAGAAGGTCTTCCAACTGCTCTTTAATCTCTTCCAACTCTGCTTGAGCCATTCTATATGGCGGATTAGATATAGGATGAGTATCTGGAAGCTCTTTAAGCTATTTCAACTCTGCTCTTTAAGCTCTTTCAACTTCTCAAGGTTCATGATCTCATGTTTATGATGATTTCATGATGTTTAGACATATCTTAGAGTGTTGGAATCAACTAGAAAACATAGATATATTACTAAGGAACTAGTACGGAAAGAAGGGGGAAAAAGTAGAAGACCTGGCGTCCCGGCGCTCTGGGTGGCGTGGGGTGCCAGACCCAAAACTTCAGAGATGAAGTTGGGGTGCACTAGCTGGCGCGGCGCCACAGGGTCAATACTTTAGAGAGTTCTTTGGGGCACACTGGCTGGCGCGACGCCCCACCCCTATTCCCCAGATTTAGAAAAACTTCCTCCTCAGTTTTTCAACTCTAAACTCAATTGGGTCTTTCCCCAAACACTTAAAATCAACTATATGTTCAAAGTATGAAATATTCAACTCGAAATCACACCTAAATACATGAGTTTTAATCCAAGAACTTCTCAACAACTCATCAATCAAGATTTAAACGAAACTTTCAACAATATTCATCAAGAATTCAATTTCTTTAATCTCAAGAACGACAATACGCTGAAATAAATCATGATTGGCGCTTGGGTGAACTAACCCAATGCTATGTGATCTCTCATACCTCGTAGGGATCACCCCTTGACGAAATCCATAAGAAATTCTTGAAGATCTTGACGATTCTTGCTTCTTCTCCTATTTCTCCTCTTCTTTTCTGTTCTCTCAAAACCCTAACTATTTTTCTAAAAGCGTAAACTGAATAAGATTAGTTTAGACTGTTGACACCCAATTTTGGCCCTCCACAATATAAATTAATCATTAAGCTTCTTCAATTTCTAATGATTCAAAATAATAAATTTTATAAAAAATTTCAAAAAAATAAAATAAAATAAACATAGTTTGCAAGTTATTTAAATAGTTTTGTCATTTTTAATAATATATATGTTTTATTTAGTTATGTACATAATTAGTGCATTTTATGAGTATTAAAAAATTATCTCGGAAAGATTTTATATTTTAAATACTTTCTTAGAAGTAAGGGTCGTAATTTTGAATTAATGAATTTTATGAAATTCAAAATACTTTCAAGTCGTTTTTGGAGTAATTTTATCATTTTAATAATTTAAATAATTTTAAATAATAAATATGTATATTTTTACAATCACGTTATTTTATAAATATTGGAAAATCATCACAAAGATTTTACATTCTAGTTAAATGTTTTACTACTTTAAGTTATAATTTAAATGTTGTGTTAATTAGTTTGTAACTAAATTAATTATTTTATAATGGAAATAATTACTATATTTTGTTAAGATTAAGAAGCTCGGTAATTAATTAATGTTAATTCATCCAAATTAAATCCGATATTTTAAAAGATTTAATCCCCCCTTTCTTATTTGGGCCATTTTTCCAAATGGCCCACAAACCCATTCCAGCCCTTCCCAGCAAACAACACGGCCCACAACAAATACATTCAACAAATTCCCTTAATTCCCACAACATGCAACAACAGCCCATACAACTCCCAAATATACCCGACCCATACCTTTTTCTTCTTCACAAAAGACCCCAAACAATACATACAGCAACACCAAAATCGACCCCACCCCTATGCCCTTTGTTCTTCTTCTTTCAGTGAATTCCCAGAGACCCACAACGTCAACAACAGGCTAACAACTTCAGCGCAGAGCAGCACCAAACGTGACCCCACTGCCCATAATTTCTTCTCCTTCACGCGAGGAAGAGACCGTTCCAGCAACCCCCATCAGTTCGCTTTGATCTTTCATCCGGATTTTGAGGGATATTGGTTGAAATTTGGAGCAATAGACAACTTTTTCCCATCCACTTGGGGAAGAAATTTTCAAATTGACAAAGGAATCAAATTCCTATTCTACCCTTTTCCCCCATTCCGAACCCTAGAATTTTCCTATAAATACCCTCTACTCTAGTTCGAAAAGGGGGAGAAAGAGAACAATTGAATTTTGAGGTAAAAATGAAAAAAATAGCTTATAAAAAGGATTTTGGAAGTTCGAATTTCCATTGAGCAATTAGTCGGATAGTTGAGAAATTTCAAGAAAACTCTCTAATCCTAAGTTTCGAGAAGTTTGTCGCTTTGATTCTGCCCGAGAGTTCTTGGTTTGTCGTTCGTATTGAAATTTCGTGGTACAAAGATCCTTGCTCTTAACTCATCGTCCTAGTTTCGCTGCCCGAAAAAAGGTAATATCTACTCCTTTGTGTGCTTTTCATTTCGATTCTGAATATTATGTGATGAACGTGTCTCTATCGGGTTCTCCTTGGCCTCATTCTTGCTTCGTTGGAATATGAATGTTCATGGCTTATTGCCTTTATTTTGGAATTTATGGTAGAACATTGTGTTAATCATGCCTTGTCCCGGTTAGACGTTTGAATCAGAATATAGTTGTTTGAGTCTAACTTTGTGTTGTTTTGAATCACATATTTTTATTGCCCTGATTCTTATGCCTAATGTGTTCTTAAGCATCAATGAATTTGTCGCGATATCAAGTGTTGGAAGTTAGAGTCATTGATTTGCTTATGATGCTCTAAAGTGGGTTGAATCTTTGTTTGTTCGAAATAATTTTGGATATTCACATGGTTTAGACTTTAAGTATGCTAATTGAATAACTCTGTCTCCTCACTGTTTGTTTGTACATTAGGTTGTCTTCTCTGTCATTTTAAACTTTCCTATGCTTAATCTTGTAGAATATATCTCTATTTCTTGCATAGTTTGAGTGTTGTTTGTATCTCTCGTATTCCAACTAATAATGTTATGTTTGTAACTCATTGCCGAGCTTGTTTTCCAGAGGCTTCCATAATCTCATTTCATTGGATTTAGTGCTGCTAATCTATCTCTTTCGCTTAAATGTGGCCGAGTCTATTTTTGAATATTGTCGACGTGTTTTTTTTTTATCAAGATGTTTCAAATCGATCTCACGTTTTTTTTAGTACTCTTGGTTTCGAATCCTTTAAGTAAATGATTGTTGAGTCTATTCTTATGCCTATTTGTGAAGTATGGAATTTCTTTTTCGTCTTCAATAAGTTTCAAAAAATTGAATCATTCCAGTTTTGAACCCCACGGTTGCGGAGAGTAAGGTTTGTTTATGTTGCTAACCTTGAGTCTTGCAATCCGACTCTATAAATTGTTTAGTTTCAACTTGTACCGTTTCCTGTCGTGTTGCTTTATAAATCATCCTAAAAAGTTCATCATGTCAACCTTTGTGTTAAGATAGTTCCAAACAATAGTCTCTCATTTGCTAGTTGTATTATCATCTTTTGTTAGACCGATGTCTTGAAAATGTTGAAGTATGTCTACCCTTTCCTTCATCCCTCTCATTTAAAATTGCAGAGATGTTAAGATTCCATTCCTATTCATGTCTAGAAACTATGCAAAAGTTGTCATACTTTGTTAATCTTTCTTTACTGGTTTGCTCATGTTAAAAGAAGGGGTTTAGTTTTATTCCATTAATTCATGGATTTGCTGCTGACTTTTCTTGGTTGATGTGAAATTTTTTTTTTTTTCTTATATTAAAACAATAGCTTAAGTAGCCATCATTTTATGATTAGCATGACTTGAAATTTTGTATTTGTAGGATTTGTACTCCTTTACTTAAATCTAGGTTGTTAGTTCAAGCAAGTTAGTTCCTGTGTATTAGTTAGCCACTGCCATGAATTTGTCTTGGGCACATTATCACTCTTATTATTTTGGGGAGCTAACTCTTATCACTCTTTCTTTGCATGTGAAATTTGCTCGGAGTTCAACAATAAACTCCTATCTCCTCTCCTTGCATTCTCCGACTTATCGAGTCAACCTCATAATTGGAATCATGTAGAGCAAGGGAAGCTGAATCGTAGGCTGCCGAAAAGCCTAAAACAGGCTGTATACACGTTGTATACAACATTATACACCGATATACAGGTTCAAAAAATGAAAACGCAGATTTGGTGCGAAATACAGGTCCTCAGAAAGCTGAAAGGGTCTCGAAAAGCAGAAAAACGGGCTGTATACATTCGATATACACTGATATACAGCCAAAATATACAAAAAGGGGATTGGGTAAAATCCCCAAAATTTCCGGCGAATTGGCCCAAAAAGGGGGCCCAAATTCATTTTTCCGTTATCTCTAAATTATTTAATTTTCTCTATTTATTGTTTGTTTTTCTTATCACTAACTCTAACTTTATAATTATTAATCAACTTAAAGAAGTTCCCCAAAAGATGAGTTATTTCTTTTGTGTATTTCATGTTTTAATGTTCACTCACTTTATCAATCAAATATGTCGGTCAAATTATACATTTTCATTAAGATAAACCTTTTGTTCTAAAAAAAATAAAATATATAATAATATTTTTAAGCTTCTCACTTGATTAAATTTTATTCATTTCAAAATTGTCTTGAGTTAAAGTATTTTTCTCAAATAAACTTTAAAAATGTTAACCAAAATCTTTCAATTAATTAAAGAATATATATACCTACTTGGTCATTTTGCAAAAAGGTTAGTTAATTAATTAAAATTGATTTACATGTTTAATTTATTGGTCTAACGTATTATTTCAAAATGAATTATATGAATGCTATTTAATCTAGTTTTATTATAATCACTAGCAATTTAATTGAAACGTTTTATTTTTAGGTCCCTTTCCCTAAAAAATAAAAATGGAATAAAATGTGTCATTTATTTATTTTCTTAAAGTTAAATTCAATATTGTGATTTATTAATTATTTTTTTTTATGTTAAATCATTTTCTAAAAAATTAGTCAAAAATCATTTAGTCAAATCGCAGGTCAACCGCGTGTTAGCGGGCACTTCGAATGCCTAAACCCTTCTTGAAGTGTAAATTGAACCCCGAACCCTCTTTGGTATTTTCAAATGATTTTTTTCTGTTTGAATCTTTGAAAATTATAAGTTTTCTTGATTTCTTTAAAAAATTAAGTGGCGACTCTTTTCTAAGTATTTTTCGTAAATTGTTTTATACTTAGAACATTTCAAAAAGTAATTTTTTCTACAGTTAGGAAAATTACGGCGCAACATAGACCCCAACTAATTACCATAAAATGAAACAAAATAATTGGGCAAGGAAATGACCAATCTACCCTTCCAAAACTCGGATTGGACTTTTCTTAACCAAACAACCCACTTTCTAATGAGCATATCTCACTCATACGAACTCGGAATCGCGCAAACTTGGCAGCGTTGGAAAGATTATTCCAAGATATTTCCTAAGATATCTGGAACCATACCTAAATCATCCTGAGCTAGGAGTTATTGTCGTTTGAATTTGATCAAAAACTCAACTTAACATAGTTAACAAATTTTCCAGACTTCAATTCTTTTCGAAAATGACTATTTCCAAATTCTTAACTTCTTCCTAGTTATTTCAATTTGCAAAATTTAGCTAGGGCATGTCCCCGCACTTCTAGTCAGTTAGAGGTCATTTTTCAGACATAGATTAGATTCAGCTTTGTATTTGAGTTTGATGTTTCTTTCGTATTAAACTCTCAGATTTCACATATTCAGTTTAGTATATGGGTATCCCCCATTATTTAAGATTTAGTTCATTAGCTTCTGCATCAGTTATTTTTATTCTTAGTATGCTCATGTCATACCAGCAAGGTTAGCTTGGGGTCACTTATGATTCTAGGTCCCGTGTCCGCATCCAGGGGGTAGCCTCGGGGTGTGACAATATCACTAGCCGAAATCATTTTCCATCGGCTTTATATCATGTTTCTAGCTAGAACCATTTTCCATCGTCTTTATATCGCATTACTAATTGTAATCATTTCTCTTCGACTTTATTTCATGTCACTAGCCAGAACCATTTCCATCGATTTTATATCATATCATGGTGTACAACAATCAATGCACATAATCAAGTTCACAACATAAGGAGGAGACAACTATTCAAGTCCACATTCATGCTTTCAAGCATTTCATTAATTAATCAAATAGAGACCACAACAAGGCAATTCACAACAAATAGCCTTTTCAGTTAAACCTCTTTTTATTCATTAATATTTGTCAAGTGGAACAATTAAACCTTCACCTCATTTCCATTACTCCCAACACACACACAATTAAGGGAATACGCGAATTCTCCTAGATTATAACGTTTAGAAGATCACTTTCCTTAATTCGACCAACTAGTCACTCCAAGACTTGAGTCTTCCCCTTTCGACTAAAGTTCAAAGCCACACAATCTATATCAATCAAGTATTCATAATAAATTTCTGGAAACAACAATAACCAACTCATATGCTTGAAAAATGGGTCAATCAACAAAAACCCTATTCTGGAAATGAAGTTTGAATCCAAAATTCTTTACTTGAAATCATTACCCAAGGCATTCGAAACCCATTGGTGAAAACCATTTTGAAAAAAGGACCTAAAATTAGTTCACAATCTCCATTTTAGTTTAGAACTTGAGTTCTTGAAAATCTTGTCATTTGTCAATCAAAATCCCAAGTTTTGATGTTAAAATCCATAAACAATCAAAGGAAAATGAAGTTTTAAGATCACAAAAGCTTATCCAAATGATTTAGCACAAGAAATCTCTTCAAAAATTGTCTCCAAAGATTTACCAAGCTCAAAAATAGAAAATGAGGCTTAAACCCCAAAAATGACAGGTCAAAACCCTCATCTGATATCGCAAAAGTGACCTTGGGTTCGCAAAAAGGAACCTTGCGAAAGTTAAGACCATCGCGATCGCAAACCCATCCTTCGAAAATGTGAAGGTCGAGAAAGTGAAGGTTAACATTAAATGGCCTGTCGCAAAAGCGATCTGAACCTCGTTAATGCGAGCCTCGCGAAAGAGAGCCATCCCTCGCAGTCTCGAGGTGTACCTAATCATAGACACCAGAAAATCAGCCAACACTCAAAACATCGAAAGGACCATCGGTATTCGCTCGGAGCCCTGAACACATAAACCATATAAGTAAATTGATTATACTCAACGTTCTGAACTCAATGGAACTATCGAAATACAAAGTCTGAGGTCTCCTTGACCCGACATCCGTGAGATCCACAAGAAACTAACGCAATGCCTTAAAAGACAAAATAAAACTCGAGAGCTCTCAAAAATCAACCAATACCTCACCTAGGCCAAAAATCATCCCCTGAATCCAACAAAACTCTCGAAATTCTGATCTGAGCATTCTAACCCCAAATGTTGACCAAAGTCAACCCAAAGGCTATATTATAGAGCATGAATGCATGCAAACTATTGGATGGAGCTCCTTTCTATTTTTTTCAAATTCTTAATTAACTTGAATACATGTAATATAAATTAAAATTAATGGTAATATAATTTAATTAGGGGCACATTGGAGGTGAGCCGAGTCCAATAGCGCGGCTGATACTATTTTTTTTCTTAACCCGTGTCCGTTATCCGTATTAGAGCTTGTATATTCCAGATTCACACCACGTAGAACCCTATTCAGAGGTAAGTGCTCTATACCAAGAATTTTTCGTGATTCAAACTCGAGATCCATTTCCTTTAATTTGGTGGTGGCTAATACTAATTACTACTACAGTAGTACTACTTAATGCTTCCTTGACATTTTCAACATGTAACTATTCATGCATTACGAATTATCAACATGAGCAGACAACAATTGACCAAGTTTATATATGCTACTAATCTAATATTTAAGTTGAAGTAATAATATCTAAAATTGTTTCAAGTGCAACAGTAGTATAAATACCCATGGTTATATGGTTAGTAGCACATCATCTTAAGAATTATAAACACCTTAATTAATTCATATGGCTTCCAAAACAAGTCACTCTTCAGTTACCCTTTTCCTATCACTGAATACCCTCTTCTTTGCTCTTGTAAGTGGAACCAATGATACTGGAAATTGCGGAGGACAACAAACGTGCTCAATAGATACTTTGAAACTTGGTCTGTGTGCAAAATATACTTAATTTGGTGAATGTAGTAGTCGGGTCTCCACTAACTATGCCATGCTGCAGTTTGATCCAGGGACTGACGGACCTAGAGTCCGCGGTTTGCTTGTGCACAGCCAAAAGAGCAAATGTGCTGGGAATTAATTTGAAAGTACCACTCTCTCTAAGCCTCATACTAAACAGTTGTGGAAAGAATCCTCCTACTGGCTTCACTTGTTAAACTACCCTCTACTTTGCCTCATTATTCTTAATTGCCAATGGGTTAGTAAATAAATAAATAAATGTCTCGTCGTGCTTATGAAATTATGCACGTACGAACCTTTTTTAATAATTTAAATTAGTGAACTTTGCATATGCAATTAGTTTCTCAACCTGTTTCTCATCTTCCTATAATACATCAAATCAATAAATAAAACTAGTCTTTATTACTTCTCCATGCTCTTCGTATATAAATTAAATTCATGCTATATATTATAAACTCTACTTTTAAAGAAGCCATAGCTACGCGTCCTGCTTATATATTGTTTACTACCATTTAATAATCATTTATCATGTGTAATAATGCTTAATTTTCAACTGCCCTACTATTAACACGTGTTAACATAAATTGCCTATTATTTAGCTTATATATAGCAACCATGCATTTCTAATGATTTTCTTTTATGAATCTTATACATAAGTTAATTTAATTTAGCTACATACCTTATATCAAAGCAGCGGCTATTATATCTGCTAAAGCATGTTAATCAACTTGTATTACAACATTTCTCACCTTAGAAATCTTGCCTATAGGAATTTTGTTGCCTAAAACATGTAGTATAGATATCATGCGTATAGGGAAAATTTATAATGCATTTTCTGTCTGTTTAAACATCATGCCTATAGGGTCATTCAATTAAATTGAAATCATTTTCATATCAGTACTTTACATTTAAATAGTCACAATAATAAAGGGTTTAATTATTTTGCATGTTTATGCATTTTTAAAGAAATTCTTATAAATTTTGTTTTTAGATTTTAATGTGAGCATGTCTTTAATATTATAAATGGGAGGTATTTTGGAGTATTGGGGTGTGGGGTGATGATGGGAGTAATTTGCGTGGGATTTGTTATGTTGAGATTTTATGATTGTTTTCTTGTAATTCAGCTTTGAGGTTTTCTTGTTCCTACTTAATTATTACTCTCTGTTGTATGCTTTAGAATTGAACAAATTAGGAACATGTTTTATTAAACTTTATTACTAATGTGTCTACTGCAACTTCTAATGATTATATAATTTTGAATTTGAATGATCATATGTAGCAAATTATCTCTTGTTCCTGTCACTTAAATTCGATATTGTATAGTCTCTCTTGTTCTTGTTACCGATTGGCATATTAAGGATCTGTTGTACAATGACAGGAGTGGCTGAATCTGAGATTGGGCCGACCATCATACCTTGATAGGAGGAAATTAATTTCGATATCTTAATTGAACACGACATAACTTCAAATGTTATCCCACGTGCAAGATCTTATTGAAAACGCTATTAGGTGGATTCACATGGCTAATGCTAAATAAAAAAGAACAAAAGCATACTCCACTTAACTTTGTCTAATAAAATTGGATTACTTTTTGAAATTCAACTGAACAGCTAGTGGCCCACAAAAGTCAGAACCCCACATGACCCTTTAACCTCATCTTCATTCATATACAATCCCAATCTAAAGATTCTCTTGTCTATGATTTTGTACGGCGCATTTCAAGGCCATATTCGTAAAAACACATCCCCTGCGCGGCGATTTAACCAATCAACCTAAGTTCTCTCCGCTGAATTCCAATAATACCCCTACTGTCACTGCACCATTGTCCTTTTTTGACTTCCTCTTCTTCTTCACCTAATACTCCATTTAACCTCTGCATCTTTATCACTCTTTCACCATCTCTTATCTTCTCTTTCCTTTTTCAAAGCTTACATCTTTTTGCCTTTGGGTTGCTAGATTCAAGCGACAATGAGCCGTTTCAGGAGATTTGACCTTATCGACTACTCTCCTTCTCCTTCATTTTTCACCCCCAAAACCCTGCTTCTAAACCCATATTTACCTTCATTCCTCATTGAGGACGAGCTTGACTGCACTCTCGATCTCATCTGCCCCAAGCCTTACGTACCCACTACCTTCCTCGATCTCGACGATTTCGATACCATCACCGATCTGATCCAAATCGAAAGAACCCCTTTTTACAGCACAACTCGCCGTGTCCAGCACCGGTTAGGACTCGGTACTGAGTTGCAATGTCTGTCTGACCGAGTCACTGCGCTGGAGCGGATGTTGAGGGAGAAGGAGGAGAAGAAGAACAACAACAAAATTGGGGAGCGGAAGTACACGTGGACGGCTGAGATCAAGAGCCCTGAGAAGGATGGGGTTGATCGGAAATATAAGTGGATTGCTGAGGTGAAAGATGGTAAGAAGAAAGGGGCTTTGGGTAAAAGCTACACATTTAGTGCTGAGATCAAAGGAAAAGGTGACGATTCACGTAGTTACAGTTTCAAAGCATCAAATGTCAGCGATACCGATAGCGATGGAAGTGAGAAAAAAGAGAAGAAAGATAAGAAGAAGAAATGTGAAAGCCGTAAATCCGTGGGTTGTACACGCTTGGTTGAGATTGAAGAGCCAACCCATCATGGAGCACTCGTCTTAAGACAGGTTCCAGTTACAGATTTTCGTAATCAATATTACAATCTTATTTAGAAATGAGAAATCTTGAAATTTTGTACGATGAGATTTGTGTTTTTTTGTTTGTAATGTGTAGGTATTTGCGAATAGGTTGGAGAAGAGAAGGGGGAAGAGGAAGGAGCTGTCACCACAAGATGCAGCTTTAGCGATTCAAATGAGCTTCAGGGCTTACTTGATTAAGAGGTCTCAGGCACTGCGTGCTCTGAGGGAACTGGCCATTGCCAAGACTAAGTTGAAGGAGCTAAGGGCTCTCTTCAACAACTTCACTTACCGAAGACGTGTTGCTCGTGATGCAGAGGAGCGCCAGAGGTTCTCTGAGAAGATTATTGTGTTGCTGCTCACTGTTGATGCCATTGAGGTAGACATAGTAGTAACCATTCCTGTTTTTTCTTTTATTGGTCTTATAATATAGCGATGTTGCTAGCTGTTTGAATCAATTAGCTTCTATAGTATAACTTTTTTCCTTTCCAAATGATATGATGGTGCTTGGCTAGATATAAAGTTTAAGATGCTAATTTCACTTAATATATTAGTATATAGGAGGTAGTTGAAGAAAATATTAAAGTAATACTAGAAAAAAACACACCAAAATCCCTGATCTGATTAGTTAAATGAATTTGGATATTTGTAAGTAGTGAATATTGACCAAAATAGTATTGTCAAAGACTTCTAGTTGTCCCAAAATAAAATATGAAGGTGTATAATTTTGAATGGATAGAGTACTAGAAATTTGCTACTTGGAAATGTTACTGTTGTAGGTAAAGTATCATTTATGAGTTCTTGGATCTATAGTTCTCGGCTGTTTGTAGTTGTTGCATTATCTGATTACAGGAATTGGCCTTTCAGCCCCATCATTTTAGTTATTCTTCTCTATGTTTTGTTCTTATTTTTTTCGTTCTCGGTTGGGTTTTGGGGGTCTTAAATGTGAAGTAGTTCATCAAATAGGTGGGGCAATAATCCGAAGTCCTGGATCTGAACAATGAAAAATTATACCCATGACCTTTGGGACAAATACATTTTGAGACCTTGGTGCTTCTATATTGCTGGCAACATAGAATGTACATTCTTTGTGTTGTCCAACTAAACAGGCAACATAAGAATGCAGTTTATTATTGCTATGCTGCTTGCTGCCTTTCTTGGAATTGAGGTAGGGGACACACATATCCTGTGTCTCCAGCTAGCGTTACAGCAGCTTAATCACTTTTGTAAATACTTCTGGTAAACACTTTTTTGGTATGTATTTTGATAGATTTGCATGAAACATTGCCTGCTGCAACCCAGCAATGTTATCTTTGACTAAATTTAATTTAATCCATATACATAGTTTGTCAATAACATCAAATGTGTGCATATATTATCTTTACTTGCAATGTGTTATGCTAATCCTTAGCAGTCTTGACCCTTTTATGCGTTTTCCTTTGGTTCCAGAAATGCATTTATTCTTTACTTTCCTTCTGTATTAGGGTGTGGATATGATGGTCCGATCTGCAAAGAAATCTATAGTGGACGAGTTAGAAGCAATGCTTGATGTTATCGACCCCCAACCTGGTGGGAGGCCTTTATCTGTTGCAAGGAGGAGAACATTTGATATGCCAGATGGTGCCATTCAGAAGGAACTTGCTGCTGGTGTGGCTCAAGTTGTTCGAATGCTTGACGAGTCCAATGGTGCTGAAACCTTTGAAGGATGCTTATGAGTCTATGACATGTGAGATTCACTGGTCTTTGGGGTTTGCTAGTGTTGTATGTTCTAATTAGGACCCGGCTATGGTAAGAAGCTACTTCTACTGTTGTTAACTTTTCTTTTTATTCTGGATAATGGAGATCAGAGCTGGTATGTTATCTTATTTCACCTTTTGGTATGAAGTTTCCACTTGGCTTAACTAAACCCACTTGTAGGGATATCGTTTGATGCATAGGTGATCATGTCAAGTGTAATACTTGATATTTCCTTTGTAAATCACATGCATTTTAGTATCATGTTCAGTAGATCTCGTGCTCCGACATTGTGCTCTAGCATCTCTTTGTGTTATTAATAATGTGGAAAACATGAATTGTGATTCCAATTTGACATTAGATTTGTTGAAGTCTCGTTGGGAATGCTAATGTTGTGTGGTTGCTTTCAACTTAGCTAAGTTGTAAGACCAGGTTGCAAAAATTGGTTAGATACGGGTAAAAGCTTTTAGACAGGCAATTCCCTACCTCAACCTTGTTAGCCATGCACGTACAATAGATATAGTTGGTTAGAAGTGAAAATACATTATTCGTGAGTTGGTGTTGCATGTGCAAAAAGCACAAAAAGGAGGATATAAATCAACCTTATTTTCCACTGTAATTTTGGTCCTTTTTTCTTCAGTAAATGGGGAAAAACTCTACAGAATGTTCTGATGCACGTACACTGTAATGTAGCTAAGACTGGATTTGTTAACTAGTGTGCTATAATGCTGTTTATACTCTCCCAGTAGCTTAGCTAATGGCAAGGCAGGTGCGCTACATAGACCAGCAATTGTCTCTCAGACACTCTGTTTAACATCTGGGCCTGGGCAGGTCCAGTGATCAATACATAGACGACTTCTGTTCTTTTTGGGCAATCCTCTCCTTCATAAGCTAATTTTTGGGTTGAGATAGATAAGAATCTATTTCGTTACAATAAATATCAATACCTACAATTTAGTGGTTTGGCCAGCTAAGTACGGAAAAAATGTGTATTTCCTTTTCAACTGGGAAGCTAATATGAATAAACCACTCACTAAAAGACTTCTTGAGCTCAATTGATTCTTGAAGCAGTAGCTGTGGATCGACAGCTGAATGCTTACCTTATTATTATGAAATGAGTAGCAGCTAAATGTATGTATTTTTATGCACACAAAATAATATGAAGCCTGGCTATCTCCAGCCCAGTGCTAGTCAATTGATCTGTTATTAGTCTAAGCCTGCAGGTTGCAAATGGATTGGGCTTCGAGCTTAAACGCAACTTAGGATATGTTCGGCCTACCTTAAAAAAAAAATTGAAAATTTTGTGTTTGACCTAATCATTTCAGAAACGCTTTCATTAGTACCAGAAAAAAAAAAAGTAGTTTGTTTGCCACATAAGTCAAAACCACCAAATAATTGCAGACACTTCATGTGCCTTTTTCGGTTACATAATTTTCTTGTTCTAGACGAAATACAGAATCAATAGAGTATATGTGTATTAATTAAGAGAAAAAATTAATAATTCAAGAGTTAGGCGCCGACTATAACGTGATGTAGAAGTTTACTATTACATTCACAGTAAGTTCATAATAATAATAATAATATTTTAGTTCCAAGAGATTTCCTCAATCTTTCCAATTTGACTTGTATCAAAACTACCTCTTTCTCTCTCTTTTTATAATATTTCATTTGATTCCCAACGCTAATTAAATAATAATTTTCTAACTTGTCGCAAAAAAGCATGGAATATTATAATACTAGTTTCAGTGTCTCATTTTGATGAAACTAGAATCCTCTTTAGATTGGCTTAAAAGTCTATCAAATTTATTTTTAAGTCAATTTTTTATTTTTGAAAGTGTTTGGCGAATATAAAAAATAACTTAAAATAAGTAAAAAATGACTTAAAATAAGTTACAAAGTGTTGACAAGATAAAAAATGACTTAAAATAAGTCAGAAATCAAAAGTAGGTCTCACCCTACTTTTTATTTTTTAACTTAAAAATCATTTCAGTTTGATTTTCTATTTTTAACTTAAAAAGCTATTTTTTTTAAGTCAACGTTCCTAGGAAAACACGACTTCGAAGAATGCTGAGTATTTAACTTAAACAATTGGGAAATGATTCTAAATGACAGAAGTGTAAATATGAGAAAAACAAATAATTTATTCCAACTAATAACACGTTTCTTAGCACCAAATTTATATGCGGAGTTGGAATATTTAGTTTATGAATTTTGAATATATATTTTTATAATTTGTACATATTTAATATGTAATATAAATATGAATTTTGAATTATTATTTTTTTTATAATTTTGTCAAAATATGTTGGCTTGAACTCAAGGTCAAGGTCTCAACTTCCGCCAGCCCATCATATTAACAAACCCTAAGCAGCAGACACGTTTGGGAAGTGAAGTTTTACCAATACATCACTTTAATGTTGTCTAGAATTATTTTTCTAATCTATTATTATGCCTATGTTTTGTTTTCTAATCATGTATATATGTATATCTATCTTGAGAACTGACAAAAATTAGGATATAATTAACAAATAGTGCACCAATGAAAAGCATAGGAGTATCATTGTGCTACTAATACAAGCTAGAAGATCCACCCACGAGACCTGAGTTCGAATTCAGCTAGTACAGTATGTTACTACTAATTTATAGGTTAGCACATTGTCTTCTCAAATAGAAATTTCAAATTTGTATATACGTTGCCTTCCTTATTTCAAGTGAAATTGTATAATACGAAATGATACGTGTATATTTATATGTGCTGTCTTATTTTTGTCCACTAGTTTGCATACGACGGTGTGTATTGCACGTATAATAGTACGATCTTTTGTTTTTATTAAAAAAATCAATGGATGTAAATATAATACGAAAGATATTCTAGTAAATATCATTATAATTTTTCATAGACAGTGATATCGGTAAGTATGTTAAATTTTTATTGTAATTAGTTCCTTGTTTGGATGGTTGTTACATGTTGTAATGTATTGTATTATTAATTTAAATAAAATATGTATTTTGATTGATGCTCAAATTTTATTGTATCACATAATATAATTAATTCATTGTTAGGTGATAATAAAAAATCTTATTTTATGCAACGACTTAGTTGGTGTGTCGCATCACTATTTTAATATATTTTTTCTCATTTTGTCTTTACCTAATATACTGTATCTTATTTTTCTCGTAGGTTTATCATTTAAAATATTGATGTGTGACATATATGATGATGGAGAACAATGTAATCTATCCAAATATTATGTTTATTAAAACAATACAATACAATCCAATACGTAACAATTCAAGTGTATAAGAGCGTTTTCTTTAATTAGTTATTTCTCATAATACTGATAAATTTAAACCAAATGAATAATAAAAAAATATATTTAAATAAAAAAAATATAACGAGGGTTATATTTAAGCTATTTCTGATAGTACTCATATATTTGCCCCTTTCCCGTTTCATCTAGGTCGTTGTCCCATGGCAGTGACAGAATTGGACAACTCATAAAAATAATGAAATCCCCACCAGTTAGGAGAGTGACAATAATGACCACCTGTAGTTGAATGATACTTTTGGATCCCTGTCACATTAATTTCCTTTTCGTTGTATAAATCATACTGTGTGCACACTGCCTCTTTGTTGATACCTAAATTATGTTTGGTCCACCCTCACTTCCTTCTATTCGACCTTCCCTAAATTAAGTATTTTTGGTCCACCTTCCCCAGTCACTCCTTTCATCATACAAACATATGGGGCCTAATACATGAAACTAAGAATTGAGATGTGTCAAATTCTAATAACATATTAAAAAGATGAAATAGTGTCTATTAGACACATATCTCTTCATTACATTTGATAACATGTTAAGAAGATGAAATAACATCCAATGAACACTTTCTATTACTATATATAAATAATAGTCATTGTTACATTTCAATTCCACAAGTTAAATTCTGGAATTATAGCTAGAGGTGAATCTAGAATTTTGAAGTTCTTAGTGTCACGCCCTTTAAACAATAGTGTGGTTTCAATATTTCGAAGGGCATAAATAATTTATATCGCTTTAGTCCATATATAGGGAGAGTCTTGACTTCTTGGTTTGAGCGTTTCTAGTCACAAAAGGTCTTGGATTCAAATTCTACTAAATGATAGTAGTTGTTTTTAAAACAATAATAAAGTCTCGTTTAAATATTTGTCAAAAGAATGTTGAAGAACATATTCAAACTTGCGACCCCGAAGAGCAAAACATGAATCTTTGTCATTGCCACTATATTTAGGTGTCATACTTTCTATTTATACTAATTCTTAAAATATATATATTTAGAATTTCAATTGAAGCATCCGAATATCATGGTAACCACAAACTTGTATATAGATCTATCCCTGGTAATAATTATTTCACAAGTACATAAACTGAAAAGTGACTATTTGACAATTTTACCTCATTAACCTATAACTCAGCCAGACGTGTTTTTTTGTTTTTTTTTTTGGTTTAGTGGAATATTAATTTGACGTAGTCAAGTTTCTTTAATTTCTACTATCAAAGATTGGATTTGTTCAAACACAAGAAAGGTTTGTGAGTTGTGATGCCTCAGAGTAGACTCAGCTTTGTACACATCCAAGTAGGCAACACGCATGCATTACCTACATTTGGACTCTTGACTTTTCTCCAACATTTTATTTCTTTTTGCCCAAAGTATCTTCAATTCAAGTTTCATAAGCATTTTAGATCCATATTCCAAATTTTTCAAAACTTTCTTCTAGAATATAATTGTTACATTTAATATAGCCAATACAGTTTTTTCTCTGTAACGTTTGTCAAATGAATAGCATTGCATGTGATACATGTCGTTTCAAACTTGATTTCTTTCAATTGGTGGGATAATATTATGCAATTTAAACAATGATGATACCCATTTTTATGTAATTTTCAGGAGAGAAATGATAAAAAGGGATCTAAGTTAAACAAGCATTCATTAAAATGGCGACTGAGTTTAAGGATATTCTATAAGGCAGGATCAAGGATATAATTCCGCCTGATCTTTCTTAGTCGGCTGAGTTTGGTGCGATTACTGTGATGTCCCAAAAAGGGGTGCTATTTGGTCTCTTTGTCAGTTGATTGCATAGGATTTATCTAATGCAGTTTATATCTATTTATTATGAACTAATTTATCCAGTGAATACCCAATGAATAACAACTAGTTTATCTACCCATCAATTAAAATTTGCGTCATCATCCAATCATGATATCATCTAATAATTAATAGAATATTAGTCCCCATCACCACCACCCGCTTCTTTTGGCTGCAACGCAAGTTGCATTGGAACAATCGTATTACTATCTATCACTCCCTTGATTTACACATGAATTTAGATTATATACAATAATAATATAATTTAAAAAGTAATTTTACAAATATAAGAATTAGTTGCAAGAAAATAAAAAATGAGTTATGTTTTTCAGAAATTTAAATTGAACTGCTAAAAGAATTGTTTCGGCGGAGAATGACCAAAAAAAGACGCGTCGTCTGTTCCGAAAAGAACCAAACATGAAAGGATCTTTAGTGAGACCCCACATGTACTTGAATACAAAATCTCACTTCTTAATCCTTTTCTCTTTTTTAATCTATTTCCTATCTCATCGATAAATCAAAAATATTTTTTGGATTTAGATTTTTTATTTTTATCTTTTATATGTGATAGTAATTTTATTATTTTGTATAGGTAGTAAGATAAAATAATTTCAAGAGTAGCTAATTTCTTAAGTCAAGCATAAGATAAAAGTAATTTTAAATTGTATTTTTGAATTAATTATTATTCTTATCTCTCATACCAAACGATTTTCAGAAATTTTATTTCATGAGATATTTAAAGATTAAATTTATATTTTGTTTGATTAAGATATAACTAATTTTACGATAAATTCATATTTTCAACAAACAACGTGTAAATATGATTCCAAACTTAATTTTAATATATCTCACTTTATCTTATCAAATTAATATTATTTTATTAAATAAATTAATTGAAAAATTATAATTTTAGAATAATAATTTTGAAATAACTTAATCCATTGATGAAACATTTTGTCGTTACTCCCTCTGTCCTTAATTACTTGTCCACATTTGAATTGACACACCTATTAAGAAAACAATTATTGACATAGTGAGTTTATCATTTTATCCCTATTAATTATGAAGTGGATGAATTAAAAATTTAATATTTTTAAAAGGTTTTACCTTTTATAAAATAATTAATTAAGAGTATAATAGAAAAAAAAAATTGTCATTTCTAAATTTATCAAAATGAATAAATAATTAGAGACAATTTAAAAGAAAAAATGGATAAATAAATAGGCAGTATTTATTAACCTTCTGTTTGACCCATAGGTTTCTATTACGACTCATTGCCAGCTGGGATGGGACCCACAAATAGTACCAGCAATCAATCAAAGATTCTTGTAATCAGATCAGAACAAGGCACAAACAAAAGTGAGTACTATCCACTAATCCAACTTGTATTAACATTCAAGTTGATTTATTTATTTTTATTCAACTGTAATTAAGTTTGTGTCGCCAAACTGTTTTATTTTTAATTAGAAGTTTGAGAACTTGAATGTGAATATTCATATCAAATGAAAAATGAAAAAAATTAATTATCCCTCATTAAACTATGCTTTTATCAAGAATATTATAAGACTGAAAATAAAAAAATGGGATCTGGCCAAATTGTGGTTTATTGCCAGGTGGACTGGAAAACGAAAAGTTATGTAAATTAAATAAAATGACATGTCATATTTTATTGATCAAAGTGATTTTTAAAGCGAGGTAGGATGTATTTGGTATAAAAAATATTCTTTTTTACTATAAATAACTGAGTTTTTTATTTATTTATTTTTTGTATTTGATATTTAATAAAAAATATTATTTTCTTTATTTTGATTTATATACCACTTTTTATTAGTCGGTCCATATACTTTTTCTTGTTATTGACAAATATTTAGGCGATGTTTGGCAAAGTGAGATGAAATTATACAAGATGAAATTGAAAAAATTTTTAGTATGCAATTTAGATTTTTAAACGGTATATTTTGCTCATAAATATCTTCTCCACCCTACTCCCTCCCCCCACCCAATATGTTTTGAAAACTATAAAAAAAAAATCTCAATTTTCATATAAAATCTTACCAAATAAGTAGAAAAATGCATAGTAAAAGTATAATACAATATCATAAAGCTATTTCAAAAAAATATTAATTAATCAAACTCTAATTTAATAAAAAAAATTGAACATGAATAGTAATTTATTGTTTTAATGATGTTGGTGAGAGTTTCCTTTGTATTTCAATTTTATGCTAGAAAACAATGAAGGTAAGATGTTAAAACTTAAAAAGTAGTCCTAATTTTATCAAAAAAACACTCTCAAATGTAAGTAGTATTGTGGCACGATGGGTCGGGTCAAAAAGAATGGGTCCCTCATATTTGAACATTTTGTGCCACCCAATCCGCAGGCGAGCCCAGCTGGCATGAAAGTGACCACACTAAGTTATTGGGACCCACAATTAACGTGGCCACGTCATCCTGACACAATCACAGGTGTCCTTCACTTCTTCAACATTAAAGTCTCTTTTCCACGTGTCATTGCGTCTTTTTTTTCCTTTCTCAACATTTTCGGGGCCCTGCTTAGCTTTGTAATTTAAAACTCTAACATAGCTAATATATGGAAAATTTATCTATTATTAATTTAAATAGAATAAAAATTTGAATATGAATAATTAAATCATATACAACTAATACCTATAGAAATAATTAATACGTGCATAATTTTAATCCGCTATTAAGTGACCCCCTACTGGTCAATTCAAGTGATGGCAGGAAAAATGTTGGTGGAGCCTGAGTTATTATTAAATTGAGTGGACAAGCAATTTCATTTCTTTGTAACTTATGTCTAAGAGGGGAAAGTTTGATGTTCCATGCATCAACTTCAACCCATATTTTTAACTTATTATTAAATCGTCAAAATCATGCTAATAGTGACTAATAACGACAATTAAGATTGGTATTTTAGTAAAAGACAAATGTGTTAAGTGAAGCATTTTCCATTTCTTTCTAACTTATGTTAAATAAGTTCTTAAAATTATAAAAAGCTCAAAAAAATGTTCAGATTATCATAGGAACTTTTGAGATGAATTATTTTGTAGGAATCTCATCGTATCTTTATAAAAACATCATGATTATTTTTCATTGACAATCCAAACACAACAATTTCCCGAAAATATTCTGCATTTTTTGTTTCGAATTAATTTATAGGGGTAACTAAATCCAAACATCACTTAATAAAGGGCGAAATGCACAAAGATTCATTTTTGAGGTCACCATTTAACTTAAAGTCCATTTTATAATATATATTTTTCAATCAAATTTATCTGTATTTGGGAACAATTTAGACATATGTACTGCATACATTGAAGTTGAAAATTTGCATACAAAGTGCATATTCAAGTCGTTTTATGTTTCACCCAACGTATGTCTGGACTTGTTTAGCCAAAAAATTATTTTATTTTTTGAATTTCAATATACAAATCTGTTCCACGTAAATTTAAATTTGAAACATAAATTTCATATATCACAAAAAATAAATTACAATCATCCGTTATAAAAAATAACTACAAACCTATTTAACATCCTTTTTAACTTTTTCATTTATATCTGAACTACCTGAGTCAAATATATGTTTGAATTAACTAAAATTTTAGGAATCATTTGATAGAGCGTAATTGACTAAAATTTTAGGAATAGTTTGATAGAGCGTAAAAGAAAATATTTTAGTAATGCTTGTATTAACAGCATTGCATGGAGTACCAAATAGTGACACTGTTTTTTTTTTTTTTTTTAACTTTAATAAAGGAGGGAGGAGCAAGTTAAAGTATGGAAGATGTTGTTAAGGGAAAACACATAAATTCACCTCTAAACTTATTTTAAAAAATTAGTTATATGTTTAAATTATTATGACGATCTATTACATATTTATTTTTATTTAAAGTGTAATTAATACCACCTTTTAACGTACAAAATCAGTCACACATATTAGAGTTGTGTGCACGCGCCTGCCAGATCCTACGCAAGCATACACGTGTAATTTTTTAATTTTTTTCACTTTTTTTCCTAACAAATTTTGCCTCTATCTTCTCTCTTCTTCCTTACCTGAATGACACCATTTTTGTCTTTATTTTTTCTCTTCTTTCTTACCTGAATGACTCCATTTTCAAATCCTTTCTTCTGATTATAAAACATACCAAACAAACTATTGCGGCAAATTAGATCGACGGAGTAGCAGAGATGGTTAGGAATCATCATTGAACCCAAACTCTCGTTTTATCAAATTTGTAGCGCTGTGTAAACTTGATAATCTTGATAAGTGTGGGTGGGGAGCAATTAACTTTTCTTGGTAATAAATGTTTAGGAATTTAGGGTTTGACTCTTTAATGTTCTTTTGATGCTAATGGGTTGTGTAAAATTTAGATTGGAAAATTATTATTTTTGGTGAATCACTTTGCTTGAATTAAGTATGAATCAAATTAGTGAAGAATTCTCAAGTAATAATAAAATTGAGTGAGAAATTGTAGAGTTTTTATAAGAAAAAAAATGAAGGAGGAGTCTAAAGAAGAATGAGAGAAGATGAGCATGAAATAGAGGTGGGTGGGGGTTATTTTTGACTCAAACGCGCTTAATTTACTTTTTTATTTTATTTTCAGTTCAGGATGGTATTAGTTATATTTTTATCAAAAATAAATGTGTAATAGATCACCCTGATAATTTAATTTAAGTATATAACTTGACTTTTCAAAATAAATTAAAGGGTGAATTTATGCCTTACGTTGAAAAAGTAAACTGGCATTTAAAATGTTTGGTGATTGGTGTATTTTCAACTGTCACGCACGCCATGGGGAAATGAAAAGCGTGGTCAAACCGCGCTTTCAAAACTTGGGGTTTCTGATTTGGTTGGAATTCAACTACAAACGGGGGAACTTCCCTTCTCTTTGCCTTCTCCACCACGTCTCTCATTATATATACAACCCTTCCTCCCTTAACTTTTCTTCTTTCTCTATTTTCCCCTCGAAAATTTTCTTCTATTTTTTTACCCACATTTCCAGTTCCTCGTTCTCCGTGATTTTCTTCTTCTTCTTCTTCTTCTTCTTCTTCTAGGGTTTCGTAGTTGCCGGAGGTAAGCTGACGTCATCTCCTTTCGTCTTGTTCTTCAAGCATGTTGGCTCTGTTAATAATGCTTTTATATGACAACATTTTTGTTTTTATCACGTTTTAGGCGTCCTTGCATTTACACGTTTCCTTTTATTTCCCCTTGTAAATCAAGTGCATTCATTTGTTCATCCCTAATCCGGTTATTTGAAATTATGTTTTGATATTGTGTCCTCTGTTTTTTGCAAAAGTTCTTTTTAATATTTTCGTTGTTTCGCGCAAGTATTTATCATGATTTTTTTTTTTGTTTTGAATAGAAATGTTAGATATTATATTGTAAAATCTGTGGTGCTGTTTCAAGTGATTGATAAGTTCGGTTATTTCCGTTTTTTTTTTCTCTTCAGATACTGTTACCATAAGTCTACTATTTTTGTAATGGAGCTGTGTATGATGTGATATATGTCATTTTTAGATATCATGTTCATCTGTCAATTTTTTGAAAATCATTTTCAAACCTTGATTAATTGTTGCCAGATTCTTCGTGTAATAATATTAAGTCGATACATTGGTTGATCTTTTTTCACAGATATAATCAATGCATTATATCTTTGTATCCAACTGTTGATGGATATATATTTTGATCTTTGAAGATAAAACATTGTTCTTGAAAATAAAAGGTTCGATAGGCAATCGTTATGTCTAAATATTTCTATTTCTTGGTGGTGGTCACCAAGTTGGTGTATGAAAGCAACTGTAATATGGAGAAATATGTATTTAGCATGATTCTTGGTTTATCTTCAATGTCATGGTTTTGTTCTATTACTAGAATTTAATGGGAGGGGTCCATATTTAATGCCTCCCCATGCTTCTCTGTAGGACCATAATATGTGGTTGCATCTACTGTTTTTTTCCTCTCAATTTGTGGGCTATGGGGAGGACGTTAACAGCGACCTACTGCCAATCGTCAAATTTTCTTACCAAATATTAGTATTTGAACCAGTAGTTTAATTTATTTATGAGACCTCTCATATAACCTGTTGCTTTATTCATTCAAAGGTAATCAGAGAATGTATCTGTTTCATTAATGTTAATAACTGTTTGTTAGTAGTTAGGCCCTTTAATAGGTTCACAGCAAGTCATGCAGTGTTCCAATTGTATGCTATATGGAACCTACAGAAGCCTTGATTTGTCTTTTTTGTGTATGGTGTTGATTGAGATTCTTTAAAATAGAATTCTTTCAAGTCTTGTTCTACTTTGCTTTTCTTTTTTGGGTGCGACCTTGGCCCTTTTCCTGGTTGTGATTAATCTTATTATGCAAATTGCTTGATGTTACAAACTTTCTAGACGTTCTGTTGCATTCTAGATGCTGCATCACTTTAATCTTTCATCTGTTTATTACATCTCTGTGATATTGAGACATACAGCTTCTTAACATATATCATTCTGATCCATATTTTGCAGTTTATTGACTGACTAGAAAAGTGAGGCTAAGAAGTGGGAAGATGTGCAAGTAAGAGTTACATTGGATTTTGAATTATGAATTTGATGTTGAATTATTTCCGTAACTCACTCATTGTCTGGTGATTGTCAGTTTCCAGGGCTCTTTTGCTTGATGGACCGTACTCCTGGCTGCAGTGATAAGGTTACTTTGAAGAAGTGGTTTTTCATTGACAAAAGGGTTGGTTAGAAGTGTGTGAAACAATTTAAGAGCAGAGTTTCTCAAACCATTGTCAACTGCTTGCACAGTTTTAAAACTTGTTTTTTTCCATAAAAAGATACTGGGCACAATGGACCTGAAATCAAATACATCCCCTGTTGTCACTGATCCTGCCCCACTGACTCCGTCCAGATTGGGCATCCACTCAGCTTTGATGCCATACCCTCCGGCTGGGCCAACTTTCTCTCCCACACTCTTCCTTACTATCCCAAGGAAGAAGCCTGGAATTCTAGATGATGTTAGATCAAACACTTGGTTGGTGGATGCCATGAAATCTTCATCTCCTACACATAGAAAGAAAAGTAAGGATTCCACTGCTGAACTAGCATCAAATGAAAATGATCTTGCCTACCGCATATGGATGGTAATGCTCTTTATGTTCTTTGTAATCTAATTTAGTCAATATTTTGCCTGGATCCTACTTGTGGAAGAATATAAGAGAAGTGTTGTAATATTTTTTTGTGCTTTTGCAGCTCAAGTATCCGTCGGCACTTTCATCATTTGAGCAAATCACAAATTATGCAAAAGGCAAAAGAATAGCACTTTTTCTGGACTATGATGGGACTTTATCACCAATTGTAGATGATCCAGATCGAGCTTTCATGTCTAGTGCTGTGAGTATTTTAACTTTTTAATAAGAGAAAGTTTGTGTGACACTTGCAGGATTCCTTTTTTACACTAAGTCACTCTTTTTCAGATGCGTGCTGCTGTGAGGAATGTGGCTAAATATTTTCCCACAGCAATTATTAGTGGGAGAAGTCGTGATAAGGTGCTTACCTATGCTTTCATTTTAGTGTGTTTGAACAAGATTTCTTTTTTATGTGTAAATATTATCATTACTATGTTTAAGGCTTACAAGATTCTTCTCTTATTGGTTGGATATTCTCGTGTCTAGGTATATGACTTTGTCGGACTATCTGAACTTTACTACGCTGGTAGTCACGGCATGGATATAATGAGCCCTGTTCGAGCCAATTCTAATGACTACAGTTGTATTAAATCTACTGACAAGCAGGTAATGATGCTAAATCTGATCTTTATTGAAAAAATTGGGACATCCAACCACCTTGTCTTATGAGGTACTGACAACAATCAACTTCTGTGAACACAGGGCAAGGAAGTTAATCTTTTCCAACCTGCTAGTGAGTTCTTACCAATGATCGAGGAGGTAAATAAGAGTTTTGTGCTATAATATTATTATTTCTATTTGTGACATTGCTCAGTATATAACTGTGTTTTTAATATATACTCAAACAGGTTCTTAGATCTCTTGTTGAGCTCACAAAAGACATCAGCGGAGCAAAGGTTGAGAACAACAAATTCTGTGTTTCAGTACACTATCGTAATGTAGATGAGAAGGTATGAATAGATACTTTTGGTTAAAGTCAATAAAAGACTCTTTACTTTTCTCACTGATTTATTAAAAAAGATTATGCAACTTTACCTGTCAGAAAATTCTCATCCCTTGTATTGTGCTTGCTTAAATTATTACAGAGTTGGTCAACCATCGGAGAATCTGTTGATGAATTGTTAAAACACTACCCCCGTCTGCGATTGACACATGGCCGGAAGGTACATATCTGAGCCTGCTTTTGCAGTGCATTTTGCAGGGCAGTAGGAAAGTTACTGCCTTGGTATTTTTAACTCCTCTAACTAGCTTCTCCTCAACCTTATTCAGGTTTTAGAAGTCAGGCCTGTGCTTAACTGGGACAAAGGGAAAGCTGTTGAGTTCTTACTTGAATCATTGGGTGAGTGATGTCTTTGACCGCTTTATGGAACTAGTTTCTGAAGGTTTTAGGATGTTCCACAGTTGAATCGTCCCATTTATATTTAGTTTATACTAAAACTAATGCAAGTGAATGTTTTTTTTATTTTTTTAGGGTTAAATAATTGTGATGATGTTCTTCCCATTTACATAGGAGATGATCGTAC
This sequence comes from Solanum bulbocastanum, assembly GCA_037074985.1. Taxonomy (NCBI): domain Eukaryota; kingdom Viridiplantae; phylum Streptophyta; class Magnoliopsida; order Solanales; family Solanaceae; genus Solanum; species Solanum bulbocastanum. The sequence continues at coordinate 38,221,949 of CM073599.1, forward strand.
AGATGAAGATGCATTTAAGGTAAAGTTAAACATACCCGCTTTTCCTTATGGGATCATCAACCATGTTTACTAAGTTGTCAAATGGGCTTGTTAACAGGTGTTGAGAGAGGGAAATAAAGGTTACGGAATCTTAGTTTCTTCTGTTCCAAAAGAAAGCAATGCATTCTACTCTCTGAGGGATCCATCTGAGGTATGAAAGTTGTATAGATAATTGAAGTTGCTTCGGGAACGTACATTCTTACTATAAAGATTTTAAAGAGATTGCATTTCTGTGGTTTTAGGTGATGGAATTCCTCAAGTGCTTGGTATCATGGAAGAAGTCAAGTTGTAGCAATTAACTTATGGAATACATATACCCCCATTTTGTTGGATTCTTTTCATATGAAGATGGAATGACTAGTTGCGGGGATGGTTTAGGGAGCAGAGGTGCTTAGTAAAAGTTTCTAGTGACGAGATTCAGGATATTCTAATTTACTGTTTCTGCTCAGAGCTTTTCTTTGTAAATTCATTTTCGTAATTGCTGCATCAAGGATGCCCTCAGCCCAGCCAATGTATAGTCATCGATCTTCATATTTTATTTTTTTCTTTTCTTCTTTTTATTTTGTTTTTAACTTTGCCTGCCAGTTCTCCCCAAGGGAGAGTGTACCTGTTCGACACCTGAATTTCTTTATCTAGTAATTTATGTTCCAAGAGTTTTTTATTGCCCTATTCTATCACACTGCTTTGAAAAATGCATGTAATTTTCCTCATGTGATCTTTTCAATAGCCCATATTAAGATTAATCCAAATTGATTTGAACAGTGAACCTATACATGTGTGATCCCATTAAAATTGCTCTGCGTTCAAAAGCCAATTGGTAACATGGGGGATTGGTGTTTGTAACAGAAAGATGATCTTTTTTCCAGAAGATAAATAAGGTCTCAGTGAGATTAAAAAAAATCTATTTGTCAAAATGATAAATGCCTAACACAACAACAAAAATGACAATACCTACTCCCTCCATTTCATTTTACTTGACTCTTATAATTCGGTCGTGACAAAAACTTGTCAAAATTCCAATTAAACTCGGATCTGAACATCATCTTGATAACGTACATCACATGTGTGTATATTCAGTGTATCTATCATACACAAACTTTTTGAGATATACAGTAACATCTAAATGGACACACTAGTATACAACAGGATATACAAAGATACATAGATATTCAACTGCTTACCAACCTTTTATTTGTTGTCAAGTTAATAACTATGAATAGTCATCAACTTTGAAGGAAGAGTAGACCCCATTTTCATACGACCAATCTTACTCATCTACAAACATAAATCGATACACACGACCAAGAAATTAGCAATCTTCATCATAGGAGACTAGACACGGAATACTCCAAAAAATAATAAAACAAGTATGAAAAAATCTTAACAAACACAAAAATAGCATATAACGACCCAGTAGGTTATTTTGAGACTTGCCGTTGTGCATGAAAGGTCTTCGTGAAGCCGAACTCCCTGCCTTCTTCTCATGAGTTTTCTTCAACTTTTATGCTTCCAACTTTATCATTTTTCCATCCAATTTGCTCATCGTGTTCGTTGATCACTTCTTTAAGCTCATTTACTTGAATTTCATCAAATCAAGTTAGTTTAAGGCTATTAAATTATCCTTAAGAAAGCATAAATAAAGTATAAGAAAATGTGCAAATAGATTAGCCACCTTATCACCTCATGTCCACATCTTAGTCTTCTTGTGGTTAAAAGGAGGGTAGAGTTGGTGGTAGAGAGAATTCAAAATATGAGCCTAAAATCAAGAGAACCCAATTTTCCTAAATTGATTAGTATTTTTATTTATGTATTTGAAATATTATATCAGTTAGGTAATTAGGTGTAAATATTCATTGGAAAAATTGTGCATTATAGCAAATTATTAATTCAAAATAAATGTTATAGCTATCGTTTCATTTATTTCTAGCTCACATCGAACTTCTTGTCATTCACCTCTCTCCCCTCTCTCTGGAATCTCGCTCGCCACTGACCTCTTTTTCAGTCTCTCTCCCTTGCCTCTCTCACTTTATACAAACACAAATGTATAATATGTGTTTGTGTTTGTATAAAGCGAGAGAGACTGTATATACAAATACAAATACATATTTCTCCGTTCTATACACTTATGATCATATAAATACAAATCTTCTCCTGTCCAGTTCTCTTTTGAACTTTTCCCTCTCTCACTTTATACAAACGCAAATTATACAAATATAATATATAATTTGTGTTTGTATAAAGAAGAGAGATCTTTGATATACAACTATAAATGTTTTAACTCGATTCAATTGTATATGAATACAAATTTTATGTAGATATACAAACACAATTATTGATACATATATATATAGTAGTTACATACATACAATTATCTAACCGATATACATATACAATTCATCTCTCTCCATTCTCTGCCCTCTCTCGCTCATCTCTCTCCTCTCTTTCCCAATCATGCTTGCCACTCTAGCCTAACACAGAGAACATATACATATACAAACGCAATTTTTATAGACATAGACGAATTAGCGCTCGATTTATACAAATCGCTGTGATATGCAAATCATATGCTCCATAGCAAACATAATTTGGCTATGGAGCGCAAATAACAAAACTATAGCTATAGAGTGCTAATATGATTTAGCCTATATTAGGTACTATAGCTATAGTTTAAGAAAATTGTAATTCACAGCTATAGTTTCTCCAATTCTTATTATTTGCCTGACTTGTATAATTCGCCTAATTTGTATAAATTCAGAATTTATATAATTGTATCATGATTGTATACATCTAGAATTTTGTATATGTTTGCCCTAGCTATTTGTATATGATTTATGAAAAATTCATAATAAATTACCATGTTTGTATATTGACAAGCGAAATATACCAACGGAATTCTAAAAATTTCCTAAATGTATAAATTCAGAATTTATATATACTTACACTATTTGTATATTCTCAAGCGAAATATACAAACGGGTAGAAATATACAAACCGCAACCTCCATAGCAAATAAAATTATAATTATAGAGCTCAATTATCAAAATTATAAATATAAAGCCTTATTATATATATTATGTTTGTTATTTCTAAATTTTTCTCAAGACGGAGGATTGATCTCACCCACCTTCCTAAAACTTGAGTTAAAAGAGCTTTAGTTTCAGCCTCTAAACCAAAGCACCCATCAAGCTTTTTTGTTCTATGGGTGCTCACCGTTATTTATATACTTAATAAATTTGGTATTTTTCTACTTTTATATATATATATATATATATATATAGTTTGAGTCAAAATCAATGAGAACACTCGTAACATACTACGTGAGTTCATTTATGTGACTGTATTCCAGATACATACGAATCACTCTAAATTCATATAAATATGTGTATCTAATGTATATTTAGTGTGATTCGCATGTATCTGAGATACATGTGAATCTCACTCGCCTCTCTTTCTATTTTTGTGTATCTGGTAGCAAAATGCATATATCTAATAAGATATGTTGAAAACTCTATATTAGTAATAAAATATGCAATAATTTGAAAGTATAGATAATAATAGTATGTATGATATTGAAGTATATCTAATTATCTAGTCTTTTTTTTCCATCAATCATTTAAGTTGAACATCACTCATAATCTCGTAGACAACAATCTAACTTTTAATGCCCATGCTTTTAGGGATGGCAATGGGCAAAATGGATGCGGGGCAGGGTGAGTTTAAGGCTATGCGAGACGGATTGAAGTGAGTTTTTCTAAAATTAATGCAGGGCGGGTTGCGGGTATATGTGATTTTATGTGGATTCAAACTTAATTTTAACTTTTTACATGTAATAAGAGTGATAAAGTATTATTTATTAAAATAATTTTTTTAAAGTACTAAAATATTCAAGATAGTAAATGAAAATGACTCAATAAAAAATAATACAATTTCTTATATGTTTCCCAATTGACCTCTAAAAAATAAAATTTTAAGTCACCATCCTACTAAATTAATACTTCAACTTAATAAAAAAATAAATTTATTTTTATAAATTTTATTTTTAGAATCAACATTTTACTAGAAAAAGAATGTACATGCTTTGTCATTTGGGCCAGTTGGAGGAAAAGACATGAAGCAAAAAGTAGCCACATGAATATGCAACTTTTAGACTAGATGAGAGGAACAAACTCACGAGAGTCATAACAACTTAACACCTAATAGGAGTTTTATTAAATTAAAGGTTAGAAATTATTAATTTGCATTTTATTTTCTCTTTTTTCCTCACTTTCCTTTCTGACAAGTGACAATCTTTTCTACTTTTAAACTTATTTGGCCTAATCAACAAAAGTGAAATCTACCAGAAAGTTGTCTTTTCGCATTAGATTAAGCTTTTTCCTTCTTGTATTATGCTTCCCTCTCCAAAACTTTAGGATTATTTATTTCAAAGCATTTTAATATATATAAAACTCCTCTAAATTATCATGTTTTTTTCAGTTTAATACTTAAATTATGGAATGTTGTTGTTAAATGTTACCTTTTGAACTGTAACATTTTTTATTTAAAGCCTAACCTCTCTAAAATGCATGTGACTTGGAGAATGGCTTCACTCTCTTTGTAGAATGTGGAGCTAGAAAATAGACAAAAAAACAAAAAAATGAAAACATATGTGTCACTTTACATTATTTTCTTATTTCTGTTTTTTTTTTTTGTTCATTTGTTATTCTTCAAATATCCAAATCTTTTCTAATAACAACTAATTGGAATTCATAACCTTAAAATTATAGTAATATAAAAATAAAATAATCAAAAAGATAAATTTAGTTAAAAAGTCACGAGCAAATTTTATCATAACAGTGCATTCAATTTTAAAAAAAAGGATTACTCTAAAATAATAGTAATAGTAAGAAATTAACAAAAAAAATTGTACATTAAAGCAAAATTTTGTTTCTTATTTGTTCTTTCTTCTTAGCTTAACTAAATTTATTTATTTCTTTTTCTTCTTCTTCACAATCCGATAATGTTTTATATGTATATAAATTCAATTGTAAACTCGTAACAGTAAACCTAATTACGAACTAAAAAAAATCTACTCAATAATAACAAACCTAATTGATAAGTTTGAATATTAAAACATACTTAAAATAAATATTGTGCATGTTATGGATTGTGTCTTTTTTTATTGAGTCTACCAAAAGAAAAAAATAATAATTCTAAAACAAATGTAAACTGCCTGGTAAATGCTTCTTTTTTTGACCTATGTTTTCGCTATAATAATAATAAAAAAAAAAAAAAGTAAGGTCACTCTTATGTTACTTGGCACTGTAAGAGGGTTTAAATAAGAAATGTTATAGTTTAGTTGTTAAATTGATAAAACTTGGATAATTTAAGGGATTTTTTTGAGGTATTAATTTGATAAAAAGGAAAAAAAATGCCCAACTTTTAGACATTGAAGTGTGAAGGAATTGTTACATCAACACATTTAAAGCAACAAATGGCTAATAAGCTTTTCCCTCGTAAAAATTACTTAACATTTATTTTTATATCAAAAATCACTTAGAAATGTTACTTATAAAGTCACTCAATTTATTTAATTATTTTTAAAATTTTAGAAATGTTACTTATAAAGTGACTCAATTTATTTAATTATTTTTAAAATTTTAGAATTTTTAATTGTATTTAATTTTTATTTAAAAAAAAAAAAAATTCTATGTAAACTATTTTAATGACTCAACCCACTAAAATATAGAAAAAATTGTATATAATAGCAAACTATTAGTTCAAATTAAATGCAATAAACATAGTTTGATTTAATTGTACCTCATAGCAAACCGTTGATATTTCGCCTCTCTCCTGGTGAATCTCGCTCGCCACTCTCATTCTCTCTCTCGCCTCTCTCGCTTTTATACAAACACATATGTATAAAATGCATATGTGTTTCTATAAAGCGAGAGAAAATTGTATATATATATATATTTTTTTTTTTTTTTTTTGTTCCCCTCTCCCAGATCTTGCTCGTTAGTCTCTCCCTCGCCTCTCTCACTTAAACAAACATAAATGTATAAATTGCATTTCTATTTGTATAAAGCTAGAGAAAATTATATATACACATGCAAATACATATATTTTCGTCATGTACACTTATAATTATACAATACAAATATTTTCCTGTCCAGTTCTCTTTTACCTTTCTGTCTTTATCGCTTTATACAAACACAGATTATACAATTGATCTTTTGTGTATGTATACCGAAACAGAAACAAATTATATACATTTGCTTTTTTTTGTATATGTATAGCGAAATATACATATTTATGTTTGCTATGGTGCGCAATTATGCAAACTATAGTTATAGCATACAAATGTGATTTTTGTGTTTACTATATGTAAAGTTGCTCTAAAATATACCCTCTCTGTCCCTAGTTACTTGTCCACTTTTTCTTTTTTAGTTGTCCTTAATTATTTGTCCATTTTGACAAATCAAGAAAAGACAAAAAAACTTACCTATTATATCCTCAATTAATTACTTAGAAAAAGGTAAAACTTTTGAAAATCTTAAATTTTTAATTCATCCACTTAATAATTAATAGGGGTAAATGGTAAACTCAATATGTCAATAATTACTTTCTTAATAGGTATGTCAATTAAAAGTGGATAAATAATTAGAGACCAAGGGATTATAATATTCATCATTTTATTTCAGCTGAACTTGTCTTCTTTGAAACTAGCTTCTTCTTTGCCTATAATTTAGGAGAGCATGCTAATTCATTTATTAGCATCTTTTTATTTTGTTCGATTCTTGCAAGTCACATGCCACAATTCAAGCAATGGATTTCATAAATTTGTGAGAAAATTCAATTGTTGACAAGTCCCTAAAACATAGCATTCCAAGTTCAAGCCTATTTTTAGAAAAATAATTAACGGTACTTTAAGATAATTTATTCACGAAATTACCTTTAATTTGGGACCTAATCGTGCAACTTGTACTCTCAATTTATATGATGTGTCTTGCATAAGAAAAAAGAATGACTTTTGCAACATGTGGTAACAAGTTATAAATATTTGAGTGACTATAAATAAATATTGTATTTTTAGTGAATTAAGTCATTAAAATAGTTTAAATACATATCTTTTTATATTTTTAAAATTTTGGTTTTAAATAAAAATATCATTTTGGAAAATTTTAATAAAAAATCAATTGCTCAATAGATAGATAGATTGATTTTTGGGTTAAAATCAAAGTTGAGTAATTTTCTGAGAGAAAACTTACTACAAGAAAATTGTGAATTACATGAAGTCTTACCTAGGAAAATATTTCGCAGGAAATAGATGCGGATTTTCTTGCGAATATTTTAAATTCCATACTATTAGGATATATTACCGGCGAATTATATATTCCTAACAAATTCCGCAGGTAAATTTGGCGCCATCATGCACAAATTTTGTACTTGCGACATCACCTGGGAAAATATATCGACAGGTACATTATCTCTAGGTAAATCTGCAGATACATGGACAAATATATATTTTTTTAAAATCCTTTTTTTTAATCCATAAAAAAATCTCTAGGTAATTTATCTTACGGATTCACATGGAGATATTCTGGTGGAAATTTATATGGAATTTTATTACCTGAGAAATTATTTGATGTGGATTTAGCTAGGGACATATTCTTGCCTTCTTGGGGATTTATCTACAAAATTTATTACTTGAAGAAATATTGGGGGATTATTTGCTGCGGATTTAGGTAGAGACTTATTATTGGAATTTACCTACGAAATTTATTACTTGGGGAAATATTGGGGGATTTCGTTGTGATAAATTTATCTGGAAATTGTCTTGGCGATTTGCGTAGGAGTTTTGTGACTTTAAAATTTTGCTAACTATAGATTTAGTGAAAAAAATTTAAATTTGTATTATTTGGAATTTTTTTCTTTATTCAATTCAAAATATTCATGAGCAATTAATTATTACAGTTTTAAAAATTAACAAATTATTTTTGTGAATTTGGTTGGAGATTTTTTGAGGGATTTGCTTCGATCTATGCATACTTGATTTTTAAAATATAATTTAATTGAAACTTTTTTCTTGAAATCTAATTTTCTTTAAAAAATTGGAGTCCTCGAGAAATATTTTTAAATATATTTACCAAAATTAAAAATTATAATAATATTAATAATGACAATGACAATAGAATAAAATTTATTGTTAAATATGTACTATACTTTTAGGTTAAATAAATTATGATACAATAATAGCAATTTAATACGGTGTTGAAACATTACCACAGATGTCAAAATAAATATTTTTAGCTAATATATAATTAATATTTAATATCACCAAAAACCATATATACCATTTTTATTTTGATTTTTTATTTGAAAGTTACTAAGTATTGAAATTATATGGTTAGTTATTTTTCCATAACGTTGGAAAAATAACTATCATAATTATAATTAATTTTGAATTAATTATTTTATAGTAAATTGTGTATTATTGAATAAGCACTATTTTTAAGTATAAAAATTCGAGTATATATTTTATTAGTGTGAAGTTTAATTACTTCCTCATTAATAGAATTATATAAAATAAAAAAATAAATATTTTTTACTTGTATATCAAATTGATATATTATTTTTTACAAGCATTAAAAATTATATAATTTCTCTATAGTAAGTTATTAAATGTTATTTATTTCTAAATATATAATTAAGTATTTTAAAATATAATTATTAAAAGATAACTTTAAATTATAAATACCACACATATCTAATAAGATTATTAATTGTTGATTATAACTTCCTTGCACATTAAACTTATAAATAAATTATATTTTCAATTATTTATTTATAAGAACTTTGTATGTGTAATTTAAATTTTTCTATGTTTAATATGCTTAGTTATGATATTATCTCATAAAAAGTGTAAGCATAAAATTTTCATGATATGTTGTGTGGCAATGATTTATTTTAAATATATAAATAATTTTCATGTTTCGTTTTTAAGAGTTAAATCACATGAATTTTACCTAATATTTTAAAATATAATTCGTTACCATATTAATATGAGATGGCTTTATAGTTCTTTCTGTGTAATTTATGAATATTAAAATTGTATTTTTAATATTTAATTAATTTAATTTAATTTAGCTTAAAAAATTAATTAAATCAGAGAAGAACACAAAAAAAATTAGTGTAATATCTTAGCTACTTCTTGTACCACATCGATGGAAGACCCTAAGAAATTAGGATATATAAAGCTAAGAGTTAGAATATTGGAAGAGTGGAGCAATTATGTATGGGTGGGCACTGGAATTTAATATTAGGTAATTTGGGTTGGGATTAGTGTTACCCATTTAATATGGGTAGACAATGGTGTTTAATATAGGTAATTAAGAAGAGGTGTGTATGTGTATGAACTAAATAATTAATTAGGAGATAATAATTTGCTTTTATTTGTGAAAAAAAATTAGTAAGAAAATTCGTATTTTATTACTTTTTACCAAAAAAATTTAGGATATTTTTAGTATTTTTTGCAAGAAAATCCGCAAGTAATTTACATGCAAAATATAAATCCCTAGGTAAATTACTTGCGGATTTTGAAATTCGTAGGAAATAATTACGCGAAGGTCATCGGATTATTTTTGATAGGAAAATCCGAAAGAAATTAGTTACCTGTGAATTTTCGTATACAATTTCTAGGAAAATCTCCATATAATCCACAATTTTCTTGTAGTGACTTTTTGATTAAAGATCAAAGTCGAGTGATTTTTTTAGAGAAAAATTCATAGTTGAATGATTATCTGAAATATTGACACTCTATTTGTTAAAAAATTGAATCTTGCGCTAGGAAAAAAAGGTTATTGTGATACATGAATTAATCTATTTCATATATTAGACAATTAATGCTAAAATGCGTGTATTTTTTTTGTTTAGTAACTATGGAATAGGAAAAGGCTTAGAATTAAATTAATTATGATACATGTATATGAAATAAGTATATGTATGCAAGAGGAATTATTATGAATACCTACGCACTATAGTAATTTTATGTAAGTTAAGTTGATGAAAAAATATATTCTCCACTTGTCTTCAAGAAATAATTTGAATTATTTGATTGTCCACATTTTCCAATACTATTCCAGATAACTCATATTTCAGCTTGTTCAGGGATGGAGCCGGTGTACTCGAGGGGTGTCAATCGATATTCCTTTATCAAAAAATTATATTATATATCTAGATAAAATTATATTTTTTACATATAAATATAACATATTGACAGTTTTTCATTTTTTTATGAATTTAATTTTTTATATTTTGACATTTCTTACTAAATTTTTTGCCTCCGTGTCACTGAGCTTGTTGATTCCTACTATTAGTTAGGCAATACAAAGGTTTATTAACGTGGAGACACAAAAATGAATTATTAACTGTCTGGTCCATTGATAGATTAGTTTAACAAATAATAATGTCTTGTTTGGATGGAAACTAGTAGAAAATAGATGAGAAATCATGATTTCCTTTTGGATTTGAGTGTTCAATCATTTACTTTTATATTGAGGAGGTTCCTTCACAATTCAATAATTTTAACTTGAATAATTGAGTCGACTATTATTGAGTCGACAAACAAATCCCATTACGCTAGCTATTAATTTAGGCGTCATTTGCTAACGAATCAGAGCATAAATTATTCATGTATTAAATTCTATAAATATTAATAAGTATCATGTTTGACAGCATTTTTTTGCTTTGAATAAAATTAAATAACATGATTGTAATGTGCTTAGATTAATTCAAACTTCACTATTTATGTGGTGATGTCTTTTCTAGGTAAATGTTTATTGGTGAAAGTTAGGCCAATGCATTTTAGAAAAAGGGCACGCTGAACAAAACATATGGAAAAGGTATTTGCCTATTATATTGGGACCCAAATTATCCTATCATTTCGAATTACGAATGCATTATTTCCATGTGATACAATTATGAAAGAATTGAAAATTAGTTTATTTTATTATATAAATTCTATATTCATAATACTAAAACAGAAAAATTAAATTTTGTGCATTTTTTTTGTATCTATAACAATTAGATATTATTATAAATATATAATAATCAATCACTATAACACTAGAAAAAAAATTCAAAACTGGTGATATAGAAAAGTGTAACTATATTGTACATCACATGAAATTAAATTTTGGGTGTAATTATTAATTATAGTTGCTCCTTGTTGTCAATCAAAGGTGACCTTATATAATTGTATGATACTGGTGATGCCACGCAGTTTAGTTTAATAAAATATTACTATCATTATAAGTTTGATTATAGGTGATGTCACGTGATTCCGTTTATTTTAATTTGTTGACTAATACAATCCAAATATATAAGATAGCCAGATAGGAATGTTTTTTGTCATACGTAAATTAAAATTAGATCCCTCTCCCTCTTCCATTATGGCTTCTTCCTTTCTTCTTTTCTTTTTTTTTTTTTTTTGTGTTTTTTTGTTAATTTCATATAATCGTTCAACTAATAGTTATTATTATTAAAGGTATTTACAGTTTGAATAAAAATCAATCCAAATCAAACTGATTAAATAAATTAATTTTAATTAGATTTGGTTTGGTTTGGATTTAGATTTTTAAAAATCAATAATATTTGGGTTGGTTTTGATTTTGCTCAAAAAAATAATCCAATAGAACCAACAAATTATATACATATATTTTATTCCTATCCATAAAAAATATATTATTTTTATCAATAATTTTAAATATTTTACATATAATTTCATCAAAATTTATTCATAATTTATTTATGGAAGCAAAATCGCCCAAGACGAGAAAGGTTTCATTTAAATGAATGCCTATGACAATTCTTAGTGGGACTAAAAATGTCACCGTCTTTTTTGTCTAGGCTAAAATGGTGAATTTTGAAGCTTTAATTATTCACAATAAATTTAATGATTAAAAGTTATGTAATGTCAGATGGTTTAACTATTTTTCTTTTTGAATGAATTGCTGTCTTTTTCTCCTCTTTTGAATGAATCATTTCTTTAATTTTTGTACATAATTAATAACCAAATTACTCAATTTCTCAATAACCGAATAATTATTTATAACTAGTGATTGAGTTACCATCGGAGAAATGAACTGATTGTCAATTTGATTAATTACTGAATTTAAAGATTCTTGTTTTTCTTGGAAACTGGGAAAAAAAGAAAAAAATGATACATTTTTTTTTCAAAAGTTCAAAATGTTCGATGTACCATAGATTATCCCTTAATTTAATCTCTTGTAAAATACTCATTTTGAATTTATGAGAATGACTGCTAGACGCTAGTGTTTGGATTTACGTGTTGAGTGGCATGTTCCAATTTGGATAATACAATATGAGGTGTCAACACGTAGATCTATAAAACAAACAATAAAAATATTATTTTTTTATTACTTAATTAACTATAAAAAATAAAAACAAAAGGAAGCTAATTTAATTGAAGAGTTAATTTTGTACCCTTTTCATACACAAAATTTTGAGCAAAGTTTCATATATATATATATATATTTAAAAGAAAATTCTTGCTATGTTATGATAAATAAAAATCTCCTTCTACATTTCATAAATATGAATCTAATTTCATATATAAAAGTGATTTTCCAATTAAGAATGATGAATTGGGCTAGTTAGAACAAAATTGTTGAAAAGTAAAAAGTTAGCACATATTAGTCAAAGGAAATTTAAAAAATAAATCAAGGCATGTATGTAGAATTTGAATCTTCAAAGTCGCCTCAACATACTGAACTAAATCAATTGCATACATTGCAGTCATGCACAATAACAGAGTGTGTAATTTGAATGTATGAAAAGTAAAAAATATTTTTCTCCATGGATAATTATGTTCGATTACAATAACTATTGAAAAAACATGATTAGTTACATTATTAACAAATATAAAAACAAAATAAAATATTGAAGTCAAACGCATACAATGCATTCTCTTAATGCTATTATTGAAGATTGTAAATAATTACTAGAAGACAATACACAATTATTGTATACATAACGCTTTTAATTTGGAGGAGGCAAATAATGTTCAGAAAACATTTCGGTAAATGAGGACCACAAATATAAAGAATATTTACTACTTACTAGTATGATAATGACGGAGTAAAAATTTTTATTATCAAAATATAAAGAAGTAAACACATAACCTAGCAAAAGGGAATTTCATATACATTATATATTACATAAAAATATATTTTAATTATATATAAATAGTATAATTTTTCATGAAAAGGGATTTAGATGGCCACAGTGACCAAAGAGTGGCTCCACCCCTAAATATGGGAAGATGCATTATTTAATATTTTTTATTGTACCAAAAAGGACATGAAAAGATGTAAGAGGAAAAAGAATATTTGTAGATACTTTAATGATTGTCATAAAATATTTTAATATTATATTTTATACATAAAAAATAATTTCTTACAAAATATTATTATTATATAATATATTATATTTTGAGTATGATTGTTAATCTCTTATAGAGGAGTAATATTAAAAAGAGTATAGTGCTATAATGAATATCATTATTGTTATAAAGAAGTAAGATATATTATGAAAAACAGTTCTGAAGGTTGAAGAGTTATATACAAATGATTATTATAGAGAGGTTTTGAAGGTTGATGAGTTTTATAACGAATTATCGGTATTGAGGTTGAAGAGTGTTATAACGAATGACTATTATAGAGGTTGAAGAGTGTTATAACGAATAACCGTTACAGAGAGGTTATAGAGGTTGAATAGTTTTATAAAGAATGTCTGTCATAGAGAAGTTCGTATGAATGATTGTTATAGAGGTTGAATAGTTTTATAATGAATGATTGTTATAGAGAGGTTTATATGAATGACTGTTAAAGAGATTAAGGAGTTTTATAACAAATAATTATTATAGAGAGGTTTGTACAAATGATTGTTATATAGGTTGAAGAGTTTTATAACGAATGACCGTTATAGATCAGATTGTTTTATAACAATGACTATTATAGAGGAGTATGTACGAATGACCGTTATAGAGGTTGAAGCGTCTTATGACAAATGATTGTTATAGAGAGGTTTGTACGAATGACCAGTATAGAGGTTGAAGAGTTTTATAACGACTGATCATTGTAGAGAGATTGTACGAGTGATCGTTACATAGGTTAAAGAATTTTATAACGAATGACAATTATCGAGAGGTTGATTGTTCCTATATAACTCTAACGTGCAGTCAAATAAATTATTTTTAACATGTACAACAAATGATCGGTTATCAATATCACTAAGTTAGTAATTAATCTTTTCATTTGTGATACTTTTTTACTTTTATTATGTCCCAAAAAGGAATGATATTTTTTCTCTATTTAAAATTTCTCATTTTGCCTTTATTAAAATTATTTATGACCAAAACATATAATTTGTCTTAATGCACAAGTTTCAATTTTTTTTTTTTCTTTTTAAACTTCATTCTAAACACCATTCTCTAAAATAACTATTAAAACTAATTGGGTTTTATAAATATTTTCTTAAAGATATAGAGGATTTAAACTTTTTAAATTTCTATCTTTATAAAGGTAGGAACTTGTCTATTTTGTTGTATCCAACAAAGCATTTGATGTAGCCAAATCAGCCTGTAAATTCCTTCCAAGCAGGATTTTATCCAAATCTCATTATATGAAAAGTTACACTATTTATATTTAAATAATATTGAACCCTTCAAAAAAAATTGTGTATTTACTTTTTTTCAATTTAACCTATAATAAAAAATTATGATTGTCAATATAATCTCAAGGAGAAAATGTGTAAAATAATCCTTAATATCATTCATAAAGTTTTTAAAACCTTCCTTCTAGACAAACTTGAAAGGTAGTTCATCTACAATTACCATGCAACATAAAACTCTCTTACATTGTTCTTGCTCAAATTTCCAAAAAACAACCACATTACTCGTATTTTCTCCCTATTTGAGTTTTGAGTTTTATCAAGACTTTTAGGCATCTTTGTACATGTTAACATATGGGTAAGCATTGCCTTGGTACCATTTTTAACTAAATCAGCAAAATAATCTTGACCGCAATGCTTACTCTTTGATTTCTTATTCCCTTCAATTCATCAACAAATGATTACATGCTCGAGACCTTTTCTTTCTTTCTTTTGTAACCTTTGGCTGAACAGATTGTGTTTGATGCATAACATTTAAATTAATACTTTCATCACCCAGGACCACGTTGAAATATTTTCAACCATATGTATGACTCTGTAAAATATGATTTAGACAATAATCAGGCAGCAATCATGAAATAATTTTAAGGTAAACTAAAGAGATTTCTTAATGGAAGTCTTCAACATTGCTGAAAAGGAAAATGAATTTCTTAAGAAAAATAATCATATGCTTACCAGATTTAACCTAAATTAGGGTGTTTGATTCTGATCGGGTACATTATTTAAGAGCAAAATCAATTTTTTTGAGGAATTGAGTATGGAGAAGAGGAGAAATAAGAAAAAGATAGAGATTACAAAAGAGGAGATATTATACAAGGATAGATATTAGAGAAGAAGAGAAATTAGAAAAGGGTAGAAAATCCTCACCGTCGCCAAGCCCTTACTATCGTCGTTGTTGCGAACCCTCCTTGGAAACTTGTTGGTTGTTGCCGCCGTCGTTGGCTCATTGTTAATCCTAATTTTACTCTCTGGGTTTAGAGTAAAAAGTAAAGACTAACGCGGTAAGTAGGATACAGAAAATCTGATATAGACATATAGTTATGTATTAAGTTATTCACATTTAACAACTATTGTCTTATTGAGTTATCAGTTTACCCAATAATTCAATAGGAAAAATCGAAACTGAATCAATAATTCAATAACTTTTTTTTATAAACCCATTAAAAACTCAATAACCCAATAACAATAACCAAATAACATTTTATTGGTTTGATTTTTGCACACCCCTATTAATATGAATAATGCTTTATTTTGATCTTTAATATATTTTACTTAATTGAACTAGTTCTTAATGTATAATAAAGGTGTTTATTTTAGTCTTTGATAAATTTCACTTGATTATAATGTTCCTTAATGTATAACAAAAAGTGTTCATTTTGTCTTTTATCCTAAGCCTAATAGATTTATCAAAAAAGAAAGTGTTAAATTCAACTATGGACCATACATGGCTGACAAAATTCACCATTTGTTATCTTTTTTGTTAGCTCCAAAAAAAGAATTTCATAAAATCTAACACTATTTTCTTTACTTTCTCCAACAAAATTTATTGTTTTCTCTTTCAAAATATCATTCCGCTGACTCAATACTCATTTCTGTTTTAAGCAAGAGAAGATAATAAATTTTGATATAGAAAGTAGAAACAATGACATAGATTTCATGGAGCTTTAATTAGAGCTAACAAAGCGAAGACAACAATGGTGATTTTGTTGGCCTCGTACGTCCGCAGTTGATTTAATATATATTTTTGATAAATCTATTAGGTTTATGACAAAGAATCAAAATGAACCTATTTTGTTATACATTAATAATCATTTCAATCAACTGAAATATAGTAAGGACCAAAATAAACACATTTATACCTTAGACCATTTCAATAAAGTGAAATATATTAAGGGGTTGTTTGGTGTGAAGGATAATACCAAATAATCCTGGGATTAAATTATAGTACCACTTAATTTGTTGTTTGGTTGGCAAATTCGTAATAACTTATCCTGAGATTAACAATTAGTACCGGGATAAGTTATCCATCCTCTTGGGTGGTATAGTAATCTCGAGATAACTTATCTCGGGATAAAATAGGTAAATGACAAAAATATCTCTTTCAACCCTTTTGTTACATCACTTTTTACATTCATGAAGGACATTTTTAGGGTTGGGCATAATATGGTTAAAACCGAAAAAACCGACCGAACCAATTTTTTTAAATTTCAATTTCGGTTATCTCGGTCGATTTCGATTTTGATTTTTAATATTTCAGTTTTTCGGTTCGGTTTTTGGTTTTTTAGCTTAAAAAATCGATTAACCGAAAAACCGAAATTAGATATATATATTCTTAAATCTTGACTTTACCCAAGCCAGCCCATTCTTTTAATAAAAACTCTCAAGTCTCAGCCTATGCCCAGCCCAAGCCCAAATTCCAATTTGAATTTAGGCTTAGCAAATAGCAATCCCTAATTTGAGACCACCGACCACGGCGACCAGGCAACCAGTCGACTACTGTAGGGCGTCTCTCATCTCTTGTGTCGTCTCAGACTCTTAGTTACGCAGCAACTCCGAGCTCATCTCTCAACTCTCATCTCTCATCACTCAGTCTCAACTCATTGTCTCAAGCATGTCGGTGCTCCTGGCTCCTCGCTGACGCTGAGTGCTCGCCAGCGCCACCCTCAGCTACTCCTCTTTAATCAGTAATCAATTACTCCTGACCGCTTCTTGGAAGTCAGTGATGTTGGGGCAGTTATTCATTCCCTTTCTAATCAACAGGTTTGCAAGATTCTGCCGCTAGTGTCGTACAATTTTTAATGTGTATTTAGCAACATTGGTTATCTGTTAATCCTTCTAAAATGAGTTCTAATCATGTACACGTTCCTTTGTCAAATAAACTTATAACCAGCCAGTAGGGAAGAATTGGTGTTAAGATGTTATGTTTTGTAACTTCTCCCATATTTATCTTGCATTCTTGCTAATCGGTTTGTTTGAAAAAGAAATTTAGCAATCTGCTTCTGGTAATGTGAGATATGGTTGACCACGCCAATAGTTCATACTCAAATGTTCTCTTTTTGGAAGACAATGCAACTATATGTATAGAACTGGAAAGCGGATTTTATCTGTTTCATCCATGCTTTTATGGTTGTCTTTCGTTTTGCTACTTATATGAGCATAAAGAGGTTTTTCCTGTACTTCAGTTTTAGTCATGTAGTTTGTATTTGCGTAAAGAGGTTTTCCCTATAATGTACTGCGTGATTATTGTTCTTCTGAATTCTGTACTGCAACTGAACTGCGTGAGTTTAATCATTCAATATAAGTATGCAACTTTGTGATTATTTGTGTGATTTGTGAACTGCAATGTACTGCGTCTTTCTGATTGTTGTTATTCTTGTTTGTTTCACTTTTTTTACAAACTGAGATGACACAAATAGGAAGTAGGATAAGTGAAAGTGGAGCTTCAAATGATAGCATACCTAACACCTCATCTCCCAATGAGGTTGAAGTTGATGTTGATACTTCAAATAAAAGAAAAATCATGGAACCTAAAGCTGCTTGTTGGAAGCATTTTGATAAGTTCACTGATGAAAGTGGAGCTAAGAAAGCCAAATGCAAGTATTGTGAGAAACCTTATGCAGCTTCTACATCGAGTAATGGTACGTCATCAATGAATAATCATATGAGAATATGTCCTAAATTTCCTCATGACACCGTAGATAAAGGTCAAAATCTAATTAATTTTCTACCATCTTCAACGGGAGCAAAGGAAGGGGTGATTAGCACTTGAAAATTTGACCAAGCACAAAGTAGGAGTGCTTTATCCAAAATGATAATTGTTGACGAGCTACCGTTTAGTTTTGTTGAGAAAGAGGGTTTTAAAAACTTCATGAGAGTTACAGTGCCACAATTTCATATTCCTTCTCGTAGAACCGTGACGAGAGATTGTTATGAACTATACCTTGAAGAAAGACAACTTTTGAAGAAGGTTTTCAAATAAGCATGTCCAAGAGTTTGTCTTACGACAGATACTTGGACCTCTATACAAAAAATCAACTACATGTGTTTGAGAACCCACTTTATAGATAGAAATTGGACTTTGCATAAAAGAATAATAAATTTTTGTCCTATTTCTAGTCATAAGGATGGGGATACGGCGGCTTGCATTACTAATTGTTTGCTTGAATGGGATTTGAATAATGTGTTTACTATTATAGTTGATAATGCTAGTTCTTATGATGTTACTGTGATAGAAATGTCTAAACAATTGAGTAATTGGGGAATTAACATTATGGATGGTGACCATCTTCATGTGAGGTATATGACACATATCCTTAATCTTATTATGCAGGATGGGTTGAAGGAAATTGTTAAGTCTGTCAAGCTAGTGAGACAAGCCGTGAAGTACATTAAACAATCTCCTGCATGACTTAGAAAGTTCAAAGAATGTTGTGAATCTCAATTGATAACTTGTAAGAAATCATTGTGTTTAGATGTTCCTACTAGGTGGAACTCTACATATTCGATACTTGATGTAGCACAACATTTTGAGCTTGCATTTGAAAGATATAGTTTTTTATGATATTGGATACTTGAATCATCTTCGTACCTTTGGTTCTGTTTCTTCTGAAGATGAAGATAGAACTAGTGATGAAGATGGAACTAGTGCAAATATTCTTACAAGTGATATTCTTACAAGTGCTGACTGGAAAAATGAGAGGTCAATGGTGAAATTTCTTGAAACTTTTTATGTACTTACTTTGAAGGTCTCTGGTTCTAATTATGTCACTAGCAGTACACACTTTGTTGAAATTGCTAAACTTAATCTTATTTTGAAAGAGATGATGGAAAATAAAGATGGTAATTTGAAAGAAATGACAAAACGTATGAATGAAAAGTTCAAAAAGTATTGGGGTGAACCACATAAAATGAACAAGATGATATTTATTTCATCCGTGTTGGATCCCCGTAACAAGCTTGATTATGTTCCATTTGCAATTGTGGATATGTTTGGAAAAGAAGTAGGGGACAAGCTATGTTCAGAAGTGAAAAAATACATGAAAAAATTATTTGATTATTATGTTAAGAAATCCTCAAAAAGCTCTTCACATGTACCATCACCCACTTCATTTGACAACTCATCAAGTATATCTAATGTGAGTGGTTGTGACAACTTTGTAAATAGAGGAAGAATGAGAACAAAACAACAATTTGAGAAACATAAAGAAGTTAGTAGAAGTTCAGGTAGTAAATCAGAATTGGAAAGATATCTTGCTGAAGATATTGAGCCAGCTAGTAATGAATTTGATATATTAATATGGTGGAAAGTTCATGAGTCGAGATTTTCTATTCTCACGGAGATGGTTCGTGATGTGTTAGCCATTTCCATTTCAAGTGTCGCATCAGAATGTGCATTCAGCACAGGAGGTCGTGTTCTTGATCTCTTTAGGAGTTCATTAACTCCTAAACTTGTGCAATATCTTATTTGTGTTCAAGATTGGCTTAGAAGTGAGCCTTTTCCAATCAATATTGAGGAAGATTTAGAGTATCTTGAGCAACTTGAACTTGGTAAGAATTTGATATTTGTATTAATTATCTTGAAAATAATTTTCTTACTTATGTTTCTTAACAACTAACAAATTCTTTCATATATTTTTAGATTTTGCTTGTAGTGTAACTGAATCTAGTATTATTGATATATAGTTGCAACTTGTAAGTTCAACTATCAACTAGTGATGCGTGGTAACGGATAAGTAAAGAACTTATTTACATAACTTGCTTGATAGTTTTCTATATTTTATTATGAAATGTAGATCATTTGTCTAAAGAGTTCTATTTTCTCGTAGGCACATCAATGTTTTGTTATTTTCTTGGTTGCTATCTGTTGGAACTTGGAATTTGGGAGCTATTGCACTGGAGGATGCACAACAATATTTTGTTGGTTTTCTAAATCTTTTGGTTGCTGCAAATTGCAATGCTGCCTATTGGCAGGTGGATTGTAGTTTGTAACTAACTATATTTTAGGGCTGGGCACAAGTTTGTTGAATTGTGTAGTGTTGTTGTCTTGACTCTTGATAGTCTTTTTATTCTTATTCTCGACTAGTTTGTTAATATTGTTGCCTGCCGGACTGCTTGGACAAGAATTATCAATTTTGGACAAGAAAATTAATTGGTGTTTTCAGGTGCTTTACTTGGCTTTGACTTGGAAACTCCCTTTTTTGCCAATAGAAATGTTGGAATGGTCGTGCTTTGGCAATTACACCTTTTCCTTTTAAAACTTAGTTTATATGTGATAGAAATAGAAAAAGGTGGAATTTACTTGTCTGCTGGTTTGTTAATTGTTGGAGTGGTTTCTTTTCTAGGTTTAATTTGAAGAAGGTGGTGGGATTAGTTATTAATTTGAGTAATGGTACCTAATTTTTTTGGTACTTCTTTGTTCTTTCAATTATGCCTTATGAGTATTTCTATCTAATGCTAAATTGTGTAATGGACAACGATATACTTCTTGTCCTTTTGTAGTGACACTTAGATGTATCTCTTTCTTGTTTGATGATATATGCAACTAGACGGTCCCCGATGGCTAATTCTAGCCAACCACATTATTAGTTTAGCATGCATGCGTAGAGAAAATACCAAAATTTCTTTGAAGACGACAATTTTTAGTAATTGTCTTGGTGTGCTCAATACTGTGTTTTTTTTGTAACTTCCATTCTTTTTTTCTCAGATGGTTCCATTGTGGGTAAGGATATGTGGTCGTGGTATTTCTTTAGTAGCATTCCCCAGTGCTCCATAATCATAGGCATATTGATATTAATGGGTGATCCAAGTGTTAACGATTGGTTGCCGATTCTCGACACGATTCTCACGATTTTGGGATTTCTTACTCATCTGACTCTGCTGACATCTATTTTATTTTGGTATCGTAACATGCCTTTCCGTTTAATTGGTGCCAAGGCCAAATTTAAGCTCGAGGTCATTCCTATAATAATTGCAGTAGCCTTTCATGACCTTTTGGTGTTCAATTATGGGTATTTCTGTCTAATACTAGGTTTCATGACATATTTCTATACCATTGCGTACTTCATGCGCGCAACGTATGATATTGGAGGAAAAGACGTATTGTTGGGATTAGTAATGCTGGTTCTTCCTTACTTTCTCAAGGGAGGATTGTTAGTTAGAGGTTTGGGTTTGAGCTTGTGTGTTGTATTATGTTTATATAGATATGTGACGTTTTCTACTCCTGGAGTACCTGTGCATGGTAAAAAGGAGTTGGAGCGGTTGCCTTGCTGACTTATGATGTGGTGGAGGACCAACCCATCTAGAATACAAACCAACGGTACTTCTATGGCTCTTCTCATACGAGATGCTGATAAAAAATGATGGGACTGGACCTTTGTTTCTACTTCACTAAGCCTCTACTACTTTTGCAGTTGTAGTATGTGCTTTGAAGCCAAACTATGGAAATGTCTGTTTTCTCTTTTTGTTATCGCGATGGAGTTTGTGTCAATTTACTAAAATTATCCATATGCCAGTATGCCATATGCCACTGTTAGTTAAATTTGGTTAAACCAAAAACCAAACCGACATAAATCGAACCAAAATTATAATAATCGAACCAAATCGAATTTATTTCAGTTTGGTTTGATTTCACATTTGGCCAAACCGAAAAATCGAATCGAAATTTACAAACCGAACCGAACTGACTGAACGCCCAGCCCTAGACATTTTTGTAAATAAATAAATTGTTCTTAAAATTTATTATGTTAAATACAACAAGTCAAACACTCAATAAAAAATAATTTCATCATAATTAATTTATTATAACTTGAATTCAAACCAAACGACTCCGAAGGACCAAAATAAAGAATTTGTCAAACAGTAAGGACCATTTCGGTCATTTCTCTTATCCCAAGTGTACCTCAAACTATACAAGCCTTTCTTCACTCATTTCAGTTGCCCCTTGTCGTTTTCTGTGTTCATCACCTATATATAAAGCAGTAGACTAGTAGCTTCCCCAAACCTCTACCTTCCATCATGGCCACCCAGTACCATTCCAGTTATGACCCGGAAAACTGCGCCGCCCATTATACATTCCTCCCGGATCAACCCGATTCCGGCCACCGGAAGTCCCTTAAAATCATCTCCGGCATTTTCCTCTCATCTTTCCTTTTGCTTTCTTTAGTCTTCTTTCCGATCCTCAACAACCAGTCACCGGACTTGCAAAGCAACTCTCGTTCGCCGGCGCCGCCGTCAAGAGGTGTTTCTCAGGGAGTTTCCGATAAAACTTTCCGAGATGTCGCCGGTGCTAGTCACGTTTCTTACGCGTGGTCCAATGCTATGCTTAACTGGCAAAGAACTGCTTACCATTTTCAACCTCAAAAAAATTGGATGAATGGTAATTAACTTTCTTATTTTGACTTTTCTGTAATTTCCTATTTATTTGATCTTAAAATTGAAATAAATTATTGATACTTACACCAGTTTTTTTTTTCTTAATGATATTTATGGCTATTGATCTGGTGGGGTATCTTTTGGATTCTGATTGGATGCTATTCTGCAGATCCTAATGGTAAGTTCAAAGTTAATTATCATCACTATTTTCTGTTAGTATTTAATCAATTATATTCTTAAACCATGGATTAAAACGTTAAAGGCAGTAAAATTCTCTCATGAGGTAATTATGGTTTTATTTGATTTAAGCCGATAAGTATCAACCAATCCATGAATGAGCAAATCATTAATTCGGGTGCTTATGTATATCATCTCGATTAATCCTTTTACATTTTACTCAAAAGGAAATATTTCTCCATCCAAAATAATTGATGTTTCACATAATCAAGCGTGATGTTTAATTTTTTTTTTTTTTTAATTTACCCTTGATATATATACCTAATCTCTATAATGATTGTGTCAAATCTAATATGAAAAGAAAATCATAATTACAGATGTTTTAGTCACAATTAATTCATGTTAAAATATCAATAATTTTGATTGGAGGGAGTACTAATTAGGAAAATAATTAAGTTAAATCATTTTCACTATAACATTATTTAGATTAAGGACGAAATAGGGGAGGAATCAATTATCTTATTTTTGTAAATGGATAAGTATTTTGAAATAACAAATTTTAAGAAAACACGACAAGTCAAATATAGTAGGATTGATGGAGTGTATTCTAACCTTTCTAGATATTCATAAAAATTGGTTGAACAAATTTTAATAAACAGGACAAGTGGATGAATTAGGCTTCTTGTTCCAATATAATTGGGATTAACATGAGATCGTGTGACAGCAATGTTTTTTGGTTTTGGGTAATTTTCCAATAAAACTTAAACATATGATTGGTAAGTTTTATACAAGTTTGGAAACCAATCACGTTATGTGGGTCATACTTTTTTGTAGTAATGTAATAATTCCATTAGTTGGGGCCCCACCCAAACTATTTGTCCATCTTTCCACGTGGTCATTTTCTCTTCTTTTATTTTTTTTAAAATGAAGTAGGTTATCTTTGCCGCTTAGCAATTACTATTACCATTTCGAAGTTATAAAAAAATCAATATATATCATATGGATAAAAATATATAACATAAATTTCATGAGTTTATTTATTTAAATTTTAGGGGAGGAGGACATAACATAGTAACATATCACTAGTAAAATTTGTTTACGTAGCTTGTTGAAGATAATCTTAATTATCTAAAAGTCAAAAATAATAACTCTTTCAATAAAAGAAGGTTATCTTTTTGCCGCAAAAAGCATAGCAATTTTGGTACGGAACATATTGAGATTTCGTAGAGTATTTTACAATTCAAATTGCATAGAAGAGTGCAAGTAAAATACATAATGAAATTTGTACTAACGTGAATAAATTGGTTAACAGGTCCACTGTACCACAAGGGATGGTATCATCTTTTTTATCAATACAATCCAGATTCAGCTATTTGGGGAAATATCACATGGGGCCATGCCGTATCCAAGGACTTGATCCACTGGCTCTATTTGCCTTTTGCCATGGTTCCTGATCAATGGTACGATATTAATGGTGTCTGGACTGGATCCGCTACCATCCTACCCGATGGTCAGATCATGATGCTTTATACTGGTGACACTGATGATTATGTGCAAGTGCAAAATCTTGCCTACCCCGCCAACTTATCTGATCCTCTCCTTCTAGACTGGGTCAAGTACAAAGGCAACCCGGTTCTGCTTCCTCCACCCGGCGTTGGTGTCAAGGACTTTAGAGACCCGACCACTGCTTGGGCCGGACCCCAAAATGGGCAATGGCTTTTAACAATCGGGTCTAAGATTGGTAAAACGGGTCTTGCACTTGTTTATGAAACTTCCAACTTCACAAGCTTTAAGTTATTGGATGAAGTGCTGCATGCGGTTCCGGGTACGGGTATGTGGGAGTGTGTGGACTTTTACCCGGTATCGACTGAAAAAACAAACGGGTTGGACACATCATATAACGGCCCGGGTGTAAAGCATGTGTTAAAAGCAAGTTTAGATGACAATAAACACGATCACTATGCTATTGGGACGTATGACTTGGTAAAGAACAAATGGACACCCGATAACCCCGAATTGGATTGTGGAATTGGGTTGAGACTGGACTATGGGAAATATTATGCATCAAAGACTTTTTATGACCCGAAGAAACAACGAAGAGTACTGTGGGGATGGATTGGGGAAACTGACAGTGAATCTGCTGACCTACAGAAGGGATGGGCATCTCTACAGGTATGGACTTCGATTAACACATTGTTTTGTTGTTTTACTTTGCATCATACACAATAATCGTGCGAAATTATATCTATCGGTAGGGAAATTTCTTATTTAGAGAAGTTGTATAATCAATGCATTTGTAGGTGAAGTGAATTGGAATTTTTGTTGAAGTATGTTCTCAATTATATATGAAACATCTCTAATAATTTCGTAATACGAATAATAACAGAGTATTCCAAGGACAGTGCTTTACGACAAGAAGACAGGGACACATCTACTTCAGTGGCCAGTTGAAGAAATTGAAAGCTTAAGAACGAGTGATCCTATTGTTAAGCAAGTCAATCTTCAACCTGGTTCAATTGAGCTACTCCATGTTGACTCAGCTGCAGAGGTTTGTTGCGCGACTTTGTTTAAAATTACAAACTTTATACTTATACGCGCTTTATCTGCAGTCTTAAAACTTGTTGGCTATTGTGCAGTTGGATATAGAAGCCTCATTTGAAGTGGACAGAGTTGCGCTCCAGGGAATAATTGAAGCAGATCATGTAGGATTCAGCTGCTCTACTAGTGGAGGTGCTGCTAGCAGAGGCATTTTGGGACCATTTGGTGTCGTTGTAATTGCTGATCAAACGTTATCTGAGCTAACGCCAGTTTACTTCTACATTTCTAAAGGAGCTGATGGTCGTGCAGAGACTCACTTCTGTGCTGATCAAACTAGGTTTGCTTCTATTTTCTCTATCTGGCACAATTAATTTGTCGTAATAGTCCTTGTAAAATGGAGATGGATAAAAGTAGCGCGTTGTGATCTGATATATGCAGATCCTCAGTGGTTCCGGGAGTTGCTAAACAAGTATATGGTAGTTCAGTACCCGTGTTGGACGGTGAAAAACATTCAATGAGATTATTGGTAAGTGATGATTCCCTTATTTTACCTTTGTTCATATCAAGCTTATATTCAATTCTTTTAGTCTAGTTGGTCCTCAATAATGTATGCTACAAAAGTACTTGGCAGTTGCATTTGAGTAAAAGTTCTATAAACTGAATTTTAGGTGGACCACTCAATTGTGGAGAGCTTTGCTCAAGGAGGAAGAACAGTCATAACATCGCGAATTTATCCAACAAAGGCAGTGAATGGAGCAGCACGACTCTTCGTTTTCAACAATGCCACAGGGGCTAGCGTGACTGCCTCCGTCAAGATTTGGTCACTTGAGTCAGCTAATATTCGATCCTTCCCCTTGCTAGACTTGTAATTCATCAAGCCATATCTTCTTCCTTCTTTTTTTCATTTTAAGGTTATTTCACCTATGTCATCATCAAGAAAGGGAAGAGAGGGAGACTGTAGTGTTATACTCTACCTATTCGCCATTTTAGTGATTTTTCTACTGGACTTCGGCTATTCGCCATAAGGTTTAGTTGTTGTCTAGCAATGTCAGCAGCGGCGGATCTATAGTGTAGTGTATGGGTTCCTGGAAACCGAGTAGGTCTTGGATTTTATGTAAACTAAGAAACTTCAGCAATTACGTACAAATAATTTATTGATTTCGGTTCCCTGGCAGTTACAAAACTGACACGGGCACCTAAAATATTTGGGGCAACGAGAATGACATTTGAGCTTAAGCAGTTGCTTACGTGATTTCGCCGGAGTTTATATAAAGACCGTAAAATCATCAAATCTATGATCGTTTGGTATAGAACTAACTGGTTTGATAAACTTATTTGACGCTCTTCATTTTTCCTCCGATAATTCTTGCATGCATGTGTATAAATAGTGTATAAGAATTGTATAAGATATATTATTAGTCTGTATACATTATACACTGATTCTATATATTTTTTACTTAGTTATTTTTACTAATCCCTAGTTACTTCCCTTTTGTGACTTGAGCCGACAACCTTAAGATTGGAGGTGAATGGCGTTTATCATCCGAGCAACACTGATTATACATTTATTACATGTTTATTTTACACAAAATATAACAATGATTCATCTTCTATATACATACTCTAGGGTTACATAATTTATACAATAATGATACAATTCTATATGCAAGGTCGAATTTAGGAGGGAGTGAGGGTGTTCACTTGAACCAATTTGGTAAAAAAAAAGCACGGTATAAATAAAACATTTTTAAATGTATTATGTATCAATTGTACCCAATCAAAGAGAGGATGAATACAATTGATACAAAATACAAAACAGTTATGCACTAAATAATAAATGCAAAATAAATACAAAAAACAATCCTCTCTCCTCCCTCTTGCGATCTCGCTCGCGTTTCTCCTCCCACTCTCGATCCCACTTGCCTCTTCTCCTAATATGTATTCATTTTGATACAAATTAGTTTGTATTTGTATTTTTTTTCTCCGAAATTCATAAAAAAAAATACAAAAATATAAATGCAGAGCAAACCAAAATATTATTAGGAATCATAATTAGTGAAAATGTAGTTATGGAATCCTTTTAAGGCTTAATGTTTGTTGTTTTTGAAATTTCCCCCTTTTGGAACCCCTTGGCGCAAATTATGAATCCACCTTTATCTATACATATGAATATGATACATTCTTTATACTTATACAGTAATAGTGATACATTTTCTATTCAGCAATGATATAATTTCTATACACATAAATTTAGAGTTGTAAAAAAAGGTCAGCCCAGCCTATCCGACCCAAGTCTTGTGGGCCAAGAAAATTGATGGGCTAAGGCAGGTCGGCCCTTCATTTGAAAGGCCTGAAAAATGATCAATCCAACCCAACCCTAGAAGGGTCGCGGACTAGGCGGGTTAACCCTTATTTTATTTCTTTTCAAACTCAAATTTCTATACATGAGACTATTTTCAAATCAAATATGGGAAACAATGGTGTTGTTTCAATAACACTAGCGAAAAATTTAATGTGATTAACATGTATCTAGGATACTAGATACGCGAGCTACATGTATCTGGTGTGATGCATCCAGATACGTAAACGAGATAAGAGAGTGGCAAGCGAGATGGGTAGGAGGCGAGGGCATGAAATCTTGTCTATGTATCGTAGATACATGCGAATTCACTTGAATAAAGTGCATCTAGAACAATTACACCTAATTTTGAGTCCATGTATCCCAAAATACATGAATCTAGATGCACCAAAATCTAGTAAGATTTGTAATGTTACAACATAGTGTGCATCTAAGTAATTACCTCATACACCGGTGAGATTTATGTTACTTACTATTAAATAAATAGTTTTGACCCATTGACCGACCCTGGCCCGTCCCCAATCAAGACTCAAGGGTTAAGGGCTTATAAGAACTAATTTTAAATGGGCTTGAAAATCCTATCACAACCCTACGCAATTACGGGTTGGGTTGGACCAGCTCCATAAGCTAAGCCCATTTTAACGACTCTACACATAATGGAACAACTGAAAAAAATTACGAAATGAAATTATTTTTAAAACAATAAAGATAATATTTTTTTTGGAGGAAAATTACATAATTACACAACTTAAGATATAATAATCTCTAAAAGTTCCTACCATTTGAATTAATTACAAAAATTTCTTTTTTCCTTCTCTCTCTTCTAACATCCAGATACATCACTCGACCTCTATGAAATACATTACAGCTTTGTTTGTGTACAATGGTTTGATACAAATATTACTATTGATACATAACCCCAATTATTTCAAATCTAAATTTGTATGAATCTGATTTATAATTATATTACTGATACATAACTTATGTATCATTTGCTATGTATTGAGCGAATGAGCAATGTATCCACAAGTTCTGAAAAATCCAAAATTATTATAATTTAAAAAACTTTTGAGATAAGATGTAATTATCGCCTAAATTATTAAGGCTTCTTTACTTTGAACTATTTTTTAAGCTTCTTGAACTATCCGATGTCAATGGTTTCACCCAGATAGCCATTAATAGCAAAGTTCAGGCCCAGTTCATTGGGATGAATTTGGGCCTATATTGTGGACCACGACTCAAAAAATACATAATCCTACACCAGATTGATTGATGATTTCTCATTTTTTTTTATTTTTTATAAATATTTTTTTTCCCGCTAAATTCAAAGTAGTCAAACACTCAAAAATTTTAAACTGATTATCAGAGCTCAAGTTACCTTTTCATTTATTCTATTATTATTATATTATATTAGAGACAAAAAGGAAAAGCTCTCATATTAAATAATAAAAAATATAGAATTGACAGAACCATTTGGACCATTCTTCTCCTCGTTAAAATAGTATACTAATATACTATATACTTTGGGCTCGAATTTATATAAAATTCTGATATATTATTTAATATTCTTCTTTGCTTTTCCTTTTTTGCATTACTTTTTTTTTCTTCCCATTTAAATAAGAATATAAGTTTATGGGTATTATAAAACGGATCCTTATTGAATGTATAAATTGGCAGTACCTGTTTGCTTTACGTAATGTTTGCATACTAATTTCAATATTTCATTGACTTTCTCTTTTCTCTTTCAGTTTGTTATTACTCCTATATTAATTGCACTTGAGACGCCGAGTCTTGTTCTTTTCGGTTTTCGGTAACCTGATAGAATTGGACCATTTCAGAGTCTTTGTATAAAAATAGTAATATAATGTTGAGTAAGTAATGTTGAAATTAATAAGGTAGAGAGATAGTTATGTTGACATTATATTTTATCTACTATTTGATTTTATGTATTAAGTATTTATTGCATATTTTTTTTATTTATAAAGATATCCTCCATATTCTTTAGTTGTGTATGCTTTTAGGGGTAATTCTGTCTAAATACATGCTTATACATGTATAAAAATTCTTTTATTACTAATATCATGGTTTACTATGTATTAATGTGTAAATTTTAGGTTTAACAAACATAAAAATCATATTTGTATGTTGTAACTATAATTTATATAATTGTGTTCCATAACAAACTTTATGTTTGCTATAACTATTAATCTGTATATTTCGATATACATATACATAAAAAATATGTATTTGGGTCTATTTGTATATTTCGATATACAAATGGGTCCTGTATTTGTATATTTGGGTATACAAATGGGTTCTGTATTTGTATATTTCGGTATACAAATGGGTCCTGCATTTGTATATTTCGATCTATTTGTATATTTTGGTACACAAATGGGATGGCAAAAAACATGAAATGTTTGCTGCGAATTACAAATAAAAAAAACTATGACATTAACATTTAATTTGAATTAATAGTTTGCTATTTCATACAATTTTCCCTATTAAGTATATATAAAATGAATTAAATAGATAATAATTTTTATTTAAAAAATTAATAATACTAAAAATAATACTTATATTATTTTCTCTAATACATTCCAACAAACCACCCCTTTTATGCCTAGAAATCATGATGTTATTTTGTTTTGTGCTCAACGACCAATCTTACCATAAAGGAAGCAGCAGAGGCGGAGATGAGTGAACATAATCCCTAATTTTTCAATGTAAATTGTAATTGAATATATTTTTCGATTTTTTATGTGTTAGTAAAATATTTCTTATTGGAAGGACATCCCTTTATATATCTTTTAAAAAAAGTGATAGCTTTGGTTTTAAACCTAAACTTAACCACATTTCCTATTTTGTACAATTAGATTTCCTATAGTCCACTTATATGATTTCCTATTTTGTACAACTTCATGGGTTGAACCAAAACACTTTCTGTCTCACTGATTGAACTACTTAACTATAAGGTCCTTTTTACCCCAAGAGCTTTTTGCCTAAAAAATTGAGGGTCTTTCTGAATCTTAAAGTGCTTTAGAATTCAGCATTCATGTTGGGCTAATGCCTAAAATTTTTAGCCTCACTAAATCTTCATTTGTTTTTATCATAGATTTAAATAATGAATAATTAAGAGCTTTGTTTTCAATTTTTGAATGTGAAAAATTTAAATATATGTAAGCATATTAAATATGAGAAAAAAAATATAAATTTATTATTATTTGATTAAAAATACAATATTTATATATGCTAGTGATGACAGAGATGATTTAGAGTGATAGTGGTAATAGTTGGTAATTAGTGGCTCGTAAAAGTGGTAGTGATAATTGTGATGGAGGTGGTTGATGTTGTAGTGACTGTCATGATGGTGGCGACTAGTAATGGTGGTGGTGATTGTGAAGTTGGTTGATGTTAGTAGTTGGTGATGGCTAAGAATGTTTGGTGGTTGACGATGTGTTGGCATGGTAGTTGGCGATGATGCTAATTGTGATGATGGAGGTAGTTGATAGTAAGGATTAACCGTTGAGATGATAGGTTTATAGTGATGGTGGAGGTGGCAGTGATTGTGATGACAGTGATGGTGGTGGCAAAAGAATATATGGTGATTGACAATGTGTTAATGGTAGGAATTGATTACAGTTAGGGCTGTTCAAAACCAAACCGAAACCGATAACCCAAACTGACAAAAAAGTTATTGGTTTATAGTATTAGGTTATTGGTTTAGCGGTTTTGATAATGGTTTTGATTTTTTTTGTTATCGGGTTATCGGTCCTTAACGGTTTGAAGTTTTTTCTTAACGGGTTAAAACCAATAACCCGATAGTATATTAAATAATTATATTTATACCATTTTGTATATAAAGTTCTCGACTTAGAGTTTGATTTCCTACTTTTATTTTTGGTCGTCTCAAACACTTGGTTATTCTACAATGTAAAAGTGTTTGCTTTTGAGCAAGATGTAACTTGTGAACTCATGTGCATGGTTTATTTGGTTTGTCACCTTGTTTCTAAGTGATTTTCAATGTTTTATTTTTGTGTTAAATCTTAACGGTTAAACAGATAACCGAACCGATAACAATCAAAAACCGATAAATCAATAACCGATAAGTCAATATCTTAATGGTTCTATAACGGTTTAGCATCTCTACAAACCGATAACCAATAAGACAACCTGATAAACTTCAAAATCGAACCGAATCGACCGATACGCAGCCCTAATTACAGTAGTGATAGTGATTGACAGTTGTAATGATGAGGGCAATGAATATAATTATAATGATAAGGTGGTACGAATAGTAGCAGTTCATGGTTGGCAGCAATTGTGGTTGTTAGTAGTAGTTGTGATGACGGAGGCGAATGGTGATTGACGATGGTAATAATGGTGAAGGTTTTGATGATAGATGTAGTTAGTGGCAGTGACGGATGGCTATAAACAAAATAGTGACAAATATTATCTATACAAGATATTGTTTAATAATATTAAATTTTTGTTTAAGATCTTAATAATTAAGATCTATTTAAATCAATTAAGTACTTAAATCTAAAAATTAATATTTTTAATAATTTAAGATTTAAAGCATTCAAATTTTCATTAAGGGCAAATAAACAAAGCCTCGATATCCTTCCCACGACTACTATAATCAAATATGGCGTTGTTTTATAAGAGTTGAAGAGGAGGGCCATAAGCATGTGGATGAACCTTATTTTGTTACTATTCCAACGATATTTCAATTCTCACTTAAAATAATGATGATTGCTAGTATATTTCATTGCTTGATTTATTTATAATCACATACGAGTAAGTATTTTTTTGTATATCATGTGTCTTTTAGATGAATATACAGTCACACATCATTATATTGATAATATTTGTTTGAAATTTTTATGATTGTTTTAATAAGGTATTGTTATATATATATAGAGAGAGATCTCATTTAATTATTAGAAACAAATATACACAAGAAATTAGTTTAATAACTTTGAATATCAAAACGAAAAAGTGTATTTATCAACCAATTTAATTGAAAAAGAATTGCAAATTTATGCACTCAATATTTATGTTTTGCTTTATTATTATTAGGGGGAACCATCGGTGGCCCCCTAAACTTGGCACCAATTTTCACTTAGACACCTCAAATAGGCTTTGTTCATTTTAAACACCTCAAGTAGGGGTCCGGTGTATAATTTTGACACTTTTTGTATTTTCAAAATCGCATATTAAGTGCGTACATCCAGATGCTCTTATGTGGAAAAACAAATGAATTGATATGTGACACGTGGAAATTTTAATTATTTTTTAAAGACTCAATTTTACCTTCTTTTTTCATTTATTCCAGATCCCAAACCCCATGACCTCACCTCTTTTCTTCTTCTTCTTGCGTCTGGATGTACGCACTTAATATGCGATTTTGAAAATACAAAAAGTGTCAAAATTATACAACAGACCCCTACTTGAGGTGTTTAAAATGAACAAAGCATACTTGAGGTGTCTAAATGAAAATTGGTGCCAAGTTTAGGGGGCCACCGATGGATTCCCCTTATTATTATGAGTGACCGAACTTCTTTCTAGGATAGTTGAGCTGAACGGTGAAAAGTTCTTAAGGATACGTAAACCTTTAATATACTATTCGTGTTGATTGATGTTTACTTCTCATTCTTTTGATGATGTTTAACGGTTGCAAACGTTAGTCAAACTACAAATTCTAGTTTTACTTAAAAAAGTAAATTAGAATTGAAAGAATTAATTATTGAGAATGGAAGGTGTTAACCCTTGCTTAATAAGTTCACATAGAATATATGAGGAATTTACATGGCTTAATTAAATATCATCGGCTATATTTATCACCTTAATATATATATATAATAGTTGAATGAAAGATCATTCAACTGTTGAATAATATTGAACGATGTGGGTAGATATCATTGTACACTAGAACAACCTGGTAAGATCTATATCGATGGTATAGGCATATTCAAAATTTTGAGATGATAGGTGTTATTACGAAAAGATGGATTTAGGATATAAATTTGATCAGTTTGACATTTAGTTTCTTATCACTGAAATCATTAAAAAATTTAAATTACAGGTCTAATATTATTTTTATCTATCCAAACCACTTAAAGAGGTGTTACCCAATTTTAGAAAGGAAAATAAAAGCAAATAGATAAATGTGATGTCCCGGTCGGTCATTTTTAGAATTTTTTGTGAATTTACCCTTTTTCCCCTCCTGATATCGCTCCCGAATCTTTTATAATTCAGTTTGAAAAGTTGGTTTTGAACTTTGAGCTAATATGAGAATTTTGTAAGCTTTGGGTTTGAAAGGTTAAGTTGTTAAGAAAGTGGTTTTCGGTGCCTTTTGGAGTTTCGAGTGTTGGAATAGAATTCTGTAGATTCCATCAGTCCCAGAACGTGAAATCTGATCAGTGAGAGTTGTTAATTTCAAATTCGGAGCCTTTTTGAGGATTTGAGGTCTCAAGTTGTAAAACTGTGGAAATTCAGCCTTTGGGCTGACTTTAGTTAACATTCGAGGTTCGGATGCTCGAAAAAGAATTTCAAGAGTTCTATTGGATTCGGGGGATGATTTTAGG
Organism: Solanum bulbocastanum; assembly: GCA_037074985.1. Taxonomy (NCBI): domain Eukaryota; kingdom Viridiplantae; phylum Streptophyta; class Magnoliopsida; order Solanales; family Solanaceae; genus Solanum; species Solanum bulbocastanum. Next base: position 38,256,752 of record CM073599.1, read on the forward strand.
CCTAGGTGAGGTCTTGGTTGATTTTTGAGAGATCCCGAGCTTGTTCTAACCCTTTTGGGTGTTGAGTTAGTTTCTTATGGTTTTCACGAATGTTGGATTAAAGAGACCTCAAATTCATGTTCGACAATATAATTGAATCCAGAACATCGAGTATATTTGATTTCCCTATGTGATTTGAGTGTACGAGGTTTCGAATGAATTTCGAGGGTCCTTTCGATGTTTTGAGAGTTGACGGAGTTGCTGGTGTCTGCAGGCCTTGCAATTACGAAGGTCCATCGCTTAAGCGACCTTAGCGCGACCTTCGCAAAAGCAAGAGCCTCTTGCTTAAGCAAGATTCACAAAAGTGAAGGGGGATTCGCTTTTGCGAGATGCACCTTTACAAGCGAACCCCGAGTTGCTTTTGTGACATCAGAGTGGGGTTTTGACCTGCAATTTTTGTGGTTTAAGCCCCATTTTTTATTTTTGATCTTGGGGAACCCTTGGTGGTAATTTTTGAAAGGTTTTATTGTGCTAAATCATTTGGGTAAACTTTCATGATCCCAAACCTTCATTTTCCTTTGGTTATTTATGAATTCTAACATCAAAAATTAAGATTTTGATTGGTAAATGACAAGGTTTTCAAGAACTCAAGTTCTTAACTAAAATGAAGATTGTGAATTGATTTTGAGTCCTTTTTCGAAATCTTCCCCAATGAGTTCCTAAAGCCTTGAGTAATGTTTTCAAGTATTAAGTTTCAGATTCAAACCTTATTTTTTAAATTGGGTTTTGAGTTGATTGACCCATTTTTCAAAGTAAATGATGTGGGTATTGTTGTTTCTGGAAAGTGATTGTGAATACTTACATGTGTATAATTGTGTGACTTTGGAAGTGATTCAGAAAAGGAAGTCTAAACTATTGGAGTGATTATTAATTGATTTAATTAAGGCAAGTGATCTCTAAAACCTTATATTCTAGAAAAATTCATGTATTCTCTTTGTTGTATTGTGTGTTGAGAGTAATGAAAATAAGGAGAAGCGATAATTGTCCACTTGATTGTAACGATCGGGTTCCGCCGTTATAGAAAAGCCAATGGAAAATTTTTTTGGGTCTGAAAACTTTTTCGTACTAACTTGAAATTTCCCAACCTAGTTCAAATTTGAATGAAATCGAAGTCATTAAAGTCTAGGGAAATCTTGTAGCAATTTGGTGATCTAATTATGATTTTGATCACATGAGTAGATATCTAACGTGTTAAGGAAGCCATACGACTTTACAGAATTGAATTTAGGTGAGTAGAACTTCCGAAATTGATCTTAGCATGAACTGGTAGTTTCTGAGTGTCGTTGGTTGAAGGCGTGTTGTGAAATAGGGATATTGGAATTATTAAAATAGCTCACTGTTTCGTGTAAGCCACTTTGACGGGGATATCTGCCGCTAGGGCGGGGCCGCTGTGGCAGGCCAGACACGACTTAAAGTCGTAAATAAACCCCAAAAACGTTTTATTCTGTAATTTTCGAACTTGAGAGCTAAGGAACTAACCCAGAGCTTTTCTTGACAGTTTTCCACCACTCTTAAGGCAAAATGTAATATTTTCACTCCCCGAATCTATTTTTTGATCCGTCGAACGTAATCTAATGGGTAATTATCGATGGGAAAGGATTTTGATTAGAATTTATGATGGGAACAACTCTAATTGGGAGATTGGGATCATGGGTATGATCTAGGGTTGTTAGGATTGTTAGTAATTCGGATAATTAGTGATTGTTTATTGATTCTCGTATTATATTGATTGTTTGTAGACCAAGAATAAGCGGAACAAATTCGAAAAAGAAAGGATCAAGTTTCTTAGGGTTTCAAGCTTAATTCGAGGTAGGTGATGGTTGTAATTCTATGATTGTGTGATGTATGTTTGTTCTTGTTTCATTATGATACATGTATGTATGTATGTAAATGTTGCATTATTAATCACATTAATTGTAAAATGAGGATATATGAATGATAATTGTCATGAATCATGCTTTGATTGTATGATTATGAGAATGTACTTTGTGATTGTAATTGTTATTGTGGCTTGTTAAATGGATCGGATGTTGTGTTCCGACACACTAAATTGGATCAGTTGCCACATTTCAACATAATAATGAGATCGGTTGTCACATTCCGGCATAATAATTGGATCGGGTACCACATTCCGGTATGCTAATTGGTTTGGTTTGGGTTCCATGAGTTGACATAATTGTGTATCTTGAGAAATGTGAAAGTGTACCTTGTTCGTAATTATTGATAATATTGTATATGTTTGATATATGCGTGCGATTATATAGTTGTAATGGCTTATGTATGTTACACTTCGTGGGATAGCCGTGTGATCCTACCAGTACACTATAGTTGTATACTGATATTGCACTTGCTCTTTCTTTGTTGAGTGCAGGGCATCTTCAGGCGGCTGTTGACAGACCTCGCTTAAAAGATCAGTGATCGCAATCGAATTTAAGGGTGAGCTAGTTCTTCTAGGATGCCATGAGTTTTCTTCTTGTCTATGTCCACATTTCAGACATAGATTTGCTATTTGGGTCTATGTCCATATTCCGAACGTAGATTTTCTAGTTGGTTATTAGTTTATTTGTTTAGGATTGTAACCCTTCTTGTTTAGACTTTGGTTTATTGTTAGAGTTTTGGTATATTGACTTTCAGGTTCTAGGTGTATTTTCCACATTGTTTAGTTGTTAGATATTTTGAAAGTTTATGGGAACTTCAGTTTTTAGCTATTTAACTTGTTTTCGTAGCTTAAATGCTTTAGGCTTTGGTTTAGTTGCTTAGTTTGGGTTGTAGTAGTGGTTCTCCCACCGAAGGGTTAGTGTAGGTGCTAATCACGACGGTCTAGGTCGTGACAAAATTGGTATCAGAGTCTAGGTTCGCTGATCTCGATGTACCAAAACGAGTCTAATAGGGTCTTGCGGAACGGTACAGAAACGTCTGTACTTTTCTTCGAAAGGCAATAGGACTTTAGAAAATCTCTCTGTTTTCTCTTGTCTCGTTTCGTGCTATAACTTGAATACGATTGGTATCTGTCAATTCAAATTGGTATCTAACCTCATTCAATCTTCTGTCCGCAGATGGTTAACACTAGATTCAAATATGTCAGGCCCGTAACTCCCGTCAATACTCCAGCTGAGGAATCTACAGCGAAAGGTTACAGTTGAGGCAGGGGTAAAGAAAGAGCTAGGGGTAGAGGCCAAGGAATGGCAACATATGTTAGGGATGGAGCACCGGTTGGAGATGTTCCTAGAAATGAGGCCCATCCTGCACATCATGAAGACATAGAGGAGAATGTTGAGGTTGAAAATGTTGAGGATGTTGGGCAAGAGGAAGAGGTGTGGGCTGAGACTACATGTATTCCTCATTTGGACCCAGTGTTAGCTCAACGAATCATCTCATTTTTGAAAGGGTTGGTTGGTTCTGGAGTGCTTCCCTTTGTTCAAGTAACTCAAGCTCATACTAATCCCCATGTTGCTAGCACTGCGCCCAAGGTGGATGGGACTGGAGATAATGATACTTTCTTCTGTCCTTTGCTGGATTCTGTTATGCCTAGTAATGAGCATAAATGTTGACTAAGTTTTTAAAGTTAAAGCCTTCTGTATTTCTTGGTTTTGAGAGTGAGGATGTTTATGAGTTTATCTTAGATTACTATGAGAGGTTTCATAAGTTGGGAATTATCCATTAACACGGGTTGAGTTCGTGACTTTTCAACTTCAAGGTGAGGCAAAGTAATGGTGGAGAGCTTATGTGGAGTGCAGATCTTCCACTTTACCCCCACTCTCTTGGACCCAATTTCATGCTCTATTTTTGGAGAAATATGTGCCTAGGACTTTAAGGGATCGTAAGAAGGATGAGTTCATGGCTTTGGAGAAAGGTGGTATGTCTGTAGCTGCTTATGAGGCCAAGTTCCATACTTTGTCTAGATATGTTACTCAATTGGTGACTACTGAGGAGCAGAGGATCCGTTTATTTATTAGGGGACTAAATTATAAGTTGCAGGTATTATCTGTTCTTATGACCTCTATAGGGAGGAACTTTAATGTGGTAACTGACTTTGTTAAGAAAGTAAAGGGGGTAACGCGAGACAGTCAGACTAAGGCAATGGCTAAAAGGGTCAAGAACTCGGGCAACTTTCAAGGTTCTTACTTTGGGGGGTCTGTAAGGCCAACGCTTGCAGCCAAGCCAATTCAGTCTGCTATGCCCGCCTCTATAGGTAATTACTCGGAAACTCTATCTCATAATTTAATTTAGGATAACCAGGGAGTTGTGCCTTCGATGGGCAACAAATCATCTTTTGATCGTACTTGCTACAATTGTGGAGAACCCGGGCATATGATGAGAGATTGTCTCCACCCACGTGTGTTGGATTCCACACAACAGACTAAAGTAGGTACCCGCAGAAAATGGTAATAATAGTCGAGGGCATCCACAAGGTGGACGAGGAGGTAATAAGCAAGGCTGTGGAGGTATAGGGAATAATAACACAGGAAGGGGTAACGTGCAACCAGGCAGGAAAGTAGCTCGTCAATATGATAGGGCTCAGTGTTATGCCTTTTTGGACAAGAATGAGGCAGAAGCGTCTCACGCAGTGATCACGGGTACTATTTTTTATCTGTGATCGGATGAGTAATGTGTTATTTGATCCGAGTTCTACTTATTCATATGTATCCGTACGATTTGCCTCAAAATTTGCTATGATTTATGATATACTTAATGCTCCCATTCATGTTTCTACCCCAGTTGGAGAGTCAGCCATATTCACTCATGTCTATCGTGCTTGTCCTATTTTGTTTATAGGTTTTCAGACTTTGGCTGATTTGGTGATTTTGGATATGATTGATTTTGATATAATCTTAGGCATGACTTAGTTGTCTCCCTATTATGTTGTGCTTAATTGTAATACTAAGTCTGTAACTCTAGAAATTACAGAAAGGAAAAAATTATAGTGGAAAGGGGTGTACAAGCCTAAGCAAGCTAAGATCATATCCTCAATTCGAGCTAGAAAATTGAAAGGGCAAGGTTGTTTGGCTTATTTGGCTAATATTAAGGATGTTGAGATTGAGACTTTATCTATTGAGTCTATTCATGTGGTGTCCGAATTTAGAGAAGTGTTTCCTAATGACTTGTCTGGTACGCCTCCGGATAGATATATAAACTTCTGCATTGATTTAGAACCTAGTACCTGCCTCATTTCTATCCGTCCATATCGCATGGCTCCAACAAAATTAGGAGAGCTTAAGGCTCAAATCCAAGAGCTTTTTGATAAGAGATTTATTCATCCTAGTCTTTCCCATGAGGTGCTACAATTTTGTTTGTTAAGGAAAAAGATGACAGTATGAGAATGTGTATAGACTACCGACAATTTAATAGGGCCACTATCCGAAACAAGTATCCTTTGCCTCGAATAAATAATCTTTTTGACCAATTACAAGGTGCATCAGTTTTCTCCAAAATTGATCTAAGATCTGGCCACCATCAGTTGAAAATTAGGCCTGAGAATATGCCCAAGACGACGTTTAGAACGCGCTATGGGCACTATGAGTTTCTAGTTATGTCTTTTGGATTGACTAACGTGCTGCAGCTTTCATGAGTTTGATGAATGGGGTGTTCAAGACATTTCTTGATTCATTCGTCATAGTATTTATTGATGATATTTTGATTTATTTGAAAAGTGAGGAAGAACATGCAGACCATCTTCGTATTGTTTTTGATGTTCTTGGGAAACAAAGGTTGTATGCTAAATTTTCTAAGTGTGAATTTTAGTTGACTTTTATTGTATTTTTGGGACATATTGTTTCAAAAGAAGGGGTAATGGTAGATCCCCAAAAAATTGATGCGGTTAAAAATTGGATTTAGCCTAGCTTTATGACGGAAGTTAGGAGTTTTGTGGAGCTCGCTAGCCATTATCGTCGATTTGTGAAGAACTTTGTTTCTATTTCCACTCACTTGACTTATTTGACCAAAAATGGTACTATTTAAATAGACTGAAAAATGTGAGGAGAGCTTCCAAAAGCTCAAGAGTCTTTTGACCACCGCAACCATCCTAGCATTACCGGTTGAAGGTAAGGATTTTATTGTTTATTGTGATGTTTCACATTCTGGTTTGGGTGTTGTGTTGATGCAGGATAATAATGTTATAGCTTATGCATCATATCAATTGAAGGTGTATGAGAGGAATTACCCAATGCATGATTTAGAGTTGGCAGTGGTAGTGTTTGCTCTTAAGATCTGTCGGCATTATCTTTATGGTGTTAAGTGCGAAGTGTTTACTGATCATCGTAGTTTGCAGCATGTGTTCACTCAAAAAGATTTGTATTTGAGACAGCGAAGGTGGATATAGTTACTCAAGAATTATGATGTTACCATTCAATACTATCCGGATAAGGCTAGTGTAGTGCCAGACTCTTTGAGTCTAAAAACGGTGAGTATGGGTAGTTTAGCTTGCTTAAGTGTAACCAAACGACCTTTGGCTAAGGAAATTCAGACCTTGGAGTCTAAATTCATGCAATTGGTTATATTAGAAAAAGGTGAGGTGTTAGCTAGCATTGCAATGAGGGCCACATTCATTGAAGAGATCAAGGCCAAACAATCTGAAGATGAGAACTTAAATGAACTTAAGAAGAAGACTGCGATTGGTAAGGCACAAGAGACCACTCTTGATGCAGAAGGTGTTCTCAGTTTTAAAGGAAGAATTTGTGTTCCTCAAGTTGATAACTTAATTCAAAAATTATTGACAGAATCTCATGGCTCGCGATATTCTATTCATCCGGGTGTGACCAAGATTTGAAACGAATTTACTAGTGGCCGAGCATGAAAAATGATACAGCGAGTTTATGTCTAAGTGTCAAAATTACCAACAAGTAAAGTATGAATATCAAAGGCCTGCAGGTTTCTTCAAACGAATATCAATTCCGAAATGGAAGTGGGAGAGGATAGCCATGGATTTTGTGGTTGGTCTTCCCAAAACTTTGAGAAAGTTTGATTTTATTTGAGTAGTGGTTGATAGATTGACTAACTCAGCCCATTTTATTCCGGTAAGAATAGATTATAATGCTGAACAATTGGCTAAAGTATATGTGAAAGAGATAGTGAGGTTGCATGGGGTACCACTTTCTATCATCTCAGACCGTGGTACCTAATTCACATCCAATTTTTAAAGGAAGTTAGATGATGATTGAGCGCAACTCACTTTTAGTACAACTTTTCATCCGCAGATGGACAGGCAGTCAGAAAGGACTATTCAAGTGTTAGAAGACATATTGAGGGCATGTGTGATTGATTTTGGAGGACATTGGGATAAATTCATACCTATGTGTGAGTTCTCTTATAATAATAATTATCACTCTAATATTGATATGACACCATTTGAGACACTTTATGAAAGGGGATGTAGATCTCTCATAGGATGGTTTGAGGTTGGAGATTTGAAATCTTTGGGGGTTGATTTAGTGAAGAATGCTCAAGATAAGGTGAAAAGTATTCAAGTTAAGCTATTAGCCGCCCAAAGTAGACAGAAGAAGTATGCAGACCATAAGGTAAAAGATATAAATTTTCAGAATGGTGAGAATGTTCTTTTTAAGGTATCACCCATGAAAGGGGTGATAAGATTTGGCAAGAAAGGCAAGCTAAGTCCACGATACATTAGTCCCTTGTAGGATTCAATTGTGTTAGACAAAGACCTTCAATATGAGGAGGAGCCGATTATAATTCTTGATCGTGATGTGCATAAGCTGAGGACCAAGAAGATTAAGTCCGTGAAAGTTCAATTGAAGCATCATTCAGTTGAGGAATCTACTTGGGAAATCGAGAGGGACATGCGAGACAAGTATCCCCAGTTGTTCGTCGATTCAGTAACTACTCATTTTCTTCCTTAAATTATTTTTCGTACGTTTGTCACTTGGGGACGAGTGATGGGTAAATTGGTATATATTGTAACAATCGAATTCTGCCGTTATAGTAAAGCCAAAGGGAAAATTTTTTGGGCTGAAAACTTTTCCGTAGTAACTTGAAATTTTCAAACCAAGTCCAGATTTGGACGAAATCGGAGTCATTAAAGTCTAGGGAAATCTGGTAGCAATTGAGTGATCTAATTATGATTTTGATCACATGAGTAGATAGCTAACGCGTTAAGGAACCTGTACGACTTTACGGAATTGAATTCGGGTGAGTAGAACTCCTAAAATTGATCTTAGCGTGAACGAATAGTTTCTGAGTGTCGTTGGTTGAAGGCGTGTTGTGAAATGGGGGTATTGAAATTATTAAAATAACTCACTGTTTTGTGCAAGCCGCTTAGACAGGATTTTTGCTGCCATGAAGAGGCCGCTGTAGCGGGGTTAGGATCGTTGTGGCGGGCCAGACGCGACTTAAAGTCGTAAATAAACCCCAAAACATTTTATGCTGCAATTTTCGAACTTGAGAGCTAAGGAACGAACCCAATGCTTTTCTTGACAGTTTTCCACCACTCTTAAGGCTAAAGGTAAGATTTTCACTCCCCAAATCCTTTTTTCGATCCGTAGAACATAATCTAATGAGTAATTATTGATGGGGAAGGATTTTGATCTAGAAGTTATGATGGGAACAACTCTAATTGGGAGATTGGGATCATGGGTATGATCTAGGATTGTTAGGATTGTTAGTAATCCGAGTAATTAGTGATTGTTTATTGATTTTCGTATTATATTAATTGTTTGTAGACCAAGAACAAGCGGAACGAATCTGGAAAGGGAATGATCAAGTTTCTTAGGGTGTCAAGCTTGTTTCGAGGTAGGTGGTAGTTGTGATTCTATGATTGTGTGATGCATGTTTGTTCTTGCTTCATTATGATACATTTATGTATGTGAATGTTGAATTATTGATCACATTAATTGTAAATGAGGATATATGAATGATGATTGCTAGGAATCATGACTGTTTACATCCCTATTTTATTCAAATAGGTCGAAACGTTGTACTAACTCAAAAAAAAAAATCAATTAAGTCGATTTTAAATTTTTTTAAAGAATAAACGAATTTTAAAGAAGTCGCCACCTAATTTTAGGAAAAAATAGGAAACCATTTAAGTGATCTACAAAACCATTAGATTGTAGGTAAGGGGTTCAAGTTATTTCAAAGGGAAAGTGTTAGGCATCCTTTGAAATCCACAAATGTTGGTTCTGATTGAATTCACTTTTTCAAATTGAGAAGGAGATAAAAATAAATATGCAAGTATAATAAATAAGTAATATACACGAATAATAAAATAAAACAATAATAAGGAACAATAATAAATAAAAATTATAATTCGAACTCTGTTTCGAATAGCTTAAATGGAAAACAGTTTCGCATACCTGTAAAGACACTTAGTAAAAATGTTAGTACTAAATAAATATGAATAAAAATGAATAACTCAAATGATAACTTAAAAATAAAATCCGTCTTATTAACATGGAAGGCCTTGAAAATCGACAGTAATTTCTTCATCTCAGCCAATTTTAACATACAATATATATAAATTTAAACTAAATTTTCATCTTTTACAATGAGGAGGCCTCGAAAATCGAAGGAGAGATTTTTTCATTAACCAAAACTAACAGATAAAAAATATAAAATCATGCAAAAACTTGTAGAAAGACAACATAATGAAAACTACCACCTTAAATTATATCAACGTAATAAAGTAACATTAATAACAATTGATAATGAATAGGCACAAAATTAGTAACAACTTATTTAAAGAAGAGCAAGTTACAACAATCCAAAAGTGCAACAAATAAAACAATGGCAAACAACCCAATAGCCATAATGGTAAATAATTTATTTGTTTTTTTTTTTAGCGAAACAGACAAAGTAAAGTAAATAAAATAAATCATAAGCAAAATAATGTAAAACTCACTAGAACAAAGTTTTCTATCAACATAATTACTAAAATTTATCAACTAATGCAAAAAATAATCATTAAATCAACAATAAAGCATTAACAAAAGTCATCGGACAACTAATAATAATCACTACAATTAACCCCAAAATAATGTATCGTCAAATCAAAATCCAAAGTGATTACAATAATTAGATTTAAGATTAGAACATATATGAGTATCAATCAACAATAAATAAAACTAAACTAAAGAAAGAAACTAATCACTAGAGGAGTTTTCTTATTTGTCAAAGTGTTGAGGCTTCGCCGGAGTTCTTGGAGTGTTCCGGAAATGGAACTATTGTTGTTGTTATTTGTTGATTTGCTGGTCTGGGAGCTCGAGAACTGGTTGTCGTTCATCATAGATCCAAAGCACCTGTAAAAAAGAAGGAGAAAACGTGAAAGGGAAAGGGGAAAGGCGAAAGGGGAAAACCATTGGTTGCCGGAGCTTAAAGCTCGCAGCGGTTCTGGTTGTTGTTCTTGTTTGCCGGTTAAAATGGGTGAAAGAGAAGGTGGGGGCAGGTTCGGTTGGAGCTGGAGAAAATGTGGTATGTTTTGACTTATTGAATAAATAAAACTTAAAAGTTAAGAATCTTGAAAATGTTAGGCCAAAATTGGATATTAAGAATGATTTGATTATATGATTATGAGAATGTACTTTGTGATTGTAATTGTGATTGTGGCTTGTTGAATGGATCGGGTTTTGCGTTCCGATACACTAACTTGGATCGGTTGTTACATTCTGACATAATTATGGGATCAGTTGCCACATTCTGACATAATCATTGGATCGGTTATCACGTTCCGATATGCTAACTGTTTGGATTTCATGAGAGGACCAATGAGTTGACATAATTGTGTATCTTGAGAAATGTGAAACTGTACCTTGTTCATAATTATTGATAATATTGTATATGTTCAATATATGCATGTGATTATATTATTGTAATGGCTTATGTATGTTACACTTAGTGGGATAGCCGTGTGATCCTACCAGTACACTGTGGTTGTGTACTGATACTGCACTTGCTCTTTCTTTGTTGAGTACAAAGCATTTTCAGGCGGCTATTGACAAACCTCGCTTAGAAGATCAGTGATCACCAATCGAATTCAATGGTGAGCCAGTTCTTCCAGGTTGCCATGAGTTCTCTTCCTGTCTATGTCCACATTTCAGACGTAGATTTTCTAGTTGGTTATTAGTTGATTAGTTTGGGGTTGTAACCCTTCTTGTTTAGACTTTGGTTCATTGTTAGAGTTTTGGCACATTGACTTTCAGGTTTTAGGTGTATTTTCCACATTGTTTAGTTGTTTGATCTTTTGGAAGTTTATGGAAACCTTTAATTTTTAGCTATTTAACTTGCTTCCATAACTTAAATGTTTTAGTCTTTGGTTTAGTTGCTTGGTTTGGATTGTAGTAGTGGTTCTCCCACCGGAAGGTTAGTGTGGTGCTAATCACGATGGTTTGGATCGTGACATTGATAAATCTTAATGAATAAAAAAGGTTGAAATTGAAAGGGCTATGTGATAAACATGATGATGTGAATTGTCTTGTTGTGACCCTTATTGATTGATTGATGAAATGCTTGACAACATGAATGTGGACTTGAATGGCATAAATTGTTATCTCTTCCGTGTGGTGGGATATTGCTTGTGTGCATTGATTATTGAACACGATGATGAGTCATGTGATAGTTTGATGCCGAGGTCATTTTCAGAAAGTGTTATGATGTCAAGGTCATTGTCGGTGAGTGATATAAAGCCAATGGGAAATGGTTTTGGCTAGTGATATAGAGTTGATGGGAAATGGTTTAGACTAGTGATTTGATATAAAGTTGACGGGAAATGGTTTCGTCTAGTGATTTGATATAAAACCGATAGAAAATGATTCCAACTAGTGACTTGATATAACGTCGATGGAAAATGTTTCCGGCTAGTGAGATTGTACGATGAAAAATGATTCTAGTGAGAGATTGATTATTGTGACTTGACGCATTTGATTCTTATATGTGACTTGCTTGTAATTATAATTGATGTATCTGTTACGTGCAACTGATCTACTTGATATTGAGATTGACTTACTTAATTTGTTTGATTGTTGATTTGTGAATATTGGGCCTTGTGAGTCGTGTATTATAGAACTGTTAGGTTGAACTGATTTTTGTGTAGGTTGTAGTTTGAGGAGGACGATTGGAGTGTAAGGGGTACTTGATTTCTAGCTAGATGCCTTGTTTATTATGTTGCTTGTTGGGTACCGTGTTGTTGGTACTCATCCCTTGCTTCTACACTTGTATAGCTTTCGAGTTCGGACCTGTGTAATCTCTTCATCTTCTTCTGATTTCGAGGCCTGTCAAGAATTTGGTGAGGTAGCTGCTTGTCTCTTCGGCGGACCCTTCTTTTTATTTTCTTTATGCTTTGTTCTATTTGAGAAACAAAGATTGAGACTTGTACTTATTTCTTAACTCCGCACTTTATGAATTAGTGATTTGTACACGTGACAACCATATTTTGGAGGGTTTTGATAGAAGGAATAAGTTTTCCCGCTTTATCTTGTTCTTGCTTTATATTTCCACATTTCTTTCATTTTCATTGGATTGAGACTGACTTTTCTTAATAGGAATAGACAAATGTTATTACGTGTGTTTTAAATCGTGACTATAAAATATTCCAACTTCTAACCTCACTTAGAGAAATGCACTCAATCATCATCATATAACATTATATAATACTTTGAGTGTATATTCCACATCTATATTTAAATATTTATTTAAAAATATAACACTTTTATATTTAATTTCAGAAGAAGAACATAGATTCACGTAAACATGGTGACCCTCTCCTGAATACACCCTGATTGATGGGGGTATCTGGTAGAGACTAACCACCAGGAGGGAAAACAGAAAATAGTTTAGGTCTTTACATCGAGCTTTTGGCCTAAATCATCCTTAAACTACATCCTTAAAATATCATTCTTAACAGAAAAATCCTTCAAGTATTTAAAAGTGAACAATTTTAATCTTTCTACTTGAATTTATCAGAAAACTAATAGATTCCACAAAAATTAGTCATCCCTTCGTAATTATTATTCTTAGATACGCCAAAAATTCTATTGTGAACTTTTTCGGTAATTGAGTTTAACATCATGCAAAATCTTTTAATTTGACAGTTTTTTTCATTTATTTTTCATGTAAATTTATATTAAAAATATTATTAGTTGAAATATGTTTCTTCTCAATTGAATATGCTAGAAGCGGCATTTGTTGGAGACTTCCGCTTCTAATAATGTAGAATGAAACTCAAATGCGAGACATAATCAATATTTTGATCACTTCAATATCAGATTGACCCCAAAATTTATTGATCTAAAATGCAATTTGGCTATGTAAAAGGTAAAAATAATTAAGCTCCAGCTTCTTTCTGTTACTAAATGAGCAAATCACGTATCCTCACACTTTTCAAACTTTTTTTTTTGTTTCCGTAAGCATTAGTGTCTAAGATTTTTAATATTTTTTTCAGGAACTTCTAATAGCAAGTAATGAAATTATGCAGGAAAACTTTTGTTGATAGTCACGTGAACTGCTCATATTTTTGTAGGATCCCTTAGTTGCTTGACGATATCTAACAGAAGGATGAAAATTGTTCGCTTTTAAATATTTGAAGAATGTTTTCTGCTAAGAATGATATTTTAAGGATTTAGTTAAAATTAGGAATATAATTTAAGAATGTTTTTGGCCAAAAACTGTTTACCTCCATTGTTAAAAATAGTTAACCTTTACATTAAGACTTCAGTATAAAAAAATTTCTTGTAAATCTTTTAAGGAATAAGATTCGATAGAAAGTAGAGTAAATTATCCATATCTCGCTATATTTTTTGTGGGATTCAATTCTAATTTGTTTGGTTATTATAATTGTCCATGATCGTGTTGCACTAATTATAAGGTGTAATTTGAGCGGATCGATATATTTTTCGTATTTTTAATTTAAGATTACAATTCTTTTTTCATTTTATTAAATTTCGTGTCAAATCAAAATATGTCAAACTAATTAAAACGACAAAAATAAGGAAAAATCCTATTAGAGATCGTTTGAAATAACTTTAAAAAGTAGTTTTCAAGTCAAAAATAAAAAGTCAAACTTAAATGATTTTTAAGTAAAAATATATAAAGTAGGGGAGACGTACTTTTGGTTTTTGACTTATTTTAAGTCATTTTTGACCTTGACATACCATTCGTAAATTATTTTAAGTCATTTTTGACTCATTTTAAGTTATTTTTTATATTTGTCAAATACTTGAAGAAGTCAAAAGCTGAACTAAAAATATGTTTGACCAACTTTTAATCCAATCTAAGCACCCTCTTGCTCCCTCCGTCCTTCTGTCCCATTTTATGTGGCACCCTTTTTTTTAGCCTGTCTCAAAAAGAATGTCACCTTATTATAATTTTCAAACAATTTAACTTTAAAATTTTCATTTTACCCTTAATGAAATGAATCTCAACCATACAAATATCCAAAAATTATTTTAGAGCACAAATTTTAAATTATCATTTTTTAAAATATCGTGTCAAGTGAAAGGATTTCATATAAAATAGAACGAAGGAAGTATTACTTTTTAACAATGATAATAATACTTTATTGAAGGTCAAAATACGTCTAAGAAATTAACTTTTTCCCACAAGTATTAAAATCATTTTCTCTATTGAGATAAATATTGTAATAAAAAAAATTCCATAACCAAACATTATAAAATAATTTTCTATAAAGAAAATATATATATCTCTAGAAACAACTATTATCCATTCCCTGCTTATTAGAAGTGTTGGATCCAACTTTACCTATTCAACAAACGTAGCATTGACAACAACAAAATGAGGTGTTCCATGACACTGACCTTATAAGTGGTCCAAGCACCCCAGAACAAGATTAATTAGATGAAACACACCATAAAAAGACATAAGTGGACCACTCAATTATTCTAATTACTACTTTATTATTATTGTTATAATTATCTATTTGTTTTGGGAGTCTCAATCAAGATAATAAAATCCGGCTAAAATCACGTTAAATGTAACTATGATAGCCTAGCTCCTCATAATTTCTTGATTTAAGATTCAAATAATTATGCTTTAACAACCATAAATACATTTTTGAAAATCTTTATATCTATCAGTGCGATCAACCATTCCATTCAAAACTAAAAAATAAGAGACATTTTGAAGTGGAGACCACAAATAAATTAAAAAAATAATTCTAGTCATCAATTCATTGATATTACTCCTCTGAGTGTCGGAATCATGGTGAAGCATGTTAATCAATTATGGTTTAGTAAAAGATTTTATATTCATAATTCAAATACATGACAATTGACATGCCACATGGAATGACGGAATTAGGATTTTTAATAAGGGGTTCAAAATTTGAAGAACTAAACACACGAACTAACCAACCGAAGAGGTTCAACATTTGCTATATATACATAAAAGATAATTTTAGCTATATATAAATAGTAATATTTTTCGCCAAAGAGGTTAGCTCCACCCCTAACCGCATGTCTGAAGCGTATATTGACTTAATATAAATATCTGACTATTTTTTTTTTGTGTGAATGAAAAAAGAAATGCACCGTTTTTAAGCTAACAAGTCGATCAAATTTCAACAAAACGGGTAAAATATTGACTATGGAGTATTTTCCATTTTCAATATACTAGAATTTGGTTTATTATTATTAGCTGGTAAACAGGTAGGCCCCCTCACTTTTATTTTAGGAAAAAACAATATATATGCCCAAATTAATAGATAACCAACCATATTAAGTTAGTCTCTTCCTATGTCTTACTCATTCCTATCATATGCCCACCTATCACGCCATTTCAACTTCAAATTACTCATTAACTCTTTGGACTTTTTACAAGATCCTCTTTTCATTTTTCCATTCTTTTTTTTATTTTTTGGTGTGAAGTTGACTGATTAATTAAAAAATTGTATAAGACAGTGGATAAGTCGACAAGAAAACATGCATCAACATTTGAGGGGGTTTGGTTGTGTGTCGGTATAATAACGGCAATAACTTAATTGTTGTTAATTGTTGTTAAATATGTATTTTTAGCGATAATTAACATTTTTTGTAAATGTCCCTAAAATTATAGCAACATTGGATTTAATGACATTTAACTAATGTTGATAAAGACTTTAACACTCTTTTGCTAATATATATATATATATATATATATTGCCGCTAAAAGTTATTTTGTTATAATGTGTCCGTTAATAGTTGTAAAATAATCTAACTATATACTCACCGTAAGTATTTTGGGTCAATCATTTTCTTTTGATAAATATGGATTCCTCTATTAGATGGAACTGAGGTAGATCATATAAAGGCTTCCTCACATATCTTTCACACATAATTGATGAACAAGATAAAAGAGGGCAATAGATAGATTGTAATATTGGGATAATTTGATGAAAATATTGTTCATCGACACCAGGCCTTATAGGACACTTGACGAAAACATAATTTTGGTAATTGTTGACATTTTTCTTTTATCTTTTTAATATGTTTTTTATCTTCTTCATTAAAATTATATTCTATATCTTTTTTCAATTTTCTTTGTAAAGGTTTTAAATATTCAGCTAATCTAGGTATATATTCTCTTACTTGGTTTACTAAGCCTAAAAATGATTGTAATTTCTTTTTTGTATCTAACATTTCTTCTGAATTTATAATTTTTTGTACTATATGTTGTTGCATCTTAATTCCATTTTTATCTATTTGTATTCCTAGAAATTCTATTTGATTTTTCATAATTTCTGCTTTATTTTTACTTAAACTTATACCTGATTCTTCTACTATGTTTATAAATTGCTCTAGTAATTTTATATGTTCTTCATATGTTCTTGAGTATAATAGTATGTCATCTATGTATACTATGCAATTGTGTAATTTTACGAAATAAGTATCCATAAAGTGTTGAAATCTACCTGGTGCATTTTTATATCCAAATGGTAATACATTCCATTCATAAAATCCCTGTGGTACTGTAAATGCTGTTAATTTTTTAGATTCTTCTTCTAATTTTAAATGGTAAAATCCTGATTTACAATCAAATTTACTAAAATAATTATATCCTTGTATTTGTCTAATTTTTAATATTTTATTTGGAATGGGGTAATTATAAGTTTTAGTTTTTGCATTTAAATTTCTATAATCTATAACCATTCTACTTTTTCCTCTTTTTTGTTCACTATGTTTGTTAACAATAAATGCTGGACTAGTATGTTTACTATTACTTTCTTGTATATATTCTTTTTCTAGTAATTCTGTTATATGCATTTTGAATTCTTTTAAGTCATCAAAATTATATTTTAAAGGTTTCTGAGTTATGATGCTATTTTCATTTATTAATTCTATTTTTATAGTTGTTTTATGTTTATTCCATCCTTTTAATGGATCTTCACTGTATAATTGTTCTAATTTATTTTTTATTGGACTCAGTTTATCTATTGTGAATATTATATATTCTATGTTATTGGTATTATTTGGCATATTTTCTAATTTTTGTGTAATTTTTTCACTTCCTTTAATCCATTCCGTGTCTTTTCGTATTTTATTTACTACTCTTTTTGCTCCTACTTTATGATTACATGGTGTTGTTAACCACCAGTGTGTTTTAGTTATTACATGTGGATAATATTTTTCTAAGAACGGTATTCCTAGAATTATATCTTTAGTGGGTAGATCATAATTATATATTTCTTCTATCTTAAGTATTTTATCCCATATCTGTATTTTTATGTCTTTTGCTTTATAATGTATTAAGCTTCCTTCATTATTAAATCCTTTTACTATTATAGGTGTTTTTAATTTTATCCATTTATCCTTTGGTAAACAGTTATATTTACATATGTTAACTTCTGCACCTGTATCTATCATTGGTGTATAATATCTATTATAATATCCTTCTATTATTATTTTCATAAGTACATGTATTTTCATATTACTATTCTTTTTATTGTTATCATTTTATTTTTATAGGTAATGATTATATGAGTAGATTCTATTTTATAAGGTTTTAATTCTTCTAACCATTTTAATCCAAATATGATATCTGCTTGTAAGGTTTCACTAATTTCTAATTTTATTTTCATAGGTATATCTGCTATGATTATTTCTTTTTCTATTTCTAGTTGAGCTACTATTAATGCTGGTAAATCTGAACATTTTTGTTTTGTGGCTTTATTTATTTCCATCTCTTCTTTATCTAATAGTTTATCTATTATATAGTTATCTTCTTGTTTAGTATCTATTAATATTAAATGCTCTTTTTCTTCTATTACTCCTATTATGTAATATTTACTTGGGATTATATCATATGCTATCTTTTTTGAATATTCTCTTTGTAAATTATGTTTAATTTTTCTAGCTCTTCCTATTCTTTCTTCTATAATTTCTAGATTTTCATTAGTATCTATTTCTTTGTATGAATAATTGTTATTATCTATTATTTTTACAAATTGTTCAAATGGGGTTTCTATCTCTATACCTTTTATTTTGCTTTTTGCACTTATCTTATGTTTAGTAGTTAATACATATAAATTTTTACATCTAGCCGTGCATATTTTACTTCCTGGAGTTAATGTTATTCCATTAATTTTCCAATATAATACTAATGCTTTGTCTATATTTTGGTCTGTTAATGCTACTGAATAATTAGTATTTACTGTAAATTTAAATTTTTGGTAAATCAAATTTCCTCTTACTGCTGTTATTACACTTTTTTCTATAGGTTCTAATATTCTATCATCTGCTAAGTATATCTCTATTGGTGTATCTATCCCTTCCTTAAAACAAGCTTTTATAAGTATTTCTATTCCTCCTAAATGTACATATTTAATTTGTTCTTTGCTTTTTATTTTTTGTACTTCTTTATTTAATTCTCTTTTGTTTATAATAGGTACTTCAGCTTTGCCTTGGGTATATTTACAATCTATAATATGTTCTTTTTGACTAATTATGTAAAATTCTTCTTTATTTCTTTTAAAAGGATTTTTTATTAATGGTATATTAAATATTTTTTCTACGCTTAAATCAATTTCTTTACCTTTTACTTTTTCAAATATGTTATTATCAAATATTATTTTTTGTTCTGAATAATCATCTGTTGTATATTCTTCTTGTATAATTTGTATATTTTCTTCAGTCATCATATTGTCCTATTTCATTATCTGTTTGATATTCTTCTTCATTATCAGATACTTCATAGATACTATCTTCACTTTCTAATTCATAATCTATGTATTCTAGTTGTAAACAAACTTCTTCTTCGATAATTATTTCTGATATTTGTTTTTTCTTCGGATTTTTTGGTATTTTACAGTCTTTTGCTAAATGCCCTAGGTTTCCGCAATTATAACATTTACATTCACTTATACTTTTCTTTTTTCTATATGGTCTTTTAGTTTTTGTATAATATCTTTTTCTTGGATTTCTGTATTTATGTTTTGATTTTTTATATTTTTTAAACCTTTTCTTTTTGTATTTTTTATAATATTGGTCATTACAACCAAACTGTGGTGCTATTTTGTCTTTACAACATGCTAGATTTTTTCTTATAGTTTTTTCCATTTTTATTTCTTCTCTATATTTTTCACATATATTTGCATACCATTGTTTAACAAATTTTATTCTAGCTCCTAATGTATCTTGTAAACCTGCTTCTTCCCATGCTTTTATAATTTTTGAACTAAATGGTTCTGGTAATTTTGTAAAATATAAGTGTCTTATTCCTGGACTTTCTTCTTTATTATAAACTCCTTTATAATAATATTCTTTGTATGCACAAGTATATTCATCTAAGTAACACATGTTACATATTCCTAATTTATTCATTAGATTTCTATTTATAATCTTGTCTTTTTGACGTTCTTCTTCTTCTGTTGTCATGCTACTAAATTCATTTCTTATAGCTGTTTCATATTTATAAAGTATGTCTAAAGGTGATGTTGTTTCTTTAGCTTGTGTATCTTTGTTTGATCTTAATGTCTTTTTACTTTCTTCTTCTAAGTTTAAAAACCATAATTTTACTTCTCCTATCAAAGTTCTTTCTATGTATCCTGGTACTTCTGTTATATTAATTTTGTTGTCTATAATTTGTTTTGATATATGTCCTATCCATAATTGTATAGTTTGATTTATATCTAATACACAGTCTAAATCTAAATATTCAGGGTGTTCATTTATTTGTTTAGGACTCCATTTTTGTATATTTAATCTTTTATTCCATAGAGTTCTTTCTCTATCCGAATTAGTATAATCTCGGGTAAATACTTGTGGTTTTTTATATTTTAGATATTCTCTTGGATTACTATTACTAGGTTCTTCTTTTATTTTTTCATCATAATTTATTTCTACTTCTGTAGTTTCTACTGATTTTTTATCTTTTTCTATATTATTTATTATTTCCGTATAGGTTTCACTTATTTCTGATTCACATATATCGGAATTTTGATCTATTTCCATATTTTCTCCTTCTATGGTTTCTATATGTAATTCCATTTTGTTTTTATCTTTATTTTCATTTTCTGTTTCAGTATTTTCTTGATTTTTTGTAAGTTTTTCTTTATATTGTTGTATTTCTGTTAATAGCTTTTCTTCTTCTTTTTGTTTACATTGCTTTTCATATAATTCTTTTAATGTTTGTAATTCTTTTTCTAATTCTTTAATTCTATCGTTTTTTGTGTCAGTTATTTGTTGTATATTTTCTATTTCTTTTTGTCTATCTATTTCTTCATTTTCTTTAGCTATTCTTACCATAGCTGTCAAACTATCTTCTAGTTTTACCTCTTCTTTTTCTAACATTAAATATAATTGGTTGCCTATCTTCTTATATTTTCTTCCTAAATTTGAGAATACTATTTTTATTTTTAGTCCGTCATAATTTTCGTATGTTTTTTCATTTATTGCAAATTCTTCCTTATTCATGTTTATTTATATTCTAATCTTTGTTTTATGTGAATAATATACTTGTATTCTAATGAGGATATTTTTGTGATTAATTTATCTAGTTCGTGGATTTCTTCTGTGGTTTTGTTTATTTGTTTATTTAATCTTTTATATGTCATATATAAGGATTTTAATTCATGTTTTGTCTGTTTGTAATTTAAAGTATTTTTATGAGGTCTTCTCATTTTATTTATCTGTTAAATTTCTTTAAGTTTAACTTAGTAATTTTAATGTTGAGATTAACTTTTTTAATCAACGGCTCTGATACCAATCTGGGGGGTAGGTCGGAATTTGGGCTATGTTTTATTTTTATCATAGTCTTTTTATTAAGTAAATGTTTTTTTGTAATATTCATCTTCTTTCTCTTTTTTATGCAGGATAATTTGGGCTCCTTCTATAAGCATTTTTAAGTATTGTAGGTCCTGTGTTTTAAAATACATTTCTAAATATGTTTTTATAATTTGTTCCCATGAGTCTATTTCAGTTGATATATCCTTCCATAGTTGAAAGTATTCTTCATTTATCATTATATGTTAATCACTATTGTAATCTGATGAATATATTAAGTCTAAATATTCTGTGCTTTCTATTATATGTCTTATATCGTTATACCATTCTTGTTTTAATAAGTGAT
This sequence comes from Solanum bulbocastanum, assembly GCA_037074985.1. Classification (NCBI taxonomy): domain Eukaryota; kingdom Viridiplantae; phylum Streptophyta; class Magnoliopsida; order Solanales; family Solanaceae; genus Solanum; species Solanum bulbocastanum. The sequence goes on from CM073599.1 coordinate 38,278,292, forward strand.
TTATCTCATCTTCTTCGTATTTTAATATTTTTTCCCATATTAATTTTCTTAGATTAGGTTCTATTATTTTTTCTAATATTTTAAAAATAAGTATTTTATAATTATCATCAAAATAACTGTTATCAACTACTACGGTTATTGGATTCATATGTATTATCTTTGCTTCTTATCAAATTATTTATCATTCCTGCCTCCCATGTCTACCATATGGTACTCTTATGATAGTTTATTATGATCTAAAGTATTCATCTTTTATTATCATGTCACTACTAGCATGATACCTTTTTCAGATATTATCTTCCTAAACAGCGCCTCAACAATTAGGTACTCCCCTAACACGGCCTTCTTGCCTTCACCGGTTTCCCATTTTTGGATGGCATAGTTCTGGAAGTTTTTCTCCTACTTTTCTCTATGCTAGTAAACTAGATAACAAAATATTGAATAATTTTAAATCATAATAACAAGCATAAGCATATCACATAATATAATATGGTTGACAGGAATTAACTAATTTAGCTAAGCATATTTACCAATATCATAATTATTGTTATCATAATTATCAATATATATTATATAAATATCATAATATTATAAGTCAAATGGTATGAATATGATCATACCTGTGATAGGTTTGCACTTCCTGCTAAGTTTTGCTCCATATGTGGGGATTGGAAGTTAAGTTTTTATTGATAAAAATTTTTACAAAAACTGGAAAATATTGAGAGAATTTTAGAGGATTGTCGGATTTCCCGATGATCCTTTCATTACAAAGGCCTATCTATATATACAAAACTCCTAAGGACTAAGAATGCAAAATAAGAAAGATAATTTACAACATAAGTCCTACTTATTTACATGTAAGTCCCCGACATAACTTTAAATTTTGTTTTAAGTCGCTTTCCCTTTATCTTTTTCCGTCTTATGTCGTTTTCATCACATGTTCTTGTTTCTTATCTTCATCTTCTAGCCGTCCACTTGTATTTGTCTTCTTCTTCTCTTTTCAAAAGTAGATTCCTTCATCAATAAATGATCTTTCTTTAATTATCATCCGTCCCCGTGTCTCTGTTTTTAATCTATGTTGACTGCTGGTATGTGATTGCTTATTCCGCTGCATCTGCTACATTCGTGCTCCGTATATTTTGTTCCAATAGTTTTGCAATACTGCTCTAAACTGTCTTCTGATATAAATCCTTTTCTGATAGATTTTGTAATTGGTTCCTGCTCTGGCTTAAGTAGTGATAATGCCCATTGTTTAACTTCTAATTTATCCATATATCTTAATTCTTTTGCTGTTGAATAAATTAATAAATGGTTCCTCGAATGATATTTTCATATGTAGTTCGTTTCGTCATAAGCATTGGATAACTCTGCTAATATTGTGCTTAATCCGATAATTCTTTTGTTCGCATAAAAGTCTGGTATCTCGTTCTTCTGTATAATGGGTTGTTTTGTAATTTCTTCTGGGATAATATAGTCTTTTGTCATACCTATTTTTATAACTGTAATAACTGGTTTAATCTCATCAAATAATATTTCTGCTGGTGCCGAATAAAATCTGATGTAGAATAGCTGTCCTTTTGTAACTCTTTTGTAGTTCATAAATGCTTGGTATAACTCTGGTATATGTACTAGCTCATCTCCAGTAGTTGTATATACTGTTGATATAAGTCCGTATGAATAACACGTTGCCACTAAGTTAGGTTTCGTTCCTGGTAAAGCAATTAATTTATTATAATTTTGTAATTTGTTGGTAATATAACCTTGGTGGTTTTTTAATTTTTCTGGTGATTCTATAGGTTGGGTGTTTAAGAAAGTTTGTATTTTGTCAAGGTTATCAATATATGTACGGGTTATGTGGTTGTATGTCTTTTTTGTTTGGCTAATTGAAGTTGCATAGGTATGTACCTGGGGTGGTACGAATAATTCATTCTTTGGTATATTTGGTGGGGCATAAGGCTTATCAAATACCTTATTCAAATTATAGTTTTTTCTTTTAGTAATGGTTGTAAATGATTCTTTATTATCTGCTGTACCTGCATCAGTAGATAGTTTGTTAGTAAGTTGGGTTTTTAGGTGTTTCCCATCGTCACCTTCTAGGTCTGGTTTTTTAGAGTGCTCCGACTGCACTACTAGCTCTGGTTTTTTACCGTGGTCCGACTCCACATATCTTTCCTCCATGAGGGATACTCTGTTATTAAGCATAGTAATTTGTTCTAGTAACTTTTCCATAAGTATTGTGTTTGTAATTGCTTCTTCAAAATCGGTCTGTACTGCCTTGTCTTGATAGGTAGTCTGCAATGACATTTTTGTCAGTCTTAATTACTTCAATAGTAAAAGTAAAATTTAAAATATTAAGTACTAGTCTTCTAATTTCTTTTGTCGTAACTGAATCTTGTACCTTTCGTGTTAGCCACCATTTAACTTGTGTATTATCTGTTCTAACAATAAATTTATTATATACAATATATGGTTCAAATGCTAATAAACATTTATATAAGGCAAATAATTCTTTTCTATTAATTTCCCATTTTACCTCTGTTTCCGTAAATGTTCCTGAGTAATACCTGCAGTGATGTTCTAATTTACTACTTTCATATTTATATTTTAACACTCCGCCATAATTATTTTCACTTGCATCTGATTCTACTATGTAATTAAAGTTTTTGTTTTCGTCTGGAAAACATAATTTTGGTAATTGTTGACATTTTTCTTTTATCTTTTTAATATGTTTTTTATCTTCTTCATTAAAATTATATTCTATATCTTTTTTCAATTTTCTTTGTAAAGGTTTTAAATATTCAGCTAATCTAGGTATATATTCTCTTACTTGGTTTACTAAGCCTAAAAATGATTGTAATTTCTTTTTTGTATCTAACATTTCTTCTGAATTTATAATTTTTTGTACTATATGTTGTTGCATCTTAATTCCATTTTTATCTATTTGTATTCCTAGAAATTCTATTTGATTTTTCATAATTTCTGCTTTATTTTTACTTAAACTTATACCTGATTCTTCTACTATGTTTATAAATTGCTCTAGTAATTTTATATGTTCTTCATATGTTCTTGAGTATAATAGTATGTCATCTATGTATACTATGCAATTGTGTAATTTTACGAAATAAGTATCCATAAAGTGTTGAAATCTACCTGGTGCATTTTTATATCCAAATGGTAATACATTCCATTCATAAAATCCCTGTGGTACTGTAAATGCTGTTAATTTTTTAGATTCTTCTTCTAATTTTAAATGGTAAAATCCTGATTTACAATCAAATTTACTAAAATAATTATATCCTTGTATTTGTCTAATTTTTAATATTTTATTTGGAATGGGGTAATTATAAGTTTTAGTTTTTGCATTTAAATTTCTATAATCTATAACCATTCTACTTTTTCCTCTTTTTTGTTCACTATGTTTGTTAACAATAAATGCTGGACTAGTATGTTTACTATTACTTTCTTGTATATATTCTTTTTCTAGTAATTCTGTTATATGCATTTTGAATTCTTTTAAGTCATCAAAATTATATTTTAAAGGTTTCTGAGTTATGCTTCCCATTGAAAATATTTAGCTAGTGTCTAATGTTTGGTCATAACTTTTGAATAAAATTACAAAAAATAATTTGTGAAAATATTTAGCTAGTATCTAATGTTTGGTCATAACTTTTGAATAAAATTACAAAAAAAAAAAAAATTATGTTCAAATATTTATTTGACTGTAAAATTTGATTAAATTTTAAAATTTTATTTTGAAAATATTTTCTAGTTACAAAAACTTGCTCATATAAGTTATGGAAAGAAATTTCACTATCACTCACAAAAGTTCTAAATATTTCTTTTCAAGTAAAATACATGTCCAAGTACTCAAATTTCAAAATTCATTACTTTAAAAACTCTTTCAACTTTTAAGTTTTACTTCAAAATCTATTATCAGACAGAACAACTTCCGAAGCTGAGAAATACTCACTACCGATAACTTTACATTCTAATGATTTTTTGCGACCACCCTATGTCTTCTCTCATCTCTTTTCGACAACAACTTCAGCTATATGGATACCACATAAATGATCTGATTCAGTGACATACATTTATATACATACTGATGAACCCCCTTAATATAAGCCGAAAGCTTGGTTCAGTAGTATGTTGGGTTCATGATTTTGCCAATCTCTTTGGCTCCGCAGGCGTGTCTTGATAGCAACCTCGTATTTTTTTATTTCATATTTTAGCTTGTTGCCGATTCTCTTCCCTAGCCTTAGTTTCATTGTTTCAATACTCAATAGGGCTAAAAAAAAATCGTAATATGATATTTTAACTTCCTATGTATTATTATTTTTGATAATGCAGATTTGAATTTTATCTAGTTACTTATATTTGATCTGATATGTTTGTATCTGACTGAGCCACTTATATGTGAATATTATTAACATGCTTACTTATTTTTCGACCCCCCTCAATAATTTTTTTACTGTCGTCACTATTTTAATACACACACCAATTGTGCGTGATCACAAACAGTAGAGTGATTGTAAATTAATAGGGTTTATTGATCCCTAAGAATAAAGATGGTCCACTTTTGTAATAATAGTGTAATTGATCTTAACTATTACTCAGAGGCGAACTCATAATTTAAAGACATCAGTGGCATTACTGAATGTGGATGCGTGTTAGTTGAAGTATCAATACTTTGTCAGAAAATATTGTCAAACAAGTATAAAATCGATGTATCATAATTATAAGTTAAACGTAAGTGTAACATAGTTCAATATGTGGTAAAATATTGTCATACAAGTATAAAATTAAAGATATCAATAAATATAAATTAAACAAGTGTGTTACGCGGTTCAGTGTGGTTTGATGATTTTGGCCCTATATACTTTAAGGTTGGTAGTTCAAATCTAGCTTGAGTTTTTATCATATGACAACATAAATGTAGTGATCCAAAATTGAACCGGAACACCTTACTAGCGAAGCAGAGGAAAGACAAGCATTAGATCAGTGCACCACATCAACTTTTGTGTTCAAAGGTGTACAAGTAAATATATTATTCCCATTTAATATTTACATGTATATTATATGCTTAAGTTTTTTCGTAGTTAACGTGTGTATCGTGTACGTACACCCCTCTTTCTAAAATGTGGGTCTGCCTCTACTATTATCCTCCATCTCAAAGTAAGTGTCATTTTTAGAAATTCAAGATAAAAAATTACTCTTGTATGGAAAAAGTATTTTTTTTTTAATTAGTAGTGGTTAATTCTTAAAAAAATATCTAATAAATAGAGATAATTTATAATAACCTATATTTTATATTTATTACTTTATCCGTTTACTTTTACTCGTCACTTGTTCTTAAAATATTTCATTTTTATTTGTCACTTTTGACATATTAAGAAAAAATAATTATTATTTTACCATATTTTACCCTCAATATTAAATACTTGTTCTCCAAATAATTTTTTAAGATCTAAACTAAACATCATTTAATAGAATTAGTTTGGTAAAATACCTATATCAATAATTATTTTCTTAGTAGGTGTGCCAAGTCAAACAATGACAAGTACAAAAAAAAAAAAAAATTTTTTTATTAATAAACGTGAAATAAATTAAAATATCACTTATTTTGAAAGTAAATGTAAACACATCTTAAGCCTAAACTCCTCTGTCCAACAATAGTTATTCATTATATATTTAGGGATGTCCAACAATACTTGTCTACTTTGTTAAATCAACGAATAATTTTATATTTAGTATTTAGTTTATCCTTATCATTAATTATAATTATTTGTCTATTATATTTTTTAAGATATTATATTTATTATATTTAAAAAATAATATAAATATTAATAGTGAATAATTGTATAGTTGAACGGCGAGTTTGACCATTTCTTTTATAATCCAAATTTAGGAAACTTTTCTTCAAAAAAAATAAATTAAAAAGGAAACACAAGCAATAAAATAAAATGTGACAAGTGTAAGTGGAAGGGGAAGTTGAAGTTCACAAGAGAAGCGCAAAACGAGCGTGTGTTTCGATTTTCGTGTGGGGGTGGGTGGGACCACATTTGAGTGGGCCCTTTAAACGATTTGGCTAAAAAATGCGAACGTTGGATTTTCTATTCATTGCTAATCCATTTGTTTCTACTTAACTTGTGTCACCGGCAATAACCGGTTGCTTTTGTGATCAATATTTAAGTAAATTCTTGTGTCCTACTCTTAATTAATTTGAATGATCACTTCATCTTAAAATATTGTATTGAATCTTTTTTATGTTCATATCATTCTAGCTTTACCAAAAATAAATAAAAATGATCAGCTCAATGTTTTCTAACTTTGGTGAAGGTACATTGCGTTTGAGGTTATTTTTGGTACATAGTAATTACAATTGCTATCTAAGTTGAAAATAAAATAAAATACTAAACACATTTTATTCTTATATATTTTCTCCATAACTACACAAGGAAAAATATATCCAAGAAAATAATATAACCAAAATTTGTAACGGTAGCAATATAAATCCATCAAATAATTCTTGTGACTTCTGAATGCAAGCTAAATAATTGAAAATTATGTTTTATAATAAATATAATAAATGATTTTATTTACTAATAATCTTTTTACATAAGTTAGGTGGGAAGAAGAAAATAACATTGAACTTTAGTCAAAGAAAGTACCACTTAATTCAGATTTGTAACATTATAGGTCAAAATCTTATTTTTAACTATTCAATAGAGAGTTTAGTCCGTAAATCCTTAATATAATTATTTTAATACTATTATATCAAAAATAAAAAGAGTGATCTACTTCTATAGGTAAATATGATCTCGTAATATAAGATTACCTATTGTAATAAATAAATATAACTTGATTATATACAAAATAATAATTTATCACAAAAAGTAATACGTAAAGAATTTTAATGTAAAACCAGCTTGACCAGTTATAATAAGTAACTATATGAATGCACATTATACAACACAGTTTTATATTTCAAGCCTCAAAATAAGGGATATGCATTTATATAATTTAGAGAGAACATACGAAACCATTTTTCTTTACTACTCATCCATCCTCCCTCGTTTTTTTTTTCTTGTTTGATCAAATTTTTAAAATTAACTTATTAAATTTTTTTATAAAAAAAAAATTTTTTTTGATGAAAAATAATTTATGTTTGATCAATAAAATTTTAAAAATACTAGTATATTTTTTAGTTTCTGAAAAAACTGTTTCTGTTACTTCAGAAAGTATTAATTTTCTCAATAAGTAAATAAATTAACTTAATACTCTACTTTATTAAAAATATAATATATATAAAATGAAATAGCCGGAAATCTTGCTGAAAGAGGCTGAATATTTTTTCATTCAATACTACAAACTATTTGAAAAAGGAAAATGAAAATGAAAAACCCTACAAAAATACCTCAACCAGAAAAGCAAAAAGACAAATGAGGTTTTAAAAAGACTCTGTTGCTTCTTTCCTCTCTGCTTCTCTCTTCACACTATTATCACTCCATGTAAAGGCTGTTTTCACACACAACAAATCTCTCGCTCTGTAAAAAAAAAACCTTTAGTGTTTCATTGAGTCATCAATGGCTTCTTCTTCCCTACTTGTGCATCGTGTCTGCTTCATTGCTCTGTTTTTCACACTCTGCTTCGCCGCTGACCCTTTTTCTAATTTTGAATTGGAGTACTCTTATATCACCGCTTCTCCTCTTGGCGTTCCCCAACAGGTTAACCCAACTTTCATTTGAATCAACCAATCCATTTTTTTTATTGGCTATGCAACAAAATTTTTACGGAAGAATCATTTTCTCCGTCCCCAGAAGGTTCCCAATTTCAGCAAACGAATCGTATTTTTTAAGCCTTGGACTGTTGGGTTTCAACGCATGGAGTTCTCTTACTTTTTCCTTTTTCCTGTTTAGGATGAAACAACAGTTTGGTTTTAAGTTTTGAGTTCGATTCAAAAGTGGGGTTTTCTGGAGCTGTTCTTGATTTTAATGTTATCTTGATGTTTTAGTAGATGAAAAGATTAGTATCTATTCATGATACATGTCGATTTCAATTTTTCCTGATACTTTTTAAGATTTTGTTCTTTATACAGCAGTATCATTTTCTGGGTAAAAGTTGGAAGGGACCACTATTTTGCCTAAAGTTATGATAATTCTATTTTTGGTAGATTCTACAGTGTGGTGATTATTATTTTTGTTTTGAGATCAAAATGCTTGAGTTATTTTAATTTGTTTGATTTACTTTCTTAACCGAGATTCATCTTAAAATTACTTTAAGGTTCTGTACAATTTTCTTGCATAGTTTCTAAATTAGTTATGTGATTATGAATTGGATGTCGACTCCCATTCGGCCCCGGATTTTCAGTGTTGGTTAATAGGCCATGATTTCATATGCAATTGCAGGTTGTAGCTGTGAATGGGAAATTTCCAGGTCCTATCCTTAATGTTACAACCAATTATAATGTTGTGGTCGATGTGAAGAACAAATTGGATGAAGAACTTCTTGTCACTTGGTAAGTTTCAATTGTGTGATATTAAATGCCCTCCCCTTCAGTTTTTGATTTTTCTTTGAATTGTGGCAGGTCTGGAATTCAGATGCGACGCACTTCCTGGCAAGATGGTGTTCTTGGTACAAATTGCCCCATCCCTAAAGGTGGATGGAACTTCACTTACCAGTTTCAAGTAAAGGATCAGATTGGTAGCTTTTTCTATGCTCCTTCCGTCAACATGCAGAGGGCAGCTGGTGGTTTTGGTTCTTTTATTGTCACGAACCGTAATATTATCCCCATTCCCTTTAGTCCTCCTGATGGGGATATCGTGATAATTATTGGCGATTGGTACACCCGGAGCCATAAGGTTAGTGTCTCTTCCAGTTTTTGTTTACTCTTTCATGCAGTATTGTGTATGAATTTTCTAGTACCAACTCAGGTTTACTTTCAAATTGTAGACTTTGAGGAAGGACCTTGATGATGGGAAGCAATTGGGGATGCCAGATGGAGTACTTATTAATGGGAAAGGCCCATACAGATACAACACGACACTTGTACCTGATGGGATTGACCACGAAACCATTAATGTTGATCCAGGTCAAGCTCTTCAAAACTTGCTAACTAAGTCTCAACTTGATATACTTGATTGGTTGTCCTTCTCCCGAGTGGTTTGATACAAAATTGTCTGCTTATTTATGATGTTCTTCAAATTGATCTGTCCTCTTGGAATTGCTGTCTTTAGCCTATGCATTCTTGAGTAAAACACAAAAGATTTCACATTAGGGAAGTGATAACAATTTTATTGTTATTTTTATATTGAACTTTTGTTGTCCTTTTGTGCCTATATATCAGTGTTCATGCTTTATCAAAGCTTGCAGAAAATTGAAGAGCAGTTGATGGTTCATAAACATTGCAAAATAGCACATCTGCAAAATCTGTTAGATTAAAAATTGGCCTTGTTATTTTAAATTATCAGCTTATTTGTAAGCAAGTCATATGAATGTTTCATGCTGTTTGACATGAATCTTGACCCCCTCTGCATGTGATAATATATTGTGCTGCAGGCAAAACTTATCGGGTTCGGGTGCACAATGTTGGAGTCTCTACTTGTTTGAATTTTAGGATTCAAAATCATAATTTACTCTTGGTGGAGACGGAGGGATATTACACTTCACAGCAGAATTATACTAGTGTAGATATTCATGTTGGGCAGTCATACACATTTTTGGTTACCATGGATCAGAACGCAAGTAGTGATTACTATATTGTGGCGAGTTCTAGGTTTGTAAATCAAACAATCTGGCAAAAAGTAACTGGTGTTGGTATTTTGCATTATTCCAACTCCAAAGGAAAGGCAGCGGGCCCCCTTCCAGACCCTCCAAATGATGTATATGACACATCTTATGCACTGAATCAGGCCATGTCCATCAGGTTCTTTTACTGGTTCCTTTTTATACCTATTCGTTTCACTATTTCATTCAATGGATTGGACAAATGGCTTCCTTATAAATTTGGAAACTAGCTTGTTGAAACTAAAAAATGGATAACCATATCAAAGAAGGAATTATTTCATTATAGGAGAACCTAATTTGTGGGCTTTACTTAGTTGGAACACCATATATGTTTTCATTAAATTCCTTAGGGTCACATGTCATTTATTTGACAATACTCATTTAGGCATCTCAAGCAATACAAATTGCTATACTTCTTATGATGACTAATTTTGCTGTTTCATGCCATTGAATAATTTGATGCAATATCTGTAGGCAAAATGTTTCTGCAAGTGGAGCTAGGCCGAATCCTCAAGGATCTTTCCACTATGGTCAAATTAATGTCACAGATTTTTATTTGCTAAAGAGTGTGCCACCAGTGTCGATTGATGGAAAGCTTCGAGCTACCTTTAATGGGATTTCATTCAAAAATCCTGTTACTCCAATTAGGCTTGCTGATCTATACTATGTGAAGGGTGACTACAAGCTTGATTTCCCAACCAAGCCAATGAACAGACCACCCAAGGTGGACACGTCCATTATCAATGCCTCGTACAAGGGATTTATAGAAATCGTATTGCAGAACAATGACACTGTAGTCCAGAGCTTTCACATGGATGGTTACTCATTCTTTGTTGTTGGGTATAGCTTCTGCTTAAAAAATGTCATTCTATAGATGTATGTAGTTTCCTACCAAGTGAATTTTAATGTAATTTTTTGCCTATTTGCTTCAGGATGGGCTTTGGAGAGTGGACAGAGAACAACAGGGGATCTTATAATAGATGGGATGCAATTTCCCGGTCTACGACTCAGGTTTGTCTTCAATAGCCGTCTTTTCTTGTATAGTTTTGAAGAACTCGAAAGCTCCCTGTAACAAGGTAGGATATATTTTACCTGTACCTGTTTGTTTAGGTTTTTCCTGGAGGATGGACAGCAGTTTTGGTATCTCTCGACAATGTAGGGGTGTGGAACCTCAGAGCAGAAAACCTGGACAGGTGGTACTTAGGGCAGGAAACGTATATGAGAATTATCAATCCTGAAGATCATAGCAACAAAACAGAAATGCCAGTGCCTGACAATGCTCTGTACTGTGGTGCCCTTGCTTCTATGCAAAAGTATGATTTCATCTCTTGCTTCTGTTACACATAGTTCTGGTTTGACTCTTAACGCATCCCTAAATTGATCATACATATATTTCAGGCAACAGAAAGTATCTTCAGCGACAACCCTAATTGGAAGCTCAGAGTTATATTTTACATTGCTGTTGGTACTCTCTGCTGTCATCAGTCTTGTATCCTAGTGTACCACTTCAGTTGGTGATAATATTTGGGAATTCACTTTCTTGTAGGATGATGAGCTGATAGAATTCATGTTTCTTATTCTTTTTCTTTTTTCTTTTACCTTGATAAAGTTCATTAACATTAGTTTGCACAGTGTCCCGTCTATTTCATTTGTTCCTGAAAAAAATTGTGAAGTATGAGAAGCCAACTTACTGACGGTATTTCCATCATTCTTTGTCTCAACTATTACTGCATATTGATGATGCACAATCCTTCTGGTCATATTTTATCCTCTACTTTTTGATCAGCTGTTTTATGTTCATTTTTCCAGTTCTAGTTTTCTTCGATCTGTTGATATAGATTTCCTTGCCATTCTTCTGTCATTTTGTGGCAGATTTTGTGCCTCTTGTTACCATTAAGTTACATTAACATGCAGAGTTTTGATCATTGTAAAATTTCTTTCTGTGGAACAATGAAGTCCTGAACCAGAAACAGGAGTTAAAAGCTACATTAACATATAGCCATTATCTAGACAGAAAAAGTTTTTTAATGAAAATATTACCGCTGGAATTCGAATGGTTAACAAGTGGAACCCAATGAAATCTCATGTTGTATAAAATCAAGAATTCTTGGAGTCCAAACTTTTATAATTATAAGTTCAAAAATGAGAATTGATTCATGAGGGTAAATATTTGTTGGAGTTTCAAATCCAAGAAATTATTTATGGGGTTCAAATTTTTGTAAGTTCAAAATCAAGGATAGATTTGTGGAGTTCAAACCCTTATAAGATCAAAACTAAGGATAAACTCACGGGATTCAAAGCTTTATAAGTTCAAAACAAGAGAAGATTCATGAACCTATGTACTTTAAAAGTTTGAGCAATTTGATTAGAAATTTTTTAGAAGTGGTTCACCGTGTAAACGAGCAATTGGGATTTCTTTTTGAGTAGCTGGGTTATTTTTGCTGTTGGGTTCATTCATGAGTGGGTCGAGTTTTTGTGTTGGGCCAGATACCATGTGGACCAATAAATGAAGGAGAAACTACCTTATTAAATAGGGAAAATTGTGCATTATAGCAAATTATTAATTCAAAATAAATGTTATAGCTATAATTATATTTAATTCTAATTCGTAGCAAACACTTTGTCATTCAGAGAATCTCGCTCGCCTCTCTCACTTTATACAAACACAAATGTATAAATTGTGTTTGTGCTTGTATAAAGTGAGAGAGAACTGTATATACAAATACAAATACATATCATTTCGACCTATACATTTATAATTATACAAATACAAATCTTCCCTTGTCCAGTGTTCTTTTGCCTTTCTCTCTTTCTCGCTTTATACAAACACAAATTATACAAATTACAATGTATAATTTATGTAGTATAAAGCGCGAGAGAGAGAAAGAGATTTGATATACAAATATTTTAATTCGATTCAACTGTATACAACTTTAAATTTTATGCAGATATACAACCACAATCATTGATACATATGCATAGTAGTTACATATATATAATTATCTAACCGATATATATATACAATCTATGCGCTTTTATACAAACGAGATGCCTGCCTGCGATTTATACAAATCAGATGCTTTATAGCAAATATAGCAAAATTGTAGCTATAGAGCGCTAATATGATTTTTATATTTGCTATTCCTAAAATTTGCTTAATTAAATATATATTCATACCATGTATATTAAGGAAAACTACATAAATGGGCCATAAAACTCAAAATAATTATATGTTTATACCCCAATCCAAATTAATTCAACAAATATCCATTCTCTCAAAAAATAATTACATCCCATACCCCTCATTCATTAAGATTGATAATTTTCGCTTATCTGATACTAAATCAGTATCATATATTGTATTGGTTTCATTAAGATTAATAATTTCGCTTAACTGATACTAAATCAGTGTGTATATACTGTATTAGCATAATTAAGGTTTTTGGTTCAAAAATTACTCATTAGTCAATGATACTATATATATAATTTCTGAACAAGAAACCTTAATGATACAAATACAGTATCATTAATATGAGATTATGAGTAATATATATATATACACACACACACACACACACACACACACACACACACACACTAATTTAGTATCAATTAAGCGAATTTATCAGATTTAATGATACCAATACAATATATGATACTAATTGCTTTTATGGGGGTATATGATTAGTTTCTCCATATATTAATTTTAGGAGAACTTACACAAATTTCACTAGTTTAGGAATTAGTTACTTAAATACACTTTAGTTTATAATATTACGTATCTTACCAAATTTTGGTAACTCCAGATACGTCCAGATACATGTATCTTGGATACATGATTAAAATTTAGGTGTAATTTATTCTAGATATATTGTATCCAAGTTGATTCACATGTATTCGTGATACATAGTAAATCTCGCTTGCCTCCCTCCCAATCTCACTTGCCTCTCTCCCTATTTTTTTTGTATTTAGTAGCAAAAATACATGTATCTAAGTGTAAAATACGTAAAAGGACTCTTAATTAGTTGTAAGATACATAATATTTTGAAAATATAGGTAATAATAGTATATATGGTAGTAGGGACAAAACCGAACTGAAAACTGCACCAAATCGTAAACAGACTTGGTTTGGTATTGAAGAAAAAAATTTGACTATATTGGTTGGTTTCGCTTTAACTTTAAAAAGTCAACCCGAGACCAAACCAACCCGACATCATATATATAATTTTTTAAAATTATTTTATACATAAAATATTTACTTTGATATAATTTATAATATTTCATATTTTTTTTTTTTATCTTTTAACATATTATTTCAAGTTTGGCTTAGAATCTTGAATAGTCCAATAAAAATTATATTCCATAGATATTAGTAATTCTAACAAAGCACAAATCAAAATCAAATCAATATTATTGCTAACAAAAAAAATTAACTCATATACTAAGAATGACAATAATGTTGAATATTTATTCTTTAGTTATATATTAGTTTAGACTTATTTTAGCATGATTTATACTTTAAAATTATGATCATTTTCATATTGACTTATTTATTTGCAATATTTGTTTTATATGATTTCACTATTATTTTGTCGAATATTTTAGTCTCATCACCCATATCATGTTGTGTTATTTTCTTAAGAAATACCTTTGATAATTATATTTTGGTAAGACTACAGAAATATTTGAAACACAAGTTAATTATATGTTTGTGTGAATACTTTACCGGAAAAATCCAAGAAGGTCGAGAAATCTGAAAAAATCCAAATTTATTGGTTTAATTTGATTTATAGATTTAAAACCTGACATCAATGGTTTGATTTGGTATTTAAAAAATTCGAACCCAACCCGGTCCATGTAGACCCCTATATGGTAGTAAAATATATTTAATTATGTAGTTTTTCCTTAATTCTATCTATGGTTTTAAATAATTATGTATCTTACCACTAATTAAGAGTTTCCTACCATATATTGAAAAAGGTACACCTAGATACATGTATTTTGCTACCAGATACACTAAAATAGGGAGAGAGGTAAGTGAGATGGGTAGGGAGGCGAATGAGATTCGTTATGTATCACAGATACATGCGAATCTACTTGGATACAATGTATTTAGAATAAATTACACACCTAATCTGTGTATCCCGAGATATATGTATCTGGATGTATCTGAATGCACCAAAATCTTGTAAGATTCGTAATATATCAAATTAGAGTGTATCTAAGTAGTTAGTTCCTAAACTAGTGAGATTTCTGAAGATAAATTGAAGATCCCTTTAAAATGGGTTAAAACTTGAATGTGTTGAGATTGACCAATACTTAAATCATCTTGAACTCAACCAATAAAATTCTGAGCGAATTGGATGTGTTCAAGGACAATTCAACAATACTGGAGGCCTAAAGCGAAACTTTAGAGGGAGTTCCTAATATTTATTAATTTAGTTTTAGAAAAAAGAAATATTGTCACATTTATTTTTAAGGATGCAACTATTTAAATTATTTAGGAATTATATCATATTTTCATCAACTTCTTTTAGATTTTCTTCTTGGATATTATTATCATCTAACTCAACTCTATTAATAACTTATTCATTTGAAGAACATCCTCACATATTTTTTAATTCAAGATTTTATTATTTTTTAAACATCTATCAATGACTTCTTTTTGGGAATTTATTTATTTCTTCAAGTTTTCTCTCTTTTTGTAAAATCAGAATCATATTTCTAGTTGACATATGTAAATTGAATAAACATTAATATAGTAACTAAAACAAGAATATATATACTTATGAACTAAGAATATCAATAATAACAACTTTTCAAAAAAAAAAAAAAAACTATAAAATAACATTAGAATAATAAAGCCTGGCTCTTCAACCCAAAAAAAAAATAAAATTGGCTCAAGATATAAACGGTTGTGTTCCTTTAATATAATGATTGATTGTTGGCTTGTTGCACTTCTTGAAATTTTATAGTACACACAAAAAAATAGATTTTATTCTTTGTAACTTGTAAACAAGAGTAACTAGTTTTGTAGAAAAGAGTTAAATATTGAAAATAAAAATAAATAAAATAGAGAATAAAAATGATGAATATAAGATATATCATGTATTGTATTGTACCAAAATAGGATCATTCTGACAGTACAATAAAATAGAGAATAATAATAGGCTCATTTCAACTATCGGTAAACAAGTTCTCATATGTAATTTCCGACTTCCCTGATCACTAGAGGATTAGATGAATGTTGAATTTTGAGTTGACTATGAAAATAAAATAAAATAAGAGGATTGATCCTTAATTAAATAGCAAAATAAAATTATGAATGCATGACAAAAAGGTCTTAGATATAGAGGAGAGCATAATAGCAGTCACATGGGAGTTTGTTAATGATGTTATCTTCATTCACACACAAACATAACCCTAATTATGATTCCAAAATGCTCATCATCTTCATGTCATGCCTGTACACTTTTCAGACTCATTAACCTACTTGATTCTTCTTTTCATCCTAGGATACCATTTTAGTATTAAAGAAATTATTCTGTCTCTCCGAATTTATATAATGCATATCAACTCGATTGAAAAAATAAAATAAAAGGGTAATTCTATATCTTTAGTATATATAATTTTTATATTATTAAATCATTTTCATCTGTTGTAATAGATATCTTATTTTTAAATTTTGAATCTCATATTTTAAGAAGGCTTAAAATATTATTTGAATGATTCGATACTGTCAAAAAAATATTTACATCGACGAGGTATAAAATTATGTGATTATTTATCATCTTATTAAGGATAAAATTAAAATTAAAATTATACTTTTATCTATTTCTTTGTTTGTTCATGAGTAGGGAAGACACCCAAATGAGTATGTTTTTTTTTTTTTTTTTACCTTTGCTTGAAAAGGAATTCGAATGTCGAAATTATCGGCAGCAGACAAGGACAATTTGACTCCACTTTTTGATGGTATTTAATCAAAAACATTTCTACAATCAATTCTTACTTCAATTCCCTCCAAAAAAAAGTTCTCTTGGCTTAGCAACTTTGGAGGATTTCTAGCTAAAGCAATGTTGACAAAAGGTTTTTGTAAGTATCATTTATTTACATATATGTTAAATTAGTCTCTTCGTAATATGGCTAGTCTTAAGCTATGTCAATATTTTATTACTAATTCTAAGCTAATTAAGCTCTACTACACGTTTTGTCTATAAGCAAATATATAAGTTTCATTGTTTCAGTTTGCTTACATCTGCATGTCTACATGTTGGAAAAAGACCATCTGGTAAAAGATAAATTATTATGTAATCCGCTATCACGGTTAAAATTTACTGATCTTGTAAAATACTTTACATGTTATGTAATGGTGGAGCTATATCGAGTAGAGGGTAGTCTGTTGAACACCCTTTATTGAGAAACTATACTTTATATATAGAAAATTATATTAGTCATCAGATTTATTTTTACACATTAAATCTCAAAAACCCGAAATTCCTAGTTTTGCAGTCGGTATATAATGAAAATGCCTTTTGTTCTTGTTCAATTTAATATGAAGTTGTGTATGTTTTGAAGGAGAATTTTGAGTCATGATGAAGCTATTAGTTTGTGAGTATAGTAATATTAGATTATTTTCTTGTGTGAAGAATGAAGAACAAGAGGCCTTTAAGCAAAGCAATTGCAAGAGTAATACTAATGAAAAACAGCACTTGGATAGGTCTCACCTTCAAGGTTACGTAATACTGTATTTTATTTTTTGCGGAAATAATATTTCCCAAAAATGAAAAACAAAAACAAAAACAAAGACAGATCTACTTAACCCATCAGCAATAATATGATTCTTATATTTGCAAAAATGCTTTTAATTAGCCATACAAAATGGATTGCTATCGATGGACGTTTAACGAAAATACGTATCATTATTAATTGTAGCTTGTTATTTGGAAGTATTTTTGGGTTGGCTTCTTAGAAAGCGTAGCAGTTTGAGAATAAGATATATAATGGTATGGATCTTAAATTCCCATTTAGGAATAAATTTAGAAAATAAACATATACTCCCTTCCTCCCAATTTATTTTGCACCACTTGACTGAGTACGAAACCTAAGAAAGAACTTGTGGTCAAAAGTTGTTTCAAATATTTGTGTTGATATCCTCTTTGAAACAGACTAAAAAGAAAAAATTTTGTCCCATAAATTGAAATAGAAGGAGTAGTACAACACTACATAAGGTAACATTTAAGCACATATCAAATAATGGTTTACATAAGCAAAGCAATAGCTATCATTAAGGGTGTTCACGGGTCGGTTTGGATTGGTTATTGGTCAAAATCAAAATCAGACCAACTTAATCGGTTTTAAAATTGTCAAAACCAAACCAAATATAATATACATTTATTGGTTTGGTGGTATCGGTTTCGGTTTGGTTTGGTTCGGTTATTCGGTTATTAACCATACACAAAAATAAAAGAAACAATTCATTCAAAATGTTAAAAAAGTGACAACAATCCATTCAAAACGAAAAATAGTTAGAATGACTTAAATTATTGAACTTTTGATCACTAAATTTACTATTAATAAAGCTTTAAAATTCACTATATTGGCCTAGAAGGAAGAGACAATAACATTTTCAGTCCCACAAAGAATTGTCATAGACACTCATATACATGAAATCAATAAGATAAATGTTTCATCTTGGGCATTTTTGCTTTCAATAAGTAAATTATAAAGAAATTTTAATGAAAATATGTATAAGATCTTTAAAATTGTTTATAAAAACAATATATTAAGTATGTATATTAATTAAATATATGTATATAATTCATCAGTTCAGTTATTTCTTCGATTTTTTCGAATAAAACCATAACCAAACCAAATACTATCGGTTTTCAAAAATTTAAAACCAAACAAAACCAAACCCAAATAAAATTGGTTTTTATTTTATCGATTTGGTTCGATTTTTTAGTTTGAATTGGTTTTTATCCAAACCGTGAACACCCCTAGCTATCATACCATATACAATATTATCGATAGCCCTGCCTTGACTGACATTATGAAAATGCTTCAATTACAACCTGCATGTATAATTCACCTATGCTTCCATCATCAAGCAGTTAATTCATCTTCTCTTAACTAAATTACTAATATTAGAAGTGTCATATATATAGTTTTTCTTAGTAGTATTATTATGTACAATTCTATTAAACAAATTAGATATTTAATCAACAAATTAAGAAAGTATACTTTCCTATGATCAGTATTTACTTTGCTTATAACTTATAAGGAATTTCACTTCACTTCCACAGGTCAATCTGAAAACAAGATGATGCAGTGGAGTTATTTTCCGTGATTGTGTTTTGTTTGTTCAAATCTTGAACCATCAAATTCGAGTCATCGGTAGCACCATGTAAGGTGTTTGAGTTATCATTTTGCTCCTCTTGGCTAAGTTGAGAAGCTACAAATTTATCGAGCACTCGCCAATCGGTCACTTGATCAACAACTTGTTCTGGTGTGACAACGGAGACAGACTGTTGCAAATTAGAGGTATTATTGTTAACGACGTTAATTCCAAATACTGAAATTGAGGTGGATGGAAGAAGTTTAGGACTTTGTAAAAGAGGAAGTTGTTGGTGATGAGATGGGATTGGGATTTGGTAATTCAAATTATCGACTAATTCCTTCTTGCAAGGGTAATTATGTTGTTGCTTTGGGGAGTCAATGTCTGGCATGAATGAAACTTGATCGTTATTATTGTCGTACCAATTTGGTGACTCCTGCTCACTTTCTTTCCTCCTGCTTGGCATTTTCTTCTTGAAAACTCTACACACCACCCATCCTTCTTCCTGTGTTTTAAATTATCAACAATCAATAAATAGAATTAACGTAGAATAATAAGGTAGGTGACCTAGTAGAATAGGTTTATAGTCTGTTTGGGCAAACTTTTAAAAAATCAAAAGTGCTTATTTTAGAAAATTGAGGCGTTTGACCAAGTTTTTAGGGGTAATAGCTTTTGGATTGACTTGAAGTTGGTCAAACTTACTTTTAAGTCATTTTTAACTTTTTGAAATATTTGTTTGACAAAGTTAAAAATAACTTAAAATAAGTTTAAAACGACTTAAAAAGATTAAAAACCAAAAGTCATTTTTATTTTTTGACTTAAAAGTCATTTAAACTTTTACTTTTTATTTTTTGATTTAAAAGCTATTTTTTTCGACTTATCCAAACGGGCTCTGAGCTAAACAAAAAAGTAGCTTCTATCCCGAAGCACCTTTGGAATATTGGTCAAACACAAACTACTGTTCTAAAATATTAATAACTGCAAAAATGTTTTTTAAATTTATTTGTGTTACTCTCCAAAAAGTACACACTTTTTACCAAAATCACTTTCAACAAAAAATATTTTTCAAAATAAGCAAATTTTAAAAGTTCGTCAAACAAGATATTAGAGTTCAGTGAACAACTTGCCTGATGGGCACCATTTGGATCAGTCTCAAGTCGATATTCATGCATAATCCAATCAGATTTTAGACCATGAGGAGCCCTTCCTTTGTAAAAAACCAAGGTCTTCCTCATGCCAATCAAGTCTTGCTTGGAATATACAGCCTTGTCTCTTCCTGTTGCTTTCCAGAATCCTGCTGTTGTGGCTCTATTGGTTCTTGTACCACTTGGATATTTTTTATCTTTGTGGCTGAAGAAGTACCATTCATCTTCTTCTTCTCTCCCTATTCTGCATAGTTCTACTCAAAAATATAGTTTGATAAGTACTTACTGTTTTATTTTTTGGAATTTCTGATAATCATTATTATTCTCTCCATTCACTTTTACTTGTTACATTTAGCGCTTCATCAAGAGACAAACGATATGAACTTCAACTAATGTTTTAAGATGTATTTTTTCATAATATTAATATAAGAAGGATTGTGACCTATAGTAATTTAGCTCCATTGACTAGTCAAATTGACATTGTTAAAGCGAAACATGACGAGTAAAAATGAACGGAGAGAGTATATATATGTTAATAGTACCTTGAAGATCCCATGGTTCAATCTTGTAGAGGTCCACCTCTTTAATAACATCTAGGTCAATCCTTGTTGAAGTGATTTTCTTCCTGAGGTAATAATCTACAAGTTCTTCCTCAGTTGGATGGAACCGAAAGCCAGGAGGAACGCGTGAAAACGAATTCATGATCTTGCAATCAAATGTATATATATGACCTGTCTGCATATCCACAAAAATAAAAGAATATCAGAAGACTGAAAATTTCTATCTACTTTGTTAGATTTTTTTCGTATTATAATTCCCAAATTATTAACTATTTAGTAGAGTACGAATGAACATATGCATCAATCACCTAACTAGTTTCTTGAATCAACTGAATGTGACTGACTAGCTACAAAATTTGGAAGTCCAGTATTTGTTTGAATTCATTCAATTTGGGCTATCTTGCAATTAAATCCCTTAAAAAAAACACTATGTACGTACGTTTAATCGCTATATTTCTAGTCCTACGTACCACACAGTTTGTCTTTTGATTTTTGTTTTAAGAAAATAGGTGTGTGCTATAAAGTGATCTTGATTTGATATAAATTGTCTATTGATCGATTATAGTGACTTGCCAATGATAAGTCACAAACAAAAACCTTTTATTATACTACCTTATCTTTTGCGGCACAAAATGATACTCTATTAGTTTACCTCATTAAATAACTCTAAATGTGGAAGAAGATGTTGGTAATAAAATTGGTATTCCCCTTCAACTATTATCCTCTCTCTCTCTCTCTCTCTCTCTCTCTATATATATATATATATATATATATATATGTAATTACAAAAACTAAAATAAAAAGGCATCTCTTTTACTTGCTCAAGAATTATATAACACATTCAATTAGCATTATATTCATGTCTCTTTTCTTTGTGATCGAACCACACATGCATATATGTTACATTTAGCCTAATGAAAATCTAGACTGGATGAACTCTGTAAATGCCAAAGATGTATGTTTATCTCCATAATAAGGCTCACAGTCACATATATAAGAGCAACCCGTGTTTACAAAAGAAGTGGCCGAAGGTAGATGATACTATTTTCATCAAAGCATTTCTTATGGTAAACAGTTGGGAATCTTCAACCAACTAATACATTTACATTTCTAGCAATGAAAAAGAGCTTGAAAGATTCGACTAATTTCTAGCAAATATTATTCAGATCAACACACCATTTTACCCATTCCCTCGTGTTGCTTCGTGCTTGGACAAACACAAACAAAGAAGATAGTGAAAGAAAAACATTATTGCTAAAAGGGAAACATAATACTGAAAAACAGATATAAGCAATTAATAAGTTATCTTCTTGCAATTTGATACAAGGAGCATGACTGAAATAAATTATGTTAATGGATAAATTTTCTGATGGTTCACATCGAGTCTATGCCACTTAAGCATGGTTAATATATAATCTAATCCATGAAATGAAATAGTACTCGCATTTACGGAATTTCAGGTCCACATTTATTAGATATTACTGTCCTTTGACTTCAGGTAAAAAAAAAAAAAAGAATAAAAATGAAATCTTTGTTTCATGCCAATTAAACAAATGGGATTAATTATGTTATTCTTAAAGGATACTCTAACAAATTAGTAGGATCAGTAATTCTTCAACTAAATCCATTTCCAATTACTAGTCTTGTCTCATATGCTTTTAATTAATTAACCAAAGAGAAAATAATACAGTTATTTTACCAACTATCTCTAAAAAGATTATACTTACAAAGCATATGATAGTGTTGGAATAACAATCATCACGACGGTTATCAAATAAATCACAAAGAATGAGTGATTATAACTACTATAGTGATTGTTCATTCAACTCTTAAAAAGCCCGGAAAGACATCACCTATTAGTAATTAGAGTACTTAATACTCGTAGAGACGGATGCAACTTATGCTCTATAAGTCAATATTTTTAAATTCTGAATTTGCTTCGACTAGTGATGAACATAAAACTTGTTAAGAAAAGAAAAACAGGAGATCTCACAGATGGAGCAAACCTTAATTTCCAAGCGCACAGATCTGAATAAAGTTGAATTTGAGCAGCGAAGAATAAGGGTTTATGTGAAAAAAGTAAAAGAGAAGAGACAAGATAAGACAAGAAGACTAGAAATAGAAAAAAAAAAAAAGGAATTAAGGAGAGTTCAAAGTTGAATCCTCGGGAATTGTGGTGGATCTCCTGCTGGTCGTTTGGACCAGATCCCCAAAATGGAAAATTGGGCTAAGAGAATGGAAGATGGATGAACAAACCTGCTTATATAAAGTCACCCCACCAAACACACAAAAGCCCTAATGATGAAGGATAATGTAATACTAATAGTAAATATATACTTAATATAATACGTAATGTATTTTATCTATCTTTTTATTTATCTTTTAAAAGAAATACTTTCTTTTATTTGGTTTTTTTTGCTCGTGTCTTGTTTAAGACTATAAGGGGTCGTTTGGTAGGAAGTATTAAGAGAAATAATCCATGAATTAGTTATACATCGTACATGGTATTATATGATGTATAGTAATACATTAGATATAATACCATGAGATAAATCTATGTAAAGACAAAAATATCTCTCAAATCATTTTGATTATTTTGTTTATTTTCTTGATTTTTTATTTTTTATTTGTACTAGTAAATTTATTTAAATAAATTAGCTTATAAATTATTTAGAGAAAGTTGTTTGTTTCTAAATAAATCCAATATAAATCAATACAATATTTTGAAATGTGATTTGTTTAACATTTGCTAATTAAAAAGATAAATATAAGACCACATGACGTTCGTGATCTTAATTGAATGTATTATTAAGTCTATGTCAAAATAAAAATATTTCTCAAATTATTTTGATTATTTTATATATATATATATATTTCAAAAAGTTGAGGTATTTGATCAATGAACAAAATGAAATTAAACATTGAAGAGTAATATGCCATTCTTGAGTCTCAATCATCCAACAACTCTGCAAAATAACCATGTGTAGAATTGATTATGAACTTCTAAATTAACTAAAATATATTCTATTGGAGAGAGACCATATCTAATAATCACCTAAAGAATTACTCCCCCACTAACATCTTTAAAAGCCGCAGGATCTGATATATATATATATATATACATACTTGTGCGGTTTTTAATTATTGTGTGGTTTTAAATAATTTGTAAATATAGATGTTTTATTTAATTTTATTATTATTTATTATTTTTTTATTTTAAAAATAAATATTTTATCCTTTTTTTTTAAAATTTAAATTTGACATTTTGTGAGTGATCATCAATTTATTAAGATGACAATTGTTTATCTTCAAATAATTCAAGTGAAAAACTTGCAAACATGACAAAAAAAAATTGTTCTTCTTCTATCTAGTTAGAAGGTTATTTTAAAAAAATATTATTTGGCAATTATCTACCTTGTCCCAATTTGATAATAAATCAAGGGTCTAATTGGAAATAAATCTTATATAGAGTTTTAGTCCCGACACAAGATGAGGTGAGAAACAATGAACCAAATGCTTGATAAAAATAAATTTTGCGTTACTAATCTCTGCACTATTAATCCCTGCATTACTAATCCCATGCGTTATTAAGTTTTGTACCAAACGATCCATAAGTAAATAAAATTTTAGTACATTCTACATATCATACAAACAGTTGAATCAGAGCTAGCTAGTATTAGTTTTTATATTTTGTTCTCCTTCCATCCCAATTTGTATGTATCTTTTAGATTTTTAGAGTTAAATAGAGTTTTACTTCAACTGCGATCTTTTCTTATGTTTTTAAAAAAATTTAAGTTATTAATTATTGTAATTTATAGTAATATTTTTTAATATAGTTTCAAATATAGAAATTTTATTTCCTAAAACATAAAGTTTCTATGTTCAAATTTGCGGTTGAAAATAAAAAAATTTACTCTCAAAATTCACACATTGGTATGTAAATTGAGACAAAAATTAACATATTTAACGTCAGACTGTGTTCTCTTTTATGTTTCTCATTTCAGTGTTCGATAACTGTATTGGAGCTTGACTAAATTTGAATTCGCGAGAAGTTTCACATTAGGGGCTAAAGCGCTTCCTAACAAAGGCAACTTTATCCAGAGGGAGACTTGAGCCCGAGATCCCTAGTTAAGAATGAAGAACAACCTACCACTTTATCACAACTCTTATTGGTCCGACTATGTGTTCTAAGATCACAACATTCAACGATTATTTACAATACATTTTTAATTTAGCACCACAAGATTTTCTTTAAGAAAATATTATATTTAAAATTTGATGATGTGATATATAGTAATTAGAGGGACGAAATGAAATAGAACAAGTATTACTATATGATGTCATTTTGCGGTTGACATAGCAGAATTGTTGGAAAAGCTTTTGGGCGCCAATTAAGGTGCCGAAAAACAAGCATGAGCGTGTGGGCAACTGCCACCTCCTCTCACCCACCATTGATTACGACTTCTTATTCTTCTTCTTTTCTTTCCTTTTTTTTTTTTTTTTTGTAAGAAAAATTCCCAAAAATGCCCCTCGTTGAAGCAGGTGCGTCAATGAAGACGTGTCATACTTCAGCCTTCAAACTCCTTATATAGTAACAGAATATAGAGATCGGAGGAGAATGAGATAAGTTGCTCAGATGGTAAACATTTTTCACCTTCAATTCTAAGATTGTAAATTGAATAAATGAGGAAGTGAAAATGACGAAAAGCTCCTAAGAAGGATTAATAAAAAGAGATAGTGTAAAAAATATTTATATAATCTGTTAAAAACGTTGTAAAAAGGAAAGAGAGATAGGAGGAGAATATAATTTTCTTTCTGTTTCAATGTAGAGAGATAGGAGGAGAATATAATTTTCTTTCTGTTTCAATGTCCAAACAATAATAATTAGGGAGAAAATAATGAAAAAAGTTGCATTCCATGAGGGTAAACGGGGAATGTCAAAGAGTACTAGCTAGCCAATCAACAGGTTAATTCAATTTGCACAGGTCCATCTCCCCAAAGACCCTACAAAAAGGAACTTACTCAAATTCATTACCACTTCCTCCATTTCAATTTCTTTAAAAAAATTTGTGTTCTAAAATAAGTCACAAATATTTGTATGGTTATAAATTATTTTATTAATAATAATTGCAGTTAAATGGTTACTAAATGTAAAAATATGTAATTTTTTAAGACAGACTAAAAAAGAAAATCAATCGTATAAAAGAAAAATCAATCATATAAATTGAAATAGAAGATGTAATTAAATACTACTTTATGTCTTGTTATCCCCCGGAGAATGGTGAAATACTTTAAATCCTTTCATTACCAAGAAGTGTTCTTTCAGAAGCACTTTATCATATTCAAAATGAGCTTACTCCGAAATAACTAATGAGCTTACTCCGAAATAAATAAAATAGTTGGATAAATAAATTCTGAATAAGAATAAAAAAACTTATCTTGATTTTGTTTATTAAGGTGGTGACGTGATGAGACGGTATTGAGGCAAATAATTATAGGATTGGACAATATCTCCTGTCTAAAAGAGGAAAGAGCAGATAGACCAGACAAATGACATTCTCCCTAGTCTTCTTGTGGACATGGTATGGTATATATGAAATTATCATATCATATCAATTTTTTTGATAATATTATCTGGTATTATGGTATTTGATATGATATATAATATATTTTTTAAAAAATATTTGATATTTAGAAACAACATTTTAAAATATCGATATTATACCGGAGTAGTATATAGTTACATAATATATATATTATTAAAAAACTAACAAATATGCAACCTTGTATTAGTGTTTAGAAATTAAAAACTTTTCTTACTTTATATTTTGTTTGAAATATAATTGCTTAACAAAATGAGTTGTTTGTACTTTCTTTTGAATATATATATTTCTACATAAATAATGTATTAGTATGATACACTTGAGACCCTTTTTTTGAATTGTCGAAATTATAATACTCTATTACACGCGTATATATTAGTCGAAATTGAACAAACTATGATTACCGATTAACCAAACCATAAAATATCGAAACCGAACTTCTAAATACCAAATTAATGATAATGATATAATAGTATTAAAAACTGAATACCGAAATTACAATATCGAAATTTTCAAATACCGTACCATACCATATTCCCCCAAATCACACTTGCAAATAAGTGTTAGCTTGAAAAAAAAATTGTTCCGAAATAAGTATTGCCTTAAAATTTAAGATAAAAATAATATAACTATTTTCAAATTTCAAGAAACATCTAATAAATAGGTTAATCTAAATATATACATATATATATATTATTTTCCTTAATAGGTATGAAATGATTTAAAACGATACACGTAGAAAAGTACTGCAATTGAGATCAGAACCAACGAGTTGTCATTCATTCTAGTCACCCTTTGTTGTCGCCAAAGACAGTAGTAATATTAATTTCGATAAATTTCACAGCTTATTTAATATTCTTTAGTATGGCTTATTCTCACTAAAGTCACTAGTGCATTTCACTATGTCCGAATTTGCCTTTTCAATTCTTTTCTCTTTTTTTAACCTTTTAGGTTGTTTCATGGGTTTTTGTAACTGATCAATGGTAAAGGTTGGGGATTTTTTTCTTGTTAATTAATAAATGAGCATTGATTTAGTTGAATGTGTTTTATTAAAAATTAGAGTGACTGATTTTAAGAGTCGCCACTTAATTTTTAGAGTAAAATTAAGAAAAAACTATTTTTTCAAAAGATTAAAGCAAAAATCTAATGAAAATAATGAAAGGGGGTTCGGGGTTCATATTAACATTTCTGGAAGGGTTTGAAAGCACTCAAAATGCCCGCTAACACACGGTTATCCGATAATTAACTATTGACTAAAATAAGTTGACTTAATAAAGTTAAGAGAATGAACAGTTTTGAAAGTTGAAACCATTTTAAGGGGGAAAAGGGGGAATATTAAGAAATTACCTAAGTACAATAGTTTGTAAATTTATGTTTTAGGACCAAAGGAAGTGAGTTCTTAATTAGTTAACTTTTGGAAAATTAGTTCAAAATGACTATCTGTCGGGAACATTAAATTGTAGTGACCTTATGATTAACAACAAATAATGACGGTAAACAAATACAAAATAACGAAGTAAAGAGAGAGATTTGGGCCAATGTCTGATTTTCTGTTCGCCTAGGCCAGAACTTGGGCCTAATCTCGTTTTGGGTCTTTGGTCCATTCAAGTCACCTGCACCTGTCTTAGTCTAACTTAATGAAAATATTGTTCTTTGGCCTTAGGCCCAATTTTTCCACCCGTCCTAAATTCTAACATGATAATAAGAAATAAAATGACAAGGGCTTAGGCCCAAAATAACAAAATACAATTTCTAGTATAAAACGTGGGCCTTTGGTCCAATCTTCTCAATTTTCTCAATCTGTTGCTATATTTTTTCCAATTTCGGGACCTGTACGTCAATTTTTTTACAGCTGATTGACTCGATGAAGAAGTAATTTGAGCCTTTATGGCTCTCCCGAAATGCAATGAGGAAAATAGGAGTGCATAGTGAACTCGGGCAGATTTACATGCAAATAAAATGATGATGAGAGTTAGTATCTAATGGTGATATCTCAAAACTGTAACATTTAAATGACAAATATAATCAGTAGATTGCCACTTAACAAAACAACAAATAACTAACAACAACTAAGACCAAGCAAAATGCAAAGAAATGACAAGGAGGCTACAAGTGAGTCATGATAGTCAAATTCTCAACTTGGACCAATGCTTCAAGCTGACTTTCATTTTCCTGACAAATTGATATGCAAAGAAGTAAACAACTACGGACAATTCAAAAAAAAAACAACAACAAAGACTACAACTAAGCAAACTTGTACAAACTAAGAGAAAACAAGAGGAAAATTAACCACTTATTTCGAAATACTAAATACATAACCCAATCTCATAATTATCCACAAACTGTAAACAAGAAACTAATAAAATAAGAAACTTGATACTCTTTACAAGACTGTCCTTGAACTGAATTGAACCTTTTGTAGTGACCACAAGAATTGCAAGACGTGATAAGACAAAGAAGGTCAAATTAACACAAAGGAACTTCCTAATCTATGCCTAATTTAACTCACTGTAACATGCAAAATAAACTTAATATGTAATACTAACAAAATGCACGAAGAACATGATGCACATAGCTACACAAAATACACACACGAGAAAAATACCAACATAAAGAAACTGAATTATCACTTGGCATGATGTATCAAAATTGGTGATTTCCAAATTTGTGAGAGGCAAGTCAATGAAAGATATAAATTCAAAAGATAACATGCTCACCCACTGTCCAAGCTAGAATAAAAACCACACAAAAACTAAACACAAACTTTAAATTGAAATTATCTTATTATTGCCATTAACCGTGAACCAAACATTTTAGATTTTTTAAGTAAATGTAAGTAGTCCAACTCAATAATAACGGTCAGGCGCGAGATTAATCAATGATGTAAGATTCTAGTGTTAGCCAGGCGATGAAAGCATCATCTTTGGGTCAAGGGAAATGGAAATCAACCTTTTGCAATTCTAGAAAGGGGGCTAGGGAAGGGAGAAACACACTCACTTGAATAACATCTTCTTTTTTTTTCGGATCATGGTAACAAACCGTATACGAGAGGCCTAGAGAATGAGACGTTAACAACTGCCACTCGATGCATCCAAACAACTCCAACAAGTACTACATAAATATTGATGCTACAAAAGAAACTACGAACGAACATGGAACAAGCATGATGAATTAATCCTATTCAAGATTACTACTTGCAACATGGATAACTCATATTCAAAAATAGCTAAACATAACCGCTTAGTCCATTCGCATCCTCCAAACACATGACAAGCAAGTACAGACTCTATTTCGACAAGTATGGACGAAATGATATTAAGATGATTAACGAACAAACAAACAGAAATCGAAATGAGCACAACTCAGCCAAGAAAAACTCGAGAAGAATCGTAAACAGAGAAAAACAAATCAAACAGGCGATAAAATCATTTTGAAAATGAAATACATGTAATAGTTTCGGAAAGACTACGATGAAAAGAAAACTTAGGCTCAAAGAACACTCTCCAACCTGGGTAAGCTTCAGAAATATCTTCACCCATAAATGCAATTTCTTCATTGGAAAAATAAGTCTTGAGCGGTTCATACTCTTCATCAACTAGATTCTCCACGAGGTGGTCAGCCAAGGCCTGTTCTTTTATCGCCTTTTGTGTCACATACAAACTGTAAAACTCACTCAAAAGCATTTGTCATTTAGCCAACGTCCCGGTAGGCATTGCTTTCTGAAAAATATACTTCAACGGATCCATCCTAGAAATGGGATATGTGGTATAAGAAGATAAATAATGTCTCAACTTCTGCGCAATTCAAGTCAAAGCACAACATGTCCTTTCCAAAAGTGTGTAACGGGCTTTATATGGAGTGAATTTCTTGCTCAAGTAATAAATAGCTCTCTCCCTCTTCCTAGTTTTGTCATGTTGACCAAGCACGCATCTAAATGCATTATCTGAGACATATAGATACAGCAACAGTGAACTCCCTTCTCGTGGAGGAACCAACACCGGTGGATTGGACAAATAGTTCTTGATGGCATCAAAAAATAGTCTGACATTTTCCGGTCCACTTGGTCAAAATATTTTTTTTCAACAACTTGAATATTGGCTCACATACCACGGTGGACTGAGCTATAAATCGATTGATGTAGTTCAACCTTCACAGAAAACTCATCACTTCTTTCTTGGTCTTCGGAGGAGGTAACTCTTGAATCACTTTGATTTTGGAAAAATCAAGTTCAATGCCTCTTCTGCTAACTAGGAATCCCAACAACTTTCTGGCTGGCACTTCAAAAGCACATTTGGTAGGATTTACCTTCAAATTGTATCAACGCAGGCAATCAAAGAACTTTTTCAAGTGAGCCAAGTGATTCAAACTCCCGCGGGACTTGATTATGACATCATCTACATACACATCGATCTCTTTATGAATCATATCATAGAAGATAGTTGTCATAGCTTTTATATAAGTAACATCTGCATTGTTGAGACCAAAACGTACACCCGATAATTATATACACCCCAGGGTGTGATGAAAGTTGTATTTTACGCATCTTTTTCATCCATCAAGATCTGGTGATAACACGCATAACAATCCACAAATGACTGCATCTCATGCTTAGCACAATTATCAATGAGAATGTGAATGTTTGGTAATGAAAAATTATCTTTCGGGCTAACTTTGCTGAGGTCTCTGTAGTCAACAGAATTTCTGATCTTTTCATCTTTCTTCGCAATCAGAATAATATTGGCGAATCAAGTCGGATATTGCGACACTTCCACTACTTGAGACTCGATTTGTTTGGCAATCTCCTCTTTGATCTTTAAACTTAACTCAGGCTTAAACTTTCGAGTCTTTTATTTTTCTGGACTGAAATTTGGATTAATCAGCAACATGTGAGACACCATATTTATACTCAGACCCGGCATATCTTAGTAAGAGCAGGCAAATACGTCAATGTATTCTCTAAGCAAGCGGACTATGTCCCTTCTTTGAGCTTCAGTCAGATGGACGTTGATTCTTACTTTTTTAACACAATCATCATTCCCTAGATTCACAGCCTCAGTTTCTTCAAAATTCGGCTTGTGTTGGTTCTCGAACTGTCGAAACTCTGTAGCAACATGTTCGGGTATCACATTTTCTTCTTCATATTCCTCGCATTCATCATCACCTGCCTCATTTTATTTATTTGGATCGTGACATGACATGACATTGATAGGTTTTCAATTAATATTACTGAAATTATAAACAAACAAAATTAAGAAAGCAAAATATAAATATATAAGTAAACAAATTTTCGATAAAAGAGGCTTTCATTTAAATTGAAAAACAAGCGTAACTTTGGCCATGGACGAGGGCCATTTTGCCATTTTAAACATCACAAGGGAATTTGAAAATTTCAAACAAGTAAAAACTGCATAAAGGGTGGGTCTCAGGCCTCTTTCGGACTACCACCAATTTTTATATTAAAAAAAAACAAACAAAAGCACATGTCCTTTCTACCCAGATGAGCGGAAAAGTAGGAGTGGTGTGAAGGTCCAATTTCGTAATTTCTCCTCCGGTTCTACATCACGGATGCCCTATGTTCCAGCGTCTTCCACGATGACCGCATCAATCTATTCAAAAAGACCCCAGATTCCTTCCCTGAGACCATCATTATTGACTTATTCTTGCACCAGGGAATGACTGGTATAGATGAGGGATTGGCCTGGCCAATGCTTGATCAACACTCTTGTTCTTTATCTCTGCTTCATCATCTATAGGGGCATACCCTAAACCAAACTTTGCTTTTTTGACGGAAATTTGAATAGGGTTGAAAATTCCTTAAAAGTGCTTCCCCAATTCAAAACCAGATTCAAAACTGATCCAGAGCATCACAGTAACAATCATTTTGTACACAAAAGGCATAGGGGGTTGTGGAGCAAAGTCATCATCGGTGGCATTTACCAGCTCCAGCGTGTAAAAATCATAACCTCAAGAGACATCATCAACGATCCGTGCATACCCGTTGGAATGACTCCCTTCACCATAAATGACCAATTCCTGGTTCTTCCAAACAAATTTCATTAGTTGGTGAAGGGTAGAAGGCACAACCCCAGACATATGGGTAAACAGTCTTCCCAAAAGAAAATTGTAACTGGTGTTGATATCCAACACCTGGAACTCCACATTAAATTCTGCAGGACCCATCTGAACATTCAAGTTTACTGCACATAATGTGTCTCTTTGTACTGCATCAAAAACTCTCACATTGACTTGGTTCTGGTAAAGCTTTCCCAAGTCAAATTTCAGCTGCCTCAGAGTCGAAAGTAGGCAAATATTAAGGCCGGATCCATCATTGATTAAGACGCGATTAATTATCTTGTCTCGACACATAATGGTGACGTGCAGAGCTTTGTTGTTTATCTTGCCTTCAAAAGGCAGCTCTTCGTTACAAAAGTTGATCCGATATCCTCGAATAACTTGGTTTATCATGGATGCTAGATTGTCGCTGTTGGTGCCTACGGGCACATAAGTGTCATCCAAAGCTTTCATCAAAACTTGCCTATGCAATTGTGAACTCAACAACAAGGCCCATACGTAAATCTGAGCTGGTGTTTTCTCCAGATGCTTCACGATTGAGTAATATTTCTATTGCATCTTTCTCTAAAACTCTTCTGCTTCAGCTTCACTAATTGGCCTTTTAGGCTGATCTTTCTTCTGCATTCCCTGGGATAACTCTTCTGGTGTGTAGCACCTGTCGGATTTAGTCATACCCTAGGTAATAACCGTTTCAATCACAAATTTTGGTCGGGCAAGAGTTTCTCGTGGCACCAAGGCAATAAGCTTCTCGAATGTCAAAATCATGAACTCTTTCTTCTTTCTAATGCTCAACGAAGCTACATCCCTTTCCAGTTCATCAGGAGCGATTGAGACTATTACCTTTGTCACACACCAATTATCATTCGTCTCTATCATGTTGATAGTGATGCCCCCATGATTTGACAAAGAATTACTATTGACATTGGACGCAACTGGTTGGAGAGAGACCACCTTCTGGTCAATCAGATCTTGGATCTTCTGTTTCAAATTGATACAATCTTCGGTATCATGCCCAATACTATTGGAGTGATATGCGCACCTCTGATCAGGTTTGTAAAACTTTGAGCTAGTGTCGGCCGGGTGGGACCCCACTAGGTGAATATATCCTGCCGTAGTTAATCGCTTGAACAATTTTGTTTGGCTTTTAATGAGCGGAGTGAAAATTCTAGCAGACTTCTTCTTAAATCTAGAACAGAGGGGGATCGTAATTTCCTTGTTGAGAATAAGGCATTTGACAATAATTTAGAACGTTTGGACGAGGGGCTTGATATATGGGAAATGAGTCGGTCTGGTAATTTAGTTGTGGAGCTTAGTAGTTGGGGGGGTATTTTGGTAAAGTGGAGCCGGGGTTTGGTACATCGGGGAATGAGTTTGGTAATTAGCATGAACATTAGCATAGTTAGAGGCGACGTTTCGATAGTGATGAGGTGGAGTTTGGTAAACTGGAGGGAGAGTTTGGTAGATAGAAGAGGGAGTATTTTGATAATTGGGAAGAGGGCTATTTTGGTAATTGAAGGGAGGGGTATTTTGGTAATCATCATGTGCTTAACAAGCCGGTTACGAACTCTGTGAAGGTCGAGAACAACCTTGGCATGATGAGGATTTCTTTGGGGTCTTCTTCCCTTCAAAAGAGATAGAAGACACATCTTCTCTTTTCTTTTTTAGCAAACCTAAAGATCCGAGTGAGGCAGCAATACGGGCAATCTTTTCGTTCTTAATCCGTGTTCGATAGTCTCACCTACTTTGACTATCTCAGTAAACTTTGCTCCAACGAGCAACATAATTCTATCATAATATTTGGGCTCTTAAACCAATACAAATACTTTGACAATTTCCTTCTCAGACATGGGAGGTCGAATTCTAGCCACCTCCTTTCTCCATTTGTATACAAATTCTCTGTAACTTTCATTTGATTTCTGCTTCATTTTTTCTAAGAAATAATGATTAGGAATGATCTCTACATTGTAGGCGAATCGTTCGATAAAGTCTTTAGCCATAGCATTTCAGCTAGGCCACTGTCTTGTTTCATGAGATGTTAACCA
The DNA here is from genome assembly GCA_037074985.1 of Solanum bulbocastanum. Classification (NCBI taxonomy): domain Eukaryota; kingdom Viridiplantae; phylum Streptophyta; class Magnoliopsida; order Solanales; family Solanaceae; genus Solanum; species Solanum bulbocastanum. The sequence goes on from CM073599.1 coordinate 38,312,834, forward strand.
TTCCAAAGCCTCTCCACTCAAACTTTGGCTAAAAAATTGCATCAATAAAGCTTCATCCCTTTCGACTCCCACGAGCTGGTCACAGTAGGCCCTCAGGTGTGCTAAGGGGTTCCCTATTCCTCCAAAAACATCAAATTTTGGCACCTTTATCCCTTCCGGGAGCTTCAAATTCAGATGGATGCATAAATCCTTATAACTCAAGCCGACGACTTCAGGAATACACTGCAACTCTTTCATGGCCTTTCAGATTTCTTCCTTCATATCCAGCTTGGCAGCTTCTTCCTTTGACCTCCACTCTTTCTCTCTCGCTCATTGGGGACCGGGATTTGAAAAATGGCTTTCTGGGGTAAGGGTGGAGCAATGGTGAGACTTTGGATATTTTGAGTGGCTTGGTAGTTTTGGGGGAAAGTTTGGGGGTTGGTATGTTGATTTTGGTGACGGAGGAAAGTTTACAGGTTGTTAACGTTTTGGTTTTGAGGGAGGAAGTGACACGTAGAGGTTGGTATTTTGAGGAGGGGGTGGCATCCGATAAGAGGTAGAGGCATAATGGAGATTTTGGGTGGTTAGTCGATGATTGAGGGGTTATGAGCAGGACTGGAGAGTGGGTTTTGAGCTTGTTCCGCACTTGAAGGAGGACAATATAGTGGAGGCCTTCCATCTACTGAAGCATTGAAATCAAAAATTGAATTAAGTAAATCTTGCCCTTTTCTGTATTTCGACCCGCATCTCAGCAATCTGTTGCATCAACTGCATGATTAACTCGTTCTGATCGGTGACGACAGGCTGAGCCACTACAATAACTGTTAAGCTGGTATTCTCAACGTTATCGTCCATTGTTGACTTGCCCTTCCTAGAACTTTGACTAGGGAATCTGTAGGCCCTTTTAATCTTGTAAAATAGGGGTGTTCAGCCAGCTTATCAACACATATCAGTTTTAACAACCTATAAAGAAAAAACAACTTAAAGGCAAATTCGTTAGTTTTGATTCAGGACAAATAAAGCAAAATATCACATATAGGGCATATAAACACATAAGATTTGCTTTGTTTGAGAACATGTTAATCCACAAAGGGACTGATTTTTATTTTGAACAAGCAGGAATTTGCTCGTTTTATTTTGAGGCTAGTGACTCAGAAAGGCTAAATTACGTTGAGCTAAGGTCTTTTTGCTGCACCGATCGATATTTGTCGATGTGAATTCAATGCTTCCTTGTAAAATGACAGGGGGGAGAAGAAGATTTTTTAAAGATAGGAGTTGGGCCTTGAAAGGTTGCCTATGTATCTCCCAAAGAGAATTTAGGCCCTACGTAGTTTGAATACAAGTGAAATTTTCATTTTCATTCATTCATTTTTGGTGATTACAAGGAAAGTGAAAAACACGTAGTAAAGCTTCTGAAAGATAAAATGTGTCTCCATCCATGCCATTCTTCTTCCTATTATTGCATTAATCACGAGGGGTAAACTCATATGCTTCAAGGGCAATTTTCCCTATTCACTTCTTTCCATCATTCCTGGGAAGGAGGCCTATAGACAATTTCCTTCTCAGGTTCTTCTTCGACAGCTTTCGATTCAGTGTTTTTGGGGACAGGGATTATGTTATCCAAGAGAGGGTGTTCTTCGCGTAGCCTCTAAAGTCTCATGACTATACAATCTTTGAAGACATTGTTTCCCTTCTGCATAACGATTGTCTCTTCATTCACGGTAACGTGTCTTGCCATCTAAGCGGCCAGCTCCTCGTCTAGTGTCGCATTTGCGGCTTGAGCCACCGCAATGACGATTTATACTTCTATTCTCCTTTCTCTAGTTTCTTGGATTTCTTGTCTGAGTTGCTACAATTTCATCCTCAAATCCTCGTCAGGTAACTTTATGTTGATACCCTTCCCTATTTCCATTCTAACTGCGATTTTACTTTTTCTGAGATGATAGGATAATGTCTTAGGATTTTGTAGTATGATTTTTATTTATGGCTGAGAAACTCGAGACTCACAGAATGTTGATCGAACATTTTGGGGTAGTGATTTTTTTTTTTCAGAAAATTTTGAAAAGATATGGGCTAAAAATGTCCTCATTCAAAGCAACAAATCACATAAACAATTAAAGCACACAAGCATATATCGCGTCCTAAACATATATGTGACCCTTTTGTGCCAAGGGTAGGCCTAGCGATTTTGAAGGATGTATTGCGCCATTTGAAACAAATTGTTGCACCCCCCAAAATAAGATTCATAAACAAAAAAGTTAAGCAAAGAGATATATCTTTTAGAGAAGGGATAAACTGCAAATACAATAACATCAATTACATGCAGGGGAATAAGATAACCAAAAGGCTAAAGGTCCCGCTTCTTCACTCACCTTTTTCACTTTTTTGCGAATAAGGAACTTGCTAGTTATCACATGCAGCTCAACGAACACAGATCTGGAAGACATCGATACACCTTAAAGAGTGTTAAGCTGATCATCTAAGTTCGAATCCAAACGTATTAGGCAGACTCTTGCGTTAGCTAACTCTTGTCTAGCAAAGGCTAAGTCCCTTTTGCTTTCATATTCTCGATGTTGGAACTCCTGCTCCCTATGCATGTATTCTTGCTCTCTACGATGAAACTCTTGCTCTCTTCAGTCTCATTCCTGCTGAAAGTGGTAGGCTTGGATTTGGAGTCTTACTTGGACATCTTCAATTTGTCGGCCTGTGCATGGCGTCGGGTCAAGTGTACCATATAGATCATCCTGCAACCTTTTTTTGTATTCGTCAACATATTCAGCTTCATATCTATTTTCGGCCATGCTCTCCATTAGATTGACCCGCCCGGCCCATTCTTGGCGAATATCCTTGGTGTATGGTATTTTGTCGCACCCGTTATAGTCAAAGACGTACCGGCTAGTGTCTCCTTTGAAAGGTAGAATTTATCTTTTGCCAAATTGCTGCATTACCCTACTAGGCTTGTAGGGTCGTACCCCTCTAATGCCAGAATGGATTAGGAAAGGACACTTAGCCCCTTGAGCAACTATTTTTTCCGACATAAAATCTTGAAACATCCATTGTACAATTTCATTTTTTATGTCGTGGAAAACTTTAGCCTATGCCTCCCTCGTGTTGTAGATCCTAAGCCTGTTAATACTCAAATGGAACTCATAGTGGTCGAGATGACTTTCTTTTTGTGGTTCGGCCAATTTTTGCTTCTAAGTCTTGTATGTTTTTACTAGACGCTTAGACATCTACCATTGCAGCAAAATATTACACTCTTGAAAAAATGGAAATCCATTTTTGCATTAACCCAAAGCTCGATAAATGTCGGCCAAAATGATCGGGGCCAGGTTGAAGTATTTCTTGACTTGTCCCTTCTTACCAACACCCTCAAAGATGATGTGAGTTACCATGACAATTCGAGTATCAATTACACTCCCTCCGTCCTGAGGAAATATCATCGTCCCTAATAAGCATACGACAAAAGCTAAAGTTTAAGTCTGCCTCCAACTACCATAATCGAAAAACTCATTCGAAAAATTCTAATAATAATTCTCGTGTCCCTTTCGTTCATAGAACTTCACAAACGGGATACTTGGGGTGTCTAGCCAGTCTGTATTTACCAATAACAACATGTTTTTCAGTTTTGTGCTGGTTGGCTTATCTGGTAGTAAAATGTGATGATCTGAATGATTTTCTTTTTGACACATTTCGACGTTGTTTAGACAATTTTTGATTTCTTCAACAGTTGGTGTCATTTCAACATCTCCAAAGTGAAACATCATCCTCTCGTCATTCCAAAATCGAGTGACCACCTCAATGAACTTAGGCCAAACTTTGAGATTCATTATCAATGGAAGGCAACCCAAGTGAATGGAAAGTTTGCTTTCCTAACATGTATTGAGATTGTTCCACCATACACGGAGGAGGTTCGGCGTCTCGGTGATCATTTTGAAACTCAAGTGTTGCTTGACCATCTACAAAAACATACAAAGAATTACATACCCCAGAATTCGAGACACAATAATTTGTCAAACAGCGCATATATCCTTCAAACACGTAAGTATGAACATCTGTTTGGGGCGTGGGCCCTTTGGACTCAAGGTGGTCTTTCTAATAGACCTAACACGCCTTGGGTATTGGGTCATCTTAGGCCAATGCGCTAAATTAGGGGATTTGATTTTGCTCTACCCTAGTGTGACTAAAAATGGGCATTCTTTATAATGGATTAGTGACCCTAGCGGACTACTTGGGCTGTGACAGTTAACAATCGTTGACTATCCAGTAGCCAACTACATTTATCAGGGTGCCTCGAGAACAATTTGGTTAACGAACGACTGCGGCCCGCATAACCGTCCTTTAAATAAAAAATTAAAAATAAGTGTCGTTTGACGAAATATGTTATGCCATGAATGTAGCAGTTTATAGTTACAAGAATTGAAACAAGTAAGCAATTTAAACAAATAGCCAAATAAATTAATCTTAAGGTTAGAACCATTCAAGTCTCCAGCAGAGTCGTCATTCTGTTTTATTAAAAAATAAACTGACTGATTTTAAGAGTAGCTACTTAATTTTTAGGGTAAAATTAAAAAAAAAAAACTATTTTTTCCAAATGATTAAAACAGAAATCTAATGAAAATAATGAAAGAAGGTTCGGGGTTCATATTAACATTTCTGGAAGGGTTTGAAAGCACTCAAAATGCCCGCTAACACGCGGTTATTCGATAATTAACTATTTGGCTAAAATAAGTTGACTTAATAAAGTTAAGAGATTGAATGGTTTTGAAAGTTGAAACCATTTTAAGGGGGCAAAAGGGGAATATTAAAATATTACCTAAATACAATAGTTTGTCAATTTATGTTTTAGGATCAATGGAAGTGAGTTCTTAATTAGTTAACTTTTGGAAAATTAGTTCAGAATGACTATCTGTCGGGAACATTAAATTGTAGTGACCTTACGATTAACAACAAATAACGACATGTACACAAATACAAAATAACGAAGTAAAAAGAGAGATTTGGACCCAATTCCGAAATTTGTACGTCAATTTTTTGCAGCTGACCGACTCGATGAAGAAGTAATTTGAGCCTTTATTGCTCTCCCGAAATGTAAGGAGGAAAATAGGAGTCCATAGTGAACTTGGACATATTTACATGCAAATGAAATGATGATGAGAGTTAGTATCTAATGGTGATATCTCAAAACTGTAACATTAAATGACAAATATGATCAGTAGATTGCCACTTAACAAAACAACAAATAACTAACAACTAAGACCAAGCAAAATACAAAGAAATGACAAGGAGGCTAAAAGTGAGTCATGATAGTCAAATTCTCCACTTGGACCAATGCTTCAAACTGACTTTCATTTTCTTGACAAATTGATATGCAAAGAAGTAAACAATTATGGATATTTAATAAAAAAACAACAAAAAAGACTACAACTAAGCAAACTTGTACAAACTAAGAGAAAACAAGAGGAAACTTAATCACTTATTTGGAAATGCTAAATACATAACCCAATCTCATAATTATCCACAAACTGTAAACAAGAAACTAATAAAAGAAGAAACTTGATACTCTTTACAAGACTATCCTTGAGCTGAATTGATCCTTTTGTGATGGCCACAAGAATTGCAAGACGTGATAAGACAAAGAATGTCATATTAACAAAAAAGAGCTTCTTAATCCATGCCAAATTTAGCTCACTGTAACATGCAAAATAAACTAAATATGTAATGCTAACGAAATGCACGAAGAACATGATACACATAGCTACACAAAATACACACACGAGAAAAATACCAATATAAAGAAACTGAATTATCATTTGGCACAATATATCAAAATTGGTGATTTCCAAAATTGCGAGAGGCAAATTAAGAAAAAATGCAAATTCAAAAAATAGCATGCTCATCCATTGTCCAAGCTAAGGTGAAAAACCACACAAAAACTAAACACAAGCTTTAAATTAAAATTATCTTATTATTGCCATTAACCGTGAACCAAACATTTTAGATTTTTAAAGTAAATGTAAGTAGTCCGACTCAATAATAACGATCAGGCGCGAGATTAATCAATGATGTAAGATTCTAGTGTTAGCCAGGCGATGAACCTAGCATCATCTCTGGGTGTAAGGGAAATGAAAATCAACCTTTTGCAATTCTAGAAAGGGGGCTAGGGAAGGGAGAAACACACTCACTTGAATATCATTTTTTTTTTATCATGGTAACAAACTGTATACGAGAGGCCTAGAGAATGAGACGTTAACAACTGCTACTCGATGCATCCAAACGACTCCAACAAGTACTACATAAATAGTGACGCTACAAAAGAAACTACGAACAAACATGGACCAAGCATGATGAATTAATCCTATTCAAGATTAGTACTTGCAACACGGATAACTCATATTCGAAAATAGCTAAACATAACCGCTTAGTTCATTCGCATCCTCCAAACACATGACAAGCAAGCATAGACTCTATTTCGACAAGTATGGACGAAATAATACTAAGATGGTTAACAAACAAACAAACAGAAATAGAAATAAGCACAACTCAGCTAAGAAAAACTCGAGAAGAACCCGTAAACAGAGAAAAAAAATCAAACAGGCGATAAAATCATTTTGAAAACGAAATACATGTAATAGTTTCGGAAAGACTACGATGAAAAGAAAACTTAGGCTCAAACTATAAAAGATCAGCTCACAACCAATAACAAATATTTCATGATTCAACATTCATCGGAATCGGAAAGAAGAAGGGAAAAAAAAGTTGCTTACCTCATTGTGGATAGCGTACAGGGACAGGACGAGCTGGAATGACGACCCTTACCACGCGGAATTCGAACACGAATAGTGGCCAAGAAATTTGGGCAAGAATATCAAACCCAAAACACTAAAAAAACAGGTACCTCCTCTATTTTTCCTTGAAAATGTATTTAGTAGGTATTAGTTGTTTTTGATACCTTTGTTAAAAAAAAAAATTTCATTGGAGAATGAGAAGGGTTTAAATAGGAGGAGCATTAGAGCTCACAATTTGGAGAAGGCGAGTGAATTTTCAGAGTAGCTTGGGGCAAAATTGTCAATTCGAATTCATCTCCATTTTGAATTCTTTTCCCCAAGGGAAGGAAAAGATGTTTGTACAAGATTTCAAAACGAAATCCCCCAAAATACGAATGAAAAGATCAAGGGCCGATTGGTGTAGAGAAAGTTGTGGGATCTGTTGTTTGTTGACGCGTGAGGGAAAGGAAAGAGTGTACTGCTGCTGTCTGGTTCACGCAGATAAGAAGGTAAAAACACAGGGGTAGCGGGGGGGGGGGGGTCGTTCGGCTACCGTTTGTTGTATTTGGGACTGCTGTACGTATATTGTATTGTTCGGTGGGTTTCTGGAATAGGTTTTTTTTGTGAAGGGAAATAATGGGTCGGGTAGGGAAAATGGATTGGGGTCGGTTGGGAAATTATTGGAGTGGGCTGGGTATTGGGTTATGAGAGAATGGGCTACTGAAAATACTTTTGGGTTGATTAAATGGCCCAATGTGTGGGTCTTAAAGAATTGAAGTCCAAAATAGGGAATGACCATATTTGTAATTGAATCAATGATAACCAATTTTTAAGTCAAAATTTTAGCCAAATTGAATTAGATTGGCGAACTCGGTTGTTGACAAAAATAAGACAAAATAATATAATTACTGTATGAGCTTCTTAATCTTAACGAAATAAAATTGTTAATTTAATTATAACTAAATAATTCACAACTATAGCCATAATTTAAACTAAAATAATTTAATAAAGTACTTATTAAAATTAAAATCTTTTTGAGATGATTTTCGAATATTTAAGAAACATTAATTATACATATAATTATAAAATACTATGAAAATCGACCAGGCTTACTTAAAGTAACCTCGAGAAATATTTAAATTTATAAAACTAATTATTCTAAATCATTTGAAAATTGAGAAGCTCGTGAATTAATTTCTATCGGGGAGGATCAAAATTGGGTGTCAACAGAATGAACGAAAAGACACTATGATTCGACTTAATAACCGATAAATTGAAAATCATAACAATTCATTAATGGGAATCTCCTAATTATGAACTTAACCTTTCCTTTTTTCTTTTCCCTTTTCCACGTTTGAAGTTAATTAACCACCTCAACTAATTTCCTAATGATTCCACCTTCCTAAAGAAATCATCTTAAGTATAATTATCAAAGTGCACCAACAAAATGTAAATTGCAAGTCCATCAAGAAATATTAGGAATCTTTTTGAGGATATGCGTGATTACTAATTGTGGCTTAAAGGAAGGTAATAAACAATAGCGATTCACGAAAACTTAATAATTTAGCAAAAATTTACTAAATATTTAACTAATAAAAAACCCAATTACTGTCATATATTTACTTGAGCTAGGTCGTTGTAAAGCTTAAAATCTTCGACCCTTCTCGAGTAATAAATATAAACCCACGGTTGTTGGTTTACAGGTTAATGTCGGGGTTGTAGAACTAATAACGACAATCAAGTTAAAATACAGGAAGATCAGAGGTAGATATTGGGTTGCAAGTAGAATATATACTATATAATAATCACATGCTAAATATATAAATGCACAAATGAAAAACATGATTGAATTGTTGTTGCCCGTGAAGAATACGCTTCCAACAGACCACCGACTCTCATCATTATGTATACACATATACCTAGCCTTGATTATAATATCACTATTTCAGCTCATGGAGAGTTTCCGCTTCAACCATGTTTCAACTCTTGTTATCTCTGTATTCAGGTTAGTAAAAACAGAAATAGAATAGATGAAATAAGCAAAAAATAAATAATCTAAGTTCACAGAATTCACTATGTATCCTTAAGAAATTTAATCCCCTCAAGTATTCGAGGTTGTAGATTAATTACTCCCAATATAAAACAGATTAACTATTAGAGAAGTAGTGGTACCTCAAACTTCAATAATTTCAGCGAACTCAAAAACAACAACGAGAACACACACAAACTCAGTCGATCTATTTTGAAAAATGAAAGAAATCTCTCTATGTATAGTCAATTGTAGCAAGGAACGCGTCTGTTCAAACAAGAGTGTGGACTCATCTGTTCAGACGTGTCTTTCCACAACGTTTGTGTCTTTTGGGAAAGTAAATATTTGTTCAGAAGGAACATGTCCCTTCTGAACGACTTTACCATTACGCGAGAATTTTCAAATAATTCTGTTAATGGCGCGAGGGGACACCTTCTACTTAACCCTTTAAAAACTAAAGGGAAGTGTTTCCTAATACAAAGACAATACTTTTTCTTTCTTCTATCAATATGTGAGAAATGACTTTTCATTTTCAAAGACTTTCTATTTGAAATGATTTTTCATTTTCCCTCCAAATTGGTTCCCCCGTATTTCTCATTTTCTCATTCATTCTTATTTCCCATTCACGCCTTGCTAAAACCCAACAACTCTTCTTTTGCCTCTTCTAGTATAGACAGTGGCGGAACCAGAATTTTCATTAATTGGATTCAAAATATAAAAAAAGGTAAACATTAGAAAAAGTTGAAGAGGTTCGACATTTATTATATATACATAAAAAATATTTTTAATTGTATATAAACAATGTAGTTTTTTATTGTATAAGTTCGAATAAACCTCTTAGGGGTTGTTTGGTACAAAGATTAATAATGCAGGTATTAATAGTGCAGAGATTAGTAATGCATGGTTTATTTTTATCAAGTATTTGGTTCATTATTTCCCACCTCATCTTGTGTTTGGTTTAAAACTCTATATAAAACATCTTTCCAATTATACCCTTGAATTATTATTAATTGGGTCAAGGTAGACAAATGCCGGAAAATATTATTTTTATGGCATTCTAACTAGCTATGAAAAGAACAATTTTGTTGTCATGTTTGCTACTTTTTCACTTGAATTATTTGAGGATAAATAATTGTCATCTTAATAAATTGATCACTCACAAAATGTCATTTTTCAGTTAAAAAAAGATAAATCATCTACTATTAAAATCGAAAAGACGGTCAACAATGGTAAAATTGAATAAACCGTCTACATTTACACATAAAAATTGCAAGTTGTAGTTTTAATATGTATGTGATTTTTTTAATTGTTCAAAATACAAATAATTAGAAAACCACACACACATTACAAATTTGTATTGGATTTATTTAGTAACAACCAACTCTCTCTAAATATTTTGTAAGCTAATTTATTTAAATAAATTTACTAATACAAATATAAATCATAAAATCAAGAAAATAAATAAAATAATTAAAATGATTTGAGGGATATTTTTGTCTTTACATATATTTATCTCATTGTATTATATAATATGTATTACTAATACCTCCAAATGAAAGGTATTAGTAATACATCCAATAATATCATGTAGGAGTTCATAGTTATACATAGGCCCAAACTCCTATCAAACATAGTACTAAATGATACCTTACATAATACATGAACTATTTCTTCTAATGCGGCCTACCAAACGACCCCTTAGATCTGTACTAGCTTTGCCCCTAAACATTGAATTAATAAACATGTTTGCTGGTCCTAGTTGAGCCAATTAAACAAGGGTCCGGCTTGAGGTGGTAGCCGAGATGAGCAAAGTGGGTGGACCAAAAGAAGGAGATATAATGTGGGGTTTCACGTGGCGGCTCCTACGGTCTAGCGTGAGCTAGCCACTATCATTAAGCTCACTTCCATCATATTATTTCCACTCCCCAAAAACACCTTTGTTTATTGCCCACTAACATCTTTATTCCGTCGATTTGTTGTTTTTTTTTTTTTTTAATTTAGTTTGTTATTTTTAGTATCCGTTTTGGTCATTAGAATTATTTATAGTATTGTTTAACTTTCTTTTTTTACATATTTAAAAATAGAAACGTGTCAAATATACTCATATATTATCTTAAATAGTTTAAATATATCTTTCGTAATATTTTGATTCAAATTTATCCCTCTTATAATATTTTGACATAAATTTTTCTTTACAAAGAGACACATATCAATCTTAGAATTAAATAATATATCTATTTTTCCAGTGAAACCTGTCAGATAATCCCTTAAATTGGCGAAGCCTGTCGAATTTATCATCTTTAATTAACTCATTGTATAAAATTAAATTGATCACATTACTAATTTTATTTCGATAATTAATGAAAAACCTATTGACTTTATGATGATTAGGTAATTAATCATGGTGTACCAAAGAAAGTTGTCGAGCAAATGCTAGAGGTTGCTGGGATTCTTTCAGGCTACCAATACAAGAGAAGATAAAATTGTATCTAATAATTATAAGGATTTTTTTTTATATAAAAAGTACAATCAACTTATTTGTAAAAATATAGTCCAAAACTTACCTTACAAAACTTTTGCCCAAAACATAATCCGACATACAATAATATATAAAGTTTTCATATGTTTTTTCAAGGCCCTTTTTTACTTTTTCTATGTACCATGTAGAGCGTATCGTACTAGTTTAGAGTGAGAGTGATATGATGGCGCAAAAATGCTGGGAGTTGTCTGGTTCGAGAAACTGCTCTTTTTTTGGCTTTAATCAAGTGCCTTCTTTGACCTTTTTCTCACAAGTCATTATTCACTCATGCTTAACATTTTGTCTTTGGTTCAGCTGAATGCTGATATGAACTTTTAAATTAGTTGTGCTTCGATTTTGTTATTATTTGTTGTGTTATGTATTTTGATTATCATATTATTTTGTTGTAGTTATTGTCTTAATACTAACTGACGGTTTAATATGCTATTTCTCATACTTTTAGTACTTCTTTTTTTGGTTTGCTTTAATTTGGACTAATCCCCTTAAGGCTAAAGCCAAGGGTCTACATACGGAAACAACCTCTCTATTTTGTAGAGAAAAGATGTGTGTACAATACTCTACCCTCCCACCCCACTTTGCGTGATTATATTGAGTGTGTTCTTGTAATCAATTTAAATTAGCTTTTAGTATTTTTAAGTTAATATACCTTTCAAACACTTTTTATAATGTTTGTATAAAATTAAAAAAAGAAGTTTTTGAAACATTTATTTTTTAATCAAAATAACAAAAAATAAGCCAAAAATTATAATTTATAGTTGTTACTTATATATCATAAATTATAAACTCATTCAAACAGTCCCTAATATCTTTTCTATGAAAATAGGTAATTTACAATGGAAAAACTCCTGTTCGTTGTAAGATTACTGAAGGAAAGGTTGGTCATAAATTTGGAGAGTTGCTTCTATAACAAACAGGTGCGGAACGAGCTCTTAGTTCCATAACAAACCTTTGTCTTTCTCGCTCGCCTTCTTATCTACATCTAGAAGCCTGGACTCCAACCCATCGCTTTACGCTCTCTCTCTTCTATTCGAAATAACCTCCTATTTTTGAAAAATTCAGCTCTCGGGACAAAGTTCGGAATCATAGAAGGAAGACAAGACTCTAGCCCTTGCATGGCCAGTACTTTATCTTGGATCTTGGGCGGATAGCGGGAATCGAACCCGCAATCTTCTCCTTGGCAAAGAGAAATTTTGCCATTCGACCGTATCCACCATCAAAAAAACTTTTTCCTATACTTAATTTTGATAAAAGTTGGATCAAATAAACATCAAGGCCAGAACTGAATTTAAATGCACTTTTTTGCTTTGTGAATAATAAGATGTAGTGGACATACTTTTTGTTTTACCTTACAGGATTGCAATTTAATTAGCGAATAATATAATTAATCCATGAAAGTTTGTCAAAGGTGTATAATTAATCTCTTTTTGCACGCACACGTAGGTGCAAGAAAAGTTGTTTATAGGGACAGTGGCTACATATCAATTACTACTCTCTAATGTTATTCAATGTTAGTTACTTTTTGGGGGAAAGCAATTCCCTCGCCTAATAAATTGTATCATTATACCATAGTCCATAGGGTTTAATATGATTGCATTTTGGTTTACAAGTCCCTATTCAAAGTTATGCTCACAATTATTACTGTAATAATATGAATTCGATTTGTGGAGAAAGATGCAATCAATAACATAAAATAAAACTTCAGAAAGGGCAATATTAAACACATAAAAAAAATTCCTTTTTTTAAAAATTTTACAAAATCGCTGAAAATGTAGTGATTTAAAAAAAAAAAAAAATTCTTAATCAAAATCGCTGCTATAGCAGCGATTTAACTTCAATTTTATTTTTATTAAAACGCCGCACGATATTTTTTTTAAAAAAAGTTTCGGTATTTAATCTTTTTTTTTAATTCCTTAAAAAAAAAATTGCTGCTATAGCAGCGATTTTACTTTTTTTTTTTTTTTTTTGAGAAAATCGCTGCTAAGGAAGCAATTTTTGTTTCTTTTAACGGAACGACGTCAACTTTTGTTAGAAGAAAATCGCTTCTGATGGAGCGATTTTGCCCTTTTGGTTAAATTTTTTTTTGATGTACCGTTTTGATTTTTTGAAGGAAAAAAATTGTCCTTTAGACTCCAAACTCAATTTAGTAAGATGATGGATCGGTCATTGTATTGACTTACTTTGTAGCAATATAGGGAAGCAAACACGACGAAGTTATATTATTCATCATATCAACCACGAGCAAATAATTCATTTCTATTATGCCTATTATTCTTTAGCCATTAAATAATATACTTAGCAGTTTCTGTCTCAGCAACATTAGGAAAGGTAAAATGTTTTCACTATTAAGCATTTGTCTTGGAAAATTCGGATGCTCAATCTAATGCAGTCCTCTATGAACATAGTTTGGGCCAAAAAAAGAATTAAAAAAACACCAATAAAAAATTCAGAGAGCGAGAGAGAGGGCGCAGAGAGGGATAGAGGAGAGAGGTAAACGAAATTAAAGAGGGAGAGATTAGAAGACTTTTTCCTTATTTCTATTAAATACAAGTATAAAATAAATAGATATATATATCAAAAGACTCAAAACATTGAAAGGATAAATTTCTATCTAAAATTTGAGTTGTTTAGAGGAGATTTTGAATTGGCCGAGTATGAAAAAAAATCAGTCTGCAATATATGAATATTATATAAACAACATATATGAATATATATACATCTATAATATGTAGTTATACATTAGCAATACATTATATATGCCCTACCATCATTAATTCTGTTGATTATGTAGCTTGTAAGAAGCCCAAACCCATAATGGGTAGACTGATATTTTAGAAGGCACATGACAATTTAGTAATTAAAAAATAAGATAAATGATTCTGTAATTTAGTAAATGGGAGTTTGTCAATTAAACAAGCATATATGCTCTATCTGTTTAACTAAAGAATATCTATGAGCACTTTTTCAACAAGAGATATATCATATCATATATTTGCTTTTTTTTCCAAAAGAAAAATCCAGATGACTAGGATGAAAATGGCATTGCCACAGCCCACAAATGTTCTTTACATGCTATTTAAATATATTTTGCAAGAACACACTTATTGTTCAAAAATTGGAAAACAATACAACATTTGGGGTGTGTTTGGTATGAAAAGGAAAATATTTTTCAATTTTCTTATGTTTGGTTGGATAAAATATTTTGGAAAATGTTTTCCAAATTAACTCATTTTTCTCAAATTTAAGGAAAATGACTTCCCTTCAAAAATTAAGGAAAATATTTTTCAAAACTCTCCTCCAACTTCATATTACAATTTTTTTGTTGAAAAGACTAAATTTAAAGCTTATTTTTTTAAAAATATTTGCAGCTTCAACTTTTTTTTTTTTTTTTTTTACCCCACCCTCACCCTACACCCCTCCCCGCCAGCCCCTACCCCCTCCCCCCAAAAAAAATTTTTTAATTTGTTTTTAAAAAATATATCCAATTGTAAATTTTATTTTCACCCCACCCCACCCTCCACTCCCCCAAAAAAATTAAAAAAATTAAAGTTTGTTTCTAAAAAATATTTTCAAATTCAAATTCTTATTTTTCATCCCCCATCCCACCCCCCACCCCTCCAAAAGAATTTAAAGTTTTTTTTTTTAAAAAAATATTTTCAATTTCAAATTTTTTATTTTTTGACCCCACCCTCATCCTTCCCCCCTTCCCCACCAGCCCTCTACCCGCCACCCCTCACCCCCACCCCAAAAAAAAAATTTAAGTTTGTTTTTAAAAAATATTTCTAATTTTCAATTTTTATTTTTTCACCTACCCCACACCCTACCCGCGACCCCCCACCCTCCAAAAAAATTTAAGTTTGTTTTTTAAAAATATTTTCAATTTCAAATTTTTATTTTTTTTACCCCATCTCCCCTACCCCTTGCGCCAGCCCCCCCCCCCTCCCGCCCCCCCTCAAAAAAAAAATATAAGTTTATTTTTAAAAAATATTTTCAAATTTAATTCAAAAATTATTTTCTACTCCCTTGTAAAAATAAAAGATATTTTCTCAAAAATATTTTTCATTCATTAATCAAACACTAAAAAATCTTTTTTGGAAAATATTTTCTACTCACCAACCAAATATGAGAAAATAAGTCCAAAATCTACTTGTTTTCTAGGCAAACATTTTGTTTGTACCAAACACACCCTTGATCTACCCAAGAACAAAAAAAGAAAGATCACGCGTACATCAATTATAAAGCAATCTCGTTACTAGAGACCTACACGAAATGGCACATTGGTTGCTGGCAACCATGATCGACCAGCAATAAAATTTTCCACGCTGAACCTTGCTGCTTCATTTGAATTTGTGATCACTCGATACCCGCTCCACTTGACTCTACTACTAGTCGATGCTCCAGGACCAGTATTCCTGTATTCTCCGTAATACAACGTATTTAAAGCAAAATCACCATCCCACTCTAGCCAACCAGCAGGATCCACCAATGAATCAAGAAACGTTTTCATAAAAACAGTACGTGAATATTGTTTCCATGGTCGTCCTAAAAATATCTTGAATGTACCTAGCACAGGCCTAAGGTCAGATGCAGCCATAACTCGCGAGTTATGTATCGAAATTCCGGTGTTTTGGTTAGGATCAGTCCGGCCTTGTGCTGTTATGGTAATCTTTTGTTTATCCATAGGTCTCCTAGCGAATATCATGCAATTTTGCAAAACCACTGCAGCGTTACCAAAAATAAAGTCTACTGTACCATAGATATAACATTCTTTATAGAACTGTCGTTGTGAATGGACATATAGAGTATCTTGATACCCTTCAAATCCACAACGATAGAAAACTGATAGGTCAGATCCAGAACGTAGTGCAACTGCTTGATGATTTTGTGGACCAGCTGTGTTGCGGAATGTAATGCCTTGAGCAATAAATCCTTCCCCAGTAACCACTGCAAAATTTTAAAATATTAACTATACATATTTGCTATATACAATAGTACTAATATTCAATATAGCTTACCAACGGTGCCAGAGTTAAACGTGGTAGAGCCTCCTCCAACACTACGGCTACCCGTGATAATTGTGTACTTCATTCCATCGCCAACCAACATAATATTCTTCATTTTGTTTCCAATCTCCAAATTTTCTCTATAAACTCCACGTTTCACATGTATAACAAATCTTTCATTTCCACTTCTTTTCGCGGCAGCATCTAAAGCTGCTTTAATAGTCAGAAAACTCCCTGTACCATCTTGAGCCACCACAAGATTTGGACTTATGGAGGACAATTGCAACAATTTTCTATCGCCTGGAGATACCCAAGATGGGAAACCGTCTTTATATGTTTGCTTCATATTGGAGCCAATATTGTTGAGTGACAAAGTGTTACAAATTAATTCAGACACGTTGTTGGACATAAGACTAGGCAAAATGTAGTCTGAATTAACACCTAGCTCAATGAAACCAGTTCGACAAGTTTCAAGATTTGTCATGGCTGTACTTAACCATGTTTGTATATCAAAATCAGTACATTTAGTATTGTTATCGAGTGTTTTATTGAGTTGGAGAATTGTGCTCTCGTAGAGCTTCACACAATCAGACCAAGCTGCCCTTTCGAGTTCATTCCTACACTTCACACCTAGTCCTTTGGTGTAACTCTCAGCATGAAGTGCTCTCTCCAAGGCTATTTTCACAGCCATTTTCTTGAAATCAATCTTGTTTTTGGGTGCAAAATGGTACGAACCATGGTTCATGAAATACTTGCATTGATCGGGATAAGGGGTTTTCTTGCACCAAGCGTTTATGCCACTATCAAAAATGGTGATCGATAAAATAGGAAAAAATAATGATGAAAAGGAAGTAAGTAGCACAAAGAAACCAAGCTTTATCGCCATTGATTAATTTCTTTTGTGATTGAGTTTTGGATGATTATAACTATGAAGATGACTAGTTTATATAGTTGTGAAAAGTGGTGAGGAGCATGATTGAGAAAGACATAATTCACAAATTATAGCAAAGTCAAATGCTATGTTGTTAATTATTATTATTACAATTGTACAAAGAATTTATTGACGATTGTATTAAAAAATCATTCTTACAAAATTTAATCATATCTAATTCTAGGGAACCAATATTAAAATGATACAATGCCAATCCAAGTCAATCAAATGAAAGAATTAATTACTTGTCTGTCAAATAGTTGTACTACACGTCTATATGTATTATTCTATATCAAAAGATTATTCTAAAACAACATTCTTATATGATTTGGTTACGTGTTAATTAAACTTCTCTTATTTTTTCAAAATAAATATAAATGAACTTGCAAGAAGTCCACGCAACAACGGTTAGAATGTTGCATGAACCTGTTCGAGTTACTCATTTGTTTGAAGTAAGAGCATCTTACTAAAATCATGTGTCACCAATGCAATATTATAAGAACTTTTTTCATTAAATTTGTGTTCCGAAGATCGTTTAGTTAAATTAATAGATACCAAAAATACATATGTATCAATCATTAATCAAACACACAGATAGATATATAGGTAGAAATACGTAGGCATACAAATAAACATACATGTACTTTATGAAAGTAGGCATTGCTCTGTATATATACAATATACTCTCATACAAAGTATATATGAGTCCGGAGCTAAAATGGTAAAAAAAATTGTCAAAAATTTCTAAAGGGCACATCATAAAAAAAATGAAAAGATTTTTGAATCAAATATGACAAACAATGGTGTTGTTTCAGTAACACTAGCAAAAAATCTAATGTAATTAGCATATATGTCGCATACTAGATACGTGAGCGAGATAGGAGAGTGACAAACAATATGGTGGGAGGGATGTGAGGGCGCTAGATTTGTCTATGTATCCTAGATACATGCGAATCTACTTGGATAGAGTGTATCTAGAACAAACTAACCTAATTTTGGGTCCATATAATTGGAGATACATGTATCTGGACGTACAAAAATCTAATAAGATTCATAATATTAAAACATAGCATGCATTTAAGTAATTAGATTATATATTAGTGAAATTATTGTAAGTTACCATTAAATAAAAAGTTTTGATCCATGTACTAACCTCCGCCCGACCCTGATCATGCCTTAAGGATCAAGAGCTTATATGGGCTGGATTTATAAGCCCTAATTTTAAATGGTCTTAAAAAATCTTATCCCAACTATACCTTAATAACAAATTAGATTGGATTGAGCCGGCTCCATGAGCTAAGCCCATTTTGACCGCACTACATATACGTATCAATCATCGATCGATAGATAGATAAGATATACATAGAGTTTGTTTGACCAAATAAATACTTTAATTAGTAGAGATCAATTGAATATAATTAGGAGGGGATAATTATACTGTTCAATTCTCAAGGAGAAGGGGCGGGTTTGGGTGATGAGAATAGTTCTTTCTTTTTATTTTTTATTCTATTTTTTTTTTTTTTTTTTTTTTTTTTACTTTTTTACTTTTGAGTTTTTCTAAAATAGTAAAAAATATATTTTCATTTTGCATTATTTATCTTTTAATCCCAGTCTTTACTTCTTATAATTCAATATAATTTCTCATATTTTCATTTCTTATTCCTTTGTTTTCTTCACTTAGCATAATTGTTTTATTATTCTAATTTTTTAATTAAAGTATAACTTCATTATTGAATGAGATTATAGATTTATATTTCCCTTAATTTCTTAATTATATTTACTTAAGTTATATTGGAACTTATTTTATGTTTTGTTAAAATTTGATATTTGAGTATTATTAATTGTTGAATTTTTTTAAATACTTTGGTGGTGTTGACTTGTTATATTATATTGCATGCTATTTATTTTTAGTTAGATTGGATAGAATACTTTTATGCATTTGAATAATTTTATTACAATATATTTATAATATTCATTTTTTGTCAGACATGCTGTCCATGATGATCTTACCGTAAATATATTCAAAGAGTGATAAAACCCTCATATAAGTCAAATTTATAATAAATATAAATTTTACTATAATTTAAAAGTATTTCTAGGCCTTAACCTTTCTTTTTTATGTTTAAAATCGTGGATTCTTTGTTAGCGGCAATGGACGCGGAGATTTGGAGGAGAAACGCGGAATAACAGAGCATTCAAATCATTTGAAAAAGTCTGACTTTTTAATCTTGATATATATATATATATATAAGATGCTACAATTAAAAAATAATTGATCTCTTATTGGCTGTATGAGCTAAGAAGTGACATCACTCATTCTTTTAAATTTAATAAGTATGCAATAGGTGGACGATCAATTCTTCGATTTAACCTTTTTTAAATTTCGATCCAATTCTTTAATTATTTAAAAGTGTGTATGGAATATAAAATTGAATTAGTTAAGTTCGAGCTTTTTCAAGTTTAGTATGATTGAATCTTTTTTAATTTGAATTGCAAACTATATAAATCGCACAAGTTTAGGTCATAAATACTAGGATTCGCGATAGTCTTGAATAATACTTCATGTACCATATTTAGTTTTTTGATACATGTATCTCCGACGAATTTAAAAGGCGAGATACATATTTTATTAGTTTGAATTAATTAATTGTAACTGATTTCCTTGATTAGTTAAAGAAGCAATTGACTACTCCAACAGAATTTCAGCATCTACCATATTAACTATATCAAATTTTCCATAAATGTGGATTTCAGCAAATCAGAATAATTGTAATCTTCACCTTCTTGATAGTAGATCATTTTTATTCCTTTCGTTAATTACATGTATCTATATGTCAATCTTTTAATATATATAATTATTTATATAATATATTTAATTATTTATCTAAGGCGTATCTTACCTACAATAATAATAATGCATGTATGTGATGGTATTTTTTAAAATGATTTTCATAAGTACATTTTGTATCGATTAGACATGATCATGTATCTGAGTTATATCATTTAAACACATTTGTATATAAAATGTATATAACAACAATGTCTACTATGTTAATAAATTCTTCGTTAGATACAAATATATGCATATACCTAATAGACATATGAAGACTTACTTGTATATACAATGAAAACAAAAAGATGCATTAACTTGTTTAAATACACCAGATCTAATAAAACAATATGCAAAACTTTTGTGATTGAAATACATAACATTAATTTCAGATACATATAAAAGAAATCATATTTAATTCTTATCCCATTATATCTCTTTCATCATCTACGGCGAAAACGATTAGTTAATAAAGATAGAACACATCATCATGAATTTATCACAAATAGACTTCAAAATTTATAGAATCCATGACTTCAATGATAAAGAATTTATGGAGCCTTCGACGATGAATGTGAACTGTGTGGTGATCATCCATTAACTTGGAAAGCTTTCTCTATAACAGTTACTTTGATTAGGTCTTGTTAGAAAGGAACAATACAAAATAAGGTTTGGGTTCAGGTGATTCTGTCGGTCATGGTGATGATATCTTGAGAAGAAGAGAGTAGATTAATCATTATTGAAATGACATTGTATGGTGAAATTATTGAATTAGAAATGAGGAGAGATAATTAAGTGATAAATATGGGGGAGATAATTAAGAGAGTAAAATTATTTAATTGAAGATATACTAAATTTATGAAAAATGAAATTAAGAAATGTAAAGACATGAGTCTTTGACTATATTAATATATTGCTAAAATTTAAAATATACAAAGTTACAAACTTACAATAATTTATCTCTAATAAATTGTAAATCTACATATTTCAAATTATTTTTTTAATTCATCTGTATTAACATTAACATGAATTGACTCATAATTTTCAAAATCAACTAATCCGTAATTTGGACTTTCTGTGTAGAAGGATCTCCAATTGATATTATTTCTCCAAGTTCTTCTTCTTTCATATTTTGTATTTTTTTTTCTTTTCTCCGCTCTGATATAGTCCAATCTCGAAGGCAAACTAAAACATTCATGGCATTGTTTCTCAATGAATTCGATTATCCCCGATCTGCTGCCTTCCTTGACTAATGCACTCTCTAATGCAACAATTGACATTGGAACATTTATCACATCCCTCGCGCCAATATGGTTGAAAGTACTTGATGTTGTTTTTTGTTGTTCTTCCACCATTCCATTGTGCTAACATTATTTTGATAGTGTTCTAGGGCATGTTTCAAATAATAATTAAACTCGTCCCAATTTATGCTACTTTGTTATGTAGGGTCTATTCTATTTCAAACATATAAAATTAATAACACAATGGACATACATACATTGTGCTTGTCTTTTAGAAGATAACAACTCGTCAAAAAAACAAGGAGATAGAGGAATGGTATGGGTAGACGTCGCATTATCAAGTAAAGTGACATAATGATTATATAATGATTATATGAGCAATTGTATATTTCTTTCATAATCTTAGACAGACTAGGTTCCTCATCAACTTGAATTCTAAAGCAATATATATAATGTGAACAAATTCAGACATTATAAAAGATTTCATACACAAATTTAACATAGCACCAATCAAATAAATAGGAGGAATAGGATAAATTTGTCCGTGAAGTAAGCATATTGTTCATGAAGTCTAAAAATATCTGACCGACAAATACTTAGGAAGTACCTTTAAACATATAATTATAAACTGATTGTATATAAAAAATAAAAATATTAGAATTAGAAAATGAAATAGGTAGACAACCATAAGCTATATCATTTTCACTAACTCTTAGATCCCTCATTTTATTATACGTCCCAATTAATTGTTTGATATGTGGGTTTAATCTACCTTGGACTGGCCCAGTAACACCCATGCCTTGTCCTATATGTTCTTTCTAATCAGAGTGTTTATCATCTAAATGTCTAAGCAAATGCTCTGACGCACTTTATTACTTCTGATTTTATGCTCATATAGGGTGCCAGAAATACTTTCAATTTTAGTTGTTCCATTCACTCAAGTAAAATAATGTCATACTAATTAAAGTACTTTTTCTTTCTTTTACATGTTGTGGAGGTCGATTACAAGCTCTAGATTTAGCATTATCAATAATGATAGCAGAACTAGCTGATGTAACATCACGATTATTATCACTATTATTTTGTGTTGAGGAGTTGACTGCTTGTACGCATGTACCTTGATGAAATAATGCTTAATGAGTTGTACATAGTTAGTTAGATGATTAAACACATTAGTCAGCTTAATTTAGTTATTTTACAGCTAGCAACAATTGACATTTTAGCTTAGACAACTACATTCTATAAGTACCTTTTTTGATTTGTATTGAGGACTAGTTAGTCATTCTCACATAATCAAAATAAAAAAAAAACTTCCACAAAATTTCTCGAATCTTCTTTTTCTCAAAGCTTTCTCAATACTCTGCAATGGTGATCAGTCAATGCATGAAATGATTCGCCAAAGTTTTCATGGTATCAGAGCGGAAATTGCTTAGATTTAGTGTTTCTATTTCAGAATTGGAAGGATATCAAAAGATTTGTGTTAATAGTAGTTGTATTCTACTTGCATGACACCGTAGGTAAATTGAATGATACTCAAGAAACAATGGCGACAATAGAGAATAGATCAAGTGCTTTTGATCACAATCATCATAATCATTCCCTTTACTTGTCAGCTGGTGATGTTCCTGGAGCAGGTCATGTGGGAATACAACTAGTAGTAATGGAGAATTACTCCCTCTAGAGTCGAGCTATGCGACTGACACTATTAACTTGAAACAAGTTTGGATTCATCGATGGGACCATAGTTAAGGCAGTGTATACAACGGAACAAGGAATGCAATGGGAACGACGCAATGCTCTGGTAGTCTCATGGCTAACAAGCAATGTGAGTAGGGATCTATTGAGTGGTATTCTTTTCAAATTTAATACGTATTTGATGTGGAATGATTTGAAAGAGCATTTTGATAAGGTGAACATGTCTAGAATTTTTCAATTGCATAAAGAAATTGTCAGTTTAACCCAAGGAGTTGCTTCAGTTTTTGTCTATTATTGTCGTCTCAAAGATCTCTGGGATGAATATGATTCCATAGTTCATCCTCCATTATGATGTGCGAGATCCAAGGATTACACTGAACAATCTGAGCAACAACGTTTACTTCAGTTTCTCATGGGACTCAATGAAGGTTACAATCAGGCTAGGAGTCAGATCTTGATGATGACACCAACTTTAAGCATCAATCAGGTATATGCATTGATTGTTCAGGATGAAATTCAAAAACATATTGCAGGAAGAAATTGCACTAGTAGAGAAATCGTGGAACCTACAGTATTGTTCACATCTAAGAGAGGTGGACAGAAACAGGTGTATAAGAAGTACTACAGCCCTATGTGGTGTGACTATTGTAACATCAAAGGGCACACGAGGAACACATGCTTCAAGTTGATGAAGCGTGATCACTGCAACATGAAGGGGCATTTGAAGGATAATTGCTATCAGTTGGTAGGCTATCCAGCAGATTTTAAAGGAAAGAAGAGAGTGAACATGATTACGGGCAGTGATGAGGATGGATTGGAAACCAGTATAGGCACTATTGAATCTCCTTAGGGTCAACGTACAACATTTTTTACGCGTGATCAGTACCATTAAATCATCAAAATGTTCAACAAGACATCCATAAATGAGGCTAGTGCAGACTTGGCAGGTAATTCTTTTTCTACGACCTAGATACACTGAAATGGATTATGGATACAGGGGCCACTAACCATATTACTGGTGATGAAGGATTGTTACAAATCGATGGACCAACAAATTAATCAGGAAGGGCCCAATTACCTATTGGAGACTCAATATATGTATCCCAGATAGGGAGTTATAAACTGACATGAGGTGAAATGATACATGGCGTACTATGTGTTCCAGACTTCAAATTCAATTTGTTGTCTGTTTCTAAGATAACGAAAGAATTGAAATGTTGTGTGAGTTTCTTCCCTGATTTTTGTATCTTCCTAGAACTCCTTACTGGAAAGGTGAAGGCGATTGGTAGGGAGGAAGAAGGCTTGTATGTGCTGAGTTCACCAATAACAGGAGATTCAATTAACAGTGTGAAAATAATGGCAGGATTGGAGGATACCACTTCAGCAAATATTTTGGCATAAGAGAATGGGCCATGTTCCAATGTCAGTACTTAGGAAGATGAATAATTTGATCGTAAAGACTTTACTATAAATCATTGCATTATTTGTTCATTAGCCAGGCAGACTAGAGTTTCATTTCCTATTAGTAGTAATAAGGCAGTTGAATCTTTTCATCTTATACATATGGATGTTTGGGGTCCTTATAAAGTGTCTACTTACGATGGTATGGGATTTTTCCTGATTTTAGTTGATGATTACGCTAGATAGACATAGGTTTTATCGTTACATCTTAAGTCTGATGTTATCTCTGTTCTTAAAAGTTTTTTGTTGATGATTGAAAATCAATTTAGTAAAAGTGTGAAAGTTCTAAGGTCCGGCAATGGCACCGAATTCTTCAATCATAGTTGTAATGACTTATTTACTAGCATTGGCATTATCCACCAAATCTTTTGTCCATACACCCCACAACAGAATGGGGTGATGGAAAGAAGGCATAGGACACATTCTTGAAATAGCTAGGGCAATAAGATTCCAAGGGAATTTGCCAGTCAGAGTGATTGTATAGAAGGAGTTGTTCATGTGATAAATAGAACACCCTCAGTAGTTTTGGAAAATGATCACCCTATCAGATGCTCTATGGTAAGGATCCTTACTTATTCTATATAAGAGTGATTGGGTGCCTTTGCTATGCCACAACCTTTCCTAGGCAAGATACGTTTGCTGAAAGAGCAATCGAGTCAGTATTGCTAGCTTATGCAGTCAAGCAGAAAGGATACAAGTTATACGACCTTGAGCAAATGAGAACTTTTGTGAGCAGGGATGTCATCTTCCATGAAGATATATTTCCTTTTCAGGCTCCAACAGGTGTGCATCATGTTTCTACACTATTAGATATCTTTCAACTACCTAATATGCAGTTTAATTTGGATGAAGCAAAAAACATCTATTCTCTTGATAGAGAAACCAACACCTTGCCTATAAATATTGAGTTTGTAGTTGATGCTGATGAGGACTTATCTAGGACTTTACATGAGGAAACTATGGAAGTAATGGCTCCTGTTGAGATGATTGATCCAGTATTGGCTGAATATTGTCCATTTGTTCCTGCATCCCCCCCTCCCCCCACGAAGGTTAAACAGGTCAAGTAAACCATCCATTTGGCTTAAAGATTTTGTCCAGTCCTTAAAAGGGAAGAAGGTAGCAAATTCTAGTCTATATCCTATATCAACAATAGTGGGGTATGAGCGCCTCACTGGAAAATATAAATCATACATTAGCAAGTTCTCAGCTGATGTTGAACCTACTAGTTATAGTGAGGCAGCAGCTGACTCCAGGTGGATGGAAGCCATGAAGGCTGAAATACACGCTTTGGAAGACAATCACACATGGAAGGTTGTTCCATTACCAGAAGGAAAAAAGGTGATGGGGTATAAGTGGGTTTACAAAATTAAATACAAAGATACATGTGAGATGGAAAGATTCAAGGCAAGACTCGTGGTCAAGGGATACAATCAAAAGGAAGGCTTGGATTACCAAGAAACCTTCTCTTCTGTTGTAAAAATGGTCATAGTTAGAGCAGTATTGTCCATAGCTGCTACACATAGATGGGTCATACATCAGATGGATGTTTATAACGCCTTCTTGCAGGGTGATCTTGATGAGAAAATGTATATGATGGTGCCACAAGGTTTTAATCATACTATAGGTTCTTCACATGTGTGTAGGCTACTTAAATCACTGTATGGACTTAAGTAAGCTCGACAATGGAATAAAAAACTAACCACAACCTTGGTTAACCCTGATTTTGTTCAAAGTTATCTAGATTACTCCTTATTCACCAAGAAATCATCAGAAGGCATGGTCGTGATTCTAATATTTGTGGATGATCTTCTTATTACTGGAACTAGCCTTGCCTTAGTTCAAAATACATAGACCATGCTTCAGGGAGCCTTCAAGATTAAGGACTTAGGTGAACTTAAGTTTTTCCTTGGTATTGAATTCGCAAGGAATTCTATTGGTATTGTTATGCACCAATGAAAATATGCCCTGAAACTTATATGGGACTTTCTAGTTCTCAATCTTTTGGGGCACCTGTTGAATTGAATCAAAAACTCGCAACTACTGAATTTGGCCATCATACAGGGCGGGCCTACTGTTGATAAGCCATTAGATGATCCAGGTAGCTATCAAAGACTTGTAGGGAGATTGCTTTATTTGACAAACACAAGGCTTGATGTGTCTTTTGCAGTGCAAAGTCTTGGTCAATTCATGCACAGTCCCAAAACTTCTCACATGAATGCAACTATTAGGGTGGTCAAATCTGTGAAACACTGTCTAGGCTTAGGCATTTTTTTGTCAGCTGCTAGTGCTCCAAAATTGGAGGCATTTTGCGATGCAAATTGGGTTCTTGCCTTAATACTAGGAGATCCATTACAAGTTACATGGTGAATTTTGGAGAATCTCTGATCTCGTGGAAGTCGAAGAAACAGTCTACCATCTCCAGAAGCTCAGCTAAGGTTGAGTATCAAAGCCTAGCCTCCACTGTTGCTGAGGTTACTTGGCTGATTGGGTTATTCACTAAGTTAAATGTTCCTGTATCTCGTCCTGTTTCTATTCATTGTGACAACAAATTTGCTCTTCAAATTGCGGCAAATCCATGAGCGTACAAAACACATCGACATTGACTGTCATTTTATCCGCGAAAAGATCATGCTTGGATTGATTGTCACTCATTATTTACCCATAGCAGAGCAGCCTGCTGGTGTTTTTACCAAAGGCCTCATTATTATTCAGCATCATTATTTGCTATCCAAACTAGGAATGAAGAATCTCTTCATAGCTCCTAGCTTTGGGGGGGCGGGGGGGGGGGGGGGGCGTGTTGAGGAATTGACTGCTTGTACGCATGTACCTTGATGAAATAATGCTTAATGGGCTGTACATAGTCAGTTAGATGATTAAACAAATTAGTCAGCTTGATGAAGTTACTTATTTTACAGCTGGCAACAGCTGACATTTTAGCTTAGACAATCACATTCTATAAATACATTTTTTGGTTTGTATTGAAGACTAGTTAGTCATTCTCACAGATTGAAAGTAAAGAAAAGCTTCCACAAAGTTTCTTCTTTTTCTCAAAGCTTTCTCAGTACTCTGCAATGGTGATCAGTCAATGCATGACATGATTCACCAAAGTTTTCATTTTGGTCCACATCTACTTCATTTGTTCCTTTATACCGTAATTTTCTTGTAGTCAAATTCATTCATATTGTGTGCACCTACACTTATTTCTCCAATTTCACTAGGTGGTGTGTCATAAATACGAGAATAAAATTAATTTGTACTATAAGGTATAAAGATTTAGTCACCATGTGCATTAATTCCAACATATCTATGAAGCACGCACAAAATTAACTATTCATAATTTAATTCATTGTCAATGAGTGTCAAGGCAATGATGGCGAGTGTTTTAATAACAGTCATGCTTCTGTGTGTCACCTTCTTCACATTGGGATTTATGTTTTGATCCGGATAGTAGGTGAAGCCATCGATGCATTCTTCTGCGTTTGTTGATGCAGCAGTGGTGTACGATATAGCGTCATGCAACTGAGATTCTCCTAATACCTTAACAGTCTCTTTCAGAAGTCTTCACAGCTCAAATGCAGTCTTTAGTAGCCACCGCTTCATATCCCTTCTGTTTTGATAGATTGAAGACAATGACAGAGGCGCTGCGTGCCCCTTTTATGGCTACTTTAACTGCTTTTTTGCAAAGTCTTGTGGAGTTGGTTTTCACGGAAGAAGCATACGGCATTTGTGTTTTCATGCAAAGTGAAGGGTGTGAAGTGTCGTTGCATTTGGTTTTGATGAAGTTTGTATAGACCGACTCTGTAGCCAGCACCTTTGTTTGTGAGATGAATAAAACAATAGCCAAAACAATCAAGGTTTTTCCCTCCATTTTCTATATTGTTTGGAATAAAGAGAGATGTAAATGTGTATTTATGGAGCAACAATCGTATGCGCATCTCAATTCTTATCACTTTCTAAACTTTCCGATAATTCCTCTTTCTCTACATATCTCAACTTACTTATAATTCCTCTTTCTCTACATATCTCAACTTATTTTCGTAGTTTGACTTAATTTTACGTCTTGTTATTATTATTATTATTATTATTATTATTATTATTATTATTTAATGTTTACTTTGTTACTACTATTAATTATGTTTCTCTTTTTCTTTAATTTATTCGGTACCTTTTTTTTTTTTTTTAACAATTGACTAGGGTCTACTCACCAGTGAAATTTTAACATTACACAGATCATCTGTATTTTACAATATCATTTTTTATTGTTTTAAATTTTATACATTAATTATTTTAACAGTCTTACTGAATCAATCTTTTTTTTTTTTTTTAAATATATGGATAAAATAATGTGTAGTTAGAATTATGAGATTGCTAAAATCTTTGGAAGCAAATCCAAAATTAGTCAGCAGCTTGTTTTTTGAACTTTAAGGAGTCTGTTTTCTTTGAAAGTGATTTGTTGCTATTTTTACGTTTCGCTTTGTTACACATTGAAAATGGTTTGTTGCTCACTATATTATATTAATTAAAATTATTAAAGCCTGTTTGGTATTGCTTTAAATATAACGTACTTTTAAGAATATATTTTTTAAAAAAATAGCTTTTTAGAAAAGTACTTATGAAAAAGTAATAATTTGTGTTTGATTAATTATTTGGGAAGTGTTTTTGATAAACCAATTGTGTTTGAGTAATCATTTTTGAAAAGTATTTTTGAGAGTTAAATTACAAAAAGGGAGAAGTATTAGTGCACATTTAATATTAAAATGATTTAACAGAGAGAAATTGTTTTAAATATTTATTATTAAAATTTTACATAATTTTTTATTTTTATTAAATTAATATGTGCATATTCAAATTATCAATCAATATTATATATAGATAAATAAATAAAAATTAAATATCTATATAATATTAACATAATACTTTGAATATAATTAAGAATATCAAGTGAAATAAATTTTAAAATCATTCTACTAATTAAATCACTATATACGAAAATTCTCTACAAAAATAAATAAATATAAGGGGTATGTTAATAAATATGTATATATATATATGCAAGAATAGTTTTTCTCAAAAAATTTTAGCTTCTTATTAGCCGAAAAACTATTTCTCCAATTAACTAGTGAAACACCTTAATATTTTCAAAATAAATATTTTTAACCTCTGGACTAATGCCCAACAGACTGTTAAATCTTAAAAAAAAAAAAAAAAAAAAAAGAAAAAAAAAAGCACAGTTATTATTTTATAGTAAAAGATGAGAAAAATAATAGTAGAAGGTAACTTGGACTCTTCAACCTATATTATTTTAAATTTTACCCAAATTATGAGCTTATGCGTATGCCCAGCCCTAGATATTGCTATCAAAATAATGGTTAAAAAAATGACACGATTAATAAAGAAAAAAAAAAGAAATTTTTCCTATGAAACTATATTAAAAAAATAATAATAAGAAGAATAAAGCAATATTGAGATGAGAGAGACTTCTTATTACTCTTGAAGTATATTTAGAAATTCGTCCTCAATAAGATTCCTAACTTCACTATAATGCAAATATATTTATAATAAATTTTTTATTTATTTTTGAGATGAAAAATTATTTTTAACAATCATTTCAAAAATAATATTAAAGAATAGAACCAAATTAAAACTTTTGTTGAATTTTTACATATGAGTATAGCGCATCGAATCTCTAGTAATAAATTATGTAAGCTTAGAAACTTATTTATCACATTATTGTAGAACAATCTTTAAAATTATTATCACGATTTTACTCTAATAGGTCATACACTTATTTTGATACTCATGAAAGCTCTAAAGTTTTATCACAATTTTATTGGAACAACACCACTCTACACTCATATAAGGTCCTGTATTTTGCTCTGCCGCCGAGCAATACAAAACCTACAGAGAACATGAATTGGTTTTGAGTAAAAAAGAAAAGTTGCAATATTACAAAAATTATGAAAAATGTAAAATATATTTCCTAGTCTCAACAAATTAACTATATATACACCCGTTCTTTCTTAGATGTTGGTTGTCATTTTGTGCTTTTCGAGAGTTAATTTGATTAATTTTAAAACTAAATTAGATTATATTAATTAAATATTTTCAATTAAAACTTTTTATATTAAAAAATAGTATGGAAAAACAATTTTTTTTTTCATATCAATAATGAAAAAATACATCTTAAAATATTAATCAGGTAGACAATAAAAGAAAACCATGATGACTAAATAGTAATGGATAAAAAAGGAAACTGATATGCATTAATTCCAACAAATCTATTGATTTACTCTATGAAGCACAAAATTAAAAGCAATACTACTGTTCATAAATTAACGATGGCTAATGAGTGACAATGCAACGTTGCCGAGTTTACTAATAACTGCCATGCTTCTATCTATCACCTTCTTCACATTCGGATTTATCTTTAGCTTCGGCTGATCGGCGAACCCATCGATGCATGATCCTAAGTTTGTTAATGCAGAATATGCATACGATCTAGCGTAAAACAACTCATATTCATCTTGTTCACCAAGCATGTCTCCAATTGCCTTAACACTCTTTCTGAATTGATGCACACTATTCTTCACACTTTTAATGCAGACTTTAGTAGTCTTAGCTTCATATTGGGAAAGTCCGTTCTGTTTTGACAGATTGGAGATGATGACAGAGGCGCTGCGTGCGCCTTTTATGGCTACTTTAAGTGCTTCTTCGCAAAGTCTCATAGAGTTGGTTTTCACAGAAGAAGCATACGGCATTAGTGTTTTCTCGCAGAGTGAAGGGTGTGAAGTGATGTTGCATTTGGTTTTGATGAAGTTTGTGTACGCTGCACCAGAGGACTCTGTAGCCACCGCCTCTGTTTGTGAGATGAATAAAACAATAGCCGAAAGGGGGAAAATCAAGGTTTTGCCCTCCATTATCTCCTTTTTTTTATGAATAGCCTGGAGTTTATGGGATATTTGATTTCTCTAAATATATATATTAGTATTCTTTATACAGGTATGAATAGCCTTTAAGAATCCTAACAAAAATCAAATATATCTTGTAGAGTTAATAAGGTCTCTAACTGAATTACTATAGGCATGAGTATCCAGTAATAAGGTTTCTAACTGAATCACTCCCACTAAGCATTAATATATAAAATATTCTCAACTTCTATCTATTCAAACAGATAAAAAATTCAGCAAGCTCGTAATAAAATTTCCCCAAGCTTTTCAAATTATAGAAAGGGACCCCTAATTTCTAGTAGTGATAGAAAGGGGCCTAGGTATATTTTACTAGACTTAAAAGCTTGCCCCAAACTTTTCAAATAATTTAAAAGACCCTAACTTCACCCCTTTCTCAATGAAAGGGTTTCCCATGTAAAATTGTGTGTTAAAAGGGCCAAAAATATCATGTACTATTTGAAAAGATTTGAATATACCCTCATTCACCTATTTGATTAAAAATACTATTCAATCCACCTTTGTAGCCTACTTTTATCCTTATAACTAACAAGTAACAACATTTTTAAAGTTATTATTATTATTATTTATTACATGACGTCTTTCTATTTAATAAAATTAAATCTTCAACCCATCAATTTTTTTCTAATCCGCCCCGACTCAAAATTTATATATATATATATATATATATATATATATATATATATATATATATATAATAAAAGAGACCATTTTGCAATGTGGTTAAGCGAAGTGGCAAGTTAATGAAAAGTCACTTGGCAATTTTAAAAATAATTTTTTTATTAAATTGAAAATAGAAACTCATAGGTAGAAGAACTCTAAATGAACTATATCATTTTCATATACTGTAAAATAAATTGAAATACATTTGATTTAAATATTGATATAATAATGATAATAGTAATAATAATAATTAGTTATAATAAATAAAATAATAATAATAATAATAATAATAATAATAATAATAGCAATAATAATAATGATATCAATAATAATAGCAATAATAATAATAATAATTAGTAGTGAAAATAATAGCGGGAATAATATTACTACTACTAATAATAATAATAATACTAGTAGTAGTGGTAGTAGTAAAATAATAATTAACAAAATAAAAAATAATACATAAATAAAAGAAGATAAATGATGAAATAAGAGGAAACCCGGGGGGCGGGGGGCGGGGGGCGGGGGGATATTTTATTGATTTCAAATATTATATACCCTACAAGAAAATTAAAATATCATTGTACTTAAAAAAAATTAAGGATAAGGAAGAATAACAAAAAAGATTTTCATTTAAAACAATAGATATGATATTTGAATTCAAATTTAAATGAAATTTGAATGGTAAGAATATTTACTTCTTAGCTTCTCCTATATATACTCCTAAAGTGATTATACTATTTATATATATATATATATATATATATATATATATATATATATATATATATATATATTTATTTATTTTATTTTATTTTATTTTTTATTTTTATTATTTTTATTATTATTTTTTTTTTAATTTTTTTATTTATTTTTTGTTATTGATCATTAGTTTTATTGATGAATTTATTTACTCATATTCTTTATTGGTTGGATTTATTTATTTCATTCTTCAATATTATTCTTCATTTTCTATAAATCTTATTCGTTGTCTATTCATATTCATATAGTTCTGATTATGGGAAATTAGGAAGTGGGAGAGGGGGGAGGGGGGTGTACATTTGATTGAGAAACAATATAATAGTTCATCTTTTTTCTAAAATAATATCTTTTAAAATGTTTGAACAAGATATCATTAATCTAAAATGCTTTAAAATAATAGTTTAATACGTATGCTAGTAGTATCCGTGTCATAATGGCATGACACGTACAAAAAAGAAGAATCAATGAAAAAATAAAAGAAAAATAACCAGGCAAATAAAAGTGTAATAATAATAACACTTGTTCTTCACAGCCCCGCAGTGAATGGCACCCCAGTAGAAGGCAACCACGCCCGGCCAGCTATAAGGCTTGCAACAGTATACTTAGAAGCAACATTGCCATTTGTTATGACATGATAACCAGGCCACTTCACCCTAAACCTAGTCGAAGACGCTGGTCCAATATTACCATATTCCGCATAGTACAACGTACTCAAAGCAAAATTAGAATCTAACCACGTCAACCAACCTGCTTGATTAACCAATGTGTCTAAATAAGTCTTCATGATAACCGTTCTCGAATATTGTTGCCATGGACGTCCTAAATATGTCTGAAACGATCCAATTACTGGAAGAAGATCGGGAGCTGCCATAATCCTAGAGTTGTGAATTGAAATTGCTGTGTTTTGAAAAGGATCGTTTCTTCCCTGTGCTGTGATCACGTTTACTTGTCCCCATAATGGTTTACGGACGTAAATCATGCAATTTTGGAAAACAACTGCGGCATTGCCAAAGATGAAATCTATAGTTCCGTAGATATAACATGATTTGTAGAATTGTCGTTGAGATTGGACAAATAGGGTGTCTTGATACCCTTCGAAACCACAAGCATAGAATACTGATAAATCGGATGCTGATCGTAGAGCTACTGCTTGGCCGTTTTGTGGCCCTGCTGTGTTTCGGAATGTGATGCCTCGAGCAATGAATCCAATTCCATCCACCCCTAAAACATCATCATTTCAAATTATTTACAATTAATGTACCATATGCTTATTATTTTAGTAGTAAAAAAAAATATGTCAACCCCGTTTCTCAATCTCAGAAAACATGTTCGTATGGCAGAAGGATACCTTTTTTTTAAAATTCAGGAAACTAAGATCTGACCTGATAAATTACCGTATATTTTAATAGTAATTTGAAAATGCAGATTGTTCCCCTTAAGAATTGTTGCACGTGAAAGGAATTGAATGCAACAAAATGATCCGCCAAAATAGCATTTGACCTTTAATTAGCTTTTTCTTTTTTTTATTTTGTCATTTGATTTTTAGACATTTCTTTAATATTTTAATAAAAGGTATGTCACGATCCTTCCAGTGACAGTATTAGGGAGGTGGTTGACTCCCGAATCCCGATATAAAGGAGAATTATGCCAATTTGGAGTAACTTAACTCACATAATGCCTAATCTTCCTTAAAGTCTGTTTTGGACGTCAACCCTTACACCAAGTAGAGTGTAGAGAGAGAGAACAAACGTACATCAACATATAGGTTGGCCTCAACCTTTTTGATGGAATTGTGTATTACTATGATTCTACACCTTATTATGCTATGAAGCAATAGTTTCATAGAGTAATAGTTAATTGCGATAGCTAATACTTCTATACTACTCTCTCCTTTCCAATTTATATGAGTTAGTTTGAGTTTACACAAAATTTAAGAAAAAAAAATTTGAAATTTGTTGTCTAAAATTAATGATAGATATTTGTGTGACTATAAATCATTTCATTAAGAGTAAAATAAAGATTTTAAAGTCAAATTATTTTACCAAGTGTTTCAGAAATGTATCATTCTTTCTGAAACCGACTAAAAAGGAAAGTGAATCAATCTTTTAGTTGAGAAAAAGTAGAGCAAAATCCCAAGACATTTCCCAAAATTTTGTTCATTCTACATGGAATTCCTCTGCTGTTGTTGTTTTTCGGTTGTTTTACTTGATGCCAATGAACTAGAAGTAGAAAAGTCCCTTGCATTATGCTTTTGTAATTACGTGTTAATCTACTTCAATTTATGAAAGATGAAACCATAATGATAGAAAACGGAAGAAATTAAAACACAAAACTGAAAACGAAACAGAGAGGGAGCTCGAAAGTCATTACCAACAGTTGCAGTACTGTAAGTTGTGAAACCAGCAGCAACACTGCGGCTTCCTGTGATTATAGTGTATCTTAAGCCATCACCAACTAACATGATTCTCCCCATCGTAGGACCTACCAAAATATTCTCTTTATAAACACCCCTTTTGATATATATAACGATTCTTTCATTTCCAACTCTCTTCGATGCTGCATAATTTATTGCAGTCTGAATGGACCGAAATCGACCTGATTTATCTTTAGCCACCACATAATTCGCCTTTGTGGCCATCAAATCTATCGACGAGGTTTGCAACAACTTTCTATCCCTATTCGTAAGCCAATTTGGAAATCCACCAACTTGTGTTGTATTTTCCGCGTCCATGAACTCCCCATTCACAGCTAAACAATTACTAATCAGCTGAGAAACATTAGTGGATAAATTTGGCTGCAGGATGTTGGAAACATTGAGATCATTCGATCCTGATAGACACGTCTCGATGTTTGTCAACGAGGCACTGAGCCAAGTTTGTGCATCAAAATCAGAACTTGAATTTGATTTGATGCCATCGAGACTACGGCTCAATTGGAGGATAGTATCATCCATGAGCTTTTCACAATCCATCCACACTAACTTCTTTCGTTTTCCCCTGCAATTTTGGCTTACATTCTTTGCATGACTCTGCACTTGAATTACATGATCCATAGCCACTTGGACCGTCATGGTCCGAAACTCGGATTTATTTTTGGGTTGCACATCACCAGATGACATAAAGTGATTACATGGATCAGGATGAGGAGTTTTGCTACACCACCAGTTAATGTCATGATCACTCGTTTCTTGATCATTGGTATTGGACAAGGATTGGTTTAGGAACAGAGAAAGAGAACAGAATATGAGGAGTAAAGAATTGAACTTATAATTTGACATTGTGTTTATTAATTGAACTTGTCGATAGAGTTAGTGACTTCTTATACTAGTAGCTAGAGAGAAACTGGAAGAGAAGTGCAATGTCAAAGGACAGTTGGCTTCTGAAATATTTTGGGTGGCAAATTCAGAGTTATGAGAAAATGAAACCACAAATCAAACTTCAATTCATATTCAAAGACTTATACATAAATATATGTCATTTAGCTTAACTTCAGCTGACATCTATGCCCTCCATCTTTGTTTGTGCACAAGTCGACACTTAAATTTGTATAAAATTAAACAAGTAGACACACGTGTCCTATGTGGTATTATACAATTAGACACAAAATTTTCATGTAGGACGCCACGTTAGACGAATGTGTCTATTTGTTCAATTTTATACAAGTTTAAGTGTCTACTTATACACACTCAAAGTTGGAGAGCTAAAGTCAAATTGAAGAGCATATTTATGTATTATGCCTATTCAAAAATAGTGGATTACTGAAGTCCTTCCTTCATTTTGAGATCCTTGTTTTGTGGATCACTAAAAATTCACCTCATTATTTAAATAGAGAGTGGCTAATGCTATTCTCTGGTTTTACGCTGAATTCATCAGTTTTAATTAATGTCACAATTATGAATGTAGGTTGACCTTATTGAGTTGCTTAACGTGATGCTATACGTCATTACAATTTCAGTTAAGATTCAAATTACGACATTTCATTGGCGCAAAACAAGAATTGATCAATATGTGCATGCTGGAGGTATGTAATATGATGAATTTTAAGTGTTATGTTACATCTATAGAGTGGACACAAAGAAAGCCAATAACATGTCTTGAGGTCCGTACATGTGATGTTTTAACTTGATGCTCAAGTATTATAATGTGCAATTTAAGGAAGAAGCTTAGCTAATATTCTCTTTAATCCCTTAAGCAGATGCCTAAACAGCTATTTTTCTGGGGATGACCATGTGCTCCTAACTTCTTCATACGCAATTTTTCTTTTATTCAAATAATTTAGATGACATTCAATTAGTGCTACTTTGTGGAAAATCATATTCACTCTGTTCGAACTTTTTGTGTATCTGATCCTCCACTCAGGGAAGATAGATTATAGTAGCTTAGGAGGATATGGAGATTATGAATTAGGGTAAAATATTAGTGGACAATTGAGCGAGCCTAGTTTTTTTTCTTTTTTCTCTTTATTATTATTATTACTAGTGAACATAGCCGCGCTTCGCGCGGTTATAAATTTATTAGTGAATAAATGAATATATATATATATATATATATAATTGATAATAATTATTGTTGGAACGTATGTGTCGGTTGGTTGCACTTTCTAATACATTACACCTTGTTGAATGGTTGTTATCTGTTATATTGTATTGTTAATTTAAATACATGTTTATTTTAAGAGAAAATTGTATGAAATAACAAATTATTAGTTCAAATTAAATGTTATAGCCATAGTTTATTTTAATTGTAATTCGCAGCAAATATCCCCTTTTTTAATTCGGTATATAATTAGCCATTTTCGGTATACAATTAGCCGTTTTATACATTTCGGTATAAAATGTATAAAATGCGTTTGTGTTTGTGTAAAGCAAGAGAAAAGTGTATATACAAATACAAATACATATATTTTCGTCCTATACACTTATAATTATACAAATACACATCTTATTATACAAATTACAATGTATAAATGAATTTATATAAAACTGAACAATTTGTATAAAATTGAATGTTTGTAGCGAATTATACAAATCAAAAGCTCCATAGCAAACATAAAGTTTGTTATGAAGCGCAATTATACAAATTATAGCTATAACATACAAATATGATCTTTATGTTTGATATATGTAAAAGTTGCTCTTATTTTAATTGTTATATAAATTTTATTGTATCGTATTGTTTTAACTCATCGTTGAATAACGACAAAATATAAATAATATATATAATTGTAAATGGACCATCAGATGGTGAATTTGACAGGACAAAATATAAAATAATAATTTGAATGCACTTCACAGTAATAATTGTATAATAACTATTTTAATGGTTGGAAATGAAGTGAAGATGGGTGGAATAAAAAGTGAAGAGATTTTATTGAAATTCTAAATAAAAATGTGAGCAAAATGGTTAAATTATTATCTAATCAAGTTGAGTATGTTGAGACAAATTAATTTAGAGGAAAAACAAATAGAAGAAAATGATAATAGATTCAAGGAGAGATTCAAGGGAGATACTTAAGGAAATGAAATAAATGAGGAAAATTACGTTTTTATTTTTGTTTTTGGAAGAACAATAATTAATGAGAAAAGAAATGTAATATATATGAGTGTGTGTGGAATTTTAAATTGACCATCAAATAGTGAATTTGAAAAGACAGATATAAAATGCTAATTTAAATGCAATTTAATACCATAATTGTATAATAACTATTTTAATGATTAGAGAAATGAAATGAAGATTTTTTTTTATCGGAACTGTAAATAAAATTTGAGAAAAATTATTAAATTATTATCCAATCAATATTAATATTCTTTATTATTACGTGATTTTCTCTCTTATTTAAGACTCCTATATATATATATATATATATATATATAATAATAGATATGTTAAGATAGAATGACAAGAGAGACATTTTAAGGAAATAAAATAAATGACAATAATGAGAAAATTATATACATATTTGTCGGAAGGAAGATGAAAGAAAGAGAAGAACAAATAATTCTTCCTTATTCTCTTCCTAATTTGATATGAATTTCATAAATAGATTGATTCTTTCTCCAATAATTTTCTTGCCCTTTGAACATTTTTCACCCTTATAAATTTCTCAATCAAATAAATATTTTTCTCAACATATATCTCTTTTGTAGGAAGAATTATAGTGCAACATCCTTTCAAAAAGTCTTTTATTTTGAGGAGATACAACATAATATTTCTTGAATTGACGTTGGACAAATCTGACATTTTGAATTGCTCATGAGTCATGATGACGATGACGACGTGGCACACATGTAATATTTGATCGATGAAATACATTCTTAATAGAAATATGCATACAACATGATATTTGGAAATTGATTGACATGAAGAGGATGAAGAAGCAACAACAAAGTTAATAAGTGTGTTGTAGTTGTTTATGGATGTTAAAATCTTTCTATTTTATAGGCTGAATATGAGCTGTTGTGGAATATAAAAAGTTTTTAGTATGTTCATTTTCCATTTACTTAAGTGTATATTAATTTAAAAAATCTTTTAAAAGGGTGTGGTTAATAGGACATTAGGAGTTACAAAAGCTTTAAAATTAAACTGATGCCTTTTCCTTTTCATGGTGTAAAAGATTAAAATTAATTGTGTTACACATTAACTGCATAGTTTAAATTAAAATAAATGCGAAAACTTAAGAAAAATATCAAAAATTTGAGAAAAAAAGATAAATGTCATTCCTGGCTTTAAAAGCATGCCACATCAGCAGCCCCATGTTTTTCCTTTATATAGATATATAGATTATTACTTTCTTATTATCTTACTCTTACATTTTTGTATTACTCGTAGTGTCATTTGCTCCAGTAATTATATTATTTGTCGTAGCTGCTATTCTTTCCTTATTATTTTCATAATTGATTTGATGTATTTTACTTGAGCGGATGATCAGTCCAAAATACTCTCTCTACTTCACAAGCAGAGGCAGACCTAGGTGAAAGTTCACGTGCACTTGTGAAATTCGAAAAAAATTATATATGTATATATAGTTTGAGGAATAAAGGTACATATAATTTGCACTATTACAAACAAAAGTGCAATTTGGGGTGTTGGTTGAAGCCACTGAAGATTAATTGGTATGGGGGACACCCCCAAAACTTAATTTGAACAATAGCCACTTAATTTCTTTTTGATTTAATTTTTAGGGTTAGGGTTAGAAAAAGTGAAAAAGTGGGGTATGGTTGTGGGGTCATGGACCATTTTAACATTTTTAGAAACTTGGGTATAAAATAGATGTTTATAAAAATACAACCAAGCCCTCTTTATATTTATTAAATATTCTATTTTTTTTTTAAAAGTCATTTAATTATTCAATAACTTTCCTCTCTCTTCTCAACCTCTTTTCTTCCCTATTTTCTTGAGTACCTTAAAGATTTGAAATATTTTTTTCTCCAATCTTCTTACCCAAGTCGAAACATTCATCCACTTGTGCTCAGGTAAGTTCCTTTTTCTTTTCCAAATAGTTTTTGCTCCATTTTACTATTTTTTATTGCATTTTAGTTTAGTGGATTTTGAATTTTTACAAAAATTCAATTGTTCTTGATTAAATTTGTCAAAATTTGATATGTTTTGAGTTCATGTTCTTGATTTCACATCTTTAATTGCGTTTTGCTTTGGATAATGATTAGAATTTTTTTGAACTTTTATGTTTATATTATATATCGATTTTGATTTTTTTTTTCTACGTTTTAGTAGACATTAATGGTGTTCTGGTTGCTGTCTTTTGCATTCTTCCTTTCTAGAATTACTCCTTGTTTTGCATGTTTGATAGAATACTTTTTTTATTTCAGTTAATAGACCAATGGTCAATAGATTGATCACTACAAATTAATTTTTGCTTATAGATTGTAAAGTATGACTAAATATAGAAAATCATTAAATAATTTGTTTCTCTACTTGCAGCAGTAAGAAACGTAAAACTAAAGAAGTTGATCACTTTTACAAAAAATTCTGCAAGAGTAAAAATGACGGGTTATCGTAATCACTTTAGAAAAATTCTAATTGATCAAAAGTTCTATGTTGATTCCAAGTAAATCTGTTTTGAACGCTTGAGACATTTGTCGAATCATTTTAAATACAATAAATAAATGATTTGTTATATGTTGTTGCGATGTGCGAAGAATAAAAAAAGTTACATGACATCTAGTTCTATGTGAACGATAGATTAATGAAATTTGCTTTGATTACGGGGTTGAATTGTTAGCATACTCCGTGAATAAAAAAGGAGCAAAATCCTTCAATATTGTGAATTTTTTTATTTCAAGGTGACCAAGAACAAGAACATCACTATTGAAAGCTGATAAGCTTGATCAAATGAAGTAAATTGAGAAAGGAGCAAAAGTTAAAGTGCATTTTAGTTTGGTTCGTCCCCTCGGTGTTGCTGGTAAGGAATTCGACAGAGAAAGCGGATTCAAACTAAATCAAAATAGTGGTTGATTAAAATTTCTTCGAAATTTATCCATTAGGAAAAGAGTCGATTGGACTAGCATAGAGTTGTTTGAAGAAGAAGATTGATTTGAACAAACAGAAAAGTGGATATTTAAATTATATTGTAGTTATTTAAAATTGAATAAAAATGAAGTCAATAAAATGAGGGAATTAAAACAAAGATTGCCTTTTTTTATATAAAAAAAGTTAGATATTACGATTGGGTGTAATTTGAGTTGTACTTTACTACTGTTGCAAAAGTGGATATTTAAATTTTTTTAATCGTACATCATAAATATAATCAATTACTTTTCATGTGGTTGATAGATGATGGATCGTATCGATTGACGTTCCATAATTTGCAAGGTATATGCTGGTTGGTGCAATGATAAACAAAATATTAGTATATAACAAAAAAGTAAATAACTACATAAATTATATTATATTGAGGACCATCAACTCAATTAACTGTATATCTAAACTACACATTTTATCAATAATATATTGTATGAGTTTAAAACTCTTACTAGCATATTGTCAAAAAAAAAAAAAATTAATTAATAAAAAAATAAATTAATAAAATTTTACGCAGCTAAATGAGCTTAAACAAATCATATGATCATATAAGAGTCTACGTAAATTGGGAACAATGATCATAGATGTATGAGGATGGATAGTGGTTATACAATTAACATTCTCAAAATAATGTTTACTAAAGTACAAGTATGTTTTGTCAGGATTTCATTCGTTCAACCACAACTCATCTTCATACATATTTGATCGTTATCTTCAATAAATGTCCACTCTTATATGATTATATGACTTGTTTAAACTTACTTAATTGTATAAATTTTAGTAGTTTATTTTTTATTAATTAATTATTCTCTTTTTAAAATTCTACTAGTTATGGTCTATACATATGTATCCTAACCTAGTAAGTTTATTATGGATGAAGGTCTTAGGATAGGTTAGACTGTAAGAAGTCGATGACTAAACTAAGTATAGTCTAGCCTATACTAAGACCTTCATCCATAATAAACTTACTAGATTATGATACACATGTATAGACTTTAACTAGTAGAATTTTAAAAAAAGAATAGTTAACTAATACAAAAATAAATTATTACAATTTAGACAATTAAATGAGTTTAAACAAGTCATATGATCATATAAGAGTCCGCGTAAATTGGGTATCAGAGATGTATGAGAATGAATTGTGGTTGAACAAATAAATCTTTACAACATACTTGTGTTTGGTCAACATTATTGTGAGGATGTTGATTGTATAACCACTATTCATCCTCACACATCTTGATCTAATTATCGTCCCCAATGTATGTGAACTCTTATATGATTGTTTAAGCTCATTTAATCGTGTAAATTTCAATAATTTATTTTTTAATTTATTATTTCTTTTTTTGTTACAATAATGGTGTCAGTCGAGCGTAGACCCTGTAGACTGTTTAATTTGTTTAGTATAAATTGATTTAATCAAATAGATTTCTCAATACATTATGTAGTAGTACATAAATCAAATAGACAATATGTACAATATATATTTGTTTTAGTCTATTAATTATAGAAAGGGATCAAAAACGACAAAATTAACATGTTACTAATTATACCAAACTGATGAGTCTCAAATTACATACATTACCTTGAGTTACAAAAACAAAGTGGGACAGGCCTATCTAAAATTTATTGTTATTACGTGTGGTTCTCTTGTGTGTGGATCTATTACACACTTAATACTTATTCTTCCTCTTGATTTTAAAAGTCTCGACAACATTCTTAACACATTTTCTTTCTTTCTTCCAAGTTTGGTATTATAGACATCTAAAAATTCATGTGGCACACACTATTCGAACTCTACAAGGATAACATTAATTGATTTTGAGTACACAAGGAGATAGACGTCAACTTTATGCATAGATGAATAGTACTCGTAGATGCTTAAACTACAATGAAATTCTTTGAAAACAATTCTCTGAATTTCTTTATGAATGAGCATTATACTTAATTCCTCGCCTACAGTATCCAGGCACAATCAGGGGATACATATTTCGCTTTGAACCATTTACTGCAATTCTTCAATGTAGCATAATCAAAAGAATTCTTCATCGACGCTTGATCTAATAGCATTTTCAACTCATACTTGCTGCTAAATGTTTGTTCTATTTGAAAATTAGTTCCATCAGAGAAGCTGTGGTTGAGTTATGAGCCTGATCCACATTTTCGTTGCTTTTCTTGAAACAGTTTGGGATCTTTCGATTTCATTGGGATGACCATCCATATCAATTATCACCCAAACTTTTATCTTCAATCGAATCATCGTCATCGATTGTTGGGTGGGTGAGAGGAGTACCAAAGACCTCACGACAATATTTATTTTCAATATTGGCCTAGTGCAATCGACGGTGACATCCAACATGTACAGGGACACTTGATTGTCATTTTTTCCCTTTCATTCATTAGATAACTAATCACAACTTTACTTGGCTTGCAATCTAATTTTTCACATCTCAATTACGATTCGAATCATGTTGTGTATACATCATTGCGACGAAATGGAATGGCCACTGTCACCTTACAAGATTATTTTCAAATCCAACATTTAGGTTTCTCCTCACACACACATTCATATAATCACAATTAACAATAATTACTGTAACTACTGTCATTAAACCACAATGATCGATCCTAGATTACGGTATCGATCTATAACTGAGCAAGCACTGACAAGAAATCTCTAAAAAAAATGTCAATAAATGAAATCAAATGTAATAGGTACTCTGCTAGCTCTAGAATAAAAAAATGTATTAGTAGGGGTTCTAAACTATGGAATCTATCTACTAATCAGGTATTGGGTGGAATTTTCAAGCTTTTCAAGCTAGTAAAAATGGTGTTACAAAAAGTTAAAAAAATGGAATAACACTAGAAGCAATGAGCAAGAATGGAGATTTTCAGTTGTGAGGAGGAAGATTTCACCGGAAAAATCATCGGAATCGACAAAAATAGGTGAGAAATGGGAGCTTTTTTGGGCTTGAAAAAATATTTTCTTGTTTGATTATTTTTAAATCTGAAAATAATGATGGGAAAAAATAAAATATTATTGGAAGAGGTAGGGAACTAAAGTGTAATATTAAAAACTTTGGAGTTGGTCTTGCATATTTTGAGAGAATAATGAATGATGGAATCTATCTCCCAAGCCACTGCTTCCATGCCTGTGACCCAAAATTAATCGGGGGATATCATATTTTCGTTATTATTTTTTGTTTTTGATTTAAAGGGCTATCTACTAACAACAAAAGTGTGCACACGGGGCATTTGTACCGGCAACCAGCATGTACATTCACCACCCTTACCCATGGAGCTATCACATTCAACTGTTACAATAAAGTTTAAATATAAATATTTATTAGTTTCGAACCCACACCACTATGACCAATCGAACACAATATTATCTTTCAATTATCATTGAAAATTTTGCTAGTGCCTATGTTATGATAATGATGCCCCCGCGGTTCTCAAATTCTAGATTCACCTTTATTCACAAGGTGGAAACAAGATTGCGTACACTAGTATAAACTGTATTCTGATACTTTTTTTCTCCCTTTAGGAAAAGATCCATCCTATAGATTAGACTCTCACAACT
This sequence comes from Solanum bulbocastanum, assembly GCA_037074985.1. Lineage (NCBI taxonomy): Eukaryota > Viridiplantae > Streptophyta > Magnoliopsida > Solanales > Solanaceae > Solanum > Solanum bulbocastanum. The sequence continues at coordinate 38,357,813 of CM073599.1, forward strand.
CTCCACTGAGTTTTATGATAGATCCCACAACCCTGAGAGGGTGTTATGGATGATATGCATTCAAATACCACTGGGTATGCTAGTCAAAACAAATGCAAGGATAGAGAACAACTTCTAGGAGGTCATTTATGAAGAAAAAGGGACATAGCGTATGGATTATGAAATAATTATCCATACCAAAAAAGTTGACCTTTCACCGCAAATCTTATCAATCAAGACCCTACTACAGAGGCCCCAATAAACAATACCGTTTCAAAAGAGAAACAAAAATATAATGGTCGAAACGAACCAGTCCAAACAAGCTCACAAGTGAAAGGCATCAACAAATACACATATAAAAGATTTCGATGCAAAGTCAAGTGAGTTCATAAGGCATAACTTTGAAGCCAATATTTATTTATTCATCATTTGATAGGAAGTTGTTGACGGCTAACATTTTTTTTAAAGCAATTTCTCTAGGCAATGTGTGCCTAGGGCTAGTTTTATTAATAAAGAGAAAAGTACAAGCGAGGGGGGCTAGACCTTACCTTACTAATCTTAATGAGGTAACGAACCTTTGCTAATTAACAAACATGAAGAAAATAAGAGCTAGAGAAAACTAAATATTCTATGATCATCATAGAGTTTATAATGCATTCTGTGATACTACAAATGAGGATGCTTAAGTAATGCAAAAATACAAAATCTAAGAATAAAACTGAGTTATCAACCTCAAACTTCATTTTATATATGTAAGAATTAAAAGAGATGAATTGCCCGTGTAAAGTAACCTGAAGTATTTCCCTCTTGTCTTCTTTGTCAAATATGTCCAACAAAACTTGATAGTTCATCACTTCTTTTTGGATTTACTAGATCGTGTTGTTGTTGAAACTGTCATATGATTTTGCCAGTCGTATTGGTAGGTGCCTTGAAATAAATTTCTCAGTCACCTTACCATCCCAACTTTGTTGCCTTTCATGTGTCTTCTTTTTGTTTTTGTTGCTTCCACTTCTCTGTTGCCTAGGCAAGAGATCTCCATCCTTGGCTACCTTATCAAATAATATGTCTAGCATATCATCCTCATCAAAATTTTCACCGTCCAAGTCGCTATCATAAGTTGTAGTTGGACTAAGTCTTGAAACTCCTAGCTCATGGCTTTTTTCCAATACTTTAGTGCAGTGGCGAATTTAGGTACATATTTTGGGTCATTCGAACCCGTACTCATCCGACTAAACTCGATATATTACTTCTATAATTATTAAAGAATATATTAAATTAAAACTTGTTGAACCCGTTCTCAAGATGGCTTATCTTTAAAGCAATGGTGCACCCGTTTTCTTGAAATCCTGGATTCGCCTCTGCTTTAGTGGTAATGGTCAAGATCTTTTTGGAGTTATCAATTGTCACTGTAATATATGGATTTGCCTTACTTGAAGGCACAAATATGGGTGGTTGAGGACTTAACTTATTCCTTGCAGGTGCAGAAATATGCTCTTCTTTTCCTCAACTAAATCTGCTCATCTAAATTCACTTGTTTCCTTCCCCAAACTCTTGTCATTCCTTTTCGAGATTGACTGTTGTCCAAATATTTGCTCTCCAAGCGACTCCAATGATGGAGAATCAGGAACATCATGATTGCTAACATGATTTAGTAGTATGAAGTTTTTCTCAATTTGTGAAATTTGTAGTGGTGAATTTGGAGATTGTTCAAGTTTTCTTCGATAGAAATGATGAAATAGTTACACATTTCTCTTTGACATTACAAATGAGAGAAAATTGGAGATTAACGAAAATTTTCTTCATAGCAGGAGAAATGATTTTCTAGCCTTTTAGTACAATTTTTTAAAATTTTATTTTAAGAACTTTTTAGTAAAATGTGATGATACTTTATATTAACAATTTTATCAGGAAGAATACCTTTATGGGCTAATATTTGAAGATTTAAATTTTAAATTGATGCATGAATAACACAAACGGGTCAGAGTTTTATCAATTATTTGAACTTTCATTTAGAGGAAAAACATTGAGCTCTTAGAAATGTAATTAAAGGAATTTGGTGCTTCGTTCTGTTGAATATGTGATAATTTGTGATTGTGATTGCTGATATATACGTGATTATAGGTAGTTACATAGAAGTCCTTGAGGAGGCTAATGATCTTGACCTCAAAAGTTCAAAATACTGCCAAAATTAGTATTATCATTGGTTTAGGTAACTTCCCCATGTAATTTAATTTTAGTTCTATATACTTAAACACTTCTTAGATCTTTGTTTCACATTTTTGAATGAAATCACATCAGATATATGTTATTTATAAGCATTTTTTTCTCCATAAAATAGAGAATTTAATAATTTTAAATATTTTTTTATGACCACACGAAGCACGGACATGTCAAGTAGTATGTAATACCAAAAAAACCTACTTACTGTATATGCAATCTTGATTAGTTTTTAGTTTCAACCAATGTTTTGTAGACTTCAAGCCAAGAATTAATGGAATGTATGTTGCCGCATGTAATCAATTTTATCTTGATACATCTTTTCCATGATTTAAGATGCGTAAGAGATATGTTTCATGCAATTTATTATCTCTACAATTACGTTTGTTAACCATAGATTTCGTCAAGGCTATGTCACTAAAAGAATGTTGTTGGCTTTAGGGTAGAAGAGTTACAAATCATCTTTCAAAAAAATAATAATCTAGTGTATGTCCTAATAAAATTTATCCGACTTTTCATAATTTTATCTCCAAATTACAGTGGAGCATATTTGGACTTATAAAAAGATAAGACAAATGATGTATTATACTGTACGTCCAATTTGTTTTTAATGGGAGGATGGAATTGGATTTTCCTTTTCTTCAATTTTTATTTACAAATATCTTTCACTTCCTGGTTAAAAATAATCCAGCCAAAGAAAAATCTGGCGAACATGTAAATAGCTAGGATGGCTCAAATTCAAACTGAAATTTTTAGTTTAACGGTAAATAGGTTAAAGGGTAAATTGACAACTCAATAGAAATTTAATAAGTATAATTATGGTATATTATACTCTTTTAACAATGGTATATTACCGTATTTTTTATTGACTTTAATCTTGATAAAGACAAATTGTTCTCAATTATTCAAGAATTCAAAAAAGGGACTTCACTGACCTTGGACAAATATTGACTTTTTTTTTAGATTTCCAAAAGATATTGCCAATATTTGTTTGGTGATTTTTTTAATTTCTATATTTTAAATTGAGCATATTAAGGTGAATAAAGAAGAAAAATATTTATTTTTTAAAAAAAAAGAGATTCTTAGTATCTATTTTAGGTGCGCACGCTATATGTCATTTATTTGCAAAAGAACTAGTAATTAGCAATTACTAAAAAAGTTCCGGCCAGTTGTTGTAATAGTTTGGTTAGACTTGGGAATTACTTAATTTTAACTGTCTAATTTTTTACTTTTCTCTTTTGCCCAAAAATAAAGAGTAGCAATTGTAAATTATGGAAAGTTTTATTTGAAATTAATCGATTAGTTATTACTTGCTCGTCAAGTTACAATTTTGGAAACCTGCGTTTCCTATTTCTACACAAATTAGTCTTTCCTCAAAGTGTATAAAAGCATCACCAATAAACTTTTCTATCCATTCACTTAGGTCAACTTACAATTTACAAAAATTGAAGATGGAGATTCCACAAATTACCTTCAATGAGTTCAAAGTTTGAACAGATGATTTTATCATTCCAAATTCCATCAACTTGAAGAGCATCATCTACTAGTCCATTATTCTTGATCGAAATTCGGATTCAAGAATTTGTTCAGTATCTGTCAAAGAAAGGAGATTCCATTGTTGAAGAGTCCATTTATCACGGAGGCTTACTATTTGCCGAGTAATGCTATGATTCGTGACAATGCTGCTCCCGATGATAGTCTCTCTATAGGTGCACAGAATGTTGCCCATCATCACACAACTCTCTTCTTTTGCTCGGACCATGATGTCTCTACCAGCAAATTTGGGCTCCCTCTGCTTCCTATAGTTCTCGGCATTGCTATTAACAGTTGGGATCCTAGAGGTTCAACAATCGCGCACGAGAGAATTAAATATGAGCGTGTTTGTCTAATGCCCTTTTTGGGTATAAGGTATAAGGTTGAAGCATAGTGCAGTATGAAATTCAATTTACCAAGAAAGTTCTATACATGTAATCTTGATTAGTTTTTAGTTCCAACCAATGGTTTGTAAACTTCAAGCCAAGTGATAATGGATTTTCAATACTTATATGTGTTGTCGCATGTTATTAATACCTACTTGCTATAATAGATATTTCAATTTTACACGTGCAATTTCCAGTTCAATTTTTTATGTCGTTTTATCATAAGTTTTTGTGTCAAAGATAATCTGCACAATAACTTTGATTATCTTTAATTTACCAAAAAAAAAAAAAAAATTCTAGGTTCTTCATGCATTCTAAGCTTTTTAATTTGATGATTGTTTACAAGCTATAACAACTCAATAATGACAACTCCATTAAAACTGCATCAGGCCCAAAAGTATACACAAACTATAAGTCGTATGAATCAAACCACGTTAATACTATCTTTAGACATTTTCTCCCTAAATTTATCTAAAATACCCAAAAATTTATTCTCTATTATTAGCAGAATTCAGTGTTCCATAGTCCATAATATTTAATGGGATACGTGGTCGAACTTCGCCAAAAATATGAATTTCAACTGCTTGGTTTTCTAGAGTTCTATGACTTTTAGGAAACTTCACACTTTCTTTTCTGGACTTGTGCTTTAATGCAATCTATGGATCCGTAGGCCTAACAAATAGTTCTCCATTAATACCAAACATTGCCAGCACTTCTTCAATTGTAACTTGCAATTTGCCAAATCATAATGTAATCAAAGCATTGTAATTTGGAAAATTTTACATAGCCAGAAGTGCCCAGCATACTTAATCTTAATTACAAAATCAAGACACATTCAATCTTAAAATAGAGAATGCACGTTAAGAAGATTCAAAATCCATCTAAGAGAAGGGCTACATTACAAGTGTTTAACTGGATATTTTGAGTTTGAGTCCCCCTGGTAAGGAGTCGTGTTTGTTAGGAAGTGTTTTACTCTCAATGTGAGACTTCATGGCGCGAATCCGGATTTAGTCGGGCTCCAACGAACACAAGGTGAGAAACCAGAAAGAAAAAGAGGAAAAATGAACTCAAATGAGACAAATTGGTTTGTTCTCTCTGTTTCACAATGAGCTCATTGGATCTGGAAGACTGATCAAGCCACCATCCACCCTCAAATCATGTCCACTCACAAAAGCAGAATCATCAGAAGCTAGAAACAGAGCAGCTTCAGCCAAGTGCTTCATCATCACTATAATAACCTTCAAACTAGTCTGCGGACCATGTTGCGGAAGCCAAATATATAGAGAGTGATGAAATTACAACTGCTATATCTAAAGGTAGCTAATAAATAGTAAATGAGACAACAATAAAAAGAACACTAGAAATTAACGAGGTTCGGCAAAATTTTGTTTTCTTTTGCCTACTCCTCCAACCAATATTTATTTCACTCCAAAAGAGTACAAGTGAAATACTACAAGAGAGAAAGAAGATCAAATGTCTTTGAAGATGAGAAGGCAAGTGAGAGGTGTTACAAATGAATTAGGAGTTGCTTATTTATAGGAGTGAATTCTTCCTATTGATGTCTTCCATGACATCACAATGTGTCAAAATGTCAAGATTTACCTTGTGAAACCATTTTATGGTTTACCTAAATTTCACCTACAAAGTTTCTATCTTGACTTTTGTACCAATGAAGAATTATCTTCCTAGCTACCAAATCTTCACATTAATTCAACTTTGAATCTTGTCAAATTTAACAAATCTCCACCTTGACAAGATTCTCCATTTTCAACTTTCTCTCAACAACAATTTTTGATTGTGTCTTCAACTCAATCTTCAATGTTTAACAATGTAGAAACTTGACCGCAATCACCACTTTTGTCAGCATATCGGCAGGATTATCCGTAGTATGGATTTTCTTCACTATGACTCCACCTTCTTCGATGATGTCTCGTATGAAATGATATCAGAAGCCAATATGCTTCGTCCTTGCATGATAAACTTGGCTCTTCTCTAATTGAATAGCACTTTGACTATCACAAAATATTGTGATTCCTTCTTGTCCAATACCAAGCTCTCTAAGCAATCCTTGAAGCCAAATTGCCTCCTTTGCAGCCTCTGTAATTGCCATATACTCTGCCTCAGTGGTAGACAAAGCAACCGTTGACTACAAAGTAGACTTCCAACTAACTAGTGCGTTTGCAATAGTGAAAACATAACCAATAGTTGATCTTCGTTTGTCCAAATCACTTGCATAGTCTGAGTCACAATATCCAACAAGATATTGACTATCTTTATGCTCGAAAACTAATCCAACATCTACAGTATTATGAATATATCGTAGAATCCATTTTACAGCCTGCCAATTATCCTTTACAGGATTATGCATGTACCTGCTTACAACTCCAACGACATGTGAAATATTTTGCCTTGTGTAAACCATTGCATACATCAAGCTACCAACAACATTCGCGTATGGTACTCTTGACATATATTCTCGTGCAACTTCATTCTTTGTCGAAAGAGCATCACTAAGCTTAAAATGAGGAGCAAGCGGATTGCTAACTGACTTCGTTTTCTCATTCATACCAAAACGATTTAGTACTCTCTTCAAATATTCTTTCTGAGATAAATAGAGTTTCTTTGAACGTCTATCTCTTTTTATCTCCATGCCAAGAATCTTCTTTGCCTCACCCAAATCCTTCATCTCAAACTCTTTTCTTAGTTGAATTTTTAGCTTCTCAATTTCCTCTTTACTTTTAGAAGCTATCAACATATTGTAACACCCCGTAACTAGAAAGAAATTAAAAAGTGGAAATAGTCATTTTTGAAAAGAATTTAAAATCTGGAAAATTTGTTAAATTGGATTTTTGGTCAACTTCAAACGACCATAACTTTTAGCTCAGGATGAGTTAGGTGTGTTTCCAGATAGCGTAGGAAAGAACACGGAATAATCTTTCAATGCCTCCAAGTTTACGCGATTCCAAGTTCGTATGAGTGAGTTATGCCCATTGGAAGTTGGGTTGTTCAAATAAGGAAATGTCCAATCCGGATTTTTAAAGGATAGTTTGGTTTTTTCCTTACCCAATTTATTTTATTCTTTTTAAAGGATAGTTTGGTCTAGATTTCATCCAAAAACATGAATCCTAACCTTGAATCCATAATTTCAAATTCAAGGAAAGTTAAGAGCCAAGTCTAGCAAGTTCTTAGAGTCTTTTCAAGAAGTCTTTTGCAAATGCTTTTAACTTTGTTTTAAGACTTAAAGATCAAGTTGAGTAAAGAGTAGAGATTAAAGATTTGAAGTTCATTCTTCGAAGAAGTATATGGAGACTATGTATTCCCAAAGAGTTAAAAATGTTTTCACATTTAAATAAGTACAGAAAATGAGATTTCCAAAGAGCCTTTGAGCTAGTTTTCAGAAAAGAACAATCACTTTCTAAATGAAGCAAGAGAGGAAGCTTTGATTTCCAAGATATTCTTCGAGCCAAGTTTTTAGCAATTATTTCAAAACACAGAAAGAAGTATGTTTTTAAAACATAAGAGCTAGTATCATATTTTTGGGAGTAATATTGAGCACTGATATGGGGGAGAGTTCAAACAACTCACAGCCCCCATAAACCATGTAGCCATCATGGGTTAAAAAGGGTCATACTTTTTAAATGATTCCTTTTGTGCTTTTTAGCATAGACTAGTGGATTCACTTAGTAGTTCAGGTTCTACACCCTCAGCAAGGTATAGGACGGCCCTGGCAGCATGAGGCAAAATACTGTATCATCATAATAAGATGCAGGCAAAATACTGTATCATCACAATGTACTGATGCCATTTGGCCTGCATCTTATTATGATGCAAACACAGGTAACTAGGATCGGCATCCAGTGCATCATTGATCCAGTTGAGCATTTCAGAGTCTTGTGGTGAGCCTCTTTGCTTTTCGAAGGATCCCTTTTATTGCTTTCAGTATTATTATCAGTTCATTAGGATGTCGTGGGGCTTGTCCCGACATCCATCTCAGTTGTTTTAGAGGCTTCATAGATAGACAGCCAGATGTTAGTTCATTCGTCATTATCTTGCTATTGGCTTATGATTAGATTTGAGTTGCTACTTTGGTTAAGTTAAATGTTTATTTTCTTAAATCATTTTGAGTTTAGTTTTAAGACATTTTGAGTTGTCTTGTATTTTGATTTTCTTTCTTATGTCTAAGTTTTTTGTTGAGTAAGTAAGTCAGGCCAAGGGTTCGCTTGGGGCCAGCATGGTTCTCGAGTGCCAGCCACGTCCAGGGTGTAGGCTCGGAGCGACATATATCATCAACATATAGGAGAAGATATATAAAGGAATCGTCTTCAAGCTTGCGCAAATACACACAATGATCGTATTTTCTTCTTATGTACCTTTGCTGCAACATAAACTCGTCAAATCGTTTGTACCATTGTCTAGAAGATTGTTTCAATCCATACAACGATTTTTCAAGTTTGCACACCATATTTTCTTTTCCATCAACTTTGAATCCTTCTGGCTGAGTCATGTAGATTTCCTCTTCCAAGTCTCCATGTAAAAATGCGGTTCTTACATCCAACTGAACTAGTTCCAAATTCAATTGTGTTATCAAAGCCAACAAAACTCTAATGGATGAGTGTTTCTGGAGAAAATACCTCATTATAATCAATTCCCTCCTTCTGAGTGTATCCTTTGGCCACCAATCTTGCTTTGTAGCGAACATCTTCTTGGTTAGGAAATCCCTCTTTCTTTGCAAAATACCCATTTGTACCCAATTGCTTTCTTGCCCTCCTAGAGATTGGCCAATTTTCATGTATGATTCTGACGAAGGGACTACATTTTTTCATCCATGGTGATCCTCCACTTATCTTCTTTTGAACTTTGGACTGTATCTTTATAAGTGGTAGGAATGTCATCGACTGCAATTGAGTCTGCACAAGCCACCATATCTATGAGTCGAGCAGATTTTCTTATTGTCCTTTTTGGCTTGCTGGTTGCTATTGATTCAAGTTGTGGTTGAGGTTTTTGAGATCGAACCTCCCCTTTGACTGGCTCTTCTTCCAGAGGAAAATCTTCTGTCGTTTCCTCGTTTGATCCCAATGTTGGGAAAATTATTTTTCCCTCAAACTCCACTTACTTTGAAGCACCATCAGTTTGTTTGACATCTTTAATTATTACCTTATTTGTCAAGGCAGATTCATCAAAGGTACATCCCTGCTGAAAATAATTTTTCTTGTCTCTGGACACTATAAACGATATTCTTTGACTCCAGAGTAATCCTTATAAATAAATCTTTCTTTGCTCTTGGGTCCAATTTTGACTCTCTTACATGATAATATACAATTGAGCCAAATACATATAAAGAACCATAATCTTCAACGGGTTTTCCATACCATTTTTCTAATGGTGTCTTCCCACCTATAGCAGCAGATGGTAGATGATTAATGAGGTGACATGCATATGTTATTGCCTCAGCCCAAAATTATTTGTCCAAGCCAGTATTGGATAACATACATCTAGCCTTCTCCAGTAAAGTTCAGTTCATGTGTTCTGCCACTCCATTTTGTTGTGGTGTATATCTAACAGTGAAATGTATGATGATGCCATTCTCCTCACAAATTTTCTGAAAAAGATCATTTTTGTATTCTCTACCATTGTTTGTGCGAATACACGTGATCTTTTTGCCTGTTTGAGTCTCTTTCATCGCCTTTCATTTGAGAAAAATTCCCAACACTTCATATTTAGTTTTCATCGTATACACCCACAATCTTCGAGAAAAGTCATCAACAAAGGTTACAAAATAGTGTTTCCCACCTAATGAAGGTGTTTTGGAAGCACCCCAAATATGTGAATAAACGTAATCCAAAATACCTTTAGTATTATCGATAGTTGTTCCAAATTTAATCCTTATTTGCTTTCCCTTGACACAATGCTTAGAAAACTCCAAGTTGCAAGTTTTTACTCCTATTAGCAATCCTTGATCTGATAAAGTTTTCAAGGATTTTTCTCCAACATGTCCCAAGCGCATATGCCACTGCCTGGTCATTTCTACCTCCTTGTTGTCATTGGATATTCTTGTTGTTATCCCAATAACTGTACTACCTTGATAATGGTACATGTTATTATTTCTTTGAATTTCCTTCATTACCACCAGTACACCGAAGCATATTCTCACTACACTATTATCTATAATGACTTTGAATCCTTTTGATTTTAGGTCTCCTACAGAAATGAGATTTTCTTCAAATACGATACATATCGAACATCTATTAATGTTCTGGTCAATCCATCATAATTCCTTAATCGAATTGAACCAACACCATATGCAGTTAGAGGATTATTGCTTGCGGTGTGAATAACTCCACATTCTCCTTCTTGTAGATCAATAAACCAGTCCCGATTGGGACACATATGATAGCTACAAGCTGAGTCCATCAACCATACATTAGTGATTTGGATGGATTTGTTGTAACTAGTGAGTAATCCGAGTCATCACAATCAGCCATATTTGAATCCATGATAGCTTTCCCATTATTTGGTTTGGCTTTGCTTTTCAACTTTGGGCAGTCTTTCTTCCGGTGCCCTTTTATCGGCAAAAGGCACATTTATCTTTGTTGAGTCTGGATCTTGACTTGGATCTCCTGTTATTCGTTCTCACATGATTTTGAGAATGACCTCTCACAATTAGAGCTTCTGCTTCTCCTCCATTTTGTTTTTCTCTCATTCTTTGTTTATAACTATATAAAGTAGAACAAGCTTCTTTGAAAGATACTTCATCATTCCAATGCAGTAGAGTAGTTTCAAGGTGCTCTAATTCAACAGGAAGTGAACTTAACAACATTAAGACCATATCTCCATCTGTCAAAGTCACGTCCATATTCCGCAAATTTTTCGCCAACTTATTAAAGCTGGTGATATGATCATTCATCGTGCTACCAGGAATATAAGTGAAGCGTAACAATCTTTTTTTCATGTAAAGTTTATTTTGACTGTGTTTCTTCGAGAATGTATCCTCCAATGAATTCCATAATTTATTTGCAGATGTTTCCTTTGTGTATAGATACTTTTGTTCTCTTGCTAGGTAAGATCGAATGGTATCGCAAGCAACACGATTGATAATCTTCCAATCTTCTTCTCCTACATCGTCTGTTTTCTTTTCTTCTATGGCAATATCTAGTCCTTATTGAAAAAGGACATCAAGGACCTCGCCTTGCCACATTTCGAAATGTCCTAACCCGTCAAAAATTTCAACTGCAAATTTCGCCTTTGACACAATTCTTGTCATAAGCGAAGATGTCAATGATGACTTATTATTGACACTCGATGTGGACTCATCATTTTTATTGTCTCCTATTTTTTCTACAAATACTATTTACTAACAATCCAAAGACCAAAGTAAATCTTTTCTGATGTGGAAGTTCAGACTGTGCTGCAACCACAGAGCATACTCAGATAATACCTTGGTTTTGATACCAATTGTTGCGGAAGCCAAATATATAGAGAGTGATGAAATCACAACTGTTATATCTAAAGGTAGCTAATAAATAGTAAATGAGACAACAATAAAAAGAACACCAGAAATTAATGAGGTTTGGCCAAATTTTGTTTTCTTTAGCCTACTGCTCGAGCACAACCAACCAATATTTATTTCACTCCAAAAGAGTACAAGTGAAAAACTACAAGAGAGAATGATGATCAAATGCCTTTGAAGATAAGAAGACAAGTGAGAGGTGTGTTACAAATAATTTAGGAGCTACCTATTTATAGGAGTGAATTCTTTCTATTGATGTCATCTATGACATCACAATATGTCAAAATGTCAATATTTACCTTATAAAACCATTTTATGGTTTACCTAAATTTCACCTACAAAACTTCTATATTGACTTTAGTACCAATGAAGAATTATCTTCCTAGCTACCAAATCTTCACATTAATTCATCTTTGAATCTTAACAAATTTAGTAGACCATACTTTTTCAGAACCTTCATTGATACCTCACTTCCGCCCTGATGATCACTGCGGAAGGTGAATTACTATTCACCCTTATTCCACACTCACCCAATTGCTTTGAAGCTGATCTCACTAGCCCTAAAACAACGTGTTTTGACATTATATGTAATTAGTCTGCCAGGGTCCTCCCCTGCTTGCTGCAATCCCCCTAACATGCTTCTCCACCATGGCTCGTGCTACGTGCTTTACACAACCATGCCCTCGAGCATTTACCGTTCATCACCCAGTCAAATTCAGAAAGATCCAGATCGAGTACCTTTTCACCTGAACTACCAACGATTCCTGTGTTACTGAACATGATGTCCAGTTTACCCTATTTTTGGACCGTCCAATCCACCATCACTTTCACTTGATTTTCGTCACTCACGTCTCATTGCACATAGCTGCAAATTTGTGAAGGGATGGATGCCGCCACGGTTTTGCCCTATTCATCTTGGATGTGGACGATGATGACCTGTATTGGGCAAAAAGGCGTGTTGTTGCTTCCCCAATTCCACTGTAGACTTTTAAAAGGAAATAGAGATGAAGCAGGAAATAACAATCTGCAGCTTCATCACTCTCAGCATGAGGCAATACTATAGGGAATCCCATTGATGCTCTGCAAGGTTTGCGGAGTTGTTGACCACAAAGATCTAAATTTCCAAAAAAACATAAGCATAAGCATTATCCTCATCAAAATAGAAGAGTTTGCTATAAGATAGCCATTAATAGAAGAATTGAACACTGAAAATTTTATCTCCTAAGACTCTGAAAGAAGAAACATAAACAGCAGATCAGTTCACAAGACTCCAGTTAAACAAGTTGTTTCCCGACAAGCTAGTGTTGGTGATGCAACATCCTTACCATTGGATGCCTAAGAATTCACTCTAGAAATTAGAAACCTATGTGAATTAACCCGTCACATTCATTCTTGCCCTTGTGACATTTGAAAATACTTTTTAAGTTTAACTTATTATGTTAAATAATTTATACTTTGAGAGCATCAATCTTCAAATTCCCTTTTGAGATGACAGGGGAGAATAATTTTTGCACTATACATAAGTAAAAAAGATCATGATACTGGACTAGATTATCCTAGTTTAAAGATCATCCATACAAAAAGGAACTGATTTGTATGAAACAGTTTTATCAGCATAACTCTTGAGAGCATTAGCAAAAAAGAAAGAGATGCTTAAAAAACCTAGAGTTTGTTTCTAGTCATAGTTGGATCCTTAGATTTCCTTCCGTATAAATCCTTCCGTTCTAAGAAAAAAAAACTTAAAAATCTTTGTTATTATCCTATAAAAATATAGTTCCGATTCATGTGCCTATTATCAGACACCAATCACCCATTGAAGTAGAAGTGTTAATTTGAGTGATCGATTAAGATTCAAGAAGGAAGAAAATGGGGAACGAATTGATGGTATCACAAAACATGAGTTTAGACATTAGATAATTCTGTCGACTTCTGGACATAACCTTTGTGAAAAAATCAACTAGTTGATCTGCAGAGGATATATACTTAAGTTAATGCTCTGATCTTCAACTATTTCTATGATGTGACAATCTACGTCTATGTGCTTGGTATTTTCAGGATGAATGGAAGTGAAGATTTATTTTTAGTATAATGGACAAATAAAACAAATTACACACTCTCTTTTAGTGACACTCTTTCCTTCTTACTCTGTCCCAAATAGAATAAGTAATTTTTTATTAATGTTTATTAACAATTTAGCTTTAGCTTCTCATTTTTTTTTATATTTAGTAACAAATAAGTACTCTTATTTAATAGTTTATTTTGTTGGGTTTTAAAAGGTGTGAATGGAAAATGAAGAGTTGCGACTTTTATGAAGAGTTGTGACTTTTATGAAAAGTTGCGACAAGTTGCGATTTTTATGAAAAGTTGTGACTTTTATGAAAGGTTGTAACCTTTCCGAAAGATTGTGTCTTTTGCAAAGGTTTGTGACCTTTCCGATAAGGCACAATAAGAACCTTTTCACACTATCCTTTGTTTTCTATAAATTGAGGGATTTCTTCTCATTTTAGAAGAACGATTTTTTTCTGGACTTCTTCTACTACTACTAAATCTAGTATTCTAAGTGTACTTTACTGCCGTTGAGTGGTTCGTTGACACCGGGTTTTAGGTACCGATACACCGGTGAGTAAGATCATTCTATCCCGCGAGGATATATTCCATTAATCTCGGGTACTTGAGAGGAATAATTTCCTTAAGGGGACACTATGCATTCAGTGGGCTCGATTTTGTTTCTTTGAGAAAAATATTTTTATATTGTTTCTGATTCTATTCTCTCTACTAGTTTTAATTTTGTAGTTTGAAAATACTCTTTAAACTCTGTTGTTTCTTACCAAGTTCTTCAAAATTTTATTCTAAGTATCTTAGGAATACAAAATGAACAACATAGTTTAGATCACAAATTTTAAAAATCTACAAGAAATCTTAATAGTTTAGTTGGTTGGCTACTTGAACTATCATATTATTGCTTAGAGTTCGATGTATTCCCCTTCCCAAATCTCCTCTCCTTCTTACATTCCGTGATCAGTCAAACATGTTTTGACACTCGGACATGAAGACATATAAGGCAAACTTACAAATGGTTTGCTTGGGGAAAAATGAAATTAAAGGTGCTTAGATAGAAAGAAACTTGAAAGTCAACCAATAACTAGAGTCAGCGCTAATATAATGTAACTTAGCTTGTTTGGAATTTCACTTTAATTTGGGAATGGATCTTGCAATCCTCGAAAAGGAAGACGTCGGCAATTTGAATTTTAATCAAACAATTTATAGAGATTATAACACTCGTATGTTTGAAATCAAATATTACTATGATTACAAAAATATTTTCTTTCTTGATTATTATTTTTTTTACGCAAATTTTATTGTCAAACACTTGCTATCCTTGAAAAGGAAGACGGCGGCTATTTGGATTTTACATCTCTTTATGCTTTCGGTTTAAACAAATTCTCCTTCTAATTAATCATATTATATTCTAGTCAAATCATCTGAAGTTTTCACCGTTTAGTTTTTCATTCCATTAATAGATTGATATACACAATATACAAGCATAACAAGCAATGCATCAAATTCCATTCGTGAATAATTGAACTTAATTTGGACTATCAATAAATTGATTAGAGTAGTCAACACTATAGTTTCCGCAACCTCCCGCTCATAAAGGTAACTTCATATATACTTCCGTATCATTTGAGATAGGCTATAATACCGATGTTCGTGTATGATGTGATTAATATATACATACAGTTCAAAAAGTGGTAAACTTGTGATGTCTATGCCCACAGAAGTAATTTTTTTGCCATCTCCTGCAAGACTTCAAATAGAGATTATTAGTCTGCTTTTGTAGAATGAACTTGCATTTCCAAGGCTTGCTTTTCCAATCTTTATGGAAAAGCATTCTGGGGATGGAAGATGTTCATTTTGACAAGTATATATATAATGTCAAATGATAGCTTCTGCTAAATAAGCAACAAACATCGTACCTAGTCCAAGACGAATATTGTGAAAGATGATTAGTAGCGGAAAATTATCTCTTAATTGTCAAGTGCTAAGAATAATAGCAGCAATATTTGTCTTCTTGATAGCAACGGTTGTGGCAATTAACGTTCCTAATCCTAATTATGCCGATGCCCTAACAAAAAGCATTCTCTTCTTCGAGGGACAAAGGTCTGGTAAATTACCCCCTAACCAGCGCATGACTTGGAGAAAAGATTCTGCTCTTCTTGATGGAGCTGACAAGGGTGTAAGCATACATAAACTATGATACTAGCCCCCTCTATCTCAATCTTAGCGTCTTACTTTTTTTTAGTCTGTTTTAAAAAAATTGTCACTTCCTATATTCAGTAGTAACTCTTTAATTCCGTTAACTTACTTGGCATGTTTATGAACACATGATTAAAATGACATTTTGGTACATTATATACATTTGATTTATTCAGAAGTCTTTTTTATTTTCTTAAACTATGATGGAGAAAGGATAATCTATCCGGTCATGCTCTTAATCTTGTTAGTACAAATACATATTGCCCCAAAATTTTAAAGAAACAAGGATCTTTTTCAGGTGGATTTGGTAGGTGGGTACTATGATGCTGGTGACAATGTCAAGTTCCACTTTCCAATGGCTTTTACAACGACCATGTTGGCTTGGAGTGTCGAGCAGTTTAAAAATTCTATGGGACCAGACTTGCAACATGCCATGGAGGCTATCAGGTGGTCCACAGATTATTTCTTAAAGGCAACAAACATTCCCAACGTGGTATATGCACAAGTAGGTAATGCGGAGGGCGATCACAACTGTTGGGAAAGACCTGAAGATATGGACACTCCTCGTACTGCTTTTGCAGTTACTGCAAAAGCTCCTGGTTCTGAAGTTTCTGCTGAAATTGCTGCTGCTCTAGCTGCTGCCTCCGTGGTTTTTAAGCCTACTGATCCCGCATATTCTAAATTGCTTGTCGACAGAGCTGTTCAGGCAACAATATGCTACTAGCCATCAATTTTTTTGAAATATATTCACTTAGCCATGACTACTAATATTTGGAAACAGAGGAAGTATTATTAATAAGACAACTAAAGTGTTCCTTTTCGGTACTACCAAACAGTTGAGGCGAAAATAATGCTATTGTTTTTGTGCGAATTTCAGGTTTTTGAATTTGCAGATAAATACAGGGGATCTTACAATGATCACATAGGATCTTGGGTGTGCCCATTCTATTGTGATTACAATGGATACAAAGTAAGTATGAGGGCTTAATAATCTTCAAATTGTTTTGACATTCAGCAAGTTCTTATTAGTCCTAATCGAACAGGATGAATTGCTTTGGGCTGCAACGTGGCTCCTTAAAGCTACAAGAAAGCCTGTGTATTGGATCTACGTTAAGCAAAACATAATAAACTTCAAATCAGACATGGAAAGCAGCTTATCAGAATTCGGATGGGATGCTAAGCATGCTGGTATCAATGTGCTTATCTCCAAGGTTTATTAACTAGCTATAGCAAGCTCTTATTTATTCTGCATTTATAATTACTAACTCTGTCTTTGATTCAATCTAACATCTTTCATTTTTGTGGACATTACTACAGTTTGTTCTCGATAACCCTTCAAATGCTCACCCCTTCCTTACATACGCTGATGCATTCGTCTGCAATGTATTGCCTGAATCTCCCACCAATACAGTCAGATACACTCCAGGTATAGTTCCCCCCTCCCGTTATCTTCAACTTCAAAAGCAAAAAATGATTGTACTAATTGTTTCCATCCTCAATTCTTTTTGCAGGTGGACTCATGTACAAATCAGGGATTTGTAATATGCAAAATCCAACAGCTCTGTCATTTCTACTTCTTACCTATGCGCGCTACATGAAGAGCAGAGTAATTCGTTGTGGCAACATTGATGTAACTCAAAAGATGCTAATTCGTTTTGCAAGAAACCAGGTATTGTAGTGTGTGTTACATATTAGAATAACAACGAAATCATGACAAATTTTTTTTGAACAAAAAACTAAACTGACGGAGTTACATATGATATCTGCAGGTGAATTATATTCTTGGGATAAATCCAATGAACATGTCATACATGGTTGGATTTGGACCAAAATTTCCTCAAAGAATACACCATAGAGGGGCTTCATTGCTGTCTATCGATCAACATCCAGAGAAGATGGGATGTAAAGAAGGGACACCATATTTCCTCAGTGAAAATCCAAATCCCAACTTGCATATAGGGGCTGTGGTTGGAGGACCTGATATCAAAGATTATTTTGTTGATTCTAGACCTAATGCTGCCCAGTCAGAACCAACTACATATGTAAATGCACCTCTTGTTGGCCTGCTAGCTTATTTTAAAGCACATCCCTGATCACTAGTCCTGAATACTTGTGGACCTATAGTAACTCAAATATGTACAGATTATTGAAATTTCCTTTCTCGCATTTTGTCAAAAGTGTACCTTATTGGAACTTCACGCAGAAAGAAAGGGTAGAACTTAGAAGCATAGAGTGTCTGATAATCTTTTTATTTTATCTTTCACTCTTGAAACTTGTGTTATTACTTGTCTGTTTCTATACAAGGAATTAAAGAAAAAATTGCATCATCTTTATGCTTTTGCTACTCTTTTGAAATATACAAAACATCACCTAAAAGTTATTGGCCATATATACTTCTAACTTTGCCCTTGATCTGCTGAATGTTTTAATCGCAAAAGCTGAAGAAATTGTAGAATAATTAATTTGCTTACAACTTTTCTACCATTCTACGTTTGTCGCACTAGATATTATATAGCATAATCTCATATTATCAGATATCACTTAAAAGTACAAGCATGTTATTTTATTTACGAGACACATTTTTGAAAAATAAATGCAAGAAATCATTTTCTAGTTTTTTACAAATCTTTTTATTTTAAGGTTTGTTTTAACACCAAAATTTTCATTTTTAGACCTAAAAGATGTGCAAAAGGCTATTTCTTCTATTCAAATAGTAAGAGGGAATGAGATCTCAATAATTTCCTTGTGCATAAAACAATTCTTCAGCCCCGACTTCTAGTTTATTTCAAGAAATTAAGATCTCTTGGATATTTACAAACTTAATAGAAGAAAAATAATTTTTTGTCCAAATATTTTATGTATAAAAATAAATATTTATTATAAATACTCTAGACCTTAAAACTAAGTAAATTTTGTTAATGCCTGCAAAACCTATTCTTTCATTTTTATCACTGTGCTAGACACTAATTAAAAGTGAGAAAATAAGTTAGGAGTCGCAAATTACCAGAAAAAGAAAAAAATTAACTTTCTTTCTGGGTGTGGCTTTGTGTCAAAAATAGAATACGCTGCTGGGTTTCAACTTTGATGAAGTCGTCAAATTGAGAAAGAGGAGGCAGAATATGAATCAAAGGGCAGTAGCAAGAGGGAGGCCGTCCGGAACCGATGGCTCTGATTTCTCCTACCGCATGGTCGTCGATTCCAGTACTCTTTTCTCTTCTCCATTTCCCTCAACTCCCATGTTTCATTTAAATCTTCTTAAATTCAATTACTGCGAATTGTCTGGTAGGATACACAAAAGTTGCAAAGGCAAAGTCCCGTCTCGCCAAATTGATCTTCGCTCAGGTTTGTACGTTGAATTTGTTTTGTTACTATTACTCAAACCTCGCACGTTTTGTCAGAAATGGTTATTTTTGGGCTATTTTAAGGTGTTGAGATGGTGTTAAATTAGTTGCTCAATAAGATACCACTAATTCATCATTTCAACTTGAATTGTGCCACCATTAACTAATTGACATTTTAGTTTAGGATACCGAGGTTTCCAATCCCCTGGTGTTCGATTTGTTCGTGATTGTGTTATTTCTTTCTTGCTGGAACATTGATAATTGATAATTAAAATTAAAGGGAAAAACAAGAACCCCGAGGCTTAACTATTTTATTATCTCGTTTTGAGCATTATACACATAATGTTTTGGAATAACAACATTTGAGCATATTGATGTATCATACCACAAAACTTGCGTCATGTGCTGCAGGTAGTCACTCAATTGATTGTAGCAGCTAATGTATTTGTTTCATTAATAAAGAAGGAATCTCCCAGCAGAGTTTCCGTTTCTTCCCTTGCAGTTGGTTTCGTCTCTATTATGGCAGGGGAACTAGGTTTGCTATTGAATCACATTTGTGAGCTAATCAATTTGGTCATTCGCCTTTTAATGGAACATTCTATCTTGTTATAATTAGGTCGAAAGAGAAGCCGATCCTACTTTTTGAAGTTTTATGCCTTTGGGTCGTTGATGTCGATCCTGCTGTCAGTGGCATATCTTGCTATGAGCAATCTCTCATTGGAGGTATGGTTACGTAGTTATTCATTCTGATGAGAAAAATGGTGCTACTAGTTGTTGTTTGAAGGTAGGTAGCTTATTGTAGTTCTACTTTCTCTATTTATGCCCAAAAAGGAAAATAGGTTCCACTTGTCTCTTCCTCTTCCTTATCACTCTATTACTGTCCCTTCTTACTATCTTTGTCGAAGATTCCCTGCTCTGTGTTCACCAGTCTCACCGTTCCCTCTTTCACTCTATGGTTGCCTCTTTTTAGCATCAAAGTGACCAATTGATATTTTTTATCCCATTGTCCATGAGGTTGGGAAGTGACTTTGGCAGTGTTCCAAATAGATTCTTACGGGTTGATTGGTAAAATATGGAAGTAAAAGAATGCCATCAAGCACTAAGTACGATACCTTATTTGGAGTTCACAAAGTACCATCTTTACAGCCTATCTACTTTTTCATTTCTTCGGAACTAGTCAACCACTTGCGGTGATCCTCTCTCAATTGCAAGAAGTTGGTCATTCTTTTGATTTTATTGTGTATTTGCTTCTTTCTTTGATATTTTTCCATCTTTTTTACTTGACCAAAAAGTAATCTAGTGATGTTATTTTCTAGACTTTCCAAAATTATACAAGTTTGGATACTCTAAAGGTTGCAGCTGTTCTACTGGGTAAGCTTCATATTGCAAAGCTGGTTCATCACATGCTGCATACAATTGATGTATTGACCATGTCCTTGTTTTGCAGGATTTGTGGTACAACTTTTTGCTATTGGTACAACCATTTCTCTTATTAATAACATGGCACCTCCTAAGAGGGCTTCATGATTATTATTATTATTGCAACTCTTGTTTATTCCCAATGTGTTTGACTGACTAAAGAAGGGTTCTTATATGCTATAGCTTCAATAAAGATGCTGCTGTAAGTTTCCTTTATAAATGCAATTTCTGAAAGCCTTTCTGATTTAACATAATCTCATGAGCTTTTGACGTGTTCAACCATAGCCTGTTAGTGTATCAGTCCGGTTGCCTTCACTTTTTCTTTCCCTTCTCAGTAAATCTTGGAACGTTTGCTAATCTATCTATGTGGCTAGACTATTTTAGGCTATCATTGTTTGCTGAGCGTGAATATGAAAAAAAATGTTACACTACATCATGCATCAATAGTTTAACCTTGTATTGGGGGAATTCACAATGCTAGTTACTAATACTACAGGTAAACTTTCTGAATAGATTACCACTCAGTAAATTTGTGCTTTGCTCTGCAGCAAGTAGTTCAATATGAATAAAATGTACGTTCTGTTTTATCCCTTTTACAGCTTTCTCCGAATCACTTAAATACATGGGCATAATTAGGGATATAGATGGGCAGGGCTGGGTGGGGCTGGACAAGCCTTAACCCACAAAAAAATTGGCATGCTCCGCGCATTTAGGATTATTTTCAAATATTTTTCCTGCCCAAACTGTCACCCGGCCTTGCCCCAACCCTCACCCCGCTCTGCCCCATTTATGCTTTCATTGTTTCTCTTTATATTTTGCTTTCAGACCCCACTTGTGGGATTACACTGGGTATGTTGTTGTTGCTTACCTTTTTCTTTATGGTATTTTCTTATTCAGATAATATTCTTTGTTCTCCTGTTGACCATAAATTGTGTCACTGGTACAGTGGTATCATGTATGTAGTCTTTAAAATATATTCCCCCTAGCATAGTAGCATGCACATTATTCACATACTTAGTAAAACATAATTTCCTGCTAATTTTTTCACAAGTGACCCAGTGGTTTGGGTTTGGGACTTCCATGTCAGAGGTCTCAAGTTCGAAACCTCTTGCCAACGAAAGCAAGGGGCTTGCCTTCTGGGTCGAGCTTGTCGCACCGGAATTTCCTAGTGCGGGTTACATCTCCAGTGTGATCTGCGAGCTATTGCATAGGAGCGGGGTTTTTACCATGTGTGCACCCAAAAGGTAGTGGCTGCAAGTTTCCCTTGTCATCAAATTTTTTTTTAATCCATTTTCACGCTCACATCTAACTTTGAGCACTGTTTACCTGATAACTTTAAGCATATTATTCTGCTAAATTTGTTTAGTTAATATACACAATACATAACATATTCTTCCTTCAACATATAATTGAAGCTAAAGATACAAAACCAAGAACCCATTTAGTGGTTCTGGGCTCGACCAGAGAAGCTCCTGAACAGACTGAAGTTAATTTTTTCTTAAAAAATAAAATCCCAGTTTAGCTGAGTATGCTGCATTTTATACCAGAGCAAACTACTACAAGAGGCAGGGTATAGCCTTACCTCCTCAAATACAACAATATAGACTATCCTACAAAAAATAGGCTATCAGTAAAAAGGATTATTGCCCAGCACACCTTTAAAGGAGTAAAGACTAACTTACAAAAAAATTGGCTGTCATATTTGATCGTAAAACTAGGTATATTTTCTAATCCATATGGAAGGGTCCCTTGGCACCATTTGGATGCTGCTGGGCCAAGAACTAGAGGTTGGTCGTTCAGTATTCATTGCCAATTATGCTAACCAATCTGCAAGTTTATTAGTGTCCCTATAGCAATGAGCATACTGAGCATTAATCTGGACGAGCATGCTTGGAGTGTCATCTATTATCTTATTCAGCTTCTAGCTGTTAGCTTTCCCTTCCCTCAGCATATTATTCACCAGCAATGAGTCCAACTCGACAATGAAATTAGAGAAGCCATCTTGAACACACTTATTTGGTCTAAACCAGACTCCTTGAGCTTCTGCTAAATTATGACTATTGCATTGGATTGGTACTGAGTAATTTATGATTAAATCCCCTTGGTCATCTCTGAGAGCTCCCCCTAGGGCAGCCTTCCCATTGCCATTGTTGAAGATCTGTGTTGAGTGTGAAATTTCATGCATCTGGTCTTTGCCAATACACTCTGATGATCTTGGGGATAGGTTGCAGTCACTAGCTTATCACATAAAGCTATCCATGGCATTTTTAGCTTGCA
This sequence comes from Solanum bulbocastanum, assembly GCA_037074985.1. NCBI lineage: Eukaryota > Viridiplantae > Streptophyta > Magnoliopsida > Solanales > Solanaceae > Solanum > Solanum bulbocastanum. Next base: position 38,380,729 of record CM073599.1, read on the forward strand.
TTTTGGAAAAGCTTTGCTTGTTGCTGCTTGTACGGTTCATCTTATTAGTTGTTCCATTTTGTATACACTGAACTTTTTCTTCCTTCCATAATAATAGGAGTAATATGAGGGATCAATTTATGCACATCATTTGCAGCTCTTTCTTGCCACCAAGAGTAACAAATATGTAAATGGGATATGGTCTATGCTTAATACCAAGAGTTGCATCAAACAGATTCCAACTATAACTGGCTGCTTTACGGTCACTGAAAACATGATTAATAGTTTTATTTTCAGGGTCTATGCAACACTTAGAGAATCAACATATCTACCAAACATGGATATGATTTCCTCAAAGGGAAGTTTATCCTTCCACAATCTCCAAGTAAGAAAAGACATTTTAGAAGGAACAAAAGAATTTCATACCTTGTTGATCAGAGGTTGTTTAGGTCTGTTAGTTCTTACCAGATGGCAAGCTGTTTTGTTAGAGTACTTTCCACCGTTTGCGTGGTCTCAAAACACTTGATCTTCCCTGTCTAGATTTCCTATCTCAATGTCACTAATGTGGGAAATGATGTTATCAAGGAGAAATAAATTTAATTTTGCCAGATTCCATTTTCCATCAAGGATGAACTCTTTAACAGATAGTTGAGCTTGTAGCCTCTTCAGGAACCAGATGAGCAAGTTGGCCTTTACGAGTCCAGTTGCCCTCAAAACATTTTAAGTATCTGAGTTGATTTGCCGAATAATGTGACCCTCTGCCTTTTCCCTAACTTGAAGCATATGTGTCCGGCCATGGAATTTACAAGTACCATTGTTTACTGATCAAGTGAGATCTATTACAATAATTATGTTTGACAAAAGTGGACCAAAGAAGCATCCAAAAGCGTGACCCAGTGGTCAATGAAATGGGTTGAGAACCTTTAGGTCTCAGGTTCAAATCACAGTAGAGACGAAATTTCTAAGTGATTTCTTCACATATGTCTTCTCCAATGAAATACCTCTAGGAGGAGTCAAACAGATGGAGTATATATGGGAAGAGATTGAAGAGCACTCTTAATTAGCACAATGTTGCCACAATAGGATAGTAACTTATCATGCCAACCATTGAAGCCTCTAAACCACTTTACTAACCATATGATCAAAAAGTGCAGTCTTTTTCTACCAACTTACAGGAGGCATCCAAGATAAGTAAAGGAAAAGACGACTTATCCCATAATACAAGTACGATTTCTAATTCTATGGTCTTGTAAGCAGAAATTTTAGGAGCAGTTAAGAAATAACTTTTATCCCAATTAACAAGTTTGCCAGAATCACTAATAGGTCTAAAATCACCAACACAATTAGAAAGACCATGACTTGTTTTTTCAGAAACCACATTGCTTTTTCAGTTTGAAATATACAAATTTGAAAGGCTATTCATGAGGAAAAGCAACTCTTTGTCCAGCTGGGTTTGTTGAACATATTAATCCTAGTCTTCCCTGCCCCTTGAAAATTTTAAATATTGGTTGTGGTCTCGGCTTGTCCTGCCTTAATCCGCCCCTAAGCATAATGACTGATTCCTTCCTGCCTGTATGGATATGAAAAGCAACTGCATTTAAACCTTTCCTTGGTTTGCTTGTGGTCATTCTGTATGTGTATAGATATTTTGTTTGCGTATCAAGCACAAGAAAATAAATAAAAGATTCACCGATTTTCCTGAAAAATATTTTCGAAACAAACCCAAAATGGTGCTTACTAGATACATACAGTGATTATAGTTAAGAAACGCTATTCGACAACAATGTCCAACCAACATGGGTTGTTGTGCAGTGATGGGACTGCTTCACCCTTAACCAAAGGTTTCGGGTTCGAGCTCTGGATATGGAGAAAAATCTATTGGGAGTGTCACCAACTGAATATGTCCTACAGTGCGCGATCCGAATTTTATTGGGCTTCAATGTGGGCTAACGAAACCAAAAGAAGAAAACGACAACAAAGTTCAGTGTAGCATGTGATCTAATAGTACCACCCATGCAAACAAAGTCTGTTGGGATAAAGCACTGATGCAACTCATTGTCTCAAGGGCCCTATTGAAAGATGACTATCCATGTGCCTAAATATTAAAAAGCAAGTTAGCGATTGACTCATGCCTAAATGTGGCCCTATTCCTTGTGACAGATAACAAATTTTTTAGGTCAAATTCTACATATAGGTAAGCCCCAAACCTGTTTGCAGTTCTTACGTCGTTAAGCATTTAACAATTGTTTCACTGTTGCTTATATATCTCGCCATGCTGTTAAAGTGATGATCCCTCAAATATATGATGTAAAACACCGCTCACTACAAAGTTCATTCAAGGATGACGCTTCCAACAAGATTCTTGTCGCATCGTGTATGATGCACACATTACCTTTTTTATTAATGCATATCGAACATGACACAATCAGCTAAAGTTGAAGTCCTACCGCAGGGATCAACGAAGAAAGAGCTAATTAAGTACACGTGGTGAAAGACAGACTAATAACATATAGGAAGCCGTGACATATATACGTTATATATTTAAACTGAACAAATAAAAATAAATATCACTGAGTAAAAAAAAAAATAACATAGCAAGGAGTAGTATATTTTATTAACACATGAAACAAGTGGGTGATGATGTTTCATTGTGAAATTTTAAAAAATTATTTTTTGTTTTTAAAATGAAAATGATATTTGAAAATTGGTCCAATTGTGTTTGGTCATGGATACAAATTAAAGTTGTATTTTTTACCTTTGATAGTAATTGAAGTGAAAAACATGGAAATACTTTTTTATTCATTGTTTTTCAAATCTTAAAAATTCTGGAATTTACTTCAAGTTGAATTTTGGAATTTATGGCCAAACACAGTTTTCTTGAAGTTCAAATCCAAAAAAAAAAAAAAAAGTGAAAAAAATTGATGGCCGAAAGTATTTTTTTGAAATAGAATTTACCTATTTAGAGATTAAGTAAAAAAAATACTCTATTCCTTTCGGTTTGTTTGTCTGTTTTTTATTTGACACAATGTTAAGAAATTAAATAAAAAAATTGAATTTTATAATTTTAAATTAAAAATATGTGAAATGTATCAAATTATTTTTTAATCTTATGATCTGAAATATTTCATGTGAAAAATTAAAATTAAAGATTTAGTTCATGCCAAAAGAAAAAGAAATATTCTCTCTTAAATGGATAAAAAAATTAAAGCAAACAAATTAAAATGAAAGGGATATAAGTTATAACAAATAATCACTCAAGACAACTAAAAGGTATTTGCAAAGCTTTGGTATAAACACTCATTTTACCCTCAAAATAGTATTCTTATTAGTTTAAATATTTTGCTTTTTCTTTTTAGTTGGTTTAAAAAGGATTTGTTTTTACATAATAATTTTTGACACATGCATTGTACGTGTTAGGGGTGTACAAAATCGAACTGAAAATCGCAGATCGAGTCAAACCGAAAAAAAAATCTGACTAGTGGTTTGGTTTGACTTGGTTTGGTATTGGAAAAAAAATCCGACTACATTTGGGTTGGTTTGGTTTTAACTAAAACAAAACAACCCGAGACCAAACCAACCTGATATTATATATGCAATTTTAAAATTTTATTTTATGCATAAAAATATTTACTTTGATATAATTTTAAAATATTTCTTATACTATTTCATAGTTTTTATCTTTTAATACATTATTTCAAGTTTAAAACTTACAATTTGGAACGGTCCAATAAATATTATAGTTCATAGATATTGATAATTATAATAAAACTTAAATCAAAATCAAATTAATACTAATGCAAAAAGAAAATCAATTCAATACTAAGAATGACAATAATATTGAATATTTGTTCTTAATTTTACATAGGTTTAGACAATTAAAATACATAATTTAATTTTAATTTTTCTTAAATATTTAGTAATGTAACTAATACTTATTAAACTTATTTAAGCATGACTTAGTACTTTTAAATTATGATCATTTTCATTATGACTTTGCAATATTTATTTTATATGATGATTTCATTATTATTTCTTATTGAATATTTTAGTGTCATCAGTACTCAACTCATATTTTGTGTTATTTTCTTAAGAAACATCTTAGATAATTGTATTTTGGTTGGACTAAAGAAATATTTGGAGCACAAGTTAAATATATGTTTGTATGCAAACTTTTCCAAAAAATTCAAAAATCTGAAAAAATCCGAGGTTTATTAGTTTGGTTTGATTTATAAATTTAAAAATTTGACACAATAGTTTGGTTTGGTAGTTGAAAAACCCGAACCAACCCGAGGTTGAAAAACTCGAAAAAATCTGAATTTTATTAGTTTGGTTTGATTTATTAATTTAAATTTTTCATACAAATAGTTTGGTTTGATATTTGAAAAATTCGAACAATCCAATCATGTACACCCCTAGTACGTGTATATAAAGTTATATATGATTTGACAGTATATTACAAAATCGGCCACGTCAAAGAAATAATTAAAAGAAAGTGACAAATTCAGGTTCAATTTGTCTTACTTATTCTTTAATTAGCAACCATTTATAGTTTATAAAGCAATGATTATGTGTGCTGCATCTATGTTATAATTAGGTATACCTAAATTAAAGATAGTTCATTCTCTTACCAAATGAAAATTTATTTGATGACATGCCATATTGAATCACAGGAATAGCAGTACTTTAAATTTGGTTGAACTTCGAACTCACTCAATAACTTCAAATTACAATTGAGTTTTGTAAGAAGAAGTATAGAAAACTTAGAAAATTTGTAGTTTAAAACAAGAAGAAATAGGAGGAAATTAAACTATGTTATTTATAGCGAATAAATGGTTTTATTAACATGTGCTTATTTTCCTTATTATGAAAATCACAACTTATCAAAAAGTCACCGCTCATAGAAAAGTCACAATTCCTCGGAAAAGTCATAATCCTTTGAAAAAGTCGCAACCCTTCGAAAAGGTCACAATTCATCGAAAAGTCACAACTCAACGGAAAATCACAACTCACAACTCATTGGAAAGGTCACAAACCTTAGAAAAGTTGCAACCCTTCGAAAAAGTCACAACTCCTCGAATAAGTTATAACTCCTCGAAAAAATCACAACCCTTCAACGTGAACAGATGTCTGCTTTTAATATAATATATATATATAAATAAATAAATATAAATATAGAAAATATGCTAAATTAAGTGTTTTTAGTTGGGGGTATTGTAATAATTTAATATTTAAGTTAAAAAATTCTAATTTTTAAAGTAGTATAAAATGTATACTATAAATATAAATGATGATAACTTTTTTATTTCAATATTTTACCTGATTTGCTTACTATTATAAGACATTATTTTATTAATCACATAACACAAAAGTTTTTCCTATTTTCTTAAATTACACCCCTAGTCACACTAAAATATTCAAATTGAAATGAACTAGTGGTAATTATATATCATATAAAGTAAAACATGGGGAGGAATATATCTTCACAGATATATAGTACTCTTGATGCACCGTGTATCATTCAGTAAATTGGAGGAACACAAATGTATACGGAACAATTTTATTTAAGAAATTCATCACAAACAGATATCTTATCTATTATATTACAGCAATCACTTAATTAATTAAGCATGGATTAAGTATACTCTTTCTAAAAGAAGATAAATTAATATATAACAACATGCATATATATACTTAACTGTCGTTTTAATTAATTACTTTAGCCATGAAGGGCATCAAGACTGTTGATCAAAGCCAAAGCATTGCTTGTCATATGCGCAACTTCAACAATCTTTCCCCTTACTACTGTCTTAACTTTCCCGTTCATCGCTTTTCCGGCGAATTCTTCCGTGCAGGTGTCTTCGTTGGTTAAGGCAGCACTTACCCATGTTTGAATATCACTTATTTTCATGTCAAAATCTCTTCCCCTTAATTGTTTCATTTCTCCTAAAGATTTTCTGAGTTCACTTACTGTGTCACTTAATTCCTCCACACAATCTTGCATGGCGCCTACCTCTCTAGGCGTCATGCCTTGACTGTGTGCCACCTTGATCATCATGGCGGATGTTGCTTGGGCTGTTTCGAGGCTAACGGAGAGAGATTCATGTGCTAGAAGTTGTGGAGAAACTCCAATAGCACTTGAACGGCTTGATAATGAACTGAAACAGAGATTTGGATAAGTTGTTGACTTACATGAGGTTCGTATAAACTCTGTATTTATATGTCCGGTTGCTGGCCTTGCTGCGGAAGCTGCAGTAGTGAAGGCCAATAAAATAAGAAAGGCTGTGACAAAGTTGTAATGGTTATTACAAGAACCTTCCATTTCTCTCTTTCTCTTTAGTTTTTTTGTTTCTCAATAACTAAAGCAAGTTGAGTGTGATGAAAATGGGAATGCAGGGTTCTGCATTTATAGCAAAAACTCTCAAGTGGGGTGGGATGGGCTCAGGGGCGGATTTAAGGGTACGGGTGGGGTTGCCACGGCCCACGGCACTCAGTGATTTTGAAAAAATTGTTGTATGTATATATATATATATATATATATATATATATATATATATATATATATATATATATATATATCAGATGTTAATATATATTAACTTTGTCACTCACTGAATGAAATGATAAATGGTTTAATTGGTAAAGGGCATGATATGCCATACGAGTTCGAACCTCACTACTAGTATTGGTTTTTTTGCTTGGCTTGTGCGTAGTGAAGCTTTTTTTTTGTTTTGTTTTCATTTTTGTTTTTTTTTTTTAATTTTAATGTGCGAAGGGCTTTAGATTTTTTTCTTCCATTTATACTTATTTATTTACTATACTTTATTAATTTCAAATTGACTCCTTTTCACCGTAGTTAATTCTTAATTTTTTTAACTTTCACTTTCACTAATTATTAATCTCTTGATATGAGTGTCGCGTGTTATTCTTTATCAGTTAATGAATACTGAATTATCAATATCACATAAATATTATTAAGAATGTATTTAAATAGTAGCTTTTAAAAAATATAAGTTTTAAAAATGAGGAATATTATTACTAGAGTTCTTTCAATTTAAAGGGTTTTTCTATCTTCACCGACATTCTTGCTAATTAGTAAGATGACTAGGTTGAAACTACAATTTTATTCTCTCTATAATATATCTGCAACAACACATAAAGTCAATGGTATATGAATATATTAAGTTAACACTATAAGATGGTTTATATTATACAAGCTCAAATTTTAATTTGAAAAAAATTCATTTTTCCTCGAAGTCTAAGTGAATAAGGCCTTTAATTCCTAAAAAAAATGAATTGTTTAGTTATCTCTCATCACAGAATATCTAAAAGAAAATATTACTAACATGTATGTTTGATCGATTTGTTTATAAAAATTGAAAAAAATAATGACCCGAATTGTAACTCAAAATTAAAGCAACCGACCCGTTTGTCTTACTTGAACGATGTGACATCCAGGACCTCCAAATCCTAGATCCACCTTTTTGGATGAGCTTGTACTGTTCCATTTAATAGTATACAAAACAAGTTCTCTTTCTATATCGTAGTTAAAGCAATGTTGACAAATTAATTCTTTTTTTTTTTTGCACATGAGAAAGGCATAATCAATTGTATATTACTCTAATTTCAAGAAGAGTTAGAACCTCATTTTTTTCTTTCGCTAGAGAAAACTTTATGCTTAAATCGGATTACATTGATTTAAATTTAGATCGTTAGGAACTTGTGCAACTATCCAATGGTATACCGGCATGTGGGTGTGTTTGGTATACGAAGGGAATTGTTTTCTAAACAAATTTACTATTCTCCGTTCACTTTTACTTGTCACTTTTTGACTTGACATATTCATTAAGAAAATAATTATTGATATAAATATTTTACCAAACTATATCTATTAAATGATGTTAAGTATAAAGTCTTGGAAAATAATTTGGAGAAAGAGTATTTAATGTTGAGGGTAAAACATGAAAAAGATAATTATTTTTTCTTGAAAGGTCAAAAATAACAAGTAAAAATGAAAATATATTTTAAAAATAAGTTACAAGTAAGATAAATTGACAAAGTAGAAAACTGATGATTGACTTATTTTTTTTACTGTTATTGGCTTTTGAGATCTTTTTCTATTTCTTATAATGTTTGGAAAAGATTTTAAAAAATGCTTTTAAATTCTAAGTTTAAGTCCATAATACTCAAAATAGGTAAATGCTTAAAGTTGAATATTTCCATTTAGCTTTTAGTTTATACGCTAATTTTAAAAATTCAATCCAAACTAAAAAAAAAGAGGGGGGGGGGGGGGGGGGGCATAGACTATTTGATGGTCATAAATGGGGCATAAACTATACTCTAAAATAGAAGAAGATATTTTAGAACTGGTGAAAAATGTGGATCCTGGATAATATACGTATTAATTACTTTTATAACACAACGGGTTTCTTAATAAGAAGAGGAAATATCCAAATATCTAAACATTATTTGAAACAAAATATCTAAACTCTAAGTGGTCTGAATCGAGAAAGTACACTGATCAAACTTGAGCTTTAACGCATGTTATATACTTCACCTTAGATTTTATATACACAAGTGGACAAAGCTTAAAATTTTGAAGTACATCTAGCTTGAAGACACGGTTGGATTCTAACTCTTGTTATCTTTATCAATCTATTTTTTGACTCTATCAGTGGAAGATCTCTATCATATTCAAGGGCAGAGCCACCTTAGGCGAATGGTAGTTCGATGTACACCCTTCGTCAGAAAATTATATGGTATACAGAGGTTAAATTTGATCAATATGAGTGTGTATTTAATTTGTACATTCTTCGTTAAATTACTAGCTCCGTCACTAATCATATTCACGATTGTGTTGTTGGGCGGACCTAGGGTCTGTTAGGGTGTTCATCTAAAATCCGTCGATAAAATATTACAATATATATAAAGAGAGAGATTCTGAATTTCCTAAATACAAGAGTAGAGATTGGCTAGACTACATCAAAATATTTCTATTTTATTTGTTGGAATTGAATATGAATAAAGAATTAATAGCAGATGAAATCACTGAAATCTTGTTTTGTCGTTAATATCTTTGGATTTCTTCCATTTGAAATTTGATTTGAGCCAAAGATGTGGTTTAGGGAATTCAAATTAATTTCAAATTCAAATCACTAAGTATTATATTTTTAATTTTTAAATTTCTTAATGAAAATTTTAGATCCGTCCCTAGTACTAGTTTCCCACATTGTTGATGAAAGGCACCCACACCACCCGGCATCGAAGAGCCATGTCGGCCACTATTAAACGAACTTAAACGGTTTGTGTGAGTTTGTATTTGGGGGACCAGAGTTTCTCGAGGAAATGACATATATAGACAACTGCTAATAACTATTAGCAATATATAGCCCAACATTAATAAGCATTAAATAGACAAATAAAGTAGTAGCACAAATTGTCCCAAAATTAATTCGGCATATTAATAGGCGTTTTTTCCCTCTATTATGAAACCAGCAGTTAATTATTAGCATAAATTAAGGAGACGTGGTTTTTTTTTTTCATGGGTATATTTAACTCTTGTATTGATAAAGATGGTCATTCATTTTCCATGAAATTCACCAATTCAAAATCAGTGTATCCAAAAAAAAATAAAATCAACGCACTTCAACAACAAACAGAGAAAAATAGATGACATCTTTGATAGTTTTGATTCATCATAGCGAAGAATGAGATAGTAAAAATTATTTTGTTTATTCAACAGAAGGGGTGGTTATTACAATAAATATTGATTTTGATTGATTCAAATTAATTTCAACCCATCTAAATGTCGATACTTTCATCAATTCTATTGGATTTCATGATTAAATTAATAACAATTCAACACCGATATTGATACACAATACTATGGGATTACACGTATACATCATATTGAAAAAAAAAATTATTTCAATGGATTCATTTAATTAATATCAAATTATCTAAATGTCAATACTTACTTTAATAGAACTCAATATGTAAAACTAATAAACAAAAAGTAAATCATCTTTTATTTAAAAAAATGAAGAAGAAGAATTGAATAAATATTTACATAATCAATAAAAAAAATACTATTCAAAAGAATCGTGTGTGTATGGGAAAGAAGAGAAAAAATGGGGAGAAAAAAAAAAGCAACTTCACATATAGCAAACATAAATATTATATTTGTATGTTATAGCTATAGTTTGCATAATTGCGCTCCATAGCAAATTTTATGTTTGCTATGGAGCTTTTGATTTGTATAATTCGCTAGATACATTCAATTTTATACAAATTGTTCAGTTTTGTATAAATTCATTTATTCATTGTAATTTGTATAATAAGATTTGTATTTGTATAATTATAAGTGTATAGGACGAAAATATATGTATTTGTATTTGTAATACACTTTTCTCTCCTTTATACAAACACAAACGCATTTTATACATTTTATACTGAAATGTATAAAATGGCTAATTGTATACCTGGCAAAAAAATGAAATGTTTGTTGCAAATTACAAATAAAATAAACTATGGCTATAACATTTTAATTTGAATTAATAGTTTGTTATTTCATACAATTTTCCCTAAAAAAAACCACTTCCTAATAAAAAAGGACACCATGTTGCCACCTCCTAGAATTATTTAATTTAATTAAAAAAGAAATTTCCAATACGTGGACTACTAATTGTAATATTTAATTTTTAAAAACCCTTTTTTGTCAAAAAAATAAAAGAGGGCTAAATGTTGCCAATAAGTAAAATGGGATGCCATGTCGTGCCATTTTTTCTTTCAAATTATTGGTAGCAAGTGGGAGTATATATATCAAGTGTTTGTTAAAAAGTGCTTCTTTTGTACTAGAATTTGTGAACTTTTACCATGTCTCATATATTTAATTTTAGGGCTCCAACTTGTTGTAAAGATATCATACTAACGCAAGAGGAGTTGAACTATTGGATCATGACAAATTAATTTTAGTCACTCCGATTTTAAGCTAAGGTTTCAAATTTACTGAATTAGTTACAATGAACCAAGTTGATTGGATGTTCTTGTAGAATTCTCAAGAAAAGAATAAGAGAAATCAAGGATTGTATTGATATACGTTAAATTATTGAGTACATGCTTTTTGTCGAGTATATACCGTCTGTTCTAAAATATGTTTCATGGCAATCGGCATAATCCATTAAGCTTATTAATATTTTATCCATGAATATCCATATTTCTACGAATTGAAGTTCAAACTTTACCTATTTAAAATATCACTAAAATATAAGCGATTTGAACGTGTTATCAAACATGGACTCGTTTGGCTAGCATTAGTTAAAACTAATCCACGTGATGTTTAGACCTTTCCTAAATAACATGTTTAATCATGTTGTTTCCAAAACGTTTTTGCCGACTAAATTTTAGTTTGATACTAAAATATTATGTACGTAATACAGTTGAAGACGTGTATCTACTTGGATATGATTTGATGCTATTAATAAGATTTAAACTTTAATAAAGATGGGTTCTAGATAATACATGTATTAATTAATTTTATAGCACGACGTATTTCTAATGGAGACCATGAATTATCCAAAGGTCACTTTTTCTTATATATCTATGATGTTTTCTTTTTATCGTTTAAATAATTGGTTGTGCAAAATATCTAAACACTATGTATTCGAAACAAAATATCATAAGTGTACGTATTTGAAATAAAATATCTAAACTCTAAAGTGGCCTGTATCAAATAAAGTACACTTACGGATCTATTATTGATATATTGCCAATAATGAAGAACTATATATAGCATATAGTGTAAGAATTATTATTAATTATTATTAATAATTTCTTACTTATGGCCTAAGTTTACTTGTAACCCAAGTAATACCATAAATAATATTTAATAAGGAATAGATCTCGTTCGTACATTGGTTACTTGATAGACGTACCAAATGAAGTCATAACCTCTATAAATTGGTCCTCCCTCGATCCACCCATTAGGGTTATCACATATTCTCTACATTAATTTCATCGCTGATGGTTGTGGTAACATAAAGTTAGGGTAAGGAGGTTGAAACCAATTTATAACTAGCGCTTCCGCTTCTCTCTGTGATTATGTCTTCCGCATCAGGTATGTACCCCTAACGATTTCTATGTAAGATTATCATGTTCAAGATCCTGATATTATGTATTAAAGTATTTAGTCTTACATGTGGTATCAGAGCCTGGATTGTTTGAACCGATAATCTTCATAAATTATGTAACCACATCAAAAAATTATGTAGTGTTGTATTTATGAATTATGTGAACTACGTTTATGTTATCTTCAAATTGTGTACATAACAACAAAACAGTTCAAGTTGATAATGTATGCTTATTAACCCTTTTAAATTTCTTCACATCATGGCTGCTACACTATTCGCTTTCTTGTATGTGCTTCTCTGTATGCACTGAATTTTTTTTTTTATTGAATTTCTTGTGATTGGCTAGATTATCGAATATCAATACATGTTGTCCATGCAACTTGATTGTTTTTAAGTATGACTCAGTTTTCTATTTATGGAATAGTACTCTTAATGTTGTTAGCAAATATCATTCGCATGAACAGAAGACTCAATTTGTTAGAGCGCGCCAATGATTTATGGAAAAACTTCTCATTCTCACTGCTCTTATAAGTAATGATAGTAGGTTTATCATTCAGTAGAGCCAAGTCAAGATCCATCATAGCTAAGTGGAACTAGACTTGTTCATGCCATTCAGAGAAGTTCAATCCATTGAACACAATAACAGACAAAGCATGTTAATGAAGAGGAATAACTGCAAATAGATATACATGCTCACAAATCAAAAATAATGTGAATTCAATAAAATGATAAAAGTACATCGTAATTCTCCGTTGGATAGATACTACGACACACTATCATAATTTAAATGCCATTTTTTTAATCTTTAATAGGCAATTAAATATATTTAACCAAACATATACAACATCTTTGGATATACAATATATGTTTGACTGAAAATATTAATTTACCTCATAATGTTCACTATTCATAGAATGTTAATTCACCTTTGGGTAAACTCTTAAGTTCTAGCAATTGTGAAAGTCAATTTATCTATTTATTTTCAATATATAGGCATTTAATTAACTTTCATAGATAAATGACAATTTTATGATTGCATATTTTTCTTAACCATACTAGTTTGACTACTTTGGTGACTAACAAACTATATAAATACAAATGCACACATAATATCATAAAATTTTGTGCATGTGAATAATTTTATATATTTTAGTTTGGCCACTTTGGTGACTACAAACTATAGAAACATAATACATACATCAAGTGATCAAAAATATGATATGTGTAGACGTTAATTTATCTAGTTTGGCCACTTTGGTGACTAACAAACTATAGAAACATAATACATACATCAAGTGATCATAAATATGATATGTGTAGACGTTAATTTATCGTTTGGCCACTTTGGTGACTAACAAACTATAAAAACATAATACATACATCAAGTGATCATAAATATGATATGTGTAGACGTTAATTTATCTAGTTTGGCCACTTTGGTGACTAACAAACTATAGAAATACAAATGTATACATAATATCATAAATTTTTGTGCATACGAATGATGTTATACATTTTAGTTTGACCACTTTGGTGATTAATATTGCAACAAGACTTTCGACCTTGGGGATGAAAGTGGATGACACCTTCTTGGTTCAGTTTATTCTGTACTCATTACCTCTTGAGTATGGACCATTCCAAATTACTATAACACTATTGAGGATAAGCGGGATGTTAGTGAATTGTCCAGTATGCTTACTCAAGAGGAGTCAAGACTTAAGAAATAAGGAGGTTATTCCATTAACCTTATAGGTCAAGGAGCTGGTAAAGGACTTAAAGTGAAGGCCAACAAGTTTAAGAAAAAGAAAGCACCTGCTAAAGTTCCACAGGATACTCATAAGGAACTCAAGGTTGATGTGTGTCGTTTCTGTAGAAAAGAAGGACACTATCAGAAAGATTGCCTGAAACGTAAAACTTGGTTTGAAAAGAAAGGTATATTTAGTGCTTTTGTATGTTACGAATCAAATTTAGTAGAAGTTCTTAATAATACTTGGTGGCTTGATTCTGGTGCAACTACTCATGTATCCACTATGTTGCAGGGATTCACTACGATCAAAACTACAAATCCAAATAAGGATTTCGTGTTCATGGGAAATCGCATGAAGGCTCAAATTGAAGGCATAGGGACTTATCGATTTATCTTGGAGACTGGACATCACCTTGATCTATTACAGACTCTTTATGTTCCTTCAGTTTCTAGGAATTTGATTTCCCTTTCAAGACTTGATGTTTTTGGATTTGATTTTAAGTTTGGACATGGATGTTTCAATTTATATAAGAATACTATTTTTTATGGTTCTGGTGTTCTTATTGATGGTTTATATAGATTGAAACTCGATAATAATTTTTCTGAATCCTTGCTTACTATTCATCAAAATATTGGAATTAAACGTAGTTCACTAAATGAAAGTTCTGCTTATTTGTGGCATAAATGTTTGGGTCATGTATCCAAAGAACGATTAAAAAGATTAGTAAAGAATGAAATTCTTCCGAATTTGAATTTTGCTGATCTTGATATATGTTTGGATTGCATTAAAGGAAAGCAAACCAAACATACCAAGAAAGGTGCCACAAAAAGCACTCAACTTCTTGTAATTATACACACTGATATTTGTAGACCCTTTGATGTTCCATCTTTTGGTGGAGAAATAATATTTTATCACCTTTATCGATGATTTTTTATGTTATTGATTTATCTATTTGTTGAAAGAAAAATCTCAAGCAACGGATGCTCTCAAAGTGTACGTTAATGAGGTTGAAAGACAATTAGATAAAAGTGAAAATCATTAGGTCAGATAAAGGTGGTGAATATATGGAAAGTATAACGAATCAGAACAATATCCAGGTCCATTTGCAAAATTCCTTGAGAATGGTGAAGTTAGTGGGAGTGTTGAATGACAAAAGATGGAAATTAATGAGGTAAGGGTAAATATTTCATTGCCCATGAATGTACCTACTTCCGCACTAATCACAAATGTTGTTCCTCTTGTTGAAGAACACTTTAACAATGTTGAACAACATTTGGGTGAAACACTTCAAGAAGGAACTAACTAACAAGTATCTGACGTAAATGAACCACAAACAGTGCCATTAAGAAAATTGGTCATTTCAGAAGATTATGTAATTTATTTGCAAGAGTCAAATTTTGACATTAGAATTAATAAAAATTCGATTTCATTTTCACAGGCCATAGAAAGAACTGAGTCTGATAAATGGATTAATGCCATGAATGAAGAGTTAAAAGCCATGGAACACAACAAAGTCAGGGATCTTGTTCAATTACCAGAAAGTTCTAAAAGAATCAGATGTAGATGAGTCTTCAAGACCAAACGCGATTCTAATGGTAATATTGAACGATATAAAGCCAGACTTGTTGCCAAGGGATACACTAAAAAAAAAAGGCATTGATTATAAAGAGACATTTTCACCGGTCTCAAAGAAAGACTCATTAAGAATTTTTTTGGCTTTGGTAGCTCATTATGATTTAGAGTTACATCAAATGGATGTGAAAACTGTCTTTCTTAATGGAGACCTTGAGGAGAATGTTTATATAGACCAACCAGAGGGTTTCGAAATTAAAGGAAAAGATCAGATGGCGTGTAAACTAAAGAAGTCAATATATGGACTCAAATAAGCTTCACGACAATGGTATATAAAGTTTAATGATACCATAACATCTTTTGGATTTAAGGAAATTACCGCTGATCGGTGCATATACCAAAAGATCAATGGGAGTAAGTTTATATTTTTAGTTGTGTATGTTGATGACATTTTACTTGCTG
Source organism: Solanum bulbocastanum (assembly GCA_037074985.1). Classification (NCBI taxonomy): domain Eukaryota; kingdom Viridiplantae; phylum Streptophyta; class Magnoliopsida; order Solanales; family Solanaceae; genus Solanum; species Solanum bulbocastanum. Next base: position 38,396,615 of record CM073599.1, read on the forward strand.
CTAATGATTTAGGCATATTACGTGAGACGAAAGACTTTCTCTCTATGAATTTTGAAATGAAAGATATGGGTGAGGCATCCTATGTGATAGGGATAGAAATATTCCGTGATAGATAACAAGAATTATTGGGACTGTCTCAAAAAGGTTATATCGAAAGAGTTCTAGAGAGATTTAACATGAACAATTGTTCAGCAGGAATAGTTCCTATTCAAAAAGGGGACAAATTTAATCTCATGCAATGCCCAAAGAATGATATAGAACGAAAAGAAATGGAAACAATTCCTTACTCTTCTATTGTTGGAAGTTTGATGTATGTTCAAACTTGCACAAGACCGGATATTAGTTTTGTGGTCAGAATGCTAGGAAGATATCAAAGTAACCCTGGAATTGATCACTAGAAAGCTGCAAAGAAAGTCTTAAGGTATTTGAAAGGAACGAAAGATTACATGCTCATGTATAGGATATCCAATCACTTAGAAGTTACTAGATACTCGGATTCAGATTTTGCTGGATGCGTTGACACTAGAAAGTCCACATTTGGTTACTTGTTCCTATTAGCTGAAGGAGCAATATCGTGGAAGAGTGCTAAAAAATCTGTCATTGCTACATCCACAATGAAAGCAGAATTTGTGGCATGTTATGAAGCCACAATTCATGTATTATGGCTGCAGAACTTCATTTCAGGACTTGGGGTTGTCGACACCATTACCAAGCCGCTGAAAATTTATTGTGATAATACTGCAGCAGTATTCTTCTCCAAGAACGATAAGTACTCTAAAGGTGTCAAACATATGGAATTAAAGTACTTTACCGTCAAGGAAGAAGTTCAGAAACAAAGAGTGTTACTTGAGAATATTAGAACTGATCTCATGATTGCAGATCCATTAACAAAAGGCATACAACCAAAGACATTTCAAGAACATGTTCAAAGAATGGGTCTTGGTTGTACTTATGATTGATGCATTTATGATGTTTTTACACTCTGAGCTCAAATTATGTGTTTCTGATATACATTAATGAATTTCTTGTTACTCATAATGGTGTACACATTATTGTTTTGAGATATTACAAGATAAGTCTCTATGAGACATTATTGTGGACCATAATGTTACATGTTTTATAGCTTATGAACCTAGTATGATGAGTTGCTAATGTAGTAGTATATGGAAGGAAGTATGTAGCTTAAAATTTATGTACAACCGTCATAACTCGCATTAGTAATTTGTTATATTGTGGTATGTATGATGGACATTATAGAAGAGATTTGTTACATGCGCCACTAATGTTTATGAAATATTAATGTTATATGGTCATTGGGCCAAGTGGGAGAATGTAAGAATTATTATTGATTATTATTAATAATTTCTTACTTATTGCCCAAGTTTACTTGTAACCCAAGTAATAACATAAATAATATTTAATAAGGAATAGATCTCGTCCGTACATTGGTTACTTGATGGACGTACCAGAGTAAGTTATAACCTCTATAAATTGGTCCTCCCTCCACCCATTAGGGTTATCACATTCTACATTCATTCCATCGCTGACGGTTGTGGTAACATAAAGTTAGGGCAAGGAGGTAGAAACCAATTTATGACTAACACTTCCGCTTCTCTATGTGATTATGTCTTCCGCATCAGGTATGTACCCCTAACAATTTCTATGTAAGATTATTGTGTTCAAGATCCTGATATTACGTATTAAAGTATTTAATCTTACATATAGGGCCCATAAAGATAACTATTAACGAATTAAAACGGGTAACGATTTGATCATTGTGTGGGTTTGTTTTTGGGGGACCAAAGTTTCTTTATTATTTCAAATTATTATTGGCAAGTGGGAGTACTATATGACGTATAAAGTGTTTGACAAAAATTTCATCTTTTGTGAACTTTTAATATGCGTCGCTGTTGTAAAGAACTAGGTTCAGTGAATGTTTCGATAAACAGACCGTATATAATAAGGAAGCAAAAGGCATAAAAACAAAGTACATATAGTGTGGCAATTGGGCAGGTTGAGTCAAATTTAGGCGGGTCATAATGGGTTAACATAATAATTGGGTAAGATCCAATCCAACTCAACACAAATTTGCTTGGATCAAAATGGACTAGGAATGGGTTACATAACAGGTGAACACTCAACCCAACCCAATTTTTACTAAATTTAATTGGTTACTTCTTTTAAAATATTTTAGTACCTAATAAATTATTATTTTTCTTTTTATGGCTATATTTAACATATCAAATTGAATCTAATGAGTCAATTCGGATATCAACTAAACTCTTAATGGGTTGGATTGAAATGGGTTGAACTCATGAATGGGCGAGTCAATAACCCGTTAAACTTAAATGGGGGACGGATTGAGTTTGATTTTGTCACCCCTAACTCCTAAGCACATATATAGTACATCGTCTGTGATATTAACAAGATCATCTTTTCACAAAATATTATATTTGTCTCTAATTACTTGCCCATTTTTTATCTGAAACACTTATTAAGAAAAAAATGATTGACATAGTGCATTCACCATTTTATCCCTATTAATTATAAAGTGAATGAATTAAAAATTTAAAATTTTTAAAAAGTTGTATCTTTTTTAAAATTTAATTAATTGAGGGATGTAAAAAAATATTAGGGACAAAGGGAGTATATCTTTTACTCCCTTCATTCACATTTACTTATCCACTTTACAAAAAATAGTTGTACAACAATATTTGTCCAATTTGGAAAATTAAGATATACTTTACCCTTGTGTTTATTTTATCCTTGATATCAAATATTATACAATACATAATACATTTCTCAAAGCATTACATTTAATATATTTAAAGGATAATATAGTAATATGACTCCTAGTATTTATTGTTTCTCAAGGAGTTTGTCAAGTAAATAATACTACAATGATACTTCAGTTAAGACCTTTTGCCTCATTTTCATTAAAACATATATTTTGGACCCAATCAAGTGGCAGTACATGTTTCATGTGTTGGACAAGAATTACATCTTTTGTTATACCAAGTGCATATCACTTTGATTATGACTCGTTTTCTTAGGGCTTACCTACTCTGGTTTAATACGTTTTCAAAATTGTCATGAACTAAATATAATTTACTACAAATTCGATAGTGATCTAATGACTTTAGATGAAATTGTTTGCTAAGGCCTAAGTTAGTCTGGCTCGCTTTAAAAGGAATTTAAAATATATGTCCTCTTCAATAATGCCTCAAGTAGGGGGTGGGATACATATCGAATACTGAATATCGAACAAAAGTTAGTTCGATTTGGTTTTTCGATCTTGTTTCTAATTAGTTCGTTCTGCATTCGATCATCATTTCATACAACACGTATAATTGGGATCACAATTGCGGTGCTTAGTTTAACCCAAAAAAATTGCAATGCAATATACATGCATAAAATTCCACTTGCGCTAACCTTATTTATTATATTTGATTTGACCTTGCCTTTTCTTTTCCTTGCACAGTTGCACTTCATTTGTAACTAAATACTCCTTATATTCCTATATATGTTTTTAAGTTTGATAGGAAATTTGCGCATGAAATCTTCAATTTTTTTAAAAATGTAATTTATATATTTGTATACTACGTAAAAAATACTATAAGTCACACTCAGTGTTTTAAAAGGCAGGGGTGTGAGGCAGGACGTTTTACTTAGTATTGGACGAGGCGTAAGCTCCGAGACGTGGGGCGTAAACCTGTAAACTTTATGGATCTTTAAATTTTTAGTTTATAATATAGTATAATAATATAATAACACAACATTATAAAAATACATCAATACTTTGAAATAATTACAAACATGATTAAGGAAACTCATAGAAAATAAAACTTCTAACATGATTATACAAATATAAATAATCTAATATATTAACTTTCATACATCAATACTTTGAAATAATTACAAACATGATTAAGGAAACTCATAGAAAATAAAACTTCTAACATGATTATACAAATATAAATAATCTAATATATTAATTAACTTTCTATTAATAAAAAAATCATTATTTCTAAAAATATTTTTTTTATTATACTATACAATTTAACTCCCCCCCCCCCCCCCCCTAAAAGAAAATAATTAATAATAATTACTAGTATTATAATAAAAATATCACTCCATTATGAATAAAAATAAAATTACTTTCAAATAGGTAAATAAAATATGATAATTTTGAGGCATATGACAAAATCATGAAGACCAATGATAAGTGAAATGTAAAATTTCGCTATGTATGTTTACAAGAAATGTTACGTAATATATAATCACATTATAGTGTTCTAAATAGTAGATGTATACTACAACATGTTATTTGAGTTACTCTCGATCTTCGTATCTCTATAGATTAAAAAATTACTTAAGCATCATTTACTTATTCAAGAATTATGAGGGTCAACAATGTTAACTAAAGATTTTAACACATAATTTGTGTAAGATCTATTAGACGAGCGCCGAGCATTGGACGTTGGGCGTGCTTAGGGCATACAGTTGAGCGCTTATGTCACGATGCACACCATCATGATTGGCACCCACACTAACCCTTTGGTGGGAGAACCATTAATACTAATTAGATAACCCAAGAACTACACAACTTAATCAAATACTAGGTATTTAAAGATACGGAAGCAAGTATAAATGCAAGAGTCAATAGAGTTCCCATAAACTCCAAAAGATCTAACAATGACTAACAAAACATTGCGGAAATTATTCCCTAGAACCTGAAAGTCAATATACCAAAACTCTAACAAGGAATCATAAGTCTAAACGAAATAGGTACAACCTAATTAAACGTAAGGAAAACTAAAGTACTAGTCAAAGTCTGAATAGTAATGGACTAAACATAACGAGAACTCATGGCAGCCTAAAAGAACTGGCTCATCATGAATTTGATCGATCACTGGTCTTCTAAATGAAGTCTTTCAGTAGCCGCCTGAAGATGCCCTGTACTCAAAAAAGAAAGAGCAAGTGCAGTATCAGTACACAACCACAGTGTACTGGTAGGATCACGCGGCTATGCAATAAGTGAAGCATATGCAATTAATCACAACATAATAAAACATGCATATACCAAACATATACAATATCAGTCATCTTATCAAGATCAACGAACATTTCCACATTCTCGAAATACATCAAAATAACAAGTCATAGGTCCACTCAAGGAACCCACACCCAAACTCTTAGTGTATCGGTATGTGATATTCGATCCAAGTTAGCGTGTCGGACGTGACACTCGATCCCATATATGCACCAAAACGTGGCATCCGATCCAAGTTAGTGTGTTGGAACGTAACACCCGATCCATTCAACAAGTCACAATCACAATCATAAGGTACATTCTCATAATCATACAATCAAGCGTTGATCCTTTGTATACAATTATTCATTCATACTCAGCTACGATTGGTGTGATCAATAATGCAACATTCACATACATATATGCATTAAAATGAAGTAATTACTAACATACATCACACCAACATGAAATCACAACCATCACCTACCTCGAACAAAGCTTGAATCCTTCTAATAAACTTGATTCTTCCCTTTCCAGATTATTTTCGCTTGTTCTTAGTCTACAAACAATCAATATAATACGGGGATCAATAATTAAGGTCTAATTTACCCTGATTATGACAAACTCAATAACCCAAGACCCAATTTATGATCCTAAGGTGTAGCTAGGGCTTTTCTCACCACCCAAAACCGTTCAAAGCCCTTCCCCAATGATATACAATCAAGATTTTACGTTCTCTAGCTCTCAAAATCAAATGTTGCAGAAAAAATAATATTTTTGGGATTTATTTCCTACTTAAGTCGCGACTATCCCACCACAGCGAGCCTCATCCCGCTATAGCAGCCCCACCCTGGCGGAAAAAATCCCGCCTTGGCGGCTTGCACGAAAACAGAGAGCTAATTTAAGAGTTTTAAACCCCCATTTCACAACACTCCTTTATCCCATGACACTCAGAAACTACCCGTTCACGCTAAGGTCAGTTTCGGGAGTTCTACTCACCGAATTCAATTTCGTAAAGTCGTACGGGTTCCTTAACGTCTTAGCTGTCTACTCATGTGATCAGATTCATAATTAGATCTCTCATTTGTTACCATATTTACTTAGACCTCACTAACTCCGATTTCGTTCAAATCTGAATTAGGTTGGAAAATTTCAAGTTACTACCAAAAAGTTTTCGACCCAAAATTTTTCCCTGTTGGCTTTTCTAAAACGACAGGAACAGGTCTTTACAGCTTAGGGCGTAAGTCTTACAGAACTAAGCCCCACACTTGAGTCTCGGAGCGTTTTGCTAGAGCCCCACCCCATGGCGAGCCCCGAGGTGAGTCCCAACAAAGTTTTTTAAAACACTAGTCTCACTAATTGACAATCCCAAATATTTAAAAGATATATAAAAAATTTACAGTTAAAGATAGAGTTGTTTGAATATTGAAATCTGCAATACGTCACATAAATTGGAACAGAGAAAGTAATTGAATTGACAGCTCATGAGTCAAAATGTTTTGAAGCATCATTTTGGTAAAACTGAAGATGAACTTACTCGGCTTTGGGCTCCAATAGCATCACATGGAAATGACAAAGTTTGTTTTGATTATTGTCACTAAAATTTGTAATATTGTACTTTTAATTCACTGCTATGTAACAGCGAAAAAAATTATTCAGAGTAATGATCAATTTGGTGTGATCGTATTATTATCTTTCTTTTTTTTTTTTTCTTATTTTAACTTTGGTTATTATTTAATAATAGTATTTTATATATCCTTTACCTAACTTGTTTTAATGATATGATCTATAAATATTTTATGCATAAAAACAATATAGTACAGCATTAAAATAAATACATTATAAAACCATGCATATAACAACCATCCAAACAAACTATCAGTCTCGTGCGGTCAATTGGATTATTGAAAATAAAAGGAAATGCAGTAAAATATGGGTTGGGGGCTGGGGCATGTTTGGAGAAATCAGAACTTGGCGGGTCGTTCGTTCGTGTGGAGAATCTCTCTCGTTACTCAGGATTTCTCTCAGTTGATCCGATGCGTCATAGATAGAATGGAGTGGGCTATACGCCGACCCACGTTAAAAGCTTTCTTCTCTTATGAGATTTCGATTGAATAAACAATTGTTATGTAATCAACTTTATAGAAATATCAGGATACTAAAATCGAAAATCTAACCAAATATTGACACTTCAAAAATTTTGCTTTCAAAATTTAATCAATAACAAAAATAAAAAAATCGAACTAATTCAAATCGATTCAATTTTCGATTTCTATGCACTGACGTAACTCAAGTGGCACATATTCGAACATAGATAAGGAGTTCACAATGTGGATATATATATATATATATATATAGATATACTAGTCAAAAATTAGTAAATACCATTCTATTAATTAACTAAGATTAAAAGAGGAAAGAATAGTTCAATGCACAAATCACAAATGAGTTATTTTGCTAGTTGGTGGACATTTTTGCATTAAAGACATAAAATTTGAAACCTCGAAAAGAAAAAAGACGACTTTATATATTAGCCCTCTTGAATTCACATAATCAAATTTAAGTACTTTATATTGCTTGGTCAATCATAAAGTACATATTTATGATCAACTTTGACGCATGACAGACTCATGACGTTCAAATTGTCTTTAGTAAAAAAATCAAAGTACATAATTTTGAAATTAACATTCTAATAAAAAGCATAAATTAGAAAAGTACAACATATTCATGTGTGATATGTTGTTCTTCTTCATATTTAATTTGTGAATCCTCCTCCATCTTGGTGCAACACAACAATGATCTGATCACCATTCTTTAACCTATTCTTCATAAAAAATAGAAATACGAAAAAAATATTAAAGTTATACAATTTTAAATTAATGATAAATTAAATTAAGTTAGAAAATTAAGGTCTTACTATATCAATAGTCTTTGTTGGTGAAACACGTTTTTCATCGAAGAGAAATCGAACTATTTTGTAATCCATTTGTTTTTTCTTACAGTATATCATGAAGATTTTCTTGAGAATTGTATCAGGGGACACATTGAAAATGACAATTGATCCATCCTATAAAAATAAAAATAAAAATTAGAAACATAAAAATTTTAAAAATTATATTAGAGAGTGAAATGATGAACCTGAGATTGAACATGGATTTCAATTGTTGTGGTTTCATCAGCTGGACTCTTATTTTCTGACATTTTTTCTTTGTTATTTTTTATTGGTGAAAATGAAGGATATTATACCAGTTTATATAGGAGATGAGAAGGAAAAACTAATAAATGAAATGATATAAACTATTAAAGCAATTTATGGTCCTCTTTGTACCAAAAAATGATTTAAGATATATTTCAATTTATGAATTGTTTGACTGATACGGAGTTTAAAAATGAAATTAATATTTTTTGAAATTTATGGTCAAAATTAAAATTTAGATATTTGTGTGGTTATGAATTATCTTATTACTTAATAGAAAATAAGAAGTTTAAACTTAGATTGTTTTAGAAGACTATAAACACTTTAGTTATGACACAAAAATAAATTAAATATTCAAAAAATAGATTATATCTTAAAAAATAAATAAGGGTAGATAGTAAAATTTCCTTTTTTTAAAGGATGTGTAATGAAAAATAAGAAAGCATTGTTATTGACTAATGTGATTTCATTTTTAAATATTAATCATACTTCGTTAAAAGGTAGTGTTGGTTTATACGATGTCATCAGTTTATATGGTGGCTACACATGTGAATTGAATTTAGAATGTACGTAGACTTTATTTTTATCTTTGCGGGATATAAAAGCTATTTTCAAAAGACTATCAGTTCAAAAAGAATGTTACTAATGCAATATTGCAAGAAAAATGTAACAACCATAAGATAGAAAACAAATAAAGCAACAAATAGTACTAAACGTAGAATAATAAGAACCTACGTAGTTACTAAATAATTCTACCAATAGTGAGAAGAGGAAAGGATGAGGCTAGCCCCTACTCTCGTAGATAAAGAGGAACAACACCAACTACCTACTAACTTTTTAATCTAGTTTACGACCTCAATAACTTTTTATTTTGGGTCATGTCTGTGTTATACGATTAAATATTCTATAAAAGCTTTAGTTTCATACTTTTCCTCAAATTGTTTCACACTTATAAATTACTACACACAAGCGTCCGTGCTAGCACGGGCCCAATATCTATTATTTTTTCCGTCTCATTTTATGTGATGTAGATAAAATTTAGAGAGCCAATTAAATTTTGATACGATTTTAAAATATTTTAAATTGTTAATTATTGTAAATTATAGTACTTTTTACATAATTTTAAAATAATATATGTTACTTTCCTTGTCCCAATATATGTAGCACAAATAAAATTTCAAGAGTCAATATGTTGTTAATAATTGAGATTTATAATACTATGTATGTAGTTTCCAAATTAAAATAATACATGTTACTTCTTTTGTCCCATTTTATGTGACATGATAGATTAATTTTATGAATCAATCGAACTTTTTTTTATAAGCAATTAATTTTTTTATGAATTTTAAGTTGTCAATTAACATGTAGGTCGCGAATTGTAATTAAGACAAACTATAGCTATGTTTTGTATATGTTTGCTTATACCAAAAAAAAAAAACTAATTAACTAGTATATAATTGCTTATAAACGTAATTTTTCCCTTAATTTAGTACTCTTTTTTTGCATGATATGGAGTTAAGAAAATTTTAAAAAATTGAATGTTGTGAATTTGAATTTAAAATATATGAATATATCAAAATGCCTTTTAATTTTATGGTTTAAAACTTTTTATGTGAAAAGTTAAAATTATAGAATTGTCAAAAGAATAAGAAATGTTATTTTTAAATGAACTTAAAAGAATATTAAAGCAAATAAATTAAAATGAAAGGAATATAAGTTATAATAAATAGAATTAAAGACAATTAAAACGTATTTGCAAAGCTTTAGCACAACCACAGATTTTACCCTCAAAACAGTAGTCCCTCAGTTCTAATTTTGATATTTTCTTTTATTTTTTATGATATTTTTTAAATTTCAATATTTTACCTGACATGTTTAAGATTATAAAAATTAATTTATTCTAATTTAAAATAACATGATTTAAAAATCCTTCCTGTTTACTTAAATTTCGTCCCTCACTAAAATATTTGAATTGAAGCAAGTTAGGGATTAATTATACTCTATTAGTTCATTTTTATTTGTCATTGTTTAACTTGACACATCCATTAATTAATGTGTACTATTAACTTTTGGAGAATAATATTAATGCTGAGGGTAAAATATGAATATTAAAAATGACGACTAAAAATAAACATTTATTTTAGAAATAAGTAAAATATTGGAAGGATTACTACCAAGTACACTTGATGCGCCGTGTATTTAGTTAATTGAAGTAGTAACTTTTCAACAAATGCATATGGAGCATTTTCATTTAATAAATTCATCACAAACAAACATCTTATCTATTACATTACAGCAATCAACTAAGCATGAATTAACTACACTTTTTTCTAAAGGAAGATTAATTAACAGCATACATGCATATATATATATATACACACACGTAATTGTCGTTTTAATTAATTATACTTTAGCCATGAAGGGCAGCAAGACTGTTGATTAAAGCCAAAGCATTGCTCGTCATATGTGCAACTTCAAGTATCTTTTCCCTTACTACTGTCTTAACTTTCCCGTTCATCACTTTTCCGGCGAATCCCTCGGTACACGTGTCCTCGTCCGTCAAGGCGGCGCTCACCCATGTTTGAATATCATTCATTTTCAGATCAAAATCTTTGCCCCTCAATTCCTTCATTTCCCCTAAAGATTTTTTAATTCCACTAACAGCGTCACTTAATTCCTCCACACAGTCACGCATGGCGCCTACCTCTCTTGGCGCCATGCCTTGACTGTGTGCCAATTTCAACATCATAGCGGATGTTGATTGGGCTGTTTCGAGGCTAACGATGAGGGATTCATGTGCTAGAAGTTGTGGAGAAACTCCAATAGCACTTGAACGGCTTGATAATGAACTGAAACAGAGGTTTGGATAAGTTGTTGACTTACAAGATGTTCGTATAAACTCCATATTTGTTTCTCCAGCTGATGGCCTTGCTGCTGAAACTGACTCTATGAATGAACAGGTGATCAAGGCAATTAAAATTAGACAGTAAACAATTTGGAAATGGCAATGGTTATTACATGAACCTTCCATCTCCTATCTCTTTCTCTAAGCCGTTTTTTTTTTTTGTTTCTCTCAGTATATATATAACTAAAGCTAGTTGAGTGTGATGAAAATGAGAATGCAGAGTTCTGCATTTATAGGGGGAAAAATGCACAAGTGGGGTGGGGAAAGGGATGAGCTTGCACGGTACCAATTAGAGGCACTTCAGATTGACTTAAAAAGTGTCTTTTAAGTCAAAAATAAAAAAGTCAAATTAAAATAATTTTTAAGTAAAAAAATATAATAATAAAGATTTATTTTTGGTTTTTGACTTATTTTAAGTTATTTTAAATTTAATTTAAGTCATTTTTGACATTGCCAAATACTTCCTAATTTATTTTAAGTCATTTTTGACTTATTCTTTATATTTATCAAACACTTCTTAAAATTAAAAAGTGACTTCTTTTTTTTTTCAAAAACAAAACTGATTTAAAAGTAGATTTGTTCAATTTTTAATTCAATCTAAACCCCCCTCTAAATGTACACTGGAACAAGTTTAATTTTTGTATCAGATATAATAAATACATAATCATGCACACTTTAGAAAGGCATAAACAATTGTAAATTAATCAATTGTGGTTAAATCAGATTATATTGATTTAAAATTAGATGAGGAGGAACTCGTGCAAATATTCAAAGGTGGGTAAAAAACATTTAAGCACATAAGTAACTCATATATGACAATAGTTTGACTTTTCACAAACACAACAATACAATTTTTACAAAACACAAAAAAATAAAGAAAAAAATAGAAAAAAAGGGAATTACAAAAAAACGTATAAATAATTATTATATAAGATTTTCATCCTTATTTGCTTCCACAATTATCTCAACCATTAATATAATCCCCTCTCTCTCATAATCACAATACAAGTATACTAACCACAATCAAACTCTCTTATCTTCTCTAATAACCCTTTCAATGGCCGAAAATTACAACGTTTCAATTTTAATTCAGTATAGCGGAGGACGAGGTAATTATTATGAAAATTTAGCTTTGAACAAATTAATTTGGTTAAAAACGATTTTGAATATTAATTTCTTTTTTTGATTGTTTCAAAAATATATTTTTTTCACCTTCCGAAATAATTTGTTTAATTGATTAAATATATTTTGATTTTTATTGATAAATATTGTGTTGATTCAATTTGAGATTTATCAACATTGTTTCGAGAAAAAGTTATTTTGTAATTTTCTGTTTGGTGATAGTTTCATTTTTTTCAATTTCCTGATGTTGGTTTCTATTTGGTGATAATTCAGTTTTTTTTTTAAAAAAAATTATATTGTTTCTTAATAAATAAATAAATGCTCATTTTCATTGAGCATAAGACTTTTGCCTAAATAAATTGTTTCTTATGATCAAATCAGTCCCAAAAACATTTTATATAATTTAAATAAATATTATAAGGATAAAAACGAACCACCGGGGTAGGGGATGAGGGTTCGTAGTGGTGGATGGGGAAGAATGCCTTAGTGTTTGGGTAGGAGAAATGTTTATGCTTCTTAATTATAAAACTTTGTTTATAAAATATAGATAATGTCATTTTTCTCTTTTTTAAAAAAATTTTGTTATATTAAAAACAACAACAAAAAAAAAAAACCCTCAAAAAGCTTTAGTTACTAGATAAATTTGGAAAAACTAAAAACCATCTTCCTTTGATTCCAAACACACCGTGGTCATCACTATTTTAAAAATAGGAAAACGACGTGCATTGCGATTGCATTTCCCACATTTGAGCCATAAAGGAGAATAAGTGATTCGTGTATTTTGAGTAATAAAATAAGAAGTTTAATTCACAAGATTAATTATATTTTATCCATATTTTTATGAATTAAAGTTCAAATTTTATCTATTTAAAATATTAGGACTTATTCTCGTGATGTTTAGACTTTTCCTAAATAACAAAACATGCTTAATCATGTTTTACCCATACGTGGTAGGGTCTGAAGACATCGGTCCACTCCTTAATTTGCATGAATCATGATGTTGTTTGTAGTCAAAAAAGTTCAACTGACTAAATTATACAATATATATATTAGCAGCCAATGCATATTGAGATAATCAGTAATCGGTTATCAATTCTTATCAAGTTGTTAGAGTAGTTTCTTAGATTTAGTCAAGTTAGTTACATTTTATTGTATTTAAGTTGATGTTACGATTGAATAAAATAATCTGAGAAGTTTGCTTTGATTCTCAATCTCTTTAATGCATACACGTTATTATATATTTATATATTTATTAGGATATACAAACGTTTTCGCCGACTAAATATGTGTTTATAATACTAAAAAAGAATAGATCGAGTTTGTTCCAATAAAGTCTTTTTCTAAATGGCAAAATGGGGTACGTAATACATATGAAGACATGTATCTGTATCTACTTGGATATGATTTGATGGTAATAAATATAAGCTTTAAACTCTGATAATGATATTCTGTTGCTCATGGAGAGTATGGATCCTGGATATTAACATACGTATTGATTACTTTTATAGCACAACGTATTTCTAATGGAGACCAATGAAATATCCAAAGGCATCTTTTCTTATATCTATTTTAAATAATTTGCACAGCAAATTATCTAATCACTAAATTGTATTTGAAACAAAATATCATAAACTTAAATAGTGTGCATCAACAAAGTAATCACGGATCAAACATGAGCTTCAACGCATGTGATGTGCATATAATAAGGAGGCCCCATTATCAATAATAATAAAAAAAAACATATACACTATATCAAAAATGATCTTTAACAACAATAACTGAATTGTCGTTAAATATATATCTTTAGTGACAGTTAATACTTTTTATACATGTCTCTAAAGCTTATAACAGCATTAGATTTAATGACAATTAATTAATATTGATAAAAACTTTAACACTCTTTTATTAATGTACATAGTTATTGCCACTAAAAATTATTTTATAGTAGAATATATGGCTCGTAAAGATAACTATGACACACTTTGTACTTGAGATAGTTTACTAAGTTAGTCCACTTTAAATTTTATGATTCATGTACAAAAGTGGATAAATTTAGCTTAAAATTTTGAAATACATGTACCTTAAAAGAAGGATTGAATTCTAACGGTTGTCAGAGAAATAAATCTATCATAATTTATATGACAAAAAGTAGGGAAAAAGTGGAGAAATCGTAGTAGACAAATTGATGAAAGGCACACCCAACCGGCATCGAAAAAGCCTCTATATTAAACGAATTTAAACGGGTAACGATTTGAACAATTTGTGTGGGTTTGTTTTTGGGGGACCAGATTATTTCAAATTATTGGTGGCAAGTGGGGAATATATATTATATTGGGCACTAGAAAAACAATTTTAAATTTAATAGTCGAGAATATTATTTACAGGATATTTCAATTAAAACCTTTTGCCCCATTTTTCATCGAGATAAATATTTTGGACTCTAGAAAGTGAGTACATGTTTCATGTATTTGAAAAGAATTGCATATTTTATTCTACCAAGAATCTGTGACTCTTAATCTTTTGTTATGACTCATCTTCTATAGGGCATGTTGTTATACCTATTAATTCTTTATATATAATACTTATTTTGATGGTTACTTGAATTTACACTATAATATTCTTAAATTCATTGTTATGTAATAACAAACATGTCTTTTTATGTAATGAACGGTTTGTTTTGATCGTATGTTACCTTTTATTTTTTCTTCTCATTTTAACTTTGTTAATTATTTAATGATAATATTTTATTATTTAACTTATTTTTACTAATACAATCTATATAAATACTATATGCTCAAAAATGTGAAATTAGGGCGAGGCTAAAGGATAGGGTTAGGAGTTATAGGACCACTAATATAAAGAGAACAAAGAAAATCAGTAAAATATGGGGCAGGTTCTGGCGAACATTACTGGGAAAATATGGCCTCAAGGAAAATCAGATTAGCACAGTATTATATATTCCCTCCATTTAAAGAAAGAATTGATTCCACTTGACTGAAATTTTTAAAAATAAAAAGATTTTTCAATTTATGATCCTAAATTAAAGTTATGTCAAATATATTAAAATGCTTTTTAATTTTGTAGCTTTAAACATGTAACGTGAAAAACTAAAATTAAAATGTTGTCAAAAAAAGAAATGAATCATTTTTTCTAAATAAACTTAAAAAAAAAGTAAGCCATTCTTTTTTAAAACAAAGCAAGTATATATTTTTGTATATACATGTAATAAAAAAGTTGATTTTTGATTAATTACAATATCCTGGGACTAAAATTAAAGATCTAACCAAATATTAACGCTTTCCAAATAGTTTGATTTGATTTTTGTATTTACATGCGCACACGTAACTCATGCGGCACATATACTCAAAAATCGAAACAAAGATAGAGTTGAGAATGGTGACTGGTTCATTATGTGGATATATATATTTCCTGATTGGGTGCACTTTTCAATTTGTGCAAAAGGGCATACATAGGGCGATCAACCTGGGTTCTAGGGTTCTCGGTAAAAAAAAATATTTTATATATAAGATAATTTTTTTTATATTTATATAGATATATTAATTTTGAACCCTTCATTAATAAGAAGCAAATTGTAGCATAGTGGTAGATCTCCTTTTAAATTGACCCTCACATATTTTTAGTTTCAGGACTAATCTTCACTATTTAATTTTGTTTCTGAAAAAGTGCTAAAAGAGTAGATTTAAACCCTAGAAAATTCAAACGTGCTAAAGAGTCTCTTGTAGCGCATGTTTAGTCTAAAAATAGACTTAGATTGGTTTTATGAGTCGCCACTTAATTTTTAAGGTAAAATTAAGAAAATGATTTTTTTTCGAAAGATTAAAACAACAATCTAATGAAAATATTTAAAGGGGGTTCAGGGTTCTTATTAGCATTACGGGAAGGGTTTGAAAGCACCTGAAATGCCTGCTAATATGCGATTATCCGACAATTAACTATTTGGCTAAATTTATTTGACTTGACTTGAATTGAGCAATTTTATAGTTAGGACCATTTTAAGGGAGAAAAGGGGAATTATTAAGACACTATATCAGTTAAGTACTTTGAAAATTTAAGTTTTAAGGTAAAGGAAAATGAGTTCTTAATTAGTCGATTTTTTAGAAGATTGGTTCAGAATAGCTGTCTGTCGGGGAAATTAAATCGTAATAACCTTAAGATTGACAGCAAGTAATGACAGGTAAACAAATATAAAATGATAAAGTAAAGAGGGAAATTTGGGCCCAAGTTTGGTTTCCTGTCTGCCTGGACCAGTACTTGGGCATATTTTCGTTTGGATTAATTACTTGAGTGAATCTTTTTTAAAAAATAATTATTTATTTTAAGTATACTCTTTAATTATTACCATTTATAAGAACTTCTTTAATTTCTTTCTTTTCTCTATCTCGCTCTTTCTCCCTTCCTTTCTTTCTTTCTTTCTTTCTTTCTTTCTTTCTTTCTTTCTTCTCTCTGTCTCACTTTTTCTCCCTTCCTTTCTTTCTTTCTTTCTTTTTTTTCTTTCTATTGTTCCTTCTCCCTTCCTTTCTTTTTTGTTGCTCTTTCTCACTCTCTTACTATTACTCTTTTTCCTTTTCTTTCGTAGAGTAGTCAATGATTTTAGACTGAATAAAATTTGTATCAATAATTAATTAGACAAGTAATTTAATCGTAACAAATAAAGAGACATAAGAAACTGCAAAATGAATTAAACTTGAATTAAAAATATATTACAAACATATTAAAGTTGAATTATTAGAAGAGAATCAAACATGAATGCAAAATGTAGCAAACAAAATAACATTCTTTGATTTGCATGTCAATTGAAAAAAAAAACTTGTATCAATATTGAATTAAACAAGTAATCCAATCGTAACAAATCAACCAATTAATTGCAAAAAGAATTAAACTTGTATTTAAAAATGTATTACACAAATATTAAAGTTGAGTTAGATGAGAGAATTAAGCATGAATAAAAACACGTAACTAATGAAAAATTAGACAATGATCTATAGAGTAAATAATGTATTACACACATATTAAAATTGAATTAGAAGAGAAATAAATATGAATGCAAAATGTAGCAAACGAAAGAGCAGTCGATGATTAGTAGACTGAATAAAACTTGTATCAATAATTAATTAGATAAGTAATCTAATCGTAACAAATGAAGAAACATAATAAATTGTCAAATGAATTAAATTTGAATTAAAAATGTATTACAAACATACTAAAGTTGAATTAGAAGCCAATTAAACATGGATGCAAAATATAGCAAACTAAAGAACATTATGTAATCAGTAAACTGAATAAAACTTGTATTAATAATGAAATAAACAAGTAATTCAATTGTAACAAATCAACCAATAAACTACAAAATGAATAAACTTATATTAAAAGTGTATTACACAAATATTAAAGTTGAATTAGAAGAGAGATTTAAACATGAATAAAAAATGTAACTAGTGAAAGACCAACCAATGATCTATAGAGTGAATAATTAAACTTATATTACTAATGAATTAAACAAGTAATATAATAGTAACAAATAATAAACTACAAAATGAATTAAATTTGCATTAAAAGTGTATTACACAATTTTAAAGTTGAATTAGAAGAGAAAAATTAAGAATAAATGAAAAACGTAACTAATGAACGACAAGACAATAACCTATATACTGAATTAAACTTGTATTATTCATGAATAAAACATTTATTATATGTGTCTTATAAATTATTTTGATTTATCACTAAGAAAATGAGGGACGGTTGCAATATGTATTAAAAATGTATTGTGCATATCTTATAAATGTATTATTAGTGTGTTACCTAAATTATTCTTGTTGGTATCGCTAAGAAATGAGTGAAGTGTGCAATATGTATTATAAATGTATTATTCATGGATAAAACATGTATTATATCTATACTATAACTTATTTTGATTTGTATCACTAAGAAAAATAGTGATGTTTGCAATATGTATTACAAATGTATTGTGCCTATATTACAATGTATTACAAGTGTGTTACTTAAATTATTTTGGTTGATATCACTAAAAAATGAGTGAAATTTGATATATGTATTGGACATGTATTGTTCATGATTTAAATACAATTATGAAACATATCTAATACAACTTTAATATAACTATTCATTTAAGAATAGTTATATAAATGAAAATTTCTAAAAGAAGAAAAATAATTAAATAAAAAAGAGAGGAGGAAGAGAAAGAATGGCACAAAAAGAGACGAAGAAGAAGAAAAATAAAAAGAAGAAGCGTAAGAGAAAAAAAGGCAAAGAAAGGAGTGAAGAAAGATAGACAGTACAATTTTTTAATTCAAAAAAATTGTTATATTTAGTTAGAAAAATTATATTGCCATAGATGGTAAATATTTTTTTAATATAGGATATTTATATGACTTACCCTTCTCATTTTGGGCATTTGGCCCATTCTAATCACCTGCATCTGTCTTAGTCTAACATAATGAAAATATTATTTATTGGGCCTTAGGCCCAATTTTTTCACCTGTCCTAAATTCTAACAAGATAATACGAAATAAAATGACAAGGGCTTAGGTCCAAAATAACTAAAAATACAATCTCTGGAATAAAGAGTGGGCCTTTGGCCCAATCTTTTCAATTCTTTCAACTCCGGGACCTGTACGTCGATTTTATAGTCGGCTGACTTGAGTAAAAGAATTGGGACTCCATGGCCCAATAGAAAAATGCGAGGATAGAGTCCATGAGGACCCGAGTAGATTTCATATGCAAACACAAACAAATAAAACGTAAGTAACAACTCAATGATTTAATATAAGAAAATAGTAAAATAAAATAAATGCTACTGCCTGAATATCCTTGAACAATATTTAATTGACAGTTATAATCACTGCAAGAACCAAGCAAGGTAGGCATGAGAAAAATATTCACATAAATATATTGATGTATTAAGGGCAGTGATCAGCCTACAACCACAAATTAATATAGACCGACTTATAATACAAAATCATAAGGCGTCAAAGAATGAACTAACTCAGAAAAATTTCAGGTTAGAAAAAAATTAAGAACTCTTGTCAAGGTTCACAATAAGACAACACAGTAATTAATTCTGAGGTCAAAGTCAATTCCAAACTCCATTTAATAAGATCATACTAGTAAGGCACAAAATTAAGGCAACAAATTTGATTTCTAATATTAAATACTATCAACTAAAGCCATGGGTTTCTAGCATGTAACAGTACAACTTCAAATGCCCTTAACTGTTTTTTCTTCAAAAAATAAGAAATCTCCACATAGTAGCAAGAAAGATCAAATTTCAAAAGAACGACCAACAATTCAAAAGCAAAACCTTTAAATATGGGTAGGAAAATGAAATAAAATAATGGTAATAGTAATAATTTGACAATAGTAACTTTAACAAAAGAGCAGGAGAAGAAGTTTAGCATGACTACAAAAAAAAAAAGAATCACATCAAATAATCAGTCTTATACAGGAGACATATAGGATAATGCACCAATAATGACTGCTCGACACTTTCAAACAAACCCAAAAAATATGACATGAATATTAACACTTAAATGGGTGCGTAAATAAGCACGAACTAGTCATGACGAACTAATTACATTTAAGACTACTACATGAAAATCGGTTAGCTCGCATTCAGAGGTAGCTAAATACGACTGTATAAACTCATTCGCATCCTCTAACTACATAACGACAAGCATGGATCCTATTTTATCAAAAAGAGAACAGAACAACAACATGATTAGCCAATAACACAAGCTAAAACTTAAGGCAAGCACAATGACCACCAATTCAGAAGACTACAAATAGAGAACAATTCGAAACATATACTAAATCATCTTAAGAACAGAAACTGCGCTACTCATTTTAGAAAAAAAAAATGAGGATTTAAGAAGGAAACTTAGGCTTAACATATCACGCGAGAGTATTTTGGCATGGATCAAAGTACATCTCATGGTCTAAAATTTACAAGGGACGAACTGAAGAAGGGAGTTACAAGTGATTTACCTCGTTATGAGTAACAAACAGGGACGGAATGAGCAGGGGGCAACTTCACCAATAAACAATCTCGAACACGAACAACGGTTAAGAAATCTAGGTAGGAACATAGAACCCAAACACTCAAAGCAAGTATCTTCTCTGGTTTTCCTTGGAATGTAGTTAGTAGGTATTTTAGTTATTTTCGCTTAAGCTATTCTATGTATTTTTTGCTCTAAAATTTCCAACTCTTCCTTTTTTTTCAATGGAGAAGAAGAGACGTATATATAGGGGAAATTCAAGGGTTCACGTTTCAGGGAAAAAATGGGCGAAGAGGTTAGAGTCGAAATTCTGAAATTCCACTCTCAATTTGAATTTTCTTCCCCAAAGGATGGGGAAAAGCTATCTATTGTGCAAGATTTTCCCCAAAATCCCAGGATATTCGGACGATAGGCTCTGCGTGGACAACTTTGATCAAATCTACTGCCCTTACGCTCGACGTGGCGTCTATCCACGCTATAAGGGACGGGAAATGCTACTGCTGCAGGACATAACTGCAGGTCTGTTCCTGCTATTATGTCGATGAAGACGATGGCAGCTTTCTGTCTATTTTGATGCGTGAAGGAGAAAAAGTCGCATACGGGGTCGTCTGCTAGTAGTTCACGAGTCTGCCGTTTGAATCGCTATTATGTTGAGGCGTTGGACTATTGTTGACGTTCTGGGTCTTTTTTATGAAGAAGAAAAGGGTTGGGTCGAGTTGAGAAAGGGAAAAAGAGTGGGCTGGGTCGGAATAACGTTGAGTTTGGGTTGCTGGATGAATGGGGTTGTCTGGAAAATTCCCAAAGAGGCCCAAAATTTGTCTTAGAGATGAGTTTAAAGGTAGGATAAAAAATGGTCAAATCTTGAATTAATAAATTGGTCATTAGATTGCAATTATGACCAAATGAATTTGTAACAAAATTGAGTTTGATTAGTGAATTCGGCTAAAAATCTAAATAAGAAAAATTAATATAATTACTTTATGAGCTTCTCAATCTTAACGAAATAAAATAGTTAATCCAACTATAAACTAATCACTTAACCGTAATTTAAACCAAACTAAATCACTAAATTATCCAAATTAAAGTGTAAGACATTTTGAGGTAATTTTCTAATATTTATAAAATACACTAATTATATATATGTAATTACGCGAAACATATTTATCGCTTAAAAATACTATAAAAAAAGAAGAAATACTTAAAATAACTTTGAAAATTTTTTAAATTTTTTAGGGCTAATTACCTAAATCGTTCGAATATTAAAATGCTCAAAAATTAATCATTATCGGGGAGGGTCGAAATTGAGTGTCAACAACT
Organism: Solanum bulbocastanum; assembly: GCA_037074985.1. Lineage (NCBI taxonomy): Eukaryota > Viridiplantae > Streptophyta > Magnoliopsida > Solanales > Solanaceae > Solanum > Solanum bulbocastanum. Next base: position 38,418,220 of record CM073599.1, read on the forward strand.
GTTTCTCATTTTACTTAGATTGATGCAAGAAATTCAAGGAAAATATAAATGATTAATCTAATTTTGACCGACCACATCTTCATCTTTTCTGTAGAGGGATTTTGGTGCGGACTTTAGGAATTATGGCCGAACCCCGAAAATGGGTTTTCTACATGTCTCAGGCTATATGAGAATTTAGACTACTTGTAGTTCGACATGTTTGATTTGACACACGATTTGAAAAAATTCAAAAATCATCCCGATATTTGATTATGAAGAGACCGAAATGCTCGAAAATAAGATTTAAGAGTGAATGTTGGAATACAGCCGGATTTTCAACATTGATCCCGCCTACATATCCCTCAACATAGGGAATCAGGCTACTTGTAGTTCGACTCAATCAGTTGAAAATGAAATCTATTATGCAAGATAACATTTGCTTTCGAAAAAGCGATAAAGTAAGTCAAGTATGAAAAGGAGGCTTCCAACCTCTTAGCCATGAGTATGGCGCGCTTCACACCCCTAATTAAGAGCTTACAGACATGATTTCTAACAATCTTGGAGCATTGCCACTTGGAGTGAAAAGTTGCTTCCGGTGAACCCAAAATTTTCTGGATGCGAAACTGGAACTGATAAATATAAGAAAAACCCACGTGCTTTCCGATAGGGGTATGGTTTGATTGTTGTGGAAGTCGCTCCTCTGCTCGCGTTCTAAGATTTTTGACACTCCTCTTTGGACTATGTCCCAGTTCGCTGCTAAGAAAAAGTTTTACGTTGTGCTGCATCCTTTTTGATGTCGTCCGCATATGTGGTTAGTTTTGGAGAAGTCATCCTTTCAGATGCTCTCGACAAAGACTGAGATCAAACTCATTAGCATAAAAATGCAATTCAAATGGGTGATAGTGTCTTTTACCGTGTTGACACTTAATTGACCTCCCTGAACATTTAACGTGAGCTTCCTCTAATTTGGCGTAAAGCAAATAAAGCTTGTATTTCATATTTGTAAATAAAATTCTTCAATATATTCTTCCTTTGTAATCAAAGTAATAAGATAGGCTAGCGTAATATGTTGACAGTTCTCTTAATGTCATTGTTGATGGTTCTCAAGATATTGTCCTTGCAATAGGAATAATTATAATAACTTTCTCGCGATGCATAACTCCTTCTCTTGCGATGCATCAATCTTTCTATTGTGATGCACAATTTTTCTCTTGCAATGCATGATTTCGTTCTCTTGCAATGCATGCCTTCCTTTTCTTGCTATGCATGATTTCCTTCTTTGTGATATATGAATTCTTTCTCTTGTGCTGCATGATTTCATTCTCTTGCTACGCATGACCTCCTTCTCTTGCTATGCATAACTTTCTTCTCTTGCTATGCATGACCCCCTTCACTTGCTATGTATGACTTTCTTTTCTTGCTATGCATGACTTTCTTCTCTTGCTATGCATGACCTCCTTCTCTTGCGATGCATGACTCTTTCTCCTGCAATGCATGAATTCTTTCTCCTGCGATACATGACTCTTTCTCTTGCAATGGATGAATCTTTTGATGATGCCTCTCTGATACCGAACGAAAGTAATGCTTCACCGAATAATACAGGTGATCTCTTGGGTATCTTTTAGATAGCTGTATTGTCTCAATCGATAATATAAATAAAAATGACCCTCGGAGTAGTGGTACCATCTCATTTGACAATACGATATAAATGACTCTCCGGGTAAGAATATTATCATATCTGATAATATAATGCAGATAAACATCTAGCAGGTATCTTTAGTTGATGGAAAATAATAATATTGCTCTCTTCGCGGTTTTCATTTGTTCCATCTCCGAGCATAGTTGCAATGTTCATTATGATACTTGCTTTGCTGGGAATTGAAATAATGCTACTCGTATTCTCAATTCTTTGGTATAAGAAGCATAAACTTTTCTTGCATCCACAGAAAAATTATTAGTTTAAAATGACCTGATTGGTGTCAATCTCGTCAGTTGCCTTCTCCTTGTTTGACTATCTTCGGTTGAATTGTCCGATCTCTTATTTCTTGATAGATAGGATAAAATATTTTTATGCAAAACAATTGGAATGGGAAAGAAAATTTTTAAGAAAACTAGATTTTCAAGAAGTAATATTTGGAAAGGTCATTGCCAAGTGTCATGTCACATCAAGTTTAATGAACGTCTTTGAGGTTGACGCCTCAAGGTCTATCTGATCACTTGCTAAGAGGTATTCAAAATTGTTCTAAACAACCGATGAACCCTATTGAAAATTATTGAGGTCATCCTAAAAAATTTCTGTCCCAGTTAACTGTTTTATCTTTGACCGTCGGTGAGCAAATTAAGGAATGTTTTAGGTCTTCTAAAAAATTCTGTCCCAGTTGCAGATCTCAAAGTACCTTCAGTCTCGACTTTATTGGAGAGATCTTCCTTTTGAGAATTTTTGAGTCTCTCTCAAAAATTCTGTCTCAGTTTCTATTGTAAGGAAAAAAATAGAAATCTTTCTGGATATATGACCGAGCCGTTGTGGCGCCTACGTATCCCGTTGAGGCAGGAATTAGATTAAACGTAATTCATTACAAGAGGGATAAAATTCTAAACAGAGCGATTACAAGCAAATGGAACAATTACAAGGAAATAACAAAAATACACACGAGAACTTCACACATAATATCTCTTGACAACATCTGAGTTGATCGGTTTTGGCCATTTGGTGCCATCCATCTTCGACAGGACCAAGGTACCTCCGATAATACTTTGCGAACCATGTAGGGTCCTTGCCAATTTGGTGCAAATTTCCCTTTATATTCATCCTGGTGAGGGAAAATATGTTTGAGAACCAACTGACCAACCTCAAACATTCTGGCTCTTACTTTCTTGTGAAAAGCACGAATCATTCTCTGTCGATACAGTTGACCATGACAAACAACAATCATTCTCTTCTCATCGATCAAGGTTAACTGGTCAATCCGCTTGCTAATCCAATCAACATTATTCAACTCAACCTCCTGAATAATTATCAACGAAGGTATTTCAACTTCTGCAGGTATAACTGCTTTCGTTCCATATACTAACAAGTATGGAGTGACTCCTTGATGTTCTGACAGTCGTTCTGTAACCCAACAAAGCATATGGCAGCATCGCATGCCAACCTCTGTGATTATCAATCATTCTCCTCATAATCTTTTTTATGTTCTTGTTGGCAGCTTCCACAGCTCTATTTATTTAAGGACGATAGGCAGTTGACTTTCGGTGAGTAATCTTGAATTGTTCACATATCTCTCTTATCAAGTGACTGTTGAGATTTCCTCCATTATCAGTAATGATGGATTCTGACACTTCAAATCTATCAAATTGTTGCAAACAAAATTAGCTACGACCTTCTTGGTCACCGACTTATAAGAAGCTGCTTCCACCCATTTGGTGAAGTAGTCAATGGCAACCAAAAAGAATCTGTGCCCGTTGGAGGCGGCTGGCTCTATTGGACCAATGACATCCATACCCCAAGCTAGAAACGGCTAAGGTTAACTCATAGCATTGAGTTCGTGAGGCGGCACTCGAATCAAATCACCATGCACTTGACATTTATGACATTTCTGCAGAAACTTGCAACAATCGTGCTCCATAGTCATCCAAAAATAACCGGCTCAGAGGATCTTTCTTGCCAAAGTGAGTCCATTCATATGAGTACCACAAATTTCCGCATATATTTGTTCCAAAAGCTTTGAAGCTTCACTAGCATCAATACATTTGAGAAGACCTAAATCTGGAGTCTTCCTATAAAGGATTTCCTCACTTGCAAAGAAACTGAGGACCATACGGCGTATTAACTTCTTCTGATTGAATGTTGCATTCTCAGGATAGGTCCCGGTCTCTAAATACTTCTTGATATCAAAATACCAAGGCAAACTATCTGGTTCTACTTCAACATGTGAATAATGGACGACTGTTCTTTTACCTCTATATCCAAGAGATTAATATTACTTGTATCTGGATGTTTAATCATTGAGGAAATAGTGGCCAGAGTATTGGCCAATTCATTCTGTGTCTTGGGAGTGTGTCTGAACTTAATCTTACGAAAGCTTTTGCATAACTTCTGTATATACTGCACGCATGGTATGATTTTTGGATTTTTCACGGCCCATTCTCTGTGAACCTAGTGAATTAGCAAATCTGAATCTCCAATGACCAGCAACTCATGAACATTTATGTCGACAGACATCTTCAAACCAAGGATACAAGCTTCATATTCAACTATGTTGTTCGTGCAATCAAATCGAAGTTCAACCACCATAGGATAGTGCTGACTAGTTTCTGACACTAAAAATGCTCTGATACCTTTCTTATGGTTATTCGCCGCTCCATCAAAGAACACTCTCCAACCTGGGTACGCTTCAGAAATATCTTCACCACAAATGCAGCTTCTACATCGGGAAAGTATGGCTTGAGCGGTTTATACTCTTCATCAGTTGGATTCTCCGCAAGGTGATCAGTCAAGGCCTGTGCTTTTATTGCCTTTTATGTCATATACACAGTGTTAAACACACTCAAAAACATTAGCCATTTATCCAACTTCCCGATCGGCATTGTTTTCTGAAAAATATACTTCAACGGCTCCATCCTGGAGATGAGATATGTGGTATAAGAAGACAAATAATGTCTCAACTTCTGTGCAATCTAGGTCAAAACACAATATGTCCTTTCTAACAGAGTGTAACGAGCCTTATATGGAGTGAATTTCTTGCTTAAATAATAAATTGCTCGTTCCTTCTTCCCAGTTTCATCATGTTGACCAAGCACGCATCTAATTGCGCTATTCGAGACAGACAAATATAGCAATAATGGGCTCCCTTCTCATCAAGGAACCAACACCGGTGGATTGGACAAATAGTTCTTGATGGCATCAAAAGCAGTCTGACATTCTCTGGTCCACTTGGTCAAAGCATATTTTTTCAACAACTTGAAGATTGGCTCATATACCACGGTGGACTAATCTATAAATCGACTGATGTAGTTCAACCTTCCCAAAAAACTCATCACCTCTTTCTTGGTCTTTGGAGGAGGTAATTCTTAGATCGCTTTGATCTTGGAAGGATCAAGCTCAATGCCCCTCCTACTGACTATAAATCCCAACAGCTTGCCGACTGGCACTCCAAAAGCACATTTGACAGAATTTAACTTCAAATTGTATCGATGCAATTGATCAAAGAACTTTCTCAAGTGATCCAAACTCTTGCAGGATTTGATTATGACATCATCTACATACACCTCGATCTCTTTATGAATCATATCATGGAAGATAATTGTCATAACCCTCATATAAGTAGCACTCGCGTTCTTGAGACCAAAATGCATCACTCAATAATGATATACACCATAGGGTGTGATGAAAACTATCTTTTCCACATCTTCTTCATCCATTAGGATCTGGTGATAGCCGCATAATAATCCATAAACGACTGCATCTCATGCTTAGCACAATTATCAATGAGAATGTGAATGTTCGGTAATGGAAAATTATCATTCGGCTAGCTTTGTTGAGATCTCTGTAGTCAACACAAATTCTAATTTTTTCGTCTTTCTTGGCAACCGAAACAACATTGGCTAACCAAGTTGGATATTGCATCACTTCCACCACTTGAGACTCGATCTGTTTGGTAATCTCCTCTTTGATCTTTAAACTCAACTCAGGCTTGAACTTCCGAGTCTTTTATTTTATGGGATCAAAATTTGGATTAATTAGCAACTTGTGGGACACCATATTCGCACTCAACCCCGACATATCTTAGTAAAACCAAACAAATACATCAATATATTCTCTGAGCAAACGAACCGGGTCCATTCTTTAAGATTCGTTCAGATGAACGTTGATTCTGACTTCCTTGACACATTCCTCATCTCTGAGATTCACAGTCTCAGTTTCTTCAAGATTTGGCTTGTGTTGATTCTCATATTATCGAAACTCTTCGGCAACATGTTCGGGTACCTCATTTTCATCTTTATACAACTTGCATTTATCATCACTTGCCTCATTTTATTCATTTGGCTCGTGACATGACATGACATTGGCAGGTTTTAAATTAACATTACTGAAATCATAAACAAACAAAATTAGGAACGTAAAATATAAACAGATAACTAAAAAAAATTTTGATAAAAAAACTTTCAGTTAAATTGCAAGACAAGCACAACTTTTATCATGGTCGAGGACCATTTTGATTTTTTAAACGGCATAGGGGAGTTTAAAAAATTCAAACAAGTAAAGACTGCATAAAGGGTGGGTCTCGGGCCTCTTCCGAACTAACACCAATTTTAAAAAATAAACAAAAGCACATGTCCTTTCTACCCAGATGAGCGGGAAATCAGGACTGGTGTGGAGGTCCAATTTCGTAATTTCTCCTTAGGTTTTGCATCACGAATGCCCGATGTCCCAGCCACTTCCTCAATGATCGCATCAATCTCTTCAAAAAGGCCCCAGATTCCTTTCTCGAGACCACCATCGTTGATATATTCTCACATCGATAATGACTGGTACAGGTGAGGAATTGGCCTGGCCAATGCTTGATCAACACTCTTGTTTTTTCATCCCTACTTCATCATCTGTGGGGACCTACCCCAAACCAAACTTTGCTCCTTTTGTGAAAATTTGGATAGGCTCGACAATTCCTTGAAAGTGCTTCCCCAATCCAAAACATGGTTAAAAATCACTCCGGAGCAAAACAGTAGAAATCTTCTTGTACATAAAAGGCATAGGGGGTTGTGGGGCCAAATCATCACCGGTGACATTTATCAGCTCTACCGTGTAGAAATCACAACCTCGAGAGACATCATCAAAGATCTGTGCATACCCATTGGAATGGCTCCCTTCACTACAAATGACCAATTCCTGGTCCTTCCAAACAAATTTCATTAGTTGGTGAAAGGTAGAAGGCACAACTCCATTCATGTGGATAAACTGTCTTCCCAGAAGTAAATTGTAACTGGTGTTGATATCCAACACCTGGAATTCCACATTAAATTTCGCAAAACCCATCTAAATATTCAAATTTACCACACCCAATGTGTCTCTTTGCACTCCATCAAAAGCCCTCACATTGACTTGGTTTTGGTGAAAATTTCCTAAGTCGAATTTCAGCTGCCTCAAAGTCGAAAATGGGCAAATATTAAGATCGGATTCGTCATCGATCAAGACATAATTTATTATCTTGTCTCGACACATAATGATGACATGCAGAGCTTTGTTGTGCATCCTACCTTCAAAGGGTAGCTCTTCGTCACAGAAACTGATTCGATGTCCTCGTACAACTTGGTTTATCATGGCTACCAGATTACCACTGTTAGTACCCACAGGTATGTAACTGTCATCTAAAGCTTTCATTAAAACTTGCCTATGAAATTGTGAACTCAGCAGCAGGGCCCATATGAAAATCTAAGCTGGTGTTTTCTCCAAATGTTTCACGATTGAGTAATTTTTTTGTTGCATTTTTCTTCAGAAGTCTTCTGCTTCAGCTTCACTAATTAGCCTTTTAGACTAATCTTTCTTCTGTATTCCTTGGGCTAACTTTTATGATATGTAGCACCTGCCGGATTTGGTCATACCTTGGGTAACAGCCGTTTCAATCACAAACTTTGGTCGGTCAGGAGTTTCTCTTGGCACCAAGACAACAACCTTCCAGGGTGTTAGAATCACAAACTCTTTCTTCTTTCTAATGCTTAACGAAGCTACAACCCTTTCCAATTCATCAGGAGTGATCGGGACTATTGTCTTTATCACGCACCAATCATCATCCCTCTCTATCATATTAATAGTGACATCTCTATGATTTGGCAAAGGATTACTATTGACATTGGGCGCGACTGTTTAGAGAGAGACCACTTTCTGGTCAATCAGGTCTTAGATCTTGTGCTTTAAGTTGATACAATCCTCGGTATTATGTCCAACTCCGTTGAAGTGATATGCGCACCTCTGATCAGGTCTGTAAAATTTTGAGTTAGTGTTAATCGGCTTAGGCCCCGCTAGATGAATATATCCTGCCGTAGTTAATTGTTCGAACAACTTTGTTCGGCTTTCAATGAGTGGATTGAAAATTATGGCAGACTTCTTCTCAAATTTAGGACGGGGGGATCGTAACTGCCTTGTTAAAGAGGAGGCATTTGACGATAATTTAGAGCGTGGACGAGGGGCTTCAAATCTGGGATATGAGTTGGTCTAGTAATTTGGTTGTGGAGCTTAGTAATTCGGAGGGGGGTATATTGGTAAAGTGGATTTGGGGTTTAGAACATTGGAGGAGGAGTTTGGTAATTCGCCTGAACGTTGGCACAGTTGGAGGCGGCATTTCGATAGTGATGAGATGAAGTCTAATAAACTGGAGGGGGAGTTTAGTAGAAAGGAGGGGGGTTTGGTAGTTAGGAGGGAGAGTATTTTGATAATTGGGAGGATGACTATTTTGGTAATCATTATGTGCATAACAAATGGGGTACGAACTTTGTGAAGGTCGAGAACGACCTTGGTGTGATTAGGATTTCTTTGAAGTCTCGCTTTTCTTCTTCAACAAACTCAAGGATCAAGGCGAGGCAGCAATGCGAACAATCTTCCCTCTTCTTAATCCATCTTCAATAGTCTCACCTACTTTGACTATCTCAGCAAACTTTACTCAAACGATCAACATAATTCTATCATAATATTCGGGCTCTTGAACCCACACAAATACTTCGATAATTTTCTTCTCAAACATAGGTGGCCGAACTCGAGCTGCCTTTCTCCACCTGTATGCAAATTCTCTATAATTTTCATTTGATATCTGCTTCATTTGTTTCAAGGAATAGCGATTAGGAATGATCTCCACATTGTAGGCGAATCGTTCGATAAAGCCCTTGGCTAGAGCGTTTCAGGTACGCCACTGTCTGAATTCATGAGATGTAAACCATTCCAAAGCCTCTCTACTCAGACTTCGTCTAAAAAGCCACATCAGTAAAGCTTCATCTCTTCCAACTTCCACGAGCTGGTCACAGTAGGCCCTCAGGTGCGTTAAGGGGTTCCCTATTCCTTCGAAAACGTTGAATTTTGGCACCTTGAACCCTTTCGGGTGGTCCAAATTCGAATGGATGCATAAATCGTTGTAATTAAAACCGACGACTTTAGAAATACACTGCAACTCTTTCATGGCCTTTCGGATCTCTTCCTTCATATCCAGTTTGGCGGCCTCTTCCTTCGACCTCCACTCTCTCTCTCACTCTTCGTAATGGTCGAGTTCAGAACCATTGGTGTCATGCTCATTGGGGACTATGATTTGGAAAGTGGCTTTCTCGGTAGGAGTGGAGCAATGGAGGGATTTTGGGCATTTTGAGTGGCTTGATAGTTTTATGGAAAAGTTCGGGGGTTTGGTATGTTGATTTTGGTGACGGAGGGAAATTTGCGGGTTGTTAACGTTTTGGTTTTGAAGGGGTGAACCAGTTTGGAGGTTGGCATTTGGGGAGGAAGTGACACTTGAAAGTTGGTATTTTGAGGAGGGGGTGGTGTCTGATAAGAGGCGGAGGTATAATGGGGATTTTGGGTGGTTATGTAGATGATTGAGAGGTTATGAGCAGGAATAGAGGGTGGGTTTTGAGTCTGTTCTGCACTTGAAGGTGTAAAGTAAAGTGGAGGTCTGCCATCTGTTGGAACATTGAAAGCAAAAGCTGGATTGGGCAAATCTTGTCTTCTCTGCATTTCGACCCACATCTCAGCGATCTGTTGCATCAACTGCACGATTAACTGTTCTGATCGGCGATGACGGACAGAGCTACAACAATATCTATTAAGCCGATATCCTCAACGTTATCGCCCATTGTTGATTTGGCCTTCCGAGAACTTTGACTGGGGAAGGAATTTGTAGGGCCTTTTGATCTTGTAAAATAGAGGTGTTCAGCCAATTTATCAATACAGATCAGTTCTAACTACTTAAGAGGAAAACAACTCAAAGGCAAATCTGTTAGTTTTGATTCAGAACAAATAATGCAAAAAATCATATAGGGGACATATAAACACATAAGAGTTACTTTGTTTGAGAACATGTTAACCTACGAATAATAGGGACTAATTTTTTGAGCTAACAGAAATTTGTTCGTATTATTTTGAGGCTAGTGACTCAGAAAGGTTAAATCGCATTGAGATAAGGTTTTCTTACTGCATCTTCTGTCATCTGTTGATCTAAACTGGACATTTCCTTGTAGAATGAAGGGGGGAAAAGAAAATTTTTAAAAGATAGGGGACGGGTCTTGAAAGGCTGCCTACATATCTCGCAAGGAGAACTCAGGCCCTACGTAGTTCGAATACAAATAAAATTCTCATTTTCATTCATTCATTTCTAGTGATTACAGGAAACGTGAAAAACAGACAATAAAGCTTCTAAAAGATAAAATGTGCTTCCATCCAAGCCATTCTCCTTTTGATTGTCGCATTAATCACGGGAGGTAAACTCATATGGTTCGAGGGTGATTTTCTCATTCCCTTCTTTCCACCATCCCTGGAAAGGAGGCCTATAGACAATTTCTTCCTTAGGTTCTTCTTCAACAACTTTCGATTCAGTGTCTTCAGGGACAGGGACTTCGTTATCCAAGAGAGGATATTCTTCGTGTAGCCTCTGAAGCCTCATGGCTACACTATCTTTGAAAACATCGTCTCCCTTTCGCATAGTGGTTGCCTCTTCATTCAAGGTAGCGTGTGTTTTCACTTTAGCCGCCAACTCCTCGTCTAGTACCGCATTTGTGGCTCGTGCGACTGCGGTGGCAATCTCCACTTTTATTCTCCTTTCTCTGGTTTCTTGGATCTCCTGTCTGAGCCATTACAATTCCATCCTCAAATCCTCCTCAGTTAGCTTTATGTCGATACTTTTGCCTCTTTCCATCTTAGTTGTGATTTTACCTTTTATGAGATGATAAAGTAATGTCTTAGGATTTAGTAGTAGGATTTTATTTCTAGCTGAGAAACTCAAGACTCATCGAATTTTAGTCAGACATTTTGGGGTAGTGACTTGTATTCAGTATTGTACAGATTTTTTTTTGAAAAATTTTGAAAAAGAGTGAGCTATAATATCCTCATTCAAAGCAACAATATCACATAAACAGTTAAAGCACACAAGCGGCTAACGCGGTTCTAAACAAGTAGGGGCCCTTTTGTTCCAAGGGTAGACTTAGCGTATTTGAAAGATGTGCGTGTAGAATTAAATTATTTTGTTACCCCAAAGAAAATTTCACATATAAAATGATGTTCAAAAATAAGTAGGGGAAGTAGGAAATAAACGGGAAACACAAAAGGAAAGGTCCACGCAAGGGTCATTTGAAAAGAGTGCCAAAATACAAGAAATGCAAGCCCATGCAGGGGTGACTAATAACAAGTACACATAGAAAAAAACCCATGCTGGGGCGAAGTCCACTAAGATATCCCTGATGGCCCTGCTTCTGATTTGCTTCTCTTGTTCTGTGCCATGAGATGCTGAATCCTATATTGAATCATTAGCAAGTATCCGTCGTTCCGGCGGCCTTTCTCTTCCCAATCTTTGAGACATATTTCATTTTTCTTATCTCCAATCCATACATTGAGCTCTCCTAAATTACTTCTGAAGCTTTTAATTCTCGAGTTATGCTCTCGAGGGCATACTTATCCCCATCTTACTTTCGAAGAAATTCATTGTGTATTTCCTGGGTTTCCTTTTTTACCTTTCTTAATTCTATCAAAGATTTAAACTCTTTGTCCTCCACACTGCGGTAAATGATTGGAATTGGGAAGGAGATACCTTGCAGATTATCTTTCAACCAAGCCTTGTAAGTTTCATCTTACCCGGCGTTGAATTGATTCGCGACAATGGTGTCTTTGTACATTCGTAATACCTTTTTCCATTCCTTCAGCATCTATGAAGCCTCAAGTACTCTATCATCCCCGATGTCGAACACATAATTACAGTAGTATACATTTTGAGGTGTAGTTTGTCTTCTCCCAAACTGCCTCAAGACCCGGATGGGTGCATACGGGCGGATACCTCGAATACCTAGTAAAGGAAGCACGAGTTGTCTGTAGCCTCGTACTACGACATCTTTTGAGATGAAGCGATCGAACATCCACTGAATATCTTCTTCTCTCAGCTCGAATAAAATCTGAGCCCATCTTCCTCTAGTCTTCCTATTTTCTAAATTTGCCCAAAATAGCATATCATTCAAACCCTTAAAAGCATTATTATTATCCAGGGTGTGTAGCTATTGAGTCCCATGTCCCTTCGCTAAGTGGCTCATTATCCACCACTGGAGGAGATGATTGCAACCCTTAAAATAGCAATATCCTTCCTTACATCTTCCCAAAGTATGGTACATGTCGAACAAGATGACAGACGCGATGGGATAATACTTCACTTGCCCTTGGTTCAGATGCCCGTGGAAGAGAGTGTGTGCAAGCATTATTACCCAGGTGTTGATGCTGAGGCTCAGTCCTTGGGGAAAATCCATGGTACCTAATAGTGCGATATTAAATGCCAAAGGTCTGATCCCATCCCATTCTCTGAAGGTAACCCTGAACTCTTAGTTGTAATTTGCATAAAAGCTTGCACGCCCAAATCTAACATAAAGATCCATTAAAGAAACGCTAGAACCTTCGGCCTAGTAGGCGTAATCCTTACTTAATTTGAGTCAATTTATAATATCCTCAAGGGTAGGCTTATTAGAGATTAGGATGTTTTTTCATTTTCTCACTCTTCTTTCAAGCCCTGTATCGACTGTCACTATTTCGTCTTGAATTTTCTCAATTGTTGAGGTGATTTCCATGGTTTCGAATCGAAACACCATTTTCTCGTTGTCCCAATAATCCGTGAGGACTTCAATTAGCTCGGGCCACCCAGTCATATTAATGAGTTCTGTTAAGGTTCCTACATATTTGTTAAGGCCCCTTTTGTGAAATGCATTGAGGTCGTTGTGTCACATCTTGAGCAGAACTGGTGCTTCCACTACCATGTCGGATTTAGGAAATTGATTCATACCTACAAAATAAAGCCCGGTTAAGATTTTCGCCCAAATAGGTAACAATCAGGTTTTCACACATAAATCTTTCAAATGTCAAATAATATGATATGTCTTAGGTCGTGGACCTTGGACATGATTTTTGGGAGTTTTACTAATCAATTTAATACGTCATGGGTATTAAGCGTCTTAGGCTAATGTTTAGATTTGGAATTGGTTTCTCTCTACTCTAGGTTATCTAGAATTGATTTAGAAATGACAGTTACCTGCGTCGGAGAAACAACGAGGTGAAGCCTAATAAACGACGTTAGATGACCACAAGCCAATTATTTGTTTATCACTTCCAAAGAATTCAACTTGTATTTTTTCTGAAGTACAGCCGTGATAAGTCACGTAACCGCTTTTTTTCTAATACAATCTATTTGTCATTTGACAGAATCGGATGCCATGAATGTCACAATTTTATATATGTATGATAAATAAAGCAAGTAGACAGTTTAAAACACATGGCCAAATAAATTAGTCTTAAGGTTAGAACCATTTAAGTCTCCAGGGGAGTCGCCATTCTGTTTTGTTTAAAAATAAACTTAGACTGATTTTATGAATCGGCACATAATTTTTAAGATAAAATTAAGAAAGCTATTTTTTTTCAAAAGATTAAAACAACAATCTAATGAAAATATTTAAAGGGGATTCGGGGTTCTTATTAGCATTTTGGAAAGGGTTTGAAAGCACCCGAAATGCCCACTAATATGAGGTTATCCGGCAATTAACTATTTGGCTAAATTTATTTGACTTAACTTGAATTGAGCAATTTTATAGTTAGGACCATTTTAAGGGGGAAAAGAGGAAATATTAAGACACTATATCAGTTAAGTACTTTGAAAAATTAAGTTTTAAGGTAAAGGGAAATGAATTCTTAATTAGTTGATTTTTTAGAAGATTGGTAGAGAATAGCTGTCTGTCGGAAACTAAATCGTAATAACCTTAAGATTGACAGCAAGTAATGATAGGTAAACAAATATAAAATGATAAGGTAAAGAGGGAAATTTGGGCCCAGGTCTGATTTATTGTCCACTTGGACCAGTACTTAGATGCATTTTCATTTTGGGGCAAAGGCCCATTCTAATCACCTGCATCTGTCTTAATCTAACATAATGAAAATATTATTTATTTGGCCTTAGGCCCAATTTTTTCACCTATCCTAAATTCTAACAAGATAATACGAAATAAAATGACAAGGGCTTAGGCCCAAAATAACAAAATACAATCTCTGAAATAATGAGTGGGCCTTTGGCCCAATCTTTTCAATTCTCCGATCTGCTTCATATTCTTTCAACTTTGAGACCTGTACGTTGATTTTATAGTCTACTAACTCGAGTAAAGGAATTTGGGCCTTCATGGCCCAATAGAAAAATGCGAGGATAGAGTCCATGAGGATCCGAGTAGATTTCATATGCAATTACAAACAAATATAAAACGTAAGTAACAACTCAATGGTTTAATATAAGAAAATTGAGAAATAAAATAAATGCTATTGCCTGAATATCCCTGAACAATATTTAATTGATAGTTATAATCACAACAAGAACCAAGCAAAGTAGGCATGAGAAAAATATTCACATAAATATATTGATGTATTAAGGGCAGTGATCAGCCTACAACCACAAATTAATATAAACCAACTTAGAATGCAAAATCATAAGACATCAAAGAATGAACTAACTTAGAAAAATTTCAGGGTACAATAAGACAACACAGTAATTAATTCTGAGGTCAAAGTCAATTTCAAACTCCATTTAATAAGATCATATTAGTAAGGCGCAAAATTAAGACAACAAATTTGATTTATAATATTAAATACTATCAACTAAAGCCATGAGTTTCTAGCATGTAATAGTACAATTTCAAATGTCCTTAACTGTTTTTTCTTCAAAAAATAAGAAAGTTCCACATAGTAGCAAGAAAGATCAAATTTCAAAAGAACAACCAATAATTCAAAAGCAAAACCTTTAAATATGGATAGAAAAATGAAATAAAATAATGGTAATAGTAATAATTTGACAATAGTAACTTTAACAAAAAAACAGGAGAAGAAGTTTAGCATGACTGCAAAATAAAGAATCACATCAAACAATCAGTCTTATACAAGAGACATATAGGATAATGTACCAATAATGACTGCTCGACACTTTCAAACAAACCCAACAAATATGACACGAATATTAACACTAAAATGGGTGCGTAAATAAGCACGAACTAGTCATGACGAACTAATTACATTCAAGACTACTACATGAAAATCGATTAGCTCGCATTCGGAGGTAGCTAAATACGACTGTATAAACTCATTCACATTCTCTAACTATATAACAATAAGCATGGATCCTATTTTATCAAAAAGAGAACAGAACAACAACATGATTAGCCAATAACACAAGCTAAAACTCGAGGCAAGCGCAATGACCACCAATTCGAAAGACTACAAATAGAGAACAAGTTGAAACATATACTAAATCATCTTAAGAACATAAACTGCGCTACTCATTTCAAAAAAAAAAAATGAAGATTTAAGAAGGCAACTTAGTCTTAACATTTCACGCGAGAGTATATTGGCATTGGTCAAAGTACATCTCATGGTCTAAAATTTACAAGGGACGAACTGAATAAGGGAGTTACAGGTGATTCACCTCGTTATGAGCAGCGAATAAGGACGGAACGAGCAAGGGAGACTTCACCACTACGCAATCTCGAACACAAATAGCGGTTCAGAAATCTGGGTAGGAATATAAAACCCAAACACTCAAAGCAAGTATCTCCTCTGTTATTCCTTAAAATGTAGTTAGTAGGTATTTTAGCTATTTCTGCTTAAGCTATTCTATGCATTTTTTGCTCTAAAATTTCCAACTCTTCCTTTCTTTTCAATGGAGAAGAAGAGACGTATATATAGGGGAAATTCTAGGGTTCACGTTTTGGGGAAAAAATGGGGGAATAGGTTAGAGTCGGAATTCTGAAATTCCACTCTCAATTTGAATTTTCTTTCCCAAAGGATGGGGAAAAGTTGTCCGTTGTGCAAGATTTTCCCCAAAATCCCAGGATATTTGGATGACAGGCTCAGCGTGAACGGCTTCGATCAAACCCACCGCCCTTGCGCTCGACGTGGCGTCCATCCACGCTATGAGGGATGGAAAACGCGGCTGCAGGACGCAACTGCAGGTCTGTTCCTGTTGTTTTGTCGATGAAGATGGTGGCAACTTTCCATCTATTTTGACGCGTGAAGGAGAAGAAGTCGAGTACGGGGTCGTCTGCGAGTAGTTCACGCGTCTGTCATTTGGATCGTTGTGATGTTAAGGCGCTGGACTGTTGTTGACGTTCTGGGTCTTCTTTGTAAAGAAGAAAAGGGCTGGGTTGGGTTGAGAAAGGGAAAAGAGTGGGCTGGGTTGGAATAACGTTGGGTCTGGGTGTCTGGAAAATTGCCAAAAAGGCCCAAAATTGGTCTTAGAGATGGGTTCAAGGGTAGGATAAAAAATGGTCAAATCTTGAATTAATAAATTGGTCATTAGATTGCAATTATGACCAAATGAATTTTGAACGTAACCAAATTGAGTTTGATTATCAAATTCGGCAAAAAATCTAAATAAGAAGAATTAATATAATTAATTTATGAGCTTCTCAATCTTAACGAAATAAAATAGTTAATTCAACTATAAACTAATCAATTAACCGTAATTTAAACCAAACTAAATCACTAAATTATCCAAATTAAAGTGTAAGCCATTTTGAGGTAATTTTCTAATATTTATAAAATATACTAAGTATATATACGTAATTACACGAAACATATTTATCACTTAAAAATACTATAAAAACAAGATGAAATACTTAAAATAACCTTGAAAAATGTTTAAATTTTTTAGGGCTAATTACCTAAATCGTTCAAAAATTAAGAAACTCGGAAATTAATCATTTGAGGGTCGAAATTGAGTGTCAACAATGCAACTAACTTTTTGTAACTCATATACTATTATATACTTCTTGAAATTGTGTTTCGTTGGCTTATTCACACGTTAATATTTCTATTTTTCGAACCCCCTGAATGGAAAAAAAAAATCTGAATCCGCCACTACATACACCCACTTAAGCAACTTGAGCTGTGAAACCTCTAGAGGAAAAATCCCGTGATTTTAAATTTAAGATATGTGGATTAAATTATTAAAATGATTTTTTTAAATTTTGTAATCTTAATTTTTTTATTTAAAAAGTTTAAATTAAAGAATTGTCAAAAAGAAAAAAAATTAAAAAATTGAATAAAAAAATAATAAGACAAATTATAAAACAAAATTAGTATACGTTATCATAATTAATATTTCAAGACAAGTTAAAAATATTTTAAAAAGCTTTGTTAAAATTACTCATTTTACTCTCTAAACCAAAATTCAATAAGATTGAAGATATCAAGGAAAGAAAATGGAGTCGTGCTAATTCTTTTGTTGTACTCCGTCCTCCCTCTGTTTTAATTTAAATATTTTGTTTTCCTAGTCTCGCTAAAATATTTAAATCGAAACGGATTAATTATATATGACATAAAAGTAAAATATAGGGAGGTATATATCTTCAACGATAGTACTCTTGATGCACCCAGTAAACGATAAATTCAACAAATGCATATGAAACATTTTGATTTAACAAATTCATCACAAACAATCATCTTTATCTATTACAACAATCAACTTAGCATGTATTAAGTATACTTTGTTTCTTCTAAAAGAAGATCGATCAAAACATTAATATGTATATATTTAATTGTCGTTTCAAGTTACTTCTGCCCGTGAAGGGCGGCAAGTCTGTTGATCAAAGCCAAAGCATTGCTCGTCATATGTGCAACTTCAAGTATCTTTTCCCTTACTACTGTCTTAACTTTCCCGTTCATCACTTTTCCGGCGAATCCCTCGGTACACGTGTCCTCGTCCGTCAAGGCGGCGCTCACCCATGTTTGAATATCATTCATTTTCAGATCAAAATCTTTGCCCCTCAATTCCTTCATTTCCCCTAAAGATTTTTTAATTCCACTAACTGCGTCACCTAATTCCTCCACACAGTCATGCATGGCGCCTATCTCTCTAGGCGTCATGCCTTGACTGTGTGCCAATTTCAACATCATAGCGGATGTTGATTGGGCTGTTTCGAGGCTAACGGTGAGAGATTCATGTGCTAGAAGTTGTGGAGAAACTCCAATAGCATTTGAACGGCTTGATAATGAACTGAAACAGAGGTTTGGATAAGTTGTTGACTTACAAGATGATCGTATAAACTCCATATTTGTTTCTCCAGCTGATGGCCTTGCAGCGGAAACTGACTTCCAATTGTTAGAAGAAGTTATCAACGCAATTGAAATAAGCAAATATGTGAGAAAATAACCACCTTCCATTTCTCTTAAATTAATTACTCTAACTTTTTTTTTTTTTTTTGTATCAATAACTAAAGATAATTAATTGAATGATGATGAATTTAGGGATGGAGGATTCTGAATTTATAGAAAAGTTTCGTGGATAGTACAGTACTACTAATTTAAAACACGGTTAATTATTCTCCGAGTTCATGTATGTGTCTCTGGCGTGCTGAGAAGGACATTCCTTGTAGGTCCTAGGGGTGGGCATAATTTGTGAAAACACGAATCTAAAACGGAAACTCTGTTTTGTCGAATTACTTTTAGATTTTTTATTAGAAATTTGAATTTTTATGCCTTATATTTTATTTCCTATCTATTGGCTATAAAAATCTCAAATATTAAATAGATTATCTATCTCAATTGGTGTGACATAATTTGAATTTTGAGAGTTAAATAATTTAAATTTCATTTTAAATTTGGGCTTGAAATCTTTAAATTTTTTAAAAATAAAATTTATATACTATAAGTTACAATAATTGACATATTTAACAGTTACATGAAAAAAAATCTGATTAAAAAAACTTGTTTGAATTTTAAAATCCAAAAGAAGTCACGTAAATTTGAAACAAAGGAAATGCTAAATCGAAAAACCTACCAAAAGATGATGGAGACTGATATGCTGTGGTCGTATATTTCTTCGTTGTCATTTGAAGAGTGTTGTGGCACTGTTTCTTCCGGAAGCATGTTCATTATATTGTTATTTAAATCAAATAAAGTTTATGAAGATTGATTAGTAATGAATGGTTGCTTTGAACATGAACTATTAGTGGTATGTAGGGGTGTACATGATCGGGTTGGTTCGGGTTTTTCAAATATCAAACTAAATTATTTGTGTGAAAATTTTAAATTTATAAACCAAACACCAAACTAATTAAATTCAGATTTTTTCGGGTTTTTCAACCTCGGGTTGGTTCGGGTTTTTCAAATACCAAACCAAATCATTGTGTCAGAATTTTAAATTTATAAATCAAACCAAACTAATAAACCTCAGATTTTTTCAGATTTTTGGATTCTTTTGGTAAAGTTTGCATACAAACATATAATTAACTTGTGTTCCAAATATTTCTTTAGTCCAACCAAAATATAATTATCTAAGGTGTTTCTTAAGAAAATAACACAAAATATGATATGAATACTGATGACACTAAAACATTCAATAAAAAATAATAATGAAATCATCATATAAAATAACTATTGCAAGGTCATAATGAAAATGATTATAATTTAAAAGTACTAAATCATGCTAAAATAAGTTTAATAAGTATTAGTTACATTACTAAATATTTAAGGAAAATTAAAATTAGATTATGTATTTTAATTGTTTAAACCAATGTAAAACTAAAGAAAAAATATTCAATATTATTGTCATTCTTAGTGTTGAATTGATTTTCTTTCTGCATTAGTATTAATTTGATTTTGAGTTAAGTTTTATTATAATTATCAACATCTATGAACTATAATCTTTATTGGACCATTCCGAATTCTTAGTTTAAACTCTAAATAATCTATTAAAAGATAAAAACTATGAAATAATATAAGAAATATTTTAAAATTATATCAAAGTAAATATTTTTATGTATAAAATAAAATTTTAAAATTACATATATAATGTCGGGTTGGTTTTTTTGGTTAAAACCAAATCAACCTAAATATAGTCGGGTTTTTTTTTCCAATTCCAAACCAAGTCAAACCAAACCACTAGTAGAATTTTTTTTTTCGATTTGACTCGATTTACAGTTTGGTTCGATTTTCGGTTCGATTTGTACACCCCATGGTATGACCTATTTTGATATAGTTATATTGCATTTGGACTAATTAAATTTCGAGTTCATTTTTTTGCTTATTATTATAATATACCTTTTGTTTTGACATGAGTTTACTGTATTTGAACTTCTTTAATCTCAAACCTTGATGCTTCTATTGGTAGGAACTTTCTTGATAATGATTTTATTGACTGCATGAATAACTTATTTGAAGATTGTGGTAGGAATGAGAATTTTAAATGATTTTATTGGTTGCATGAATATCTTATTTGAAGATTGTGGTTGGAATGGGAATTATTAAAACAATTCTTGTTTTATAATAACAATACAGTTCTTGTTTGGATTACTCTCACATATCTTATAGATAAAATAATTTATTCACAAAGTTGGAAACTTTATAAACAAAGGATTTAAAAATAAAATAGAATATCACCTTTAACTTGTGACCCTAAAACAACATTTGAATCTCATTTTTATCACCTTATTGAAAAAATTCTTTGTTTAATTGAGCACAGTGTTCAAACAAAAAAATGAAGACATTAAAACTTTCCTAAAAGGTCTCGTGTAGGACTAAAAAGGTGTTTGAAGTACGAGAAACATTAATAAAAAGAGAATAGTCAGTAGGTCTACCCTAAATATATATTCGTTTTTAAAAAAAATGACCGATTGACTTGGAACGAAGTTTAATAAAAGAAAAAAGATTTTCTAATCTTGTGGTCACTCAAGTTTTAGGAAATTGCTTAGAAATATTATTTATGTTTCATTTAAGATCAAAATATACTCAATTATCACTATTTTCTTTCAAATATACTTATCACTTCAAAAGCCCCACTCTCTCCTAGTTGGCATGTCATGTCATTGAAGTCTTTTTTTTAATAATAGACTTATTTAATTCATCAAACTCAATTAACTAAAATAATGATCTTACTATTTTTAAATATATTAGCTTATTGAGAAGAAATTTTCATACTAAAAAATCTTTCATCATAATTAACTTTTTTATTTTTTATGCTATGAAGAATAGTTTTTTTAAAAAAAACTTACTATAATGTCATCAATTTTGAATACTTATAAACACATATATTCAATAAATATTGTTATATAAATCACTGATGAAAATTAAATTAAAAACAAAAGTTAAATAATAAATTTCTCCTTTTTATCAACTATTTTGTCAACCTTACAAATTTATTTGAATAGTTTTATGAAAAATTTACTTAAAATTTTTCTCAGGTAACAATTGCACACAAAAAAATATTCATTGAATTTTGTTTGGTAGAAAAATATGAAGGAATTAGATATTTTTAAAGTATTTTTTTATAATCTTTATAAATTCTCACGTAATTTATATATTTATTTTGTAGAGGCATAAGTTTAATGAATTAAATATGTCTATTATTTTTTTAAAAATGATGATTTAATGACATGACATATCAACTAGAATAGAAGGAGACTTTTGAGATATTTAGTATTATTTTTTTTTGGGGAAAAATTAGTAATAATATTATTCACTTTCTATTTCTTTTGAAAATATTGTAAGCATGAATTTTAAAGTACACAATTAATTCTATTGTAATAGTTAATTGACATTTAATATTATTGATTCATTATACAATATTGATGTAAGTTAATATTCATGATTGATTTGTATACCAATTTTTTTAAAAAAAAATATATGTGTTTATAAGTATTCAAAATTGATGACAATATAGTATATTTTAAAAACCTATTTTTTCATAGCATAAAAAAAATAAAAAGTTTAATTATGATAAAAGATTCTTTAGTATGAAAATTTCTTCTTAATAAACAAATATTTTAAAATAATAAAATTATTATTGTAGTTAAATGAATTTGATGAATTCAATAAGTTTATTATTTTTAAAAAAACTTTAATAACATGGCATGCCAACTAGGAGAAATTAAAGTTTTTAAACTGTTAAGTATATTTGGAGAAAAATAGTGATAGTTAGGTGATATTTTGATCCTAAATGA
This sequence comes from Solanum bulbocastanum, assembly GCA_037074985.1. Taxonomy (NCBI): domain Eukaryota; kingdom Viridiplantae; phylum Streptophyta; class Magnoliopsida; order Solanales; family Solanaceae; genus Solanum; species Solanum bulbocastanum. The sequence goes on from CM073599.1 coordinate 38,440,384, forward strand.
AACATAAATGACATTTCAAGGCAATTCCCTAAACTTGGGTGACCATTTAGGGATTTGACTCGATTTTAAATTAAAGTTATGTCAAATGTACCAAAATGTCCTTTAATCTTATGGCTTTAAACATGCCACGTGGAAAATTGAAGTTAAAGTATTGCCAAAAAAGGAAAAGGGTCATTTTATTTAAAACAGATAAAAAAGAAAACTAGATCATTCATTTTTAAACGGCGGGAATATATATATAAAGAGAATAGCCATTATCATTTCGTACACAACGAAAAGAAAAAGGATGTAGATTCTTCTAGGTCAATTTTTTCCTTAAATGACATCTTCAAGGGTTCATTATGATTTTGTACTAGAAAGGAAATGGGTGGAGATTTTTCTTGGCCAATTTTTTCTTTGTTTATTTTTATGTCTTTTTGTTTCATTTGTTGAACTGTCAGCCATGGTATTAGGAATAAAGCCATTGTTACGCGTACGTACTCTAATTAAATGGGAGCCGAAAATTAAGGTTAAGATATTTATTTCAATATTGATGCAACTTTTGAGGGCTATTTCAAAGAAAACATGGTGAAAATTATTTTAAACGATAATTTTCAGATATCATCACTTAATTTGGCTTCGTAACATTAATTTCTTTGGTGGTTGCCTTGTTAATAAATATTTATCATGTTATGTAGCTTGAATATGTTGGAGACGGTTGGTTATCAATTGGAACTGTCAATTCAAATTACTTTAGCAAGTATAAGGTCGACTTGAAGTATGTTGATCTTTGAACTACTTTATTAGGTTCTCATACCACATCATGAATATAATCTGAAGCAAAGGTTTGAATAAAATTATATTCACGTGAGGGACAATTAGTTTGTATATAGTTCTCTCCAAAATTAAAATTATTGATTCTTTTCATATAAATTGCTTAGTGTTAATTATGAAAATGAGTTGATAGGTTCATCTAACAAATTAAAGGGGATATTTAAGATATATTAAGATTTCTAAATATCTAAAATATATCTTGTTGGTCGTTTAAAAACTCATAGCATGTTTACAATGTCATTATTGAAAATTATTGTCACATATTTCATTAAAAAAAATGAGCCTTTGGTGCTATACTTGAGATAAAGAAAAGTTTATTGGGTAAAAAATGTCACAACTTCAAAAAATATATATAATACATTATATGATTGGGTGTGTTGCCTAATCAGACGGAGGTTAGATTGGTCTTCTTGGATCTTTGATGCATATAAAAGAAATGAAATTCGATTAAAGGTCATGCTTTTTAAAAAATAATGAATGATTTTTCTAATTGATTAGGAATACATTGATATCTTGATGTATACACACAAAGCTTAATGATAGTGAGAGTAGATACAACAATCGTTCTAAATGGTACCTCGATGCATTACATCACATGATATTATTGTGAAATTTATGAGACTGGAGGTTCAAATTTGTATCTATATTGGCGTTTGATAAGATTTAAGGTTTGTGTATTGTTTTTTTGAAAATGTTGCAACTTTCTCAAATGTTTTGTAACTTGAAATGCTTATTTGAATTGTCTCACATATTTTGAAGTTTTATATAGTTCTTTGCTCTTTCCCACTTAAATCATGGAGCACATTGTGTATTCCATTTAATTTTATGTATAAATCTCGTAACATTGTTTTCAGTGATTCTCAAGTATCGTAAGGTTTCATAGATATGTGTCGAGTTATATTGTTTTGGAGTTATGGATATTTGAATGGTTTTGTAAATGATTCATATGTTTCAATTGTTTTTTTTACTTCTATGAAGTATTTTCTAACGTTCTTAAGTAACTAATTGAATTTAATGAGATAAACGTGATCATAACTTGTGTAGATAAACACGATAATGGTTTGCTCGATGTGAAATGACAATATTAGATATCGGTCACTAGGGGTGAACAAAACCGAACCGCAAACCGAACCAAACCGCAAACCGAGTCAAACCGAAAAAAAAATCCGACTAGTGGTTTGGTTTGACTTGGTTTGGTATTGAAAAAAAAAACCCGACTATAATTGGTTTGGTTTGGTTTTAACTAAAAAAAGGTCAACCCGAGACCAAACCAACCCGACATTATATATATTTATTTTTAATTTTATTTTATACAAAAAAATGTCTATTAATATATAATTTGTATATTTTTCTTAATCTTTCTCACAATTTTATGTTTAATATTAGTGGACTTGGGCTACATAGTTGACTTGAGCCCACTTGCTATTTTTAGAAATAAACAAAAGCCCAAATAAATTATACAACCCTATATAATATTCTCTATCTCATTTAACAAAGGTCATTAGGATTTGGGTCAGCAGCTCTTCACTTCAAAAGCATAGTCACTGTTAGGTTTCACTTAGCTATTAGGGCATATATTGAGCTCGTCTTTTCGATTCTAGTTCAAATCATCATCAACTCATCTTAATCTAGGTAAGTAATTGCTACTAACTCGTTTTTAGATACTTTTTTTTAGATATTTTTCTTGTATTGTGATTGTCAACAACATCACCATTTTGGATAGTTGAATCATAGATATAAACCTAAAAATTATACATCTTGGTGTCCATATCTATGGTGTGTTAAGCTTAGCAACAAGATGATGATAATTCTTTTTGTATATAAGTTTCACTTTTCTCTCTTTACTTATGTTGTTTCAATGCAATGAAAAAGGGGCAAGTGTTCCACTCATTGCTTTTGGTTCCATTTGTATGGAGGTTTTTGTACTGTAACCATCGTGATAGTCCGCAGAGATAAGGAAAAACAAGTGATAGAGATAAAAAATTAAGAGACTATTAGATTTTGATAGCAATAGCCAGTAATATACATCAAACTTTTCTAACCAAATATTTTGTACTCCTATATTTGTATCTGTTTTGGTTTCAAAGTGAAATATACTTCTAAGTCTTGTGAACAATACTTGAATGGAAGTTTTGTTGAAACACAATCTTGTATCAGAATACTAATAACTATTGTTATGTATGTGCAGCAATTTTCTTTTTGGATGGAAACTACACCTTCTGTAACGGATGTGATGATTATTAATATTCCTTCAACTATATCGACAATATCTCAACAACAAGGTAAAGTATCTCCACATCGACGCACACCTCCTAAGAAGCAAAAAAGAGTAGCTCCTCCGGTCGCTCCTAACTCTGGAACTACTGGTAGAGAAACATCTCAAATTTGGAATCATTTCTCTAAGTTTATTGTTAAAAGAGGTAAATGTAGGGCAAAATGTAATTATTGTACTAAAACATTTGCTGCCGACAGTGTCAATGGGACGACTACATTATGGAATCATTTAAATGGGAAATGTCTCAAGTCTCCATTTAAGTCCGATAAGAGGCAAACAACATTAAAACCTATCAAAAGAGGTTGGCCAGAAAGTGGTTCCACTAAAAAAGGGGTGTTTTATATGGATGAAATTAAGAGAGCAATTGCCGAATTTATAATTATTGATGAACAACCATTTAGAGCTGTTGAGGGAGAAGGATTCAAAAAATTAATGGCTAAAGCCTTTCCAAATTTTGAAGTACCTTCTCGTGTAACTGTTTCTCGACATTGTCTAAGGATTTATCAAGAAGAGAAAGAAAAGCTTAAGGAGCTTATAAAAAACCAATGTGTTTGTCTTACCAGTGATACATGGACGTCAATCCAAAATTATACTTATATGGTCGTCACTGCACATTGGATTGATGATCAATGGAATCTACAAAAGAGAATTCTTAATTTTTTTCAAACACCAGATCACAAAGGTGAGACTATTGCCAAGGGGATTGAGGATTTCTTATTAGGTTGGGGCATTGAAAACTTGTTTATAGTGACCTTGGATAATGCAACCGCAAATGATGCTGCCATTAAGAGTTTAAAGGGGTGTATTGAAGATTGGAAAGGGGTAATGTTTGAAAATCAGTTTTTGCATGTTAGATGTAATGCTCATATTTTAAACTTGATTGTAAAAGAGGGGTTGGATGAACAAATTGAGCCTATTTCTCATATAAGAAGTGCTATAAAATATGTCAAGTCTTCTTCTTCAAGATTTGCTATTTTTAAGTCCGTTGTTGAGAAAGTTAAGATTGACACCCGTGGTCTTGTAAGTCTGGATGTTGAGACTAGATGGAACTCGACATACACAATGTTGGATAAATCTTTGAAATTTGAAAAAACTTTTACAAGAATGTATGTGGATGACTAGAATTATCAAAAGCAATGTCGAGAAATAAATACAACAACAAAAAATCCATCAACAGATGATTGGAAGAATGTGAAAGCTTTTGTGAAGTTTCTTCATATTTTCTATCAGGCAACTTTAAAATTTTCGGGCAGCTTATATTCTACTTCTCACTCTTTCTTTCTTGATTTTTTCAATCTCCGAAATGATATTATCAAGTATACTAAACATGATGATCTCATTTTGGTTGATATGACAACAAGAATGAAATCCAAGATGGATAAATATTGGGGTAAGTTTGAGAGTATGAATATGTTGCTGATGGTTGCTGTTGTGTTGGATCCTAGATACAAGATGCAATATGTAGATTATATTCTTTCTATTGCATATGGCTCTTTGATGGGAAGATTAAAGTCTCAAGATGTGAGAGATGTTTTGAATCTCTTATATAATCACTACAATTGGTCTTGCTCTGAAGGTCCTAATGAAACTATTGAAAATGATAATTGTGTAATGGGTGAATCTAGTGATTTGTTGCAATCTCAGTGGGAGAAACGCATGAAAAAAGAGGGATTTGTTGTAAAAAAATCTGATCTGGAAATATACTTGAAAGATGATATAGTGAAGATCAATGATTTTAATATTTTGAGTTGGTGGAAAGTTTCATCCAGTAGTTACCCAATTGTTGCGAAAATTGCTAGGGATATCCTTTCTATTCCTATTTCTACTGTTGCATCTGAGTCAGCTTTTAGTACAGGTGGTCGAATTCTTGATAGTTATCGAAGTTCTTTATCTCCAAAAATGGTAGAAGCACTTATTCGCACTCAACAATGGCTACGATCGCCTTCTAAAGAATACAAGCTTGAAGATATATTAGAGGAAGTCCAGAAAATTGAGGAAATTGGAGAAGGTAACTTTATATATTCAAATTGTTATTAAAAATGATTCTGCTTTTGAATGTTATTTAGTATTCAATTTGTTTCAATTCTTTCAGAATACCCCGACTCACCTTTGAGGATTGATTAGCCAGTTGATGTACTTTAATTTCACTACATGGAACAAAGGTATTAGTTCATTCTTTTGTGATTGTTAATTACGAAATTACTATTTGCTTTAAATAACAATAAGAACTAAGGACTAAACAACAACTTAGTTAATCCATTGCTAATCAACTTAATTGATTTATATTGTCTACTTTGCAAATGCAGGCTATGGTTTTTGGAAAATATGTATAGAAGATCTCACTTCAAAAATGTTTTGTTCCTCTAGGTACAAGGTCCTAGGTTGTAAGTGATGATGGTGTAGAATTTAAAGATTTGAATGTAAATAACTTGTATTAACTTTTGACGACAATATTTTGACTATGCAAATTGTTTAAGCCACTATGTTACTTTCATGAATTTCTCGAATGTTAATGAATCACTCTTGATTATTGATACTATTTTATGATTTTTGTCCAAAATAGTAATAGTAGTAATTTTTTGAGAATTTGTGTTCCAAATAGAATGGAGAATTGCCTAATGAACTCATGGGCTTGCAATGTCAAAAGAAACTACCTAATGCTTTTCTAGGATGAAAAATCATGTTAGTGTTCAACGTTTTTTTTAAATCACTAAAAGAACACAAGCTCTTTAGTCTTTATCAAAAAACCCGAGAAAACCCGAATAATCCGAGAAAATAGAATAACCCGAACCAACCCGAAATTGAAAAAATCCGACTATTATTGGTTTGGTTTGGTTTATATATATTTTAACCCGATACAAATGGTTTGATTTGGTTTTTAAAAAATCCGAACCAACCCGGTGATGTACACCCCTATCGGTCACGTTTGCATATCTAAGTTGGGGCGTGACATAAAATATTTTTCCTTTTAAATAAAATACGTGGAAATAAATCTATAAATAAGTATCTTTTTTTTCTTCTAATAAGCTGCTTAAAGGTACTTTCCGAAAAGATTGATCATATACAAAATGCTCGTTTAAAACTTATAAATGTGTTTTATCAAATGAATACATCAAGCGCAAATTGTTATAGCTCCAGAATAATTTTTTTAAAAGCTATTTTGACTTTAAAAAAAAGGTACATTTTAAAATAAGCAAATTTTAAATACTTGACCAATGGAGTCAATATGGAGGAATATGGTTGGATTATCTTGCTCTTCTCACTATTTTTTTTTTCCAGGTTTAATTTAATACTTTTTTAGGAAAATCCCTATTGAGTATTGACTATTGTACAACTCAAACTCCCAAGTTGCAATAGTCCAAGCCACTAAGAATAGGGTAATGTTATGAGTTATGACAAGCATTGCAATTTGCAAAAGAGTGGAGACTTTCAAGTATACAAATTGGATTTTGGAAAGTTAAAACTAGGGACCATTAAGGGCTTGCTCTGTCGGCCAAGAAGCCTTGTGGATAAACTATACTCAACAATTTTTTTTTTTAAAAAAAGAGGATAATGATTGGGTCACAAGTGGGGGTTTTAATTTTGAAGCAGATGGTCTCTTATTCCAATTTTGGTCTAACAAGTTGTATTGGTATGAAAATGTTGCATTCTTGTGCCAAAATCAATGAATGTGTAGTAACGTAACCCTCATAGTTAGTTTTTCAGCCAATGAAATTCAGTTAGAAGTTTAAACATAAAATAAATTATGTCACAGCAAGTGTGGTGTTACAATTGAAAGCTACTAGAAAACAGACTAAATCGACAGTGACATTGAAGGTCCTTGTGCTGCCTTTTGACTACAAGTTCAAACTTGTTACACTCAACTTGTTGTTCGTTGCAAATTCACTCCTTAATTATTTGCGAAGGGAAATATGGTCTTTATAACTCTTTGATAACAAGTTCTCCAACAGTTAAACGGGCAAGCATTAGCGAAAGAAAATTCAATTGTTAAACATTATATACCGTTAATAAAGAAAATCTTGATGGCTAAAATCACTTGTAACGAAAAAAATAATTTTTTTCATTGAAAGTTGTTTTTATGATTGATCAACAAATTAGTGAAGAAAAAAAAATGATGTCACTAAAAATAATCAGAATTTATATTGTTATAAAAGAACCTTTGACGACTGAATTTTTAATGTCGACAACCGATGATAAAAGGATTTTTGATCTATCAACTTTTCAGTCGCTTAAAGAACTATTTTCCTGTAGTAATAAAGGCGATCCAGTATTTTATGTGTTTATGTTCAGTGGGGATGTAGTTGAAAGATAGTAGAACACGGACCAAATGGCAGTGACAGTGAAGTTCCATGTGCAGTTTTTGACTACAAGTTCAAACTTGGCTCTTCTCAAATTGTTTGTTAGTTACTTAATTAGGTATTCAAATGACTTAATTAATATAGCTGCTTCTTATTAAATTATTTAATTAAATAAAGAAGAATACACGTCGGCTGTCTATAAGTATTGCCCCTAGTGGCAGATAAAACAAAGAGAGCTCTTTAATTTACAATAAAAAAGTAAAATAAAATGGATGTTTTGTGGTCAAAAGTGGCATGTGCAATTATCAATAAGAAAATTGGTATTCCATCTACTTGGGCATCGGCTATATTTTATTCTGTTCATATTATTGCTTCTAAAACTATATTTATTAAATAATATAAAGGGAATAAACTTGGTGTTCTTATGCTAAATTCTCATAAAATGTTTCTCCTCTAATAAGTTTTACGATACAGTGTTAAAGTTAAATTTATCCAACAAATACTAAATGTAATTCGTTCTTTCGTTTCTAGTTACATGTCGTACTTATTAAAAGTAGATATTCCTTATTATTTGTTATTTTACAAAATCAATGCATCAGTGACACTAATCTTTCTATTTTATCCTTTGAAAGTTATTAGCTTTTAAAATATATATTTGATCAATAGAGAGAAAAAAACACTAAAGTAATCCATGTTCATTGTTCAAATTAGTTAATCAACTTAAATTAATTTATGTTCATTTATTAAATTAAACATCCTTGCTATTAGGAAATATATATTTTTAGTTTTTATATTTAGTATAAAATATAAGAAACATGTTTTAAGAAATATTTAATAAATAGAAATAACTTAAATAAATGATTATCTTGTATTTATTGTTTTTCTTAGTGTGAAAATGGCTAATTGAAATGAGAATCGAATTTTGCACATCACGGGTTTTATTACTATCGATATCCCCACCTGTTACTGCTCTCTTAAGCGTTCAGATGCTACTATTCTCTACAAGTTGACTTCACGTTCAGATTGGATCTCTCCGCTATTTGTCACCTTCGCCAAACAGAGACTATCTTTTTGTCCACACAGAGATGGAGAGACCTAACTTAAAAGCCAAACCAAAAGTTTCTCGATCCAATACATCTTTAATGTTGTTCAAATTTATTTTTTTCGTTCAATCATAGTTGTTCACTGTACTAAAAATAGTTATTTAATAGTATTTATCTAATTTACAATGTGAATCGACTTTTTTATAATGAAGAAATATGTAATGCCTGGATTATTCATAAAGAAATAATCAGTTGCGCTTTCGGCCAGAAATCTATGCATACCTGCAAGTGATATTAATTGCGCATTTCCTTCACTTTTTGTTTTTCTCATTATTCTATGAATATAAATTCAGGATGAGATATTCAGAATACACCTAATTAATTTAATTTAATGCCGTCCGGTTCATGTACTCCGTGCTGTCCACCTTTGGCTTTTTTCTTTTTTTGTGGAACAATCAATATGTCGAACACAAACCCGTGATTGTAAAATGAGTGGATATGCATAATAATTACTTCTCCGCCTCAATTGATGTTCTTAATTTGATTCACGCATAATTTTAAAAAAGAAAAAAGTTTTCTAAAATTTACCATTTAAAATAAATCATAAAATATTTATACTAAATCATTTCACTAAATATAAAATATAGAATTTAAAATTAAATTGTTACTAAATATAAAAAAAATTAAGAGTGACTAAAATGAAAGAGAATGGTATAAATTAAGATAGGAGTAGTATATTAAAATAATGCAAGGAACATTGCATCCTTATAAGAAAGTGCAAGGACCTTTTCCCAACCATTCATCCCCAATCCTTTTCCCCCCATCATTTGATAATGCATTCCTCTACTCCTAATTGCCGTGGCCTTTCCACATTTCACATTTCATTTTTCTACTTCATTGTAATAACATCCACATTGCTATGCTCATCATCGGCAACAAGAGACCTTACCAAAAAATCCGAATTCAATACCTCTGATTTCATTAAAACCTCTTGTGGCACTACATTATACCCCAAATTATGCATTGAAACACTCTCACCTTATTCAAACTCCATCCAAACAAGCCCAATGGAATTAGCCAATTCTGCACTTACAGTGAGCTTAAAAGGAGCTAAATCAACCACGAACAAAATCGCGAAGATGTCTAAAGCGGAAAGCTTAGGTCCAGCAGAAGCACATGCATTAACAGACTGCGTGGAAAATATGGAAGACTCTGTTGATGAACTTCAGAAATCATTGTTGGAAATGAAGAATTTGAATGGACCAGATTTTGAAGAGAAAATGGGGAATGTAATGACATGGGTAAGTGCTGCTTTGACAGATGAAGATACTTGTATGGATGGATTTCAAGAAAATTCTGCTATGAATGCCAAAGTTAAGGCTACTATAAGAAATTATATTGTTAATGTGGCACAGTTAACTAGCAATGCTTTAGCTCTTACCAAAAATCTTTCCTCTTCTTAGTATATTAAATAAATTCACCACTGTAATTTTTGTTCAGATGCTTTCCTTTTCCCATTTTGGAAAACAAAACAGAGCTTCTCTTCTTTATTTTCCCATTTTATGAGGAAAAAAATTGCGGATGCCAATATCTAATTATAGGCCAATCTTAGATTTATAGAATATGAGTGTGCTATTATAAAACAAAATGAAAACATTTCAAGTGAGAATTTGATCCTAGTCATCATATTTGCCGCTTTTGACCCAGTTAAGTATCTTTAATATTTAATTCATTTTGATTCTGAAATGCAGATACGGAGAGAGGCGAGGTAGAGAGAAACGAGAGAGTGGGTTAGTGTATCATGTGAATTGCGCTTGGATATAGTGTATATGTCATAAATCACACTTAATTTGACCCGCATGTATCCGAGTGCACCATATACATGTATTTGACGAAATAAATGTGATACAAAAGATAATTTTAGAAACTAAAGTGAAAATACGTCATTAAATCCTAAACTATTGGGATTTGTGTTATTTGTTCATAGGATTAATGTTGGTCCTAAGCCTCGGATTGCATGTTTGGGGGCCTCAGACACAAAGCCCAACATATTAACACTTTGATACAATACATCATCGCCCAGTTCCAAATAATGGCCCAACTAATAGTGAATCACAGCCGACAGCTGGTTTGAAGAATTTCCAATGGAAATCCTCAGATTTTGTAACGTCAGAAAATATAAAATGAGCACTGTACAGAAAACTAAATTTGTTACTATTTAGCCAATACTTAGTGGACAGATGTAAAGGAATATTCCTTTTGCTTTACCATTTTCCACTGATGTTCATATTAACACTCAACTAAATTTGAATTCCACTCTAAAGTCTCACATTGGAGGATAAAACGTTCCTAACCATCAATGTAAAATATTTTTTTGTTTGCTTTCTACATCATCTTAATCTATACTCTACGGGTTTGAATAGAAGAACTGAATAATTTTGATGATTTGATCTGTTTTCAGAAAGCAAAAATATTTGTCTAGAAATCTATATTAAAAAATTGCAATACGTGACAGAAGGTTCTCTAGTTTATTCTCATTGCTTCAGTATCAGCAAATTTTGTAATATAAAAAATTAATTGCTCACATGCGTGCAGAATTTTCACTATGAGCACCAAACAACATCAAAATAGATAAAACTAGCTAAAAATTAAATAAAATTAGGAGTAAGTCTTACTGTAAAGTGTCCTTAAGAAGCTTTAATATTTTTCCTTACATAATTCATCAATCAATAGATCCTCTACTATCCTGGATTTGCCTAGGAAGCAGCTATCCCTGTAATGTTTCTTTTGATTTGGCAATTAGGCCCAAATGCTGTTTCCGTTTTGCAGTTACATTAATAAAAGGCCCGGCCAAATGATGAAGTATAGGAAGCAGTGTCCTCTACTTTTATTTAGGAGAACAGAAAGTTTGAGCTCTATATATTTTAGGGTAAATTCTACCTATGTGTTGGATTTCATAGCTGCCATAGTCACACGAGTTTCAAGGGAATGAATGACTATTGTAATGGATAGAGATAGTTGTTATTGGTGAAAGAGATATTTGGACTGTGGAACTCATTTGGACTTCTACCAGCTGAACTTTGGGCCTAAATGTTTTGGGCTTAAGCATACACTTAGACCCAATAAACAAATCTGTACATATCATTAGGTTTTTCAGCTCTTGCAACATTTCTTTTATTTCTTGTATTTATTTTTTTTGTTATAAATAGACACCTATGTAGTTTGTTAGTAAAAAGATTCTTCAACACTTGTATAAATACAACACTAATTGTACAGTTTCATCATCAAGAAATACAGAGAAGGAAATTTTCTATTGGTGTCTTGTTTAATTCTTGCATGGTATCAGAGCAAGGTTGAATTTCCTTGCTTAATCTTTCATTTGAAGTTCTTCTCCTTCTCTATGTTTATTTTCTAAAATGACTGGAGTCGAAAATTCACCTCTGGTTCAAACTACTCAAGAAGTGACAGGATCCCTGTAACCAATACAGTGGATTCTTCACATGCCTTTTATCTTCATTCTTCTGATCATCTAGACATGAATCTGGTCTCTACTGCCTTTGATGACAGAAGCTATGAAGGCTGGAAAAGGTCTGTTATGATTGCTCTATTAGCAAAGAACAAACTAGGATTCATTGATGGATCCCTAGTTGTTTCTACTGATGCAAACCTTCAAAAAGCTTGGTCATGGCGTAATGACATGGTCTTCTCTTGTCTTTTGAATTCTCTCTCAAAAGAGATTGCTAAATCTGTTTTGTATTCTTAAAATGCCAAAGTTCTGTGGTCTAACCTAGAAGATAGATTTGGTCAGGCTAATGGAGCAAAATTATTTCAGTTCAGAAAGATCTAAGTGTTGTTGTTCAAGGAAACTCAAGTATCTCTGCATACTTTACAAAATTGAAAAGCCTTTGGGATGAATTGGATGTTTTCAATACTTTTACTACTTGTAGTTGTGACTGTATTTGTGGTGCTAAAGAGAAAGGAGTGAAAGATCATCAGGATGAGAGATTGTTACAGTTTCTTATGGGTCTCAATGAAACTTTCAAAGGTTAAAAGTAACATTCTTTTATCTTCCCCTCTCCCCAATATTGGTCAAGCATATTCATTGGTTATTCAAGATGAGAAACAGAGAGAAATTTATGTTTCTCTCAATTACCCAGGAGAATCAACAACTTTTCTTGTTGGTAATGCAGGATCTAGGAGGTTTGATGATTATAAGACTCAACAAGGAATTTTTTCTAAGAAAAACACTATAACATGCAACTATTGTAAGAAAGTAGGACATAACATTGATCAATGCTACAAACTTCATGATTTTCCTCCAGATTTTAAATTCACCAAGAACAAAAGGTACCAGAAAGAAGCTATGGTCAACAATGCCTTCAACACTAATGAAGGAGGCAATCAGGTGATAGAAAATTCTACAGGTCCAAAGTCACTTGGTCAAGAAAATGTTGGACAACTTCTGAACCTTTTACAAAAGATGAATCAGAAGACTGAAGGGAAGATTGATGCTACTGCAAACATTACATGTGCTGGTAAGGCTAAGTTTCTCAGTTCACATGCTTACTTGTTTAAAATTGATAGTAATTCATGGATTCTAGATAGTGGAGCATCTGAGCATATGACTTTTAATAGGTTTCTTTTTTCTAGTTTTAATCTTCTACCCAAACCTATTCTCGTCACCCTTCCTAATTCTCATAAAGTAACTGTTACTCATTCAGGATCTTTTTATCTTTTGTCTGATCTTCTTTTACATAATGTCCTCTACATTTCTTCTTTTAAGTTCAATCTCCTATATGTTCATAAATTGTGCAATCAACTTCAAAAGTTTCTTCGTTTTACTCCTAACAATTGCTTTATGTTGCAGGGCCTTTCACTGAAGAGCCCTCTGGTGCTTGGTAAGGAACAAGGTGGTCTATATGTTTTTAAGTCATCTCAATCAACAGCTAGTACCAAGAGTGTATCCCAAGCAGATGTTTCTACAAAGAGTCTTTCTAGTTCTAGTTCTAATTGTTCTCTTTTTCCTAGTTCAGTAGCAAATGTTTTTATTTCTTGTTCTAGTTTCTTTGATCCTAATGTAAAAGAAAAGTTATGGCACTACAGATTAGGCTATATACCTTTGAGTAATATGAAGAAAATTGTTCCAGTTTCATCTTCTTTTTCTAAATTTTCTTCTCCTTGTGTGATCTGTCATATGGCAAGACAATCTAAATTACCTTTTCCCAAAAGTCTTGTTTCTACTAAAGCTGTTTTTGATATGATTAATGTGGACATTTTGGGACCTTACAAAACTCCCACACATGATGGTTTTAGATATTTTCTAACTATTGTTGATGATGGACACATCTTCTTAGCACTAAATCCAATGCTTTTCCCATTCTCAAATCTTTTATTTTCATGATGGAAAGACAATTCAATTCCAAGGTTAAAATAATCAGAACTGATAATGCTTTTGAATTGGGAAGTGGAAAATTCCAAACTGATTTTTTTCTATCCAAAGAAATTATCCATCAAACTACTTGTGCTTACACACCATAACAAAATGAGATAGTGGAAAGAAAACACAAGCATTTGTTAGAAACATCAAGAGCTTTACTTTATCAGTCTCATTTGCCTATTATCTATTGGGGGGAATGTTTATTAATAACCACTTACCTCATAAATAGATTTTCTTCTTCGGTATTAGACCATAAAACACCTTTTGAAATTCTTTTTAAATCTAATCCTGTTTACTCAACTTTAAGATGTTTTGGGCGTTTATGTTTTGTTTCTACTCTTCCTCCTCACAAAACAAAATTTGACCCAAGGGCTCTACCTTGTGTTTTTTTTGGATTATCTTTATGGAAAAAAGGGATATAAAGTTCTAAACCTAAAGACAAAGAAAATAACAATTTTCAGAAATATTGTCTTTCATGAAGGGTACTTCCCTTTTTCATCTGATGTATCACATCTTTCTCAAAGGATTTTTCCTGTTTCCACTCCTGATTCTGATTACTGTTCATTCCAATTTTGATATTCCCTTTTTTGTTTCTAACCCTATTTCTTCAGATCCCACTTTTCAGAACCTTTTTTTCATATTTCTGATTCTCTTTCTACTACTTCTCCTAGGGATTCCAGTATTTCTCCCAACAATCATGTTATTGATGATTTGTTTAGAAAGTCTTCTAGAATTACTAGGACACCAGCATATCTTAAAGACTATGTTTGTAATGCCCTTCAACTCACAGATGTGAGATGTGAGTTCTACTTGTTTCCTGAGTCCTGTTACCTCTATTTCCTTTTCTTTCAATAAATTATCTTCTATTAATCAAGTCATACTCACCTCTGTTTCTAGTGTTCATGAACCTGTTAGCTATGAACAGGCGGCATATGATCCAGCTTGGCAGGAAGCAGTGAATAAAGAATTATATGTTCTAGAATTGAACAAAACTTGGGATATAGTTGAATTACCTCATGGGAAAAAGGCTTTACCTTGTAAGTAGGTATATAAAGTGAAACAACATTTAGATGGTAGTATTGAAAGACTTAAGGTAAGGCTGGTTGTTAGAGGTGATATTCAGAAAGAAGGGGTGGATTATAATGAGACATTTTCACCAGTGGTGAAAATGACTACTATTAGGTGTATTCTTGCTTTTGCTTTAAAGAAAGGATGAGATTTGTTTCAGTTGGATGTCAATAACGCCTTTTTACATAGAGATCTTGATGAAGAAGTATATATGAAATTTCCTACTGGGATTACACCTCCTTCACCTAATCATGTCTGTTTGTTAAAGAAGTATATTATGGTCTTAAGCAGGCATCTCATCAGTGGAATTCCAAACTCACTACAGCTTTCAGTTTCAAAGGATATAGTCATTCTCTAAATGACTATTCTTTATTTTTTAAGAAAACAGACAACTCCATCTCTATTGTTGCAGTTTATGTAGACGATACTCTATTAATACGTGATGATGCATCAGCTTTACAAGACTTAAAATTGTTTTTGGATACTGAGTTTAAGATTAAGGATCTTGGGAACTTGCATTTCTTTTTAGGACTAGAAGTTATTCGTGAACCTAATGGTTTGATTCTGTCTCAACGCAAGTTCACCTTAGACCTATTAGCAGAATTTGATTGTTTGCATCTTTCACTTGTTTACGTGCATTGGATCCTACTGTCAAATTACAGGCAAATGATGGTATCCCCATGAAGGATTCAACTTTCTACAGGCATTTATTGGGAAAATTGAATTACCTTACCCATACAAGATCAGATCTTTCTTTCACCGTGCAACATCTTAGCCAGTATATGCAAGATCCAAGGGTTCCCCATTTTACTGCAGCCCTACGGGTTCTCCGCTATTTGTTGAAAGACCCTGGTCTTGGTCTTTTTATGAACAATGATTCATCATACAAACTGCTGGCTTTCTGCGATTTTGACTGGGGTACCTGTCCAGATTCATGAAAATCAATCAGTGGGTTTTATATGTTCCTTGGTTCTTCTCCAATTTCATGGAAATCGAGGAAGCAAGCTTCGATTTCACTCAGCTCAGCTGAAGCTAAGTATAGATCAATAAGAAGGGTAGTGGCAAAACTTATCTGGTTGGTTCGTTTGTTCGATGATCTTACTGTTCCGATCTCTTTACCAGTTCCTCTTCAGTTAGATAGTTTAGCTGCAATCCACATCGCTAAAAATCCCATGTTTCATGAACGAACGAAGAATGTCGAAATCGACTGTCACTTCGTTCGTCAACAGTACCTCGCCGGACTCATTTCTCTTTCGCATGTTCGTTCATCTTCTCAGCTTGCCAATCTTTTCACCAAATCCCTTATTGGGCTTCTTCACCATAGCCTTCTTCACAAGTTGGGAGTGTTATCTTCCCCTCCAACTTGAGGGGGGGGGGGTGTTGGATTTCATAGCTGCCATAGTCACACGAGTTTCAAGGGAAATGAATGGCTATTGTAATGGATAGAGATAGTTGTTATTGGTGAAAGAGATATTTGGACTGTGGAACTCATTTGGACTTCTACCAGCTGAACTTTGGGCCTAAACGATTTGGGCTTAAGCATACACTCAGATCCAATAAACAAATCTGTACATATCATTAGGTTTTTCAGCTCTTGCAACATTTCTTTTATTTCTTGTATTTATTTTTTTTGTTAGAAATAGGTCAATTAGAAATAGACACTTGTCTAGTTTGTTAGTAGAAAGATTCTTCAACACTAGTATAAATACAGCACCAATTGTACAGTTTCATCATCAAGAAATACAAAGAAGGAATTTTGTATTGGTATCTTGTTTAATTCTTGCACTATGATCACACAATTATCATTTGTTTTCACAAAAGTTACTAAACTTCTTTTATGAAGTGTTAAAAACTAATAATTTGAATATTTAACGTCCAATTTAGATCATTTTTCCCGATTTCAACTTGGGCACCACTCAATTTTAAAGGGGAACATTGATCATAGAATAACATGTTTAAATAACTAAATCATGACTTAAAAATCCACATGATGAAGTTTCATTAGAACGTAAGCTTTCTCGTTACAAGACGTCTTGCCTAAGGCATAGTTATTGAGGTTCATGTTCAACATAAAGGAAAACACGCATCAATGCAAACGTTTTCGGCAAGTAATTTCCACTAACTTGTAGCTAGAGACATCGCCTTCTCTTCTGCAGTGTTTTGTGCTTCTCATTGTTTGATCAATTTCTAGCCATGTTCACGCATTAATATTTTTAGTTGAATAATGAACTTTATTAGTATTGGCTATGTTATCTTCACGTTTCGTACGTACCTTAAAAAATTATGAACTACTGAACCTATATAATGTGCAATAAATAGTTGAATATTGTAGGTGTAATTGATGTATTTATTTTATATACGTAAATTAAAAGTCATTGATCCATCTTGGATCTCACATGTTGATAAGTTGACTCTGCGGACGAACTCCAGATACTTGAATTTCCATGTGATTGCCGCATTGGTGACGGCGCCAGATAAGCTCATACGCCTACATTCACAACTCATTTTTCTGCACCAATTTTATTGTTACTTTATACTCACTTCGCTCAATTTAAGCATCTTAATTTAATTAGACACCAATTTTAAAGAATAAAAAGAAAAGAATTTTGAATTTTGTTGTCTGAAATTAAAAAAGCAAATGTCATTTAATTTGGATTTATTTGACATGGATGTCCTCCAATTTTAAGTGTCTACAAATAAACTCTTAAACTTGCAAAAATTGAACAAATAACACATTCGTCCTATGTGGTGTTCTACATGACAAATTTGTATCCTACATGCATTATGCTACAGGATGTGTCTACTTATTCAATTTTATACAAATTTAAATGTCTACTTGTACATATCCAAAATTGTAAGACATAGATGTCTGATGAAATTAAGTTAAAAAATACGTAAATTAAAATATATGTAATGTATTAAAATATCTCTTAAATCTTGTGATTTTAAACCATATAGGATGTTTGAATTGTAAAGAGGCACTCTTCTTTAGGCATATAAAAAAAGCAAAATAAAATATTATCATTACCAAACTTGAGCAATTAAGAAAGATTGTTCCTTCTGCCAATTTGTCACTATAAATATATTCACATCTTCTCTCTATATTCGCAATACAACATTTCTCCTCACTACTTACTATAGCACAAGAAGTAATAATGGCGTCTGGTTGCAAAAGCTTGATTTTATTGCAACTCTTTTCAATTGTTCTATTCTTCTCACAAACACATCTTCTAGTCACAGCTGCCAAAGACTCCGGGCAAGCCAACACAAACTTCGTCAAAACCAAATGCAAAATCACTACATACCCTTCACTCTGCCTAAAAACACTACTTCCCTACTCGTCCTCTGTTAAAACCAACTCCATAAAACTTTGCAGAGAAGCCCTTAACGTAGCCACAAAAGGTGCACGCGACGCCTCTACCATTGTCTTGAATCTGAAAAAACAAAAGGGAATTACGCGATACGAAGCCGCGGCTATTAAGGACTGCATAGAAGATGTGAAGGATGCAGTGTACGAACTGAAGCGAGCTGTTGATGCAATGGGACATTTAGGTGATAAAGACAAGGCATTTCAGTTGGCTAATGCTAAAACGTATGCAAGTGCTGCTATAACAGACGCGGACTCGTGCACAGGTGGGTTAACTGACCAGGGTAAGGTAAATCCAAAAGTGATGGATGCCATAAATAGAAGTATGGCTGTTGTTATTAAACTTAGCAGCAATGCCTTGTCACTCATTAACCATATTTATCTATGAATGATGAATAGTGACATTTTGTATTGAAAAAGTGATATCCATTTTATTGCTATAATTAACAATGATTTTTCATTGCATTTGTAACGTTTGTACTAAAATTTGTGTAACAAATCCAAACGTAGAAATAGCAACAAACCACTTTCATGTTGTGTGACAAATCCAAACGTAAAAATAGCAACAGATCACTTTCAAAGGAAACAAACTCCTAACAAGTGCAAAAATCAAGTTACTGACTTGTGCACGTAATGTTCACCGTTTGGAACGGCGAGGTAAGTTGACCTTGCACGTTCACAACTTATTTTAGATTTGCTTCCAAATATTTTGGCAATTACCATAATTCTAACTTCGCATTATTTTATTTCGAGCTCCCTTTATATATATATATATATATATATTTATCTACTTAAAGGTTTTTTAGATAGAAAGTGAGCATATTATAGATATTTAATGCTTATTGATGAGTTATTTTGTAATGAACTTTTAGTAGCTTAGTTAGTGGCTACCTGGTATTGTTGATGAGGGTTCTTCGTTTTGTAATTCCCTTCCCATTTGATTTAGTAAGATCATTGAATAATTAACGTACAAAAATTTAAAATAATATTGTAACATAAAAAAAATTTGCCTAATGTTAAAATTTCATAGACCTTGTCGTACTTAACCAAAAAAAAAAAAGTATTGAAATAAAGTAAAGAAAAAAAAAAAAAGGAAGAGAGAACAAATAACCAAGTAAAAATAACTCAAAATACAAAAACTAATAACCAAGAAGTTCTAAAATCAAGAGAAAGAGTAATTATCGGAACATCTAGTATGCCCATACGATTCTTCCTCTTGCCAATTTGATTTCCATAAATAAACGTTCATATCTTTTCTCTTTATTCCCAACACTATTCCACTAGAAAAATGGATGGCAAAACCTTCATTTTCCCCTTTTTGGCAATAGTTTTATTCATCACACAAACCCCTACAGCTGCCAAAGAGTCCTCTAAGCCAGCCTACACAAACTTCATCAAAACCAAATGCAACATCACCACAAACCCTTCACTTTGTGTGAAAACATTAATGCCCTATGCTTCTACAGTGAAAACCAACTCCAGAATACTTTGCAAAAAAGCCTTTAAAGAAGCCATAAAAGGCGCACGCAGCGCCTCTTTCATTTTCTGGAATCTGAAAAAAAAAGAGGGAATTTCCAAATATGAAGCCGGGGCTATTAGAGACTGCGTAGAAGCTGTGAAGACTGCAGTGCACGAACTCAAGCAGACTGTTAACACAATAGGACATCTAAGTGGTGCTGAAGATAAAGAATCTCAGTTGCATAATGCTATCTCGTACGCAAGTTCTGCATTAACAAATGCAGAAACATGCATCGATGGGTTCTCCGAATCAGAGGAAAAGGTAAATCCGGACGTGAAGAAGGTGATAGATAAAAGCATCGCTGTTATTAAAACACTCGCCAGTAATGCCTTGTCACTCATTAGCGATCTTTAATTTAAGAATTGTACGCTTTAATTTTGAGGTTCAGAGACTGGATCCATAGATTTGGTGGAATTAATGCACATGATAATAATTAATTTCTTTCTTATAATATTGTGGATCTCATATCATTTTTATTGTCGTCTTAAAGATACGTACCACCATAATAAATATAGTTAGTTTGATGAGACTTGATCATGTGCACGCTATGGTTTTATTTAAAACAATCACTACATCAAAAATAATTTATAGCAGTAATTAATTAACGACAATAGTTTAATGACACTTATTTAATATCGATAAAGACTTTAACACTCTTTATTAATGTGTCTATTTATTGCCGCTAAAAATTATTTTTGTTGTAGTGAATCTCTTAGAGTTGGTTTTCGAAGATTGTGGTGCTTAATTGGGTTTGCAATTTGGAATATTTTAGAGAGTTGATTTTCAAAGCTCATACTTGTTGCATATGGTGATAGAAAATGGAATGATTAAAATATTTTTTCTATATATTGGACATTTTAGATATTTCGTGATTGACATGTTGGTACAAGTTCCATATAAAAAATTGGCATCTTTAGACCCAATACTTATTTAGAAAAAGAAGACCTAAAAATAACATTGTTGTGTAGTCAATCTTGTATCCGGACCTAAAATCATGCTAAGAATAATAATTTTATACTTAAATAATTTGCGATTTGCATTCCTGTGGTCTTTTGTAATTTACATTTTTATCCTATCATTTTTCCCTTAGTCAGCATCATTTTAGGATCCAGATACAAGATTGACTATACAAAAGTGCAACTTACCCTTCGATACAAAAAAAAATGCTACCTACCTTTAAAGCCTAAAAATAGTTTTTCAGAAAAGTGTTTTTGAAAAAAATAATAATTTATATTTGGCTAATGCATTTGAAAATTATTTTTTATAAGTAAATTGTGTTTGACTAATCTTTTTTAAAAAGTACTTTTGAAAGTCAAATTACGATTAAAGGCAAGTAATTAATGTACTTTTAATAGTAAGATTATTTTATACAGAGAAACTAGTTTAAACATCTACTACAATTAAAATTTTATTTTATTAAATTAAAATGTTCATATTCAAATTTTCAATCAATATTATACATTTTTTGAAGGATTGAAATCTTTAATTCTTGCTGTTTTTTTTTTTTCTAATCTTACAAAATATTGTTGTTATCTTCTTCTAATTTTCAAAATAATACGAAAAATAAGAGATAAAATAATAATACATATACATAAAATAAAATACAAAATTTATTATATAAAACTAAAAACTAAAAAATAAAAAATAAAATTATTAAATGGAATTTAATCAAACAAGATATATTAATTAATTAATAAGAGATATATGAGTAAATATATGTATATGGAAGGGACATTGTAATCTTTAAAAAAAATAATTTTCTGTGCTTTTTTTAAAAGTAGTTTTACGAGTTTGCCAGGTGTCAGTAGTATGCTCATGATTATAGAAAGCACAAGCATAATCTTCATAACGTTTTTCTAAGGAAATATAAGTCCACTCCAAAATAATATTTACAGTTTTAACAGTATTATTCTTAGGGATGGCAATGGTGCGGGTGTGGTGAGGGGCAAACCCGGATACATAGCATAATTTTTTATTCCCCCGCTCCGCATATGTCCGCACCCACAAAACGTTACATGTGCTTGATATTGACACTTAAATTTATTAAGTAAAACAATGCTGTAATTTATTAAATTTTTAATACACTTTAGTTTCTCATTTAAGAATCTGCTACATTACTTTCTAACACCATGATTATGCAGGTAAATAATAAAATATATAGCCTAGTCAGTATACAAATTAATTAGAATCATCATTTTACTTGATAAAATATAGTATAAATATAAATACTAGAGACAAAAGATGGATGTATCCCATGCCCAGTGCCGTTGATCTATCTGATGGGAGAGATCCACCAATTCCTTTATTTCAATGTGTTGTATCCTCTACAGGGGTGGAGTACCCTCTATTCAATATATGATTTCCTGCTCGGAGGAATATGAAAACATTGAATTCACCAATTTGCGAACTTTTCTTTGATTCTTGACACATCATGCTGCACGACAGTACGATTCTTCCATTCCTTGTAACTAGGACTCAGGACGAACTCAGTCTTTTGTAAATCTGATTCCCTTTTCTATGCTTGTGTGAGACTTTCTTCCTTGGATCCCTTTGTTTGATCTCCTGAGGTGAGTACGATGGCTCCATAGCGGCTTAATAAAAGCAAAGACATGACATACCCGTACTAAGGCTTAAACAAAAAGGCCTGCACTTGCGTTTGTTCTCGGTCCTTACTCCATTCCATCTACTGAAGAGTTCTCGGGCCGGGACTTATGGTCCATTTTACAGCGAAGAAGTTCATGTTCTTGGTCGGCAGATCACAGAAGATCCGATTGAATCTCTTTTCTAGCGAAAGGGAGGCGTGGCAAGGACGTAAGAGCTATTGACGCGGCTAGCAGTCCTATGGGCATAATAAACTTAGAAATTCAGTGTTAACTGTCAACTGATTTGCATCTGCTATTTGCCCAATTTAATTTAACTTCAAAAGAAAAAAAAAACGCTAACCCATACCCGCCCTGCCCCACATGTTTTCCTAAAAAATTATTTTGTACCCGCCCCGCCCCCGCAAAAACATTAACCCGCACTGCCCCACAAACACTATAACCCGCCCCGCTTTGCAACCGCCCCACCCCATTGTCATTCCTAATTATTCTTATTGAGTTGTCCTCTTTAGGATACAACAGTCGAACAAATACGGTGTAATTGATCAACAAACTTAAGAAAAGAGTTAGACTACAAAACTCTAAAAAAAATATGTTTCAACTGAATAAATCTCTCATTTTTACTATTTTTTATGCACTATATATATTTTTTTCTTATAACTAAGGCCTGTTTAGATTGACTTTTGGCTTATGACTTATAAGCCAAAAGTCATAAGTTAGGAATGGTTTATTTTTGTTATTTTTGGCTTTAAAATAAGTGCTTATAAGCACTTTTTAACTTTACACAAATACTTCAAAACTGCTTAAAAACTATTTTGGCTTAAAATCACATAAAATAAGTCAATCCAAACGGACACTAATACTATAATATAAGACTTATCACTACTTATAAATGAGATATTCATTTTTATTATATTGAATAGATGAAGGTGGGATAGTAATGTGGGTAAATAAATAAAAAATAATAATGCTTTAAAAGTTATATAAATTATAAACATAATGAGATAAAATAATAATCAAATAAAAAGTTAAGAAATTATAAAAGTTTCATAAAAACCAATTGCCACATACATTCTACCACTAATTTAAATGTGAAAAATAATGCACCACAAAAGCCACCAACGTGCAGCAGCACATTTTGACATTGTAAAATGATGCACTTTAACATACTAATATTTGATATTAAAATGCTTAATATCCAACATGTGAATTACAAGACCCAAACGTGAAACTCTAAGGGGACTACTGTCATTAAAAAAAAAAAAAAAGTATATTGTTACAAATTTGAGTGGTGACTAATTTTAAGTAAATATATAGGACAAAAAAGATACTAGTTTGAAAAATCATCAATATTTAGAACAAAAAAGTGTTGTTTCTACAATACAACAATTTTGGCCGTCGTGCGTTTAATATTGAATATCAAAGTGGGATGTTTATCTAATCTTTAATCTTACATTACAACTGGGAGAGACACCAAATGAGACATTGACGGGATGTTAATTGGGACTATGAATTATTTTGTCACGTCGCAGGTAATCCCAATTCAAGTCTTTCTATGGTTATATATGATTTCACGTATCAGGACACTTCATCCAATTTAAGTGTCAACGATCATTAGTCAGTAATATAACCCAACTAAATGAGTTGGGGTCGAATCCCACAGGGAGTGGTACGTGGTTAAGAATCAATAGCAAAGTGCGAATATGCTCAAGTCAATCATACGAATAGATATTTACATATACAAACATAATTCAAATTAGGGGTGACACGAATGTCAAATAAAAGAGAGTTTTGGTTTTAACTATCAGCTACAACAACAACAAATAACACGAAAATAACAATATTGAAACGGGTTCTTGGGATGTGATTGGATTATAGGCTAATATAGACAAATGGGTGATTGCAACTGTTAATGAATAGCTGTAAATCAGTGAATAAGCTAGACTTTAGTGGAGATAAACTTTCTCTCGAACAATTTACCCCGAATCAAGTTTGTTTCTCTCGAACACCAACAAGCAGCAAATAAGAACAACCTACACTTTAGTCCATTCACTCTCTCGAGCTGAATGTGTGGAAAAGGGTTTAAGATTCACTCTCTCAAGCTGAACCCATGACAACCCAATACCCATGAACCATTAATTCAGTATTCTTGGTTTTAAAACCTCTCTCTCGAGCAAGCCAAAAACACGAAGGTAGAGTTACATTTGAAACTACAACCCTTCAAATTGAACCACAATTACTGATTGAAAACACTTTTAAACAATATTTAAACTAACAATTAGCAATACCCACAAGCTAAATCAACCTATAATCACATAATCACATCCTAAGAATTGGGGATTAGCTGGACATTATAAAAAGATAGAAATCATTACCAAATTGTGTTTTCATCAACTGGTACGATTAATTTCGTCTTTACAAAAGTCCAAATTGAAGAATCTTCAATACCCACTTTCAATTTCTCAAAATGGAAACTTTCAATTCTTCAAAGCTAAGGAAAAGTTTTGTCTCAATACTCAGAGTTCAAACTCAAAAATTACTCTAATGAATGTTCAAATAAATTTTTTATTCCTAATCATAATATTTGAAATTGTATTTATAGTCGCCAAAAATATGTTGCAAAGGACCATTCGTCGCAATAAGTCGGGATCGCCGATCAACTCGGCTATCCGCCCTTTGGTCAGTTCTATCACCTTTTTGCTTTGGCCTTCAACATCTTCAAGTTCTGTAACTTTGGGCAATCCAACATTGCATCGCGGAACCACTCGGCGACACGCCGACTGCTCCGGTCTATCGCCGACTTGATTTTCTCCTTTAAGGCTTGGCACACTTGAACTTTAGGCGAGGTAATAGCCACTCGACGACTCGCCCAATGTATTAGGCAATCACCAGGCATTTTTTTCTTCATTCTTTCTGCTGCCTTATTCCTTTTTTTACTTGTTAATGTCCATGCTTTGTTCCTCAATCCAAATACCTGGAAATCAAGGATTTTGCATCAGTTATTAGCACAAAATAAGCATTTGAGGACACAAAATCTATCTAAATAAAGCCCTAAATGAGTCCAAATCATGGACTCGTCAATAAACCTTTTTTTTTAAAAAATAAATAAATTAAGTCATCATCATTAGATTGTAAAAAAAAAAATTAAGTCATCACCATTAGATTGTGAGCCTAATGTTACAGACTTAGAGTGTCACTAAAGCTCCGTGCGGTACTTGAAAACTCACTCACGAATCTTTCACGATTTTGTAAGCTCAAGTAAGCCTTTAAGGCTAAGATCGCTAAGAGAATGAAAAGAAAGACTTAGAAAGATTTGGAAGAAGGCTTTGTATTACTTGGAGAATGTTTTACAACTTGCTTGATGATTTACGAATGATAGCCCCTCTATTTATACTACTTCCTAGTTGGCTAAAGTGTATATAAAAATTACTACACAAGTCCCTAAATATTTACACTTTGGTCCTATTCTAGAATTCTCTCCAATTCTAGAGACTTCCAAAGCCTTCCTTGAAAATATCTAGACTTTCTTCTAGAATCCTCTACTAATCAACGATTGTCATGGCAAGGATTACTATCACCACTGCATGATCTTCTTGTGTTCATAGGCAGAATTGGTTCACTAGCAGCATCACTTGGCTGCATAAGAAAATAAAGTATGAAATTAATTAAGTGATATTAGAAAATGTGAAATACTTGGCAAATATTAATATATGTCAATCAAAAATGTATTAAAGAAAGGGGAAGCAATATACAAATCACATGAAAATAGAAATGTAAGAACTTTACTTAAAGTTGTTGTAGGAGAATTTGTCGAAGGAGAAGCAAAGAACCCCACAAATTGTTCTGGTATCATCCCTTCTTTTATTATCATATACGCCTTAAAAGCATTCATCATTTGATTATGAGCATTCATCATTTGATTGTGGTTCTCTTGGCATTGAGACGAACATGAGCCTTCACTACTTGAAGCACTTGTACCAACAAAACACGGTCTTGCTTGTTTAAACACATTACTGGGAACGACTCCTAAACCCAAACATCTAAACCTTCTAGAGTACTCTTTTCCTAAAACCTTACCAACAACATCATTTGAGACTCATTCATGGTAGTTTGGCTCAAAGTATGCTCAATTTTTTCCTATACATGCAAAATCAATACCCCAAATAAAGGAGTAATATTGAAATCACCTTTGTAAAGACAGAAAGATAAAAACAACTTATATTTATATGTCTATACATTCCATGTACAGGTAATGTAACATCTCGCAAATTGAAATAGCTAGGAAGAAGCTAAGAACTTGAAATAATTGTTTTTGGAAATAGTGACAAATTTGGAAATTTATTTAAGTTAGGAAAAGTGAGTTTTTGGTCAACTTCACACGGCCATAACTCCTAGCTCAAGATGATGGTGTACTTCTAGATATGGTTTGAAAACTCTTGGAATGATCTTTCCAAATCAGCGAAGTTTGCGAAATTTCGAGTTTGTATAAGTGAGATATGCCCTTTGGAAGTTAGGCTGTTCAAATAAGAAAATGTCCAATTTGGATTTTTAAGGGGTAGTTTAGTCTTTTCCTTGCCCTAATATTTTAATCCGTTTTTGGGAGTTTAATATGGATCAAATCAAATTTTAGTCAGTTTTAGAAATTGGAATTTACACTAGGGCTTGGAGAAAGGAGAAAAGAGGAGAAAGAAGAAGAAAGGGCAAGAATTCATCAAGATCGATTCATTTAGTTGTGGTTTTCGCTGAGGATTTATTCCTACCAGGTATGTGAGGCTTTCATAACGTTGGAATCGTTCTCCCACGTGTCAAACATATTTATTTCAGCATGGATACGTCCTGAAAGAGTTTGAAGTTGAAGTTCTTGATATTTGTTCTTGATTTTGATGTTGTTCTTGAATCTGGTTAATATGGTGAAGTTTCTGAGATTGTTACATCGTATTATAGAGTCATTTCTAATTAGGTTCTTAGGTACATTTGCTGGGTATCTTTATCTAAAAGGAATTTGAGAAAAAGAAATGAGTTTGGGCGAATTAGGGCTAGGAAACGTAGAAGCTAGGGGCGAGTCGCGGAGAAGCTTCCGAGATGTGGGGATTTTGTTTAGCGTCGTGGATCTGACGCGGAGTGTTATATATAGAAAGTTGTTTTCAAAACCAAAAATTCAATTTGCTTTCGCGTCGCGGACCCACCCTCATATTTTGATATTTCGGTCTTTTCTTATATTTAGCTATCTAAAATCATTCCTAAACATCATGAGATCTGTCCTATCTCAAATCACAATTCTTGAATCCATAATTCAATTCAAAAATCAGTTAAGAGTCAAGTCAAGAAGTCAACAGTTAAGTCAAGATAAGTTCTTAAAGTTTTTAAAAGTATTTCACAAATATTTTAACTTTGTTTTAAGACTTAAGTTCAAGTTAAGCAAAGAGTAAAGATTTGAAGTTTCATTTCTTCAAAGAAGTATATGGGAACTAAGTATTCCCAAGAAGTTTGAAAATGTTTTCACATTTTGAGAAAGAAAAGGGAACATCGATTCCAAGAAAGTTTTTAAGCTAAGTTTTGAGTAATTATCTCAAACCAAAGAAAAAAGTTGTTTTAAAACACATGAGCTAAGTATATTTTTTGGAGTAGTATTGAGCACCGATATGGGGATGCGAGTTCATATTAACTCAAATCTCCATAAACGATATTGCCATCATGGATATTAATAGGTCATACTTTTGAGATGATCACATAATTTAAGCTAGTGGATACACTAAGTTAAGTAGTTCTATATGACGGAAAAGTATAGGATAGTCTGGCAGCGTGATGGTAAGAACGTTGTATCACCACTTAGGCTCATAGTGGTGGTTGTCGGTTAGAGAAACTCCCACAGAGATTATATTATTTTCTTATATGAGTAAAGTTGAGTTTGTTATTGCATTTTCTTTAACGAACTAAGATGTTTTCAACTGTTTTATAAGTCTTATCTACTACATGTGCTTTATTGCTTTGTATTTGAGTTAAGTTATTCAGAAGTTAACAAGAGCCAAGGTAAGTGTTTCTTCAGATTCCTTTCAAGCCTATATTTTGTTTTAGCTTTCCAAGTCGCATACTCGTATATTCAATGTGCTGATGCCAGTTGGCCTACATCTTATTATGATATAGATGCATGTAACCAGGATCAGCATCTAGCGCCTCATTGATCCAGCTTGAGCATTTAGAGTTTGTTGGTAAGCCTCATTACATTCCGGAGCACTCCTTTATTTGCTTTCTAGTCTTTCAGATATTAGGATGATCGGAGGTCCTGTCCCGGCATCCCTCTTTGTTTTAGAGACTTCATAAATAATTAGTAGTCAGATGTCACTACATTATTATTTCATATGTTAAGATTAGAGTTGCCATTTGGCCAAGTTGAATGTTGACTTTTAAACATTCTAAGTTATTATGCTAAGCTATTTGAGTAAGTTCATTTGATCATTGTAAAAATAGTTAATGTCTTCCACTGAGTCAGTAAGTCAGGCCAAAGGTTCGCTTGAGGCCAACAATGGTCTTCGAGTGCCATTCCTGCCCAGGGTGTAGGCTCGGGGCATGGCAAACTTGGTATCAGAGCACAGAGTTCAAGAGTCCTAGGGAGACTATGAAGCCATGTCTGTAGAGTCCTAGTTATTGGTGTGAAGCGCGTCACATAGGAAATTATATTGAGTTAAGTTGTTCATGAGTTAAGTAAAGTCAAGGTAAGTGTTTCTTTAATTTCCTTTCAAGCTTATGTCTTGTTTTAGATTTACCCTCGCATACCCGTACATTCAATGTACTGATGTCATTTGGCCTACATCTTTTAATGATGTAGACACAGGTAACCAGGATCAGCATCCAGCTCATCGTTTATTCTAGTTGAGTCCAGAGTTTATTGGTGAGCCTCCTTGCTTCCGAAAGATCTCATTTTATTGCTTTTCAGTATTTAGTTCATTAGGATGTCGTGGTTCTTGTCCCGACATCCATCTCAGTTATTAGAGGCTTTATAGATAGACTTTCAGTTAGTTCATTTGTCTTTACTTTATTATTGGCTTATGTTCAGATTTGAGTTGCCACTTTGGCTAAGTTAAATGTTTATTTCTAAAACATTATGAGTTTAGTTTGAGACAGTTGAATTATCTTGCATTTGAGTTCTTTTCTTAATGCTTAAAGTCTTCCGCTGAGTAAGTAAGTCACGTCAAAGGTTCATTTGGGGCCAGCAATGGTTCTTGAGTGTCAGTCCCGTCCAGGGTGTAGGCTCAGGCCGTGACACTCAAGCTCCTGAATTCTTGCTATTTGTCAATCAAAATCTCAAGTTTTGATGTTAAAATTTATAAATGATAAAAGGAAAATGAAGTATTAGGGTCATAAAAACTTACCCAAAAGATTTAGCACTAAAAATCTCTTCAAAATTGCCTCTAATGGTTTTACCAAGCTCAAAAATTAAAAATAGGGCTAAAACCCCAAAATTTACAAGCATAAACCCCACTCTGATGTCGCTTTTGCGACCATGAGTTCGCTTAAGCAAACCCCACAGAAGTTGAGGTTTTCGCTTTCGCGAACCACGGTTCGCGTTTGCGAACATTGTGATTACGACCCATGATTCGCTTAAGGAAACCCTATCTAATAGAGGCCCTTCGCTTTCGCGATCCTTGTAGTCGCGAGGCATCTTTTATGAAAGCGGAGCACACCAGCATCAGAAAAATTGGCCAGCTCCCGAGATATCGAAAGGATCCTCGAAATTCTTTCGAAAATCAGTATACACAAATCAAATACGCAAACGAACTGTAGTCAACATTACAGACACAATGGAACCATACGAATCTGAGGTCTCCTTGACCTGAAACTCTGGAAAGTCACAAGAAAGGAACATAATGCCTAAAAAGACATAATCAAGTTTAGAACCTCCGAATATTCAACCAATACCTCAGTTAATCCTAAATTCATCCCCCAAATTCAATGGAACTCTCGAAATTCCGATCGGAGCATCAGAACCCCGAATGTTGACCAAAGTCAACTCAAAGGCTATAATTTCATAAATTTCCAACTTAGGATCCCAAATCCTCAAAAAGACTCCGAATCTGAAACCGACAACTCTATTCAACTAATTTCCACATTTCAGGACTAATGGAATCGATGAAATTCCATTCCGACACTTGAAACTCCAAAAGACACCAAAAATCACTTTTTAACAAATTTAGTCTTTCAAATTCAAATCTTACAAAATTCACAACTTTATACTCAAAGTTCCAAAGCAACTTTCAAAACTCAATCAGAAATAACTCGAGGTCAATATTAGAAAAGACAAAATGATAATTTTATGAAATTTTCCAAAAATGACCAACTGAGTCATTACATATGTTTACTATTTTATTTTTAGATTTCTCCCTTTTCAAAATTTAAGGAAGTTGATGGGTATAAGCACTTTAAAAGAGTTCAAGAAGTTAAAGTTAAACTAATAAAGCTTAAAATAAAATACATTATGTTTGTCCTAATCTTTAGGAAGTAGTATAAAATGTTTTTTAAAGAAAAATAAATCAGTAGCACTGGAGGTGTTGTACATCATCTCAAAAGTTTAAACAACACATGGATAGAAACTATCCATAAAAAAAATGGGCTAACAGCACAAAAATCAACTTAATGCCCGTCAATACTACAACAAGAAGAGAAGCCTAACTAACAAAGTTTCACTTGGCTAAGAAATATTTATATATATATATATATATATATATATATATATATAAATTTTTCTTTACCCATTTAATATTTCATACAACAAAAAATTGTTTAACGGTGTTCCAGTGTATGCAAAGCAATTAACAATTTTCAATATTTTTCTTCTATTATATATGTGTAATTATTATATCAACTATAATTTGATGTTGTACTGATATTCATATTGATCATTCACGGAAATCCATACTTTATTTATTCAAAATTTTCATTTATTAAAATATTACTTTATAAAATCGTGTAGCTATTATGTATATGACTCAACATACACATATAAAAGTATGTGGCAACAGGCAAGCCTTAGCTGGGGAGTATATATTTTTCTTAAAATACTTAATACATTAAGTGGATGGGAAGTAAAACCTTAATTAGGAACTCAACGCCTCGTACCCAATCCCAAACTCATGAACAAGTCGGACGGTGACAATATAGATCCATCGACATCAATTACACAAAAATAAGTCCCTTCGGGGATATCCTATAAAAATTATACAAAAATTAAATTATATTTAGGGTGATTATATGAACTATTTCAAAAGATTAACAGGGGTTGTGATGCAGTTTCACTGTTTCACCATTTCACCTTTAATCAGGGGTTTTGAATTTTAGTTCTGATCAGAATAGAGAAAATTTCATTGAGAGTATCACCTCCAAAATGAATGCACTGAAGTGCGCAATCCAACTTTAGTCGGAGCTCCAACTTGGACACGAAACATCCGGCGGAATATCAAAATAAAAACTAGTTAAAAGTAAACAAAAGTAAGGTAAGCAAACAAAGTCATCCCCATGGAAGACCAGCCAAAGGAGGTGGATGATGAGCTATTGCTGTGTCTGTTGCTGTTGCTGCCGACCGTCGTCGGGCGAGCACGAGCTGATGGGATCCATGTGGTGGTTGCAGTTCCACTTCCACTAGACCCACTACTACTAGACTTGGTTCCACTGCTACCAGACCCACCTCTAGCCTTGGTTCCACTACCACCAGATCTGCTACTTCGGCCACTACGACCGCCCTTCGCAACGGTAGGTGACAGGAGTATGCACATGATGATAGAAAGCACAATCACAAGCTTCATAACGCTCTTCATCTTTTTTCTCTACTCCCGCTAGTTACACTAGCTAATTGAATTAACCTTTTTATTATATACACTGACAGTATAAAAGATACGAAAGACTGAAAAAGAACTTCTTAATAGTCAATACTATACAGAATCTCGTTGTTCTTGAGGTTGTTTGAGCTTGTTATTGTCTCTCTTTGTGTAAGAAAAAAATTTGAGATATATATGCTGAAGCAAATAAGCGTGATTGTACATTTTTTTTAATAAAGAACAAGGGAAGTCAATAATTGGAATAGGAACTTTCTTCAACACGTTTTGAAAGATTTGCCAACTTGAGAAGTGGAGAAGTCAACTGGAATTTGTAATTATATTATGTTTTCTTCGAATTTTATATCATTGATTTTCTGTCATTACATGTGTTACAAGACTCAATGTGGAAGGCTGGAAGCATTTAATGGGAATGATCTTCTATAACTAATATATATATTATTACAAATTTGAGTGGTGACTAATTTTAAATCAATATTTAACAATAAAATATTTTATTTTCATTTCAATTTCTTTATCCCAATTTATATTTGGATGGTTAAATAATATTTCTTTATTATATTTTAAAATATTTTAAATTATTAACTATAGTAATTTATAGTATATTTTATGTGATTTTTAAATATATAAATTTTATATTGAAAAAATTATATCCAAAATTGCACTAAATAACATATTAATTTGACTCTTCGTATTTTAAATCAAACCAAACAAACTAAAATGGAGGAGTACCATGGTTTGAAAACTCGTCCAACAAATTGTTGTGTGACCTACATCCAAACTTTGTCAAATTCTAATTAATATTTAGTAAAATAGTGTTTTTGACCTGGCGTTCAACAAATATTGGTTGGAACTTTGAATTATTTTGTCACGTGGGTAGTCCGAAAATGAATTTTTGTGGGAAGATCGTTAAAAAAGTGTACCAACTCAAATAATTGGACCTCGTCAATAAGAGGAGAGTTGGGTTGGATGGTAAATATTTCTCACCTTTAATTTTAAGATTGTAAATTTGAGTTGTTGAAAAAGTAAAAATCGAACAAGCCATGACTAGATTATGAAGGTATGAGAATGAGGGTTAATGAACAAGTCAAAAGTCAAATAACATTATCAAAAATTAAATTTTAATGTGTTAATAATGTGAAACAAAGAAACTTTCTTTTGATAAGTAAGCATTTTATTACCAAAAAAAGTTTACAGCTAAATATAAAATCGGTGTTGCCTTAGTTAAAACTTCCTGCAAAGTAAAGTATAATAATCTTACTTCAAGATTATATTTTCTCACCTTTAGTGGCTGACCTTAACCATTTGATAATGTTGGCAAATCAACACCCAAAGTAGTACTTGGAATTGGCAAAGAAGAAGAAAGAAGTGCATTTGACTACATGAACAAATGGAAAGAAAAAAAGAGAAGCTTATCTGATGTGTATGTGCCAAGAGTTGAGTGAAGTTTAGTCAGTGGTGAGTGACCTAATTTATTTACACTTAATTATAGAAATTGGAAGTTATTTGAATTGTAGTCATTAATTGGTGTTCTTAAGATTTGAATAGTGTTAATGCTAAAATAAATAAATATAAGGAAATCTCACTACTAAATAAAGAGTGATTCCTGGCCTTCTGATTATGGGCCTATTGTTGGTCATTGAGTACGATCTTCAAACTCAACTTTGATTCTATTTTTGGCAAATATTTGATAAAAGTTTTTTTACTTACTGTACAAGACAAAGGAGTTTGTGGTTTAAATAGAATTGAACCCTACACCTCTTCTAGCTTAAACTCAGCTAAACCAATGGCAAAATGTATACTTTCTTTCGTTCATTTGGCTTATTTTGATTTAACAGGGAGTTTAAGAAAATAGAAAATATTTGAAATCTTGTAGCTTAAAATTAAATATATGTCAGGTATATCAAATTGTATTTTAATTTTGTGATCTTAAACATATCATATGAAAATTAAAAATTAAAAATCTCTAAAAAAAAAGTCACTATTTAAAAAAAAGGAAAAGGGCCAAAAATACCCTTGTACTATTCGAAAAGATTTAAAAATACCCCTCATCACCTATTGGGTTAAAAATACCCCTCAGTCAACCTTTTTGGTCCACTATTACCCTTTATACTAACAACCTTATATTTTTAAATTATTATTATTATTAATTATTAGGTGGCGTCTTTCTATTGGTTAAAGTAAATTCCAACCCACCAAACTTTCTCCTACCCACCCCACCCGACCCATATTGACATCCCTGACCCAAACCCAATTAAAAAGATCCATCATAAATAAAAAAAAATTGAATCAACTCCTCTCCCCTAAACCTAATAACCTATTTTTCTTCATTTCCTTCTTATTAACCAGTTCCAAGATCAATTTCACCTAAAATGGCTTAGATTTTCAGTGCAATACTTTGTTGAAGTTGAGGGATTCAAGTTGGAGCATTGATTTTTGAAGTCTTCTCTCTTTTACGTAGGTCGTTTTTTCATTTTCATGGCTTAGGGTTTTTGAAATTTTCATGTAGTGTTACTCTCGAATATTTTGAATGTTTTTACATCTTTCTTTACTTAGTTCTTGACTTTTAGTGGCCCCTTTTCAATTGTTATTATCTGAACTTTGATTTTTAATATTTCTTTATATTGTGTTTAGTTATTGATATGGTGTATTCTCTTTCTCTTTTGCAATAGTTTATTCAAAAATTGTTTTGTTTATTTATCTATAGTTTGTTGTGGACCCTTTCTCTTATTTTTGTCTGTATTTTAGGGTAATAAATATTGACTTCTTTAACCTATTCTTTGAATGATGTTGATGGGTCTCTTTTCTTATATTTTTTCATGTACTCTTTTTGAAGAATGATTGAGAAGGTCGATTTGGTGTTTCACTATGGAGGCAAGTGGGTGTTGAAACCTGAAGTGATGTGTCTTAAAAAGTTGAAGCACATGATGCAAGATTTTGATGCGGATTTACTATCTTACATACATATTTGTGCAGAGTATACTGAAAAGTTAGGTTTCAGTAAGGTAAAGCAGGTACTAGTAAATGGGCCTTCTGATAGATACTTTCTGATTGAGAATGATGCATATAGCACTATAATCTTTACTGTGTACCGAGTTTAATAAGCTTTAACTATATGTTGTGGATGATAATGAATTATTTGTTCCATCTCCTAGCATTATATCATTACAACCCTTATTGTCTAACCAGGTCAGTGAGCTTCAATTATATGCTATAGATGGTGGTGAACTACCTGTCTCTACTCCTAACATCATTGATCAAAATAAGCGTCATAATATTGCGATAGATGTTGGAACAGATTGTGATTCATCTGATGAGGAGAAAAATGTTGGACTTAACTCTAGTGATTGTGACAGTGAAGAATTAGAACTCTTTAGAAAGGAAAGAACTCAAGATGTTAATGAAAAGGTTGACAAGTTTTTACACTTGAAAAAAGGCATGAGTTTTAAAGATTTCTTTGAAGCTAAAAGGGTTGTGGGATTCTATGTAGTTGCTAATAAGGTTGGTCTTAAAGTAAAACAATCGGGCACTACTAGACTTAGATATGTATGTGATACTGGATGCCCTTTTGTGTGCTTGATATCTAAGGATAATAAAGATCAAGGATTTAAAATCAAGACTTTAGAGACAAAACATAAATGTGATCCAGCATTTCATAATAGAAGAGCTACTCCCAATATTTTAGCACATTATTTCAAGAACAAAGTCCAAAATAATCCTAAGTACAAGATCAAACAAATAAGGGTGGACGTGGATCAGAAATTTAAACTGAATATTAGTTATTCTAAGATGAAGAGAGTTAAGAAACTTGTCTTAGAGGAATTAAAGGGTAGCTTCATTGATGATTTCAATAGGTTAGAGGCTTATGCTCAAGAATTGAGGGATAGTAATTCTGGTACAGATGTGGTTATAAACAAATCAAAAAATGCTTTGACAGAAGGAAAAAGGAGATTTTTTAGAATGTATGTGTGCTTTCAAGCTTTGAAAAGTGGTTGGAAAGCAAGATTGAGGCCTCTAATAGGTTTAGATGGCACATTTTTTAAAGGAAAATGTAAGGGAATTTTACTGGTTGTTATGGCACAAGATTCAGCAAAACACTTTTATCCACTTGCTTGGGTCGTGGTGGATAAAGAAACAAATAGAACTTGAAAGTGGTTTATGGAGCTATTGAGATCTTCTTTAGAGTTGAGGGAGGGTGAAGGAGTTATATTTGTATCAGTTTACATTTGTGTTGTAAGTTTTTTTTATTTACTAATATTATCTTATTTACTTAAATGTTTGAATATTATAGGGGTTGATTGGTGTTGTGATGATGTACTTCCTAAATCACATCACAGATGGTGTGTTATACATATAGAAGCTAACTAGAGTAAGAACTGGAGGGGTGTACTAATGAGAAAATTAATGTGGTGGTGTGCTTGGAGCACTTATAAAGAAGAGTTCTATTACCAATTGACAACTTTAGGGACTGTTTCTAAAATGGCTGCCAAAGAACTAATAGGCTACCCACCCCAAAAATAGTGTAGAGCTTATTTTGACACCAAATGCAAGAATCAAATGATTGACAACAACTTTACAGAATCATTCAATAAATGGATTTTAGAGGCAAGACACAAATCAATTACCAGATGTTGGAAGAGATAAGAGTCAAGGTATTTAACTATTACTTTGTCTTTGATAATTTTTTTCATTATTAGAGTTTTTGTCACTTATATTACTATCAATTTTCTGTATTTATAACATTGATGTTATAAAATTTAAGTACACTGTGTCATTACTTTACCTATGTTGCTCGGACTCATCAAAAATGCTAACGAGTGCATGTTGAATTCTCTAAAAATAGTGTATTTTTAGAGAATTCGACAAGAATGTGGCATAGAAAGTGAAGAGTCCGTGCAACTTAGATTTTTATAGATTTGTAAGCACAACTTTAACTTCTTTCTCCAACTTCTGTTTCACTGTGCATTTTTTCCTTTTTCCAGTATGTGTCACAAACTTAGAAAACATCTCAAGAAATTTTTTTAACATCATTGCTATCTTGTTTTGGCTGTCATTTACATTAGCTGGTGGAATGTAGAGAGATGTCATCATTTCTCAGGTTGCTAGAAGTTGCAAGGCATTGATCACCTTCACATTTCTAAAGCTTTGATTTGTTAGAAAAAAAAGTCCGATTAGCAAGGTGCATTGATGATATTCAAAGGAAGCTTACATGTTAGTTTATATGTATAAACTACAATCAGTTAGAGGTGAAAAATTCTGAAAAAAGCGAAATCAAAACATGCAATGGAACCACCGAAAATACATAAAATGGTTGGTAGGCCAAAGTTGAAAAAAAGAGAGAGAAGGATGAGGCAAGGAAGAGAGAGGGGGCTTGGTCATCTTCAAGAAAAAGACTTTTAAGGACATGTGGATATTGTTGTAACAGAGGTCACAACATCAAAACTTGTCATTTGGTAAAATATTGTTACTTTTGAATGCTTATAAACTGAAACATTCTTAATTTTATTGCTTGTTTGATTCGGTGAAATATTCATTGTTGTTTTTGTAGGTGAATGAGAAGATAAAGAATATGGGTAAAGGATCTTCCCAGAAAGTGCAAGATGTGACCTTAACAACAGCACACGAGAGTCAAACTTCTGAACAAGAACAACAATTTGCTCAACCTTCAACCATTTGTGATGATGAATGGTAAGGTGAAGAGGAAGATGAAGATGAAGACGGCCAGCCAATTTTGAGGCCGAAGGTGGTATATGAAGAAAGGACTAGGCTTCAACAAAAAAAATTACAATGAAGACCAACTGGTACTAGAAAAATTAGCCTCAAGGGAGATGAATTTGGTGTCATGGAGCCTACCAACCTGCCTTATTCACCAAAGAAAGTTACCTGGAAAGGCAAGGCAACAATGACCTCAAACCAGTTGGTTGTAGAGAAGGAAAGAAAAGTTGGTAAATTGAAGACTAAGAAGGTAAGATTAGAGAAGAAATGATCATTGTTTAGGAAACATACATATTTTTGCGGTGACTAATTCAAGAA
The DNA here is from genome assembly GCA_037074985.1 of Solanum bulbocastanum. Taxonomy (NCBI): domain Eukaryota; kingdom Viridiplantae; phylum Streptophyta; class Magnoliopsida; order Solanales; family Solanaceae; genus Solanum; species Solanum bulbocastanum. The sequence goes on from CM073599.1 coordinate 38,478,664, forward strand.
TTTGCTAATTTTGTATTGATTCATCCTTAATTATTTTTGTTGTGCTCAACATATGATGAAGTACATTGTGAATTTGTGGATGAAACACGTCTTGCATATTTCAGCTTACTTTTATATGAACAGAATATTCAGAAATGTATTGCAATGGCTAGATATTGTTAATGTGCAGCATTTACTATCCCTCATAACTTATATCATAGTTTGTTGGTTAATACATGTGTAACTTTAATAAGTTTAACTAAAACACTTCTATTACTTATTCAGGTACTTCAAAAGTGCTTAAAAGTTATTTTAACTTAAAAACACTTAAAATAAGTCAATTTTATTGTGTCATTGATACAAATAAGAATTTGTCAATTTGTTGGTTAATTTGAAAAGATGAGTAGTTGACTGCAAAAACATGTCAGGCCAGCCAGATCAAGAATACTTCTAAAGCACCACAATAGATAATACACAATGCTGCCACAAAATGACTTTACACTTTCAGAAAAATAAAATTTAAGTTTCAAAGCTATTCTTATAGTTGTTAAACTTGAGAAATTCACCAAACTATAAAATTGTAAAAGCATTGAAGAATAACAATCTAAGAAATTAGAATAAAAATAGCTTCAAATCTAACACCTAAACTCGATCAAACAGTACCTAAATTCTACCAAAAACTACACAAAAACTATAAAGAAAAAACAGCAGCAAGAACTCAACTTAAGTGCATGCACCATTATGAGATAAAAAATTTGATCCAAAAATGAACACAAATTTGATCCTAATTCACTTCATTAGCAACGAAATACATTACAATGAAGCTTGCAAACTAAACACAATACCAACAATAATAGAAATTACAATTAAGAACATTACACTAACTAGACACCATCAACAATGTTTCATATCACAAGCTTATCTGGAGAAAAGTAACAAAAACAAGACATCATCTTCAAAGAAAAAAACAACTCATGACCATAGCACAATCTTCCTCCATCTTTTGGCTTTGAACTCCAAATTTGAAACTTTCTCCTCAAGGTAGATACATAATTCAAACTTGTCAATTTAGACATATCATTCACGTCTTCCTTAACATGTTGTGTTTTTGACGAATGACATCCAATGATTTTTTTTTAATGTGAATAAAAATTGTCACATGAGATGGAAATTGATTTTTAACTTGCCATTCTCAATAACGACAACCATTCGTTGTCTTATAGCGACAACAAACCTAAGACCATCGTTTTAGTCTCGCAGCAGTAAAAAAATTGGCAACCATTCAAGACTCTCCTACATCACGATAAGTAACAGAAGAAGATTTAGATATTTAAATAAAGAGAAGAAGACTTCAAAATTCAATGCTCCAACTTGAATCCCACAACTTCAATAAATTATTGCACTAAAAATCTAACCCGTTTTGGATGAAATTGATCTTGAAATTGCTTAATAAGAAAAGGGAAAAGAAGAAAAATAGGATATTAGGTTTAGGGGAGAGGAGATAATCCAATTTTTTTAATTGGGTTTGGGTCAGGGATGTCAATATGGTCGAGTCGGATGAGTAGGAGAAAGTTTGGTGGGTTGGAATTTACTTTAACCAATAGAAAGACGCCACGTAATAATTAATATAATAATTTATATAATAATAATTAAAAAAATATAAGGCTGCTAGTATAAAGGGTAATAGTAGACTAAAAAGGTTGACTGAGGGGTACTTTTAACCCAATAAATGAATGAGGGGTATTTTTAAACCTTTTAGAATAATACAGGGGTATTTTTGGTCTTTTTCCAAAAAAAAAAACAAAAAAAAGTAGATTAAACAAATTAAAATGCAGTGAGTAATAAATAGTGACACGGCCATTTCGAGAAATTTTGTGCACGGCATTGGTCAAGTTGATTTTTGGGGGAACCCATCGGTGGCCCCCTAAACTTGGCACCAATTTTCATTTAGACACCTCAAGTAGGCTTTGTTCATTTTAAACACCTCAAGTAGGGGTCCGTTGTATAATTTTGACACTTTTTGTATTTTCAAAATCGCATGTTAAGTGCGTACATCCAGACGCAAGAAGAAGAAGAAAAGAGGTGAGGTCATGGGGTTTGGGATCTGGAATAAAGGAAAAAAGAAAGTAAAATTGAGTCTTTAAAAAATAATTAAAATTTCCACGTGTCACATATCAATTCGTTTATTTTTCCACATAAGAACGTCTGGATGTACGCACTTAATATGCGATTTTGAAAATACAAAAAGTGTCAAAATTATACACCAGACCCCTACTTGAAGTGTTTAAAATGAACAAAGCCTACTTGAGGTGTCTAAGTGAAAATTGGTGCCAAGTTTAGGGGGCCACCGATGGGTTCCCCCGACCTTTTGTGCACCACATCTTCCTTATCCATATTCCTCAAGTTAGGCACATACTCAATTGTGCGTATATCCGACTAGCCATTCTGAGCTATATGTGGCCACATTTAATTATGTGTATTTTTTTTTTTTAGATTTTAAAATTGTCGGTACTGACACAAAATGTGATAGTCTCATTCTCTTGATATATATTTTTCTTTTTTGCGGGATCACAATTGTTAAATGAGTTTCGAACATTAGAAGTGTTGTTCCTCTAAAATAGTCACAAAGGTTACCAAAGATAGAACATCTATACATCGAATCAAGAAAAAAATTAATAAAATCCGTGTTCTACCACTATTTTCTTTTTGTGACTTTCATAAATATCAAAGTAGATAAGCTACTTCAATTTGTGATGATTTTCAAATACATGTATAATTATTTATTTAAAGTTATATTTTATTTTATATTAATAATAACTTCATTTTTTAATTAAATAATCGTGTACATATTACATGACTCAACATACACATAGAACTCACGTATTCAAGATCCTAGTATATTTTTAAGGGAAAAGGACGAATTTACTCCCGAACTTTACTAAATGGTACATCTATGCCCTCCGTTATACTTTGGGTCCATCTCAGCTCCTATCATCCAATTATCGGTACACACATGCCCCTCTCACTAACGGTCCCCTCATTCTATACACGTGTCATAATCCTAATCAACTACCCGTTTGACTATTATTTTCAACCCATAAACTAACGACCAGCCCATAAACCCGACCCACAATTAAAAGATCCACCCAACCCACAACCAAATAACCCTTCATCTTTTTTGGAAGGAAATATTCCTTGCTTATAAAAAAAAAAAGGAGAAATAAAAAAAAACTTCATCTGGAATAAACTCAATGCATCCTTCTTAAATTTTCAAACGACAACAATTAATCAACCTCTTTCAACAACACAAATAGATTGTAAGAATATTTTCAATCCTGTGCAAAATTAAAATAAAAAACTTTCCAACAACAATCACAAAAATATGGTGCACTTGGTTCAATTCACTTGGCCAGAGATGAAGCTCATTGTTGGTTTGTTGGTTTTTTCTCCGTCGTTGGAATCTATTTGTTGTTGACTGTATTGTTTACTGATTTTATCAAACTTCAATTTTGTCGAAGCTTGGAGCTCGCCATTAATGGCGGAACTCAAGAAAAATGAAAACCCAATTTAAAGCTTGAAGCTTTATCCGTCAATGGTGGTAGTATTTTTAACCCGATTCAACAACAACTAATCAATTTAAGTTTAAATTTGCTTATTTGATTGCAAACCCACTTTTCTTGAAGCTTTGTCCATCAATGGTGGTAGCATTTCCAACCCCTTTCAACAATAATAAATCAATTTAAATTCGAAATTTTTGTTTCTATTGAAGATTCACTTTTAAACCTGAAGTTTTGTCCATCAATGGTGGTAGTATTTCCAACCCCATTCAACAACAAATTAAAATGGGTCTCTTGTTTTTCAATGAAAGTACATGCTACTTTGTCTTTGTTTTAATGAGATTTGAAAGAGCTTCAAATGCAAATGTAGTGAAGAACAATTTTGTCTTTTGTTTGATTTAAAAGGTTTTGGGTTATGTTTAATGGAGGAGGGCTCTTTGCTTTTTATTTTAATTTTAAATGTCATGGTGTTTTAATTTGGGTCATGGATGGGTAAATTGTGAAAAATGGGTGGATCTTTTAATTTTAGGTAAATAAACAAATAAAATCGAGTAAATGGTTGAGATGAAGCTACGTGTCCGTCCGTTAGTTTTAAGGGTATACACAACCCAAAAAAGTAACGGCAAGGATATATACAACCCTAAAGTATAACGAAGGGTATTAACATACCATTTGTCATAGTTCGGGGGTATATTTATCCTTTTTCCCTATTTTTAAAGATAAAACAATCAATACTCGATACATTAATGGGATTGGATGGGAAGTAAATAAAGCCTTGGGAACTCAATGCCTTGTACCCAAACTCAAGTACAAGTCGAACAGTGACAATACATATTTACATCAATTGCACAAATTAAATATACTGTAGTTCAAAAGTAAGCAAAATTAAGGTAAGAAAACAAAGCCATTGCCATGGAGTACCAGCCAACGGAGGTGGTGGTGGATGATGAGCTATTTTTGTTGCTGTTTGTCCTAGCATGATCATGAGCACGATTTGATCGGATCGATCCATACCCCCTAGTTCCACGACGACGCCACGCAACAGTAGGTGTCAAGAGTATGCATATGATGATAGAAAGTACAAGCACAACCTTCGCAACACTCTTCATCTTTTTTGTTAGCTCCCACTGGTTATGACTAGAGGTCTGAAGGGATGAGAAATGTGTGAAGTAGGTGAAACAAAGAAACTTCCTTTGTTGTTTTGTTTGATAAGGGCATGTAAAAGCAGTGAAAGGAGATAAGGTTTGCCAAATAGAGAACCTAAATTATTATTCGCAGTTGTCAAAGAAAAATAAGAAATTCTTTTACAATATGAACAAATGGAAAGACAAAAAAGAACACTTTTATGTGTATGTCCCTAGCTGGAGTTAAGTGTTTATTTTCTTAGAGAAAAATCTTAATATCATTAACAGTCAACTATCATTATCACTAGCCATTATTTATAATTATTTCTAAACATAGGTGTCCGTGTTAGCACGGGTTCAATATCTATTATTTTTTTATTTCAATTAATGTGATATACACAGAATTTAGAAAGCTAATTAAATATATTTTTTAAGTTGTTAATAATGATTGTTTACAAAAATTTAATGTGAAGAGGTCCATTAAGATGTTTATAATTAAAGTATTTTTTGTCATCGATCATTGATTTTTTTACTCAAAGTAGTTACAAAATATAGATAAATATTACCGACATTAAAAATAATAAAGATATAACTAAAGAATATAAATTTAAAACTAAAAGTCATAGCTAAGATGGATTCCATAATTTCGAAAATATTATACACTAATTAAATTAAAGTAGAACAAAAAAAATAACTTTTTTAATTTTCTTTTTTCCGAAATACGTTGAAACAAGCACGTTGACGAAGATGTACCTCATTCAGCGTGAACTCTCTTATATAATAAGAGAATTACCAATCACTAATACATGATTGACAATTATCCTCACCATCAACTTTTACTATATAAGGATAGATATCACTCGTAATCTGTTATTACTATCATTAACTATTATTATCATCCACCATAATTATCTATATACAACCACCTAAAGAAGATTATAAATAAACTACAAAAGTACAAGCTTCATACCTAAAATCTTTTAACTAACATCACTTTAAATAAAATTATGAACAAATAATGGATCCGTACAACATAAATTTCCTTACTACTCCCTCCATTCTAATTTATGTGACACATTTCAAATTTTAAAATTCAAACGAGTCTATTTTTAACAGTAAATTTTTCATATATCTTTTAAAGATTTTGGATTTTCAATTATTAATGTGACTAAGGGTGTCAAATGGACGAGTTGAGTTGAAATTGGAGATATTAAAATAGGTTGATATAGAAATTGACTGTCTTGACTCACCCAAGTTTACTTTGGACTCAAATGGCTTGGGCTAAAAATTGGGTTGGGTCATGACCCGCCCAATTTGACTGCTTAATCTCAATAATTTTAACATATTATTAACATTTATAACCATAATTTGAATTTAGACTCAAGAATATTTTTTAAAAGAACTTATAAGTGGGTAGATAAATCCTAAAGCATATAAAATAGATAGTAATTCATACATTTTATATATATATATATATATATATATATATATATATATATATATATATATATATATATATATATATATATAGAGAGAGAGAGAGAGAGAGAGAGAGAGAAACATACATTACATCAATGCAAATAAAGTGTTATGACCCAGACCGTCGTGATTGACACTCATACTAACCCTCCGGTGGGAGAACCATTACTACAACCCAAGCAAACAACTTAACCAAATACTACGCATTTAAAGATACGGAAGCAGGTTTGAATGCAGAATGAAATAAGGAGTCCCCATAAACTCCGGGAATTTAACAAATAACTAAACTAATGCAAAAAAACAACTCCTATAACCTGAAAGTCAATGTATCAAAACTCTAAAGTTCAACAAATCTAAGAAAAAGGGTACAACCCTCAATCAAACATAAAAGTATCTAACAATAGTCTAAGTCCGAACAAAATGGACTAAACAGAATGAAGGACTCCATGGCAGCCCGAAAGAACTGGCTCACCCTTGAAATCCGATCACGAGCACTACTCTCCTAGATGAGGTCTGTCAGTAGTCATCTGAAGATGCCCTATACTCAACAAAGAAAGAGCAAGTGCAATATCAGTACACAACCACATTGTACTAGTAGAATCACGCAGCTATTCCAATAAGTGAAACATATACAATTAACCACAACGTAATAAAATAGGTATATACCGAACATATACAATATCACTCATCATTTCAGGATCAATGTACAATTCCACATTCTCAATAATACATCTATATGGCAAGTCAATGGTCCTCTCACGGAACCCACACCTAAACATGTTAATGTATCGGAATGTGATACCCGATCCAAGTTAGTGTTCCAAATGTGGCACCCGATCCCATATATGCGTTGGAACTTGGCACCCGATCCAAGTTAGTGTGTTGGAACGTAACACCCAATCCATTCAACAAGCACTACAAGAAAATGCACTTAAAGCTAAAAAAATACATTATAGTTAAATCTGAAATTTTCCGTGGCTAAACGCTTTAGCCATAAAATATTTTTTCATAGTATCCATGGCAAGATGTAGGGTGGCTAAAAGTTAGCTACAGACTTTACATGGTATGTGGCTAAGGACTAATACTTATAGCTACTAAAAAATTGTGTTGTAGCTATAATAGGCAAAAGTTCTTGCTACAAAAGATATACTTATAGAAAATATGTTTACTCTTTTTCCACAATATATTAAATCTATAGCAATTTTTATATTGTAGAGACAATATATTCTATTGTGGCAAATGTCTTGATTTATTTACTATGAAAACTTAAAATTTGTGGCTATTTTATATTTTTAATCTTGTGGCAATGATACTTGTATTTAGCTACAAATTAGAAAATTTATAGCTATAAAATTAAAGTATTTGCTACAAATATTCTTTCACAAAGCTAAGAATTCAAACTTTTGCCATGACATACAAAATTTGTAGCTAATTTTTAAAATTTTTCTATGAAAAGTGAAAATGTATCGCCCTATTTTTGATAATTACATACAGATTTAGTCATAACTATAAAAATCTTTGCTACAAATTGAAGAATAATGTCACAAACATCATTAATCACAAGAATTTTTATAATGTAGCTAAAATTAGATCTCAATAATTTTATTACATTTTTAAGATTCTAAAATAATTCTCAAGTTACATACAATTGCATTTTACAATTTTGAGAATAGTCATAATATACAATTCTGATAAGACATCATATTGTTTGAGTCCAAAGTAGCATAGTCTTCTCCTATCTCTCCTTTAATCTTCAATTGCACCTTAGCTTGATCAACATCGATCCCAATTTGTCATTTATATGCTCTTATTCCATAAATATGCCTATAAATAATGGTAAATAGTTTAGCACTAAAAAAATAAAGATTTATAATTTCAATGAGAAAAAAATATATGTCTATGATAAAAAAAAATTGCAAACATGTTTAGCAAATAAACAACAAAAAAAAAAAAAAAAAACACAAAGTAAGCAAAGAAGTAAGCAAATCCGTAACTTTTAAACTTCTTAAAACCTGTAGATATAGATCTCAAATTTATTTTACATTAATAAAAATATGCAATCCATTATAATACCCATCAATTCAAGCTATGAAAACAATCTCTTGCAAAAATATAGAATATAATTGTGTATGAAAAATTATTTGTGGTTCAATCTTTTTTTGAACCTTTAAATAATAGAAAATTTAGGATATACAACTGAGTAAAACAAAAACAAAAAACTCATATCGTAAAAACTTATCTCATCTGCTTGGAGAATGCTAGGTAAAACCTACAAAAGAAAAATTAACAAACCATTAGAAATAAAAATTGAACAAAAGACTTGGATAAAAAAGGGTGAGGGGAGGGGCGGACAAGAAGGATATGGGAAGAGGGGAAAGGATATGTAGGTTTTTGTTAATTGGGTTTTAAAATATTGGGGGGAACTTTTGATCTTTTGCAATTTTTAATTTTTGGGATCTAAATGAGGAAGGGGGAGGGAGAAGGTACGGTGGGAGAGTTATTTTAGGTTAATATTTATGTTTTACTTTTATAATCATTATCTCTAATTATTATATGTATAATGATTTTTGCTTCTTTTAAAATTAACAAATACAACAGTACATTTGTTATATATATAACAAAATACAACAATTGTTATATAAAATTAACAATTTTTATACATAATAACAAAGAAAATTATCTCATGAAAATAACAATAATTAATAATATTAACAACAATAAAAACAAATATTATACTTTACTTTAAGTTAATGGGAAAGGTCAATTATTTATATGACTAAATATTATTCCAAAATATATATATTATTTGGTCCTTTATTAGTTTTGTTATCTATTCTCCTTTTCAAAATAAATTTTAAACTTATACTTCTTATGTCGCATATTAGTTGTCCAATAATAACATATTTAATGACATTTCCTTAGTGAGGTCTAAGAAGAATAGGTGTACCCAGACGTTACCACTATCTCGTGGAGGTAGAGAGACCATCTACTCATATTAGTTGTTCATATTCATAAAAATATTTGTCCCAAATTACTTGTCAATTTATGAAATCAAAAGAAAAAATTAATTACCTTTTTTTTTAAAGTTCCTTACAATTAATTCTTTTCTCTTCAAATATTATAGTACTATAGTGAGTATTTAATATTATTTAAATTATTTTTATTTTATATGAATTTAAAATGATATATGCATTAGAACATCAAGTTAAAAATAGAATATTTTAAAATAAAATAAAAATGTCAAAATTGGAAAATATATTTAATCTATCTATACAGAATTGGAGAAGCAAAACAATATTGTGATGGGAAGTGTCAATTACCATATAATTAAAAGTTGTGAAAATTATTTTAAGATGGAATTTTCAAAATAAAATAAGAAACCCAACTCAATTTTTTATATCAACCATGTGAATTCAATTTCAAGTTAAATTGTTCAACTATAGTGAAACTATACTTCCATATTGGTTGGTTATTCAAATTTGAAATTTAATGGAGATGTGAATTTTGGATTGTAGTTTTTTAGTTTTAATTGAAAATACAAAAATTATATGGATTAGGAAGTTAAGATTAAAATAAGAAATTCAAAAATTAAAAAAATTGTCAATAACAGAAAATTAAAAAAAGAATTGAATGTCAAGATCACTTCTTTGTATATTAACTATACTCGTATAGTGCCCGCATGTTGCGCAGTTAATTGATAAATGTAATCATAAATATTAATTTATTGATGGTTTAAAATTTTAACTTATTATAAGATAATATTGTAAAGTTTATTTGAGAATGTTAACATTAACATCTTGATGTGTTATCATAGAATATTTATGTCAATAAATCAATATATAAGCTTAGTTCATTAGTTAAATTTAAAAATAATAATCTTATATAATTATTAATTTATCTAAAATGATAAATAATATCACTCTATACATATTATCTTCTTGTTAAAATAATAATAAAAAAAATTAATAGTTAGATTTAAATAAAATATATTTTTTTAGTTTTTACATTAAAAAAAAAAAAAACTGATTTTTTAAAACAAAATAATTGAGAAATTTTGTGGTACTGACATATGACACTTTTTACTTCTATTATATATAGATAGATTCAACAAACAATTCATTTATATATCCATATTCCAGAATAACTCATAGTGCATATTTCAATAAATATGACATTATTTAATGATTAGTAAATTGATTATACATATTTTTTTATATAAAAAGAGTACAATTACATCAAATTAATTAGCATAACTTTTATTTATTAATTTATTTTGTGTATAACTTCTATTTATTTAAAGTATACTTAAAACTGAAAAATTAAGATCTTATTAAATTGGATTGATAGAATGATTTACATCTTTAATTAAGCTAGCTAGATAAATGTATTGTTCGATAGAAGAGGCCCGAGTCGTATAACATGAATTCTCAACACAAGATAAAGCACCTCAAGGCTTACGTTTCACCTTGTATCAGATAATATGCATCACCTCAATTTTACACACATGGATATATCATTTTGCCATGACAAATAATTATAACCATTAAGTTAATTATTGCAACAATTTTGTGCTACTCGAAACATAATATTTATTAAGTTATAGTATTTTATTTTAAATTACTTCTCATGGATAAAAGGTGACTATTGCTTCAACAAGTTTCAACATGATCATACAAAAACATAATAATTAACTATAAAATTTTATTATAGCAAGAAATCTATGATTATATTTTTAATATGTCATAACTTTTATAACTTGAAAAAAAATATTTAGCCTCAATTTTTTGTGGCTGAAAGGTTATTATTACTATGATAAATTCAAACTTGTGACAAAAATTATTTATCAGCTACGCAATTTTATTATAGAAGAAAATCTATGGCTATTTCGTTTAATTGTTGCCACAATATTTTATAACTTAAAGCTAAATTATTTATTTAGCTACAAATATTTCTTCAAATCAGTTACTGTGGCTAAAAGGTTATTATTATCACAGTAAATTTAAATTTGTGGCAAAAAAAATGTAATTAATTACGAAATTTGTCGGTAGCAAAAATTCTATGGCTATTTCATTTATCTACATCTTTTTATAACTTGAAGCAAAATTATTTGTTTTGCTATGATATTTTATTTCAAATAACTTATTATTGCTAAAGAGTTACTATTGTTGCAATTATTTTTATTGCGTAGCAAAAAAGTTATAATTAGCTACAAAATTTTAATGTAGCAATAAAATTGTAGCTATTTAGATAATTATTGCCACTATTGTTAGCAATTATAGCAAATACAAGGATTTAGCTTTGTCAACTTAATATTCGTGGCAAAGTAATTTGACAAATTTTTAGATAGCCACGAAATTTAAGTTTTTATGACTATTATTAAGTAACAGCTACAATTTTCAAATTCATAGCTTAGATTTCGTAGCAATAAGTATACTTTTTTGTAGTGAAACCACAATCACAATGTACATTCTCATAATCACATACAATCAAGTGTTGGTTCATGGTATACAATCATTCATTCATACTCATTTACGATTAGTGTGATCAATAATGCAATATTTGCATACATACATGCATTAATATGAAGTAATTACTAACATACATCACACCAACATGAAATCACAATCATCACCTACCTCGAACAAAGCTTGAACCCTCCTAAGAAACTTGATTCTTCCCTTTCCGGATTCTTTCCGTTTGTTCTTGATCTACAAATAATCAATATAACGCGAGGATCAATAAACGAGGCCTAATTACCTGGATTACAATCAAAATCATCAACCCTAGGCCAAACCCATGATCCTAATATGCAATTAGGGTTTTTTCCCACCATCCAAATCAGTTTCAAAACCCTCCCCCAACAATAATTACCCATTCACGTTCAGATCGATTTCGAGAGTTCTACTTGCCCGAATTCAATTCCGTAAAGTCGTACGGGTTCCTTAACGTCTTAAGCTATCCACTCATGTAATAACATTCATTATTAGATCTCTTATCTGCTACCAGATTTCCCTAGACTTCACTGACTCCGAATTCGTCCAAATTTGGACTAGGCTAGAAATTTTCAAATTACTACGAAAAAGTTTTCCAGCCCAAAATTTTTCCCCGATGGCTTTTCTATAACAACGGGAACATGTCGTTACATAAAGAGTCTTAAAACAACTTGGAATTGAAGATTAAATTGTGCTCAATTTAGGATTCTCTTATATGAATTTAGGTTTAAATGGGTTGAGATAGAACCCACTTCAAATTATCTTGAGCTCAACCTTTAAAATTCTGGGTGGATTGGGTGGATTACCTATATTTGGACTCATTTTTTACACCCCTAATCGGTGACTTATTGTACTTTTTACGTAGTTTACAAATATATAAATTTTATTTCAAAAAAAATTGAAAATTTCATGCGCAATTTTCGATTTAACTTAGAGTATTTAACTCTCGAAAAACAAAATGTATCTAACAAATTGAGTGACTCCAAACTTTTGCTATAACCGCCTTCAAAGAAAGAAGTACCTACAACGTGCATGCATTTTGAATGAAATAGTAATATGTTTGAATCACTATGATATTCAGAAATGAGAAACCCACGCAAACTAATCTCACGAAAATGTGAACTTCTCTTGCGTAAGGCACAAATATTATTAAAGTTCATAAACCATATATTATATATATATTAATAGAAAGCAGAAATGGTGAATTGAGGTTTATACCCCGCATCTTAGCCACATGGGTGGATATATAAATGCATTTCCTCCTCTTCCGCACCGTTACGTGCTATATATCATTTTTATTTTTTATTTTATGGCCACGTTCAACAACTCCTATGGTCAAAATAATGCTCTTCTAGTTCAAGAGAATATTAAATAAGAATTGGCCAGCCAATCAGGCCATATAGGTTCCAAAATTTTGGGAGCTTTGTTATTTTATTCGATGTTTGATAATTATATTGAATTTCTAATGATTCGATTTTTGAGACAAATACAAAGTTGATTAAAGCGAAAAACAATCTCATTGCGAAGCTCAAACACAAAACTTTAATTAAGGAAAGACGAGACCCAAATTTTACTTATAATAATTTATAGTTTAATTTTCTCTTAAAAATTATTGAGCAAAAACATAAAACCTCCTATTAAAGTCCACTTTAGACCATCAATTTTATTTAGCCGCGCTTGTTTGCGATAGTTCAAGATACATAGGTGTACAATGTATTGGATTTGGATACGTTTGTGTTAAATGCATATAGACACACGTAAATTAGAAGACATAGCTAGGATCCGTCTTCTTTCCCCTTGATAAATTGATTTTGCATGTGACTTTAATTGTAGCTGCTGCCGTCTGTGACGGCGAGATAATTTGATACTGCACATTCACAACTCACTTTTGTGCATCTTACACCAATTTTATTCTCACGATCAAATAATATTGATCACAGTTAAGCAAAATCTCCCTTCTTTCAACACAATGCCAAATTCATCTCTCTATATATATTCACGTCTTTTTCTCTATTTCCAACACATTCAAATTACATTTCCCAACAATATAACACGTACGAGTCAAATGGAGATGCCTATTTGCAAAACCTTGATATTACCCCTTTTAACAATTGTTTTATTCATCTCACTACCACAAACAGCCACAGCTGCAAATGAAGCCTACACAAACTTCGTCAAAACCAAATGCAACGTCACCACACACATTTCCCTTTGCCAAAAAACACTAATTCCCTATGCGTCTTCAGTGTACGAACTGAAGCAGGCTGTTGATGCAATGGGACATTTAGGTGATAAAGATAAGGAATTTCAGTTAGCTAATGCTAAAACGTATGCAAGTTCAGTAATAACAGACGCGGATTCGTGCACCGACGGGTTTTCTGGGCGGAAGGTAAATCCAACTGTGAAGAAAATGATAAATAGTAGCATGGCAAATATAACCAAACTTGCCAGCAACGCCTTGGCGCTCATTAACCATCTTTATTAGAGACATTTTGATTATTCAAATGTGTTTTCAGATTCAGACGTGTCTAAATTTTACTAAAACGAAAATGAGGCCTAAGTTAGGCAATTGTGTGGGAAATTGTGTGATAATGGAGTATGATCTAATCAAAGGGGCTATCTAGTTAAAATACTAAACAAACAAAAAAAATAGTATTCTATAGATCAGCCAAAGTAAGATTATATTTTTGTTCAATTATGGAGTATATGTTGCTCCATTTTAATGAAAATAACCAAATTGACCTCTGAATGCCCACCAGATATATCAAATGGGAATCTTAATTATCTCATGCTTCCGGAAACTATAAAATTCACAGAAAATAATACTTAAGATTGACATTAATATGACTTTACGGATCTTGAATTTAATGAATTTTTTATTTAATTTGGGTTTGAATTCAAGGGTTTGACGCTTGATCTTGAGTCTTTGTCTTGATCTCTGAAACTTGTAAGCAAATATACTTGAATGCTTGTAGATAAATTTATGGTGTTTAATCCATAAATTCTCTATGACTTCTTGTTAGAATTTTGTTCATTTTCTGAATTATGAACTCTATTTATTGTAGTATATAGGATGAAGGAGTTTTGATAAGGACAAGTACACTTTTCAGCCAATATATAAAATTTAAATGACATGATGATATTTGATTGATCGAAACATGTTGCAAAGCATATATTCATTGGTCTTTGATTTGATTAGGTATGATATGTCACCTTAAACACATAATATGATCATATTGACTCTTTCACCGACTTGATGTTCTACGTCGTGTCATTATTTGACTAGCACTAATTTAGGCCTCTAAAATAAGATGGCATCTTAGACTTAGCATAACGACGGGCTTATCATTTGTAGCCCATTAAACAGTATTTTTATTAAAATGCATCCAAATAAGTTTATGGACTAATTAAAAGTTCAAACGTCCACAGGTTCTATGTAGTATATAAATAAGTATATCCTGATTTGAGATCCATTAAATGGATTAATTTATCGAAAACTAACTTCAAGCCTTGCTGAAATGGATCAATCTCCATTATAAATGGATACTTTTATCTGCTACACAGGCTTGAAATAAGCTCCACTTGAAATTTAATACGGTTTCTTTCTTTAAGAAATATATATATATATATATATATATATATATATATATATAAAAGAGTGAAGTGGTAGGACGACCAAGGGTAAAAACATAATTTCAATTCTAACAAAAATTAATTAAGAAAGATAGTAAATAATTCTAGAAACATCTTTCTATATATGAAGTGAATAATGATTAAGGGTAAAAATATAATTTCACGCTAACAAAAATCTACCAAGAATAATAACAAGAAAATTAAATAGTTCTAGAAACATCTTTAGTTATTCTATTACCATTAACTTATTTTGTTATTACTTCACTTTCTTTCTTTTGTGAGTTATTGTGATATCTATTCATTACTCTATTTTACTATTACTTTAATTTAATTTTTAATATATTTTTATTCATTATGCTTATAAAAAATGTCTACTTTTAATATAATTATGAATGAATTATTTTCACCTTTATTTTGGCTCTAATTAATATACTTGAAATTAAATAAGTTTGATAAAATTAATAATATATATTAGATTGAAATTAAAGAATAAATAAAATTAGTTTCAATATTTAAAAAAATATATTTTAAAAGATGTTAAAAAAGTAACTTTACAAAGTAAACTAAAAATGTTTATTAGATTATACAAGAATAGTTCTTCATTAATTATATAATCAAATTTTTACTTTTATTTGATTTCAAACATATTAATCTGAATAGTGAACTAATGTAAGTTTGATTTAAATTTATAGTTATCCGACCAAAATTTGATATTTTCCTATTATATAGAATAGAAATATAGAAATATGAAGTTGAGGACGATCAAGGATAATATGGTCATTTCATATATATATTTCATTTTAAAATTCCATCAATGGTATTTTTAAATTTGTCAAAATATTTTTTCAAGTAGCTAAATTTCCTCCCTAAGTTACTTGATTATTCTAAAAACTATGAATTATAAGATTTTTCTAGAATTAACAATGACACAAATAAATAGACACTAACTCATTCACTCCTCAATTCTCTCCCCTCTCACGTCTTATACCAATAATATTTCTCACCCTTTATTTCTAATTTGCATCCTAAATATTACACACTTCGGTATAGATCTCTTATTAGGAAGACCAATAATGCAATTTTTTTCAACATTAAGAACTTCATTTTTGATCAATTCCCTACATAATGACCCTACTTTTGTGAAACAATTATAAGACAAAAATAAAATTTGTTATTTCTTAGTGAACACAACACTCTGGGATTTGTCCATATAACAAATTTTCAGCAAAATTCAACTGATGCTCATTTTTCAAACACTCTAACGAACATGATAATGGACCAGTTAACATGTGTTAAATCTAATATCAATCACAATTGCAATTCTCAAAAGGGCTAATTCATAAGGAATGCAACCAGTGAGCAAGCTCTTAGCTTCAAGAACAAAATTTTCAATAATTTCAAAGCATGTTATGTCCTTTCCTTTGGTTCTCTTTAGACTTTTCAATTTCATAGTGTTGCTTTTCGTTTTGGATTGTAAAGATAATTTTTGAAGCATTTAATTTACTTGATTTCTCTTCTTATGTATAATTCCAAAACTTCATGTAACATCTATGTTATTATATAATTTATTGAGAAACATATATTTATTATTATTATTTTATCATCAGTTAAAATCATTTTAAGCAAGTTATATAAACTATTATTTTAACTACCTCATGTTAAATTATTGCAATATATGTGATATTAACTTTTGTTAATATTTTTAAAGTTTCATTATTTGTGGTAAAACATTCATTCATCAGGTATATGAATTACTTTAGAAAAAGAAATTCCATACTATACCAAATTGTTCTCCTAATTTTAATGAATATAAAGACAAGATATAAAGTCATAACTTTTTTCATCCTTTTATCACTTTGTAAAGAATGAGATGATTCGTTCTAATTTTCATCAAGTAGGTCATTATTTTTGTTTGTTAAACAACTATAAAATAAATTTTAATATTGTATTCAAAATTAATCTATAGATGGATCAATAGACGTTATTGCTTCATATAGCTTATGAAAATTGTTAATATATTGAGACTCATAATTTTAATGATCTATTCTCTTGAATAATTTTCAAATAAAATAGAAAAAAATATCATTAAATTAATTATTTAATTCGAATATATGTGTTTGACATGATGTCTAGTGATATTTTATTATTATTTCTTACCATGTTTGTTTGAAAATTTCATAATAATTTTTCTTTTTGAAAATGAACTAAATTTCTATTATAAATATATATAATATTGTAATATTGAGCCCGTAAATGGATCTTTTATTATATTGGGCCCGTATCACATGCCTTAAATTATATATATATAAAATCCACTTCACATGTGTTAGACGATATATACATATATTGATCTGCACAATTTCCTAAAAAGTCATACCGGGCTTGGGAATTTTTACTAGAAGGGTGTTTGGTTAATCTTATAATCTCATCAAATTTACGTAATTCTAAGTATTTATTGATTTATTTACATTTTGTAAACATCAAAAATGTTTATAAGTGGAAAGGATCCTAAGGAATAACTTTTGTGATTAATACTACTACTGAAAAGTTTTCTTTGTTTGTGTGCTAAAACCTTAAATAAGAGAAAGTGAAGAAGGACCCTAGGACCACCATAATTAAATGTGGTGTAGCATATGAGACTGTTTTTTTCGATTTAATGATTTTGAATTTGAGTTCTGAATATGAACATAATTTTGATAAGTAGCGTTTTCCCCAAATGAGATTCTACATGGAACTCTAATACGAATATCTGATACCAAGTATAATAAAATAAAATAAAATAAATGAAATGACCCTAGAAAATAATAGGCCAACTGGCATAGAGTTTTATATACTCCCTTCTCTAACCACGTTTGATTTAACACACTTTTAAAATAATAAATAAAATAATAATTTTTTATTATATTATTCTTAGTTATTATAAGTCACTGATGTTGGAGATGCATTATAAATAATTAACACATTAATAACAAGGTAAAATAAATACAAAATATAAATTATTTCTTAATTTAAAAAATTAAAATTTATTTTTAATGTAATAAACACGTCAAAATAATGAGTACGTACGTAACAAATGTATATCCTGATTTGAGATGCTTACCTACTTTAAATGGCTCTAATTTGTCGAAATGCTAACTTTAAAAATTGCTGGAAAGGATCAAATCTCGATATAAATAGATCCCTTTTTTAATTTGTTCATATAGGCAGGAGTGAGCTCCACTTGAAATTAAATAAGGTTTCAGAAATATATCTATGACCCACTTCATTTTAAAAGAAAATAATATAGTTTGACTTAACACGAAGTTTTTCAAGTTATTATTAAGAGAGTAAAGAGAGAGTATTTACTATATATAATGAGGAGAAAGAAAAGTGGAAAAGGGAAAATGTTGCACCAACTCCCCCTATAAAAAGCTTAACTAATTTCACCTACTCTTACAATAGGCATGGACCATCAAGCATCCATTACCCCTCACGTTCTCATCTTCCCTCTCCCTTTACAAAGCACAATAAACTCCAATCTACAATTAGCTGAGCTCTTATGTCTTGCTGGCCTTAGAGTCACTTTTCTCAACACAAACCACAATCAACAACGTCTCGTTGGTAACTCAAATGTCGAATCTCGTTTCGAGCAATATCCTGGATTCCGATTCCTTACATTATCAGATGGCCTCCCTGATGACCACCCGCGTACGGTTGAACAATTCGGAGACATTATCAGCTCCTTACAGACCTTGGCTGAGCCTTTTCTTAAACAAATGCTTAGCGCCGTTGTTAAGGAGCCAGTCACGTGTGTGATATTAGATGGCCTGTTTTATTATGGTGTGGACATTGGAAATGAGATGGGAGTTCCAGTTATTACATTTGACACTGTTAGTCCTTCCTGCTTTTGGATTTATCTTTGTTTGCCCAAACTAATTGAGGCCGGAGTTCTTCCCTTCAAAGGTACTCGCTCTGTTCTTAATTATTTGTCCACTTTTGAATTGATACATCTATTAAGAAAACAATGATTGATATAGTGAGTTTACCGTTTTACCGCTATTAATTATGAAGTTGATAAATTAAAAACTTAAGATTTTCAAAAGATTCTATATTTTTCAAAGCAATTAATTGAGGATATAATTTCTATTTACATGTTGTATTATGTTCTTTAAATAAGAGGTATAAATAAAATTATATTTCTTATTTTATTTTTAAGATAAAAAATATAGATTTAATTAAAATAAGAAATTTAGTAATTAATTCATTTGGTTAAACTAATAAACCGGTAATAACGATGATTTCTTTATTATTTTAGCTTTCACCTTCCCCAGTTAGGCATGCACCCTTGTCTTCTGCTGCCTTGGTCACTGTTCCCAAGTAGGCATTAAACGATCAATTAACTTTGAAATACTATTTGCTCCACTTTAAAAAAAAGGAAAAATAAGAAATAGTCCATGCTCCTTTTTAGATGTCGAGAAAATTAATTATATTTTAAAAAGTTTTATCTTTAGCAATAATTACACCTTAAGTTATTTATAGATTAATCAAATTAAACTCTTAATTATTTTTAAAAAAAAAATTATAACTTTATCATGATAACTAAAAAGAAATGGAGTGAGTAGAAATTTGGAACACTACAATTGTAAATTTAACTTCATATTTGTTTTTTTAGGAAATGACTTGGATGCATTGGTAACACATTTACCAGCCATGGAAGGTCTTCTTAGACGACGAGATCTTCCACACTTTTGTCTTTTAGATTATAAGACCGATCAAAGTTCTCAAGCCGTTTTTAAGGAGATTGAGCGGATCCCAAAAGCCCATGGGCTCATATTAAATTCGTTTGAAGATTTAGATGGGCCTTTTCTTTCTAGCGTTCGTTCTTACTTTCCTAAAACATATGCAATTGGACCATTGCCCTTGAACTTGAAGACTAGACTAGCTGCTCCACTATTGTCATCCTCAAATAGCATGTGGGAAGAAGACCTTACTTCCATTAAATGGCTCGACGCGCAATCCAAGGGATCCGTAATTTATGTAAGTTTCGGAAGCCTCCTTGTTGTTTCAAGAGATGAGATCATGGAATTTTGGCATGGACTAATGAATAGTAAAGTTAAATTTTTGTGGGTCATGAGGCCTAACATGTTGAAGGGAGATGTATCACATGATCAATTTATGAAGGAACTTGTTGAGGGTTGCAAAGGAATTGGTTACATAGTGACTTGGGCTCCACAAAAGATGGTACTAGCCCACCCATCGGTTGGTGGGTTTTTAACCCATAGTGGATGGAACTCGACACTGGAAAGCATCATTGAGGGAAAGCCCATGATATGTTGGCCTCAATATGTGGATCAAAGAGTTACAAGTAGACTAGTAAATGAATTTTGGAAGATTGGGTTAGACATGAAAGACATTTGTGATAGATTCGTCGTAGAGAAAATGGTAAAAGATCTTATGGAAACAAAAAAGGATGAGTACAAGAAATCGGTTGAGAAATTATCAAAACTGGCAAAACTTAGTGTTCAAGAAGGAGGTTTATCGTATAGTAACCTTGACTGTCTCATCAATGACATCAAAGGGTTAACTAGAACTGTAGAGAATGGGAAAATACATAACAACGTCACAAGCTACTAGAGAAAAAAAAAATATGTTTGTGTTGTTTTTGTTTTCTTCTTCAACTTGCTACTTCGTTTCCTTCACATTGTAAGCTTCTCTCAAAATTTAATAAACATTGGATGTGAAGCCTCAAAAAAGAAGTTCGTGAAATATTAAGGTTTGTTCATGTTGAGGCCAACATACCATGGGCTTTAAAAAAAATATTGAATGGTACATTTTATTATGCAGCAGCCACAACGCCCCTTGTAAGCATGAAGATTTGAAATTTTTTGTGTTACTCGGATGAATTGTTCAAAATTTAAGAAAAATGTTGAATTTTTTTTTTATAGCTATTCGTTTTATTACTTGACAATCTATGCATACCAAATGGCTCGTGAGCGTAGGCTATGCCATCAAACCCCTTCAGTTCATGGCCTTCCCAAAGAGCAGTACGATCAGCTAAAGCACCATAAAAGTATGACATAGCACTCTTGCATGTGCTTCTGCTCTATCAAGTATGTTCACTAACCACACTACAAACACACAGACGGTGGGTAAAAGGGGCAAGTTTATTAGCTACTGCCAGCTTTGTCAATGCAGATATTGTTGCTTGTCATCCCACTCTCAGTCAGGCTATGGACGATAAACATGAAAACTGAGACAAGTTGAAGAGGAATTCTGTCAGTCCAGCGAGCACGACAGAAATAAGTAATCAAGTTTTGGGCTTTTTAATTGGGTTAATGGATAGAATTGTGAATGAATTTCGTTCCAATTGCGTGTGGATCAATCAAAATAATATCATATATTAAATTAATGATAAATTTAGTTGAGTGATTTTACTGATACCAAACATCTATGTTCAGTGATTTTACTGAAATAAAATAAAGCTTAATGACTTTGGTAAATAAATTCTCATAGTTGAGTGACATTAACTCCTTATTTCTTAAACTTTATGTGTGATCAAATGGTGCCACATAAATTGGGACGGGAAGAGTAATACACAAGGACGACCTTAGGGGTTAAGCCAGGTAAGATTGAGAGGGTTCATCCAAATCATTCGGTGAAAAATTACATTATTTATATATGATTAAAGTTATCTTTTATGTATATAGTAGATGTTGAACTTCCTTTAACTTCTTCGTGCCGACTTGTGTAAGTGTTGAGATTTGAAATTAAACACACAATAATGCAAAATATTTTGACCGTCTGGAAGACTATAGAATATTTAATGACGAGATAATGAATATATTGGAAAAAGGGCATAAAAAGGTAAATATAAGAAAATTAATATGAATTCATGACAATCATCAAAATATAAATGAGGCAACAAAATAAATAATCATTAGAATATAACTGATGCTACAATCAACTTAAATAAAATTTAATTTCTCAATTATTACAATGATCCCCATATTAGATAAGATTAAAAAAAATAAAATAATTTACCCAATAAATTATTTTCAAATCTATCAATAAATAAAGTTTGTTTATTTATATAATATAATTTCTTTAGAAATAGTGTGGGTTCCAAGAATTGCTTTAGCGCCTTCTAGTTAAGGCGGAACATGGGAATAATGTGCGTCAACGGCTTTGGTGACTGCAGTAACAAATGCCTTCAACATATAGGGATATGGATTATTCTCATTCTGCTTTCTAGCTTTATCTTCATAAATTCAGCATCGTTATTTGATAGAATTTGGATAGTAGTCCTAAGGGTCTTGTACACCTCCATTATATCTCCTCCAACCATATTATATGTAATTGACTTGTTATTCTCATCTACTGCTTCCACCAATTCCTTTGAACTTGTTTCCTTACCATCTTCACCAAAACATATAAATCATTCTCAACACACTATATCAAAAATGATGATCTTTAGCGATAATTAATTAGCAATAATAACTGTTAAATATATATTTTTAGTGACAATTAACACACTTTGTATATGTTCTAAAACCTATAACGACATTGGATCTAGTGGAAATTAACTAATGCTGGTAAAAAATTTAGCACTCTTTGTTAATGTGTACCGCTAAAAATTGTTTTTATCAGAGAGTAGTAAAATTTAATGCATCAAATTTTATATATAATTGACTTGTTTTACTAATTAATAAGCATTTTGAAGAGTAGTTGAGTACTAGAGATTAGTTGATTTACCAACGAAATAATATGCCATGAGAACGCATCCAACTTGTCCCCACTCTCCTTCAAGCAAGTCAATTTTTTGGAAAAATTGGGAGCATATTTTAGGGAGATATTCTTTGTTGCTGCCATATATTTCAAGGAATTAAATGTTTCCTGGAGTTTTAATTTCCACCTCAAATTCTAGTTGACCACTCAATGCCATCCTTGATCTATTTTTGTGATCGAA
Source organism: Solanum bulbocastanum (assembly GCA_037074985.1). NCBI lineage: Eukaryota > Viridiplantae > Streptophyta > Magnoliopsida > Solanales > Solanaceae > Solanum > Solanum bulbocastanum. Next base: position 38,501,873 of record CM073599.1, read on the forward strand.
GCTAAAACACATTTATTCATTAAACCCACCTAGAAATAATACTTAAAGCTAAGTAGAAAAAAAAAACAAGAGAGTAACACACCTTTATTTCACTATTACTCTCACATTATTTTCTCAACCAGCAATCATATTTATAGCGAAAGAAGTCATAATTGTAACCAATCAAAAATAATTGCTCATAGTGATTTCTAAATTATGCGAAATAAATCATTTGTATCCGATAAACTTTAAGATAAAAAGTACCCCATCACTATCATATTTCAAGAGACCAGAAATACCCTTAAAAGTTAACAACAATAATGTGGCAAGTCATGTGACACTAATTTCACCACCTAAGCTTGCCAATTAAAATACCCATTAATATTTGAATAATTAATTTTAACTCAATTTATTGTCCAATCCTAACCCATTCTTGCTAGACCCGATCCAACAAAATTAAGAGGTGAACATCACCTTTTCACCTCATATCAGTAGGTCTGGGCATAAATACCGAAAAAATCAAAAAATCGAATTGAACCGAATTTTTTTGGTATTTTGGTTTTCGGTTCGGTTTTCGATATATATTTTCATATTTTCGATATTTCAGTTCGGTTTTCGGTATGTAATTTTTGTATTTTTCGATATTTCGATTTAACCGAAATATATTGTATTATAATATATATTAATTATTAATATTAAATATTATAAGAAAAATGCAAATTGGGTCAACTTTTTAAAGTTTTCACTTTTCATCGCCCCACACTTTCCAAAATTTGCAATTTTCAATTTTGATCACCGCACACTGCACAAACTTTTCAGAGTTCAAACTCCTTACTCCTCCGTCTCCCATCGCCCACATCCAGCCGACCGTCGCGACCAGAATCCAGCAGGTAACTTATATTTTGATTATTTTTTTATTTCAAGAAAAACTGAACTAACATAAATCGAACCGAAATATAAAAATCGAATTGAATCGAATTATTTCGATTTGGTATTCGGTACACTTATTACAAGAACCGAAAACTAAAAAAACTGAGAAAAAAACCTGAAACCGGAACGAATTACCGAATGTTCAGCCCCACATTTCAGCATTCTATTTAGTGGACCCGACCAACTTGGTTTTTGCACTTGATTTAGGAGTTTGTTTCCTTTGAAAGTGATGTACTTTGCATAATAACAACTTAGTAGTATCGCTCTTTAGTAGCATCTGTGTTTGTGAGAAAAATAGGTGGAGATTAGTGCCGGCAAAATGAGCTCATATTTTGGTGATTCGCTCAACCTGTTCATATTTTAATGGATTGGGTGAGTGCCTTTTTACGTGGATAAAATATGAGTTGATACCCATATTCAATCCATAATTAGGGGTGTACAAAATCGAACCGAAAATCGAACCAAACCGCAAATTAAGTCAAATTAAAAAACAAACCGACTAGTGGTTTGGTTTGACTTGGTTTGGTATTGAAAAAAAAACCCGACTATATTTGGGTTGGTTTGGGTTTTAACTAAAAAAAAATCAACCCGAGACCAAACCAACCCGACATTATATATATAATTTTAAAATTTAATTTTATACATAAAAAATATTTACTTTGATATAATTTTTAAATATTTCTTATACTTTTTCATAGTTTTTATCTTTTAATATATTATTTCAAGTTTGAAACTTAGAATTCTGAATGGTCCAATAAAGATTATAATTCATAGATGTTGGTAATTATAATAAAGCTTAAATCAAAATCAAATTAATACTAATGCAAAAAGAAAATCAATTCAGCTCTAAGAATGACAATAATATTGAATATTTGTTCTTTAATTTTACATTGGTTTAGATAATTAAAATACATAATCTAATTTTAATTTCCTTTAATATTTAGTCACGTAACTAATACTTATTAAATACATTTTAGCATAATTTAATACTTTTAAATTATGATCATTTTCATTATGACTTATTAATTTGCAATATTTGTTTTACGCGATTTCATTATTATTATTGTTGTTGGATATTTTAGTGTCATTAATCATATCATATTTTGTGCTATTTTTTTACGAATGTGATATTCTACCATGGTAGATACTAAAGGCTTTTTTCACCGTTTGAATATTTGATCGATAAATCAGATAAAGATAATTTTAATCGTTGTTTTAAGATTCCTCTTACAAAATTTAATATGGTCAACTAGATAAAATTAAAAAAAGAAAAATTCTATAACATTGTACGTGTATTGTGCAAATACGTATATATTGGCTTCTGTTAACAAAACTACTTTAATTGAAGAACAAGAGGCAAGAGTTGTATTACAATATAATAAAATATATTAATCAATACAAAAAGAAATAGGAAGACTATATAAAGTTAACCTAGAAAATAGGTCTAATAACAAAAGCTCAAACATAGAAGCTAACCTAGAAAATAAGCCCAATAACAAAAGCCCAAACATATGGGCTAACATCTCCCCTCAAACTCACAATGCAACAGCAATAAACATTGAGAGTTTGTCACACAAAAATCGAAACCGAGATGCCGACTGCGCCTTCGTAAAAAGATCAGCAATCTGCAAGGATGACGGAACAAAAGGAAGCGATATGGTCCCGAGCTGTAAATGATGACGAGTGAAATGACAATCAATCTCAATGTGCTTTGTCAGCTTATGTAAAACAAAATTCTTTGCAATTTGCATCACACTTTTGTTATCACAATACGGGGAGTTGGCAAAGAAATGTGAACCCCTATATCTGCAAGAAGCCAACGTAACCAAACAATCTCAGATGTAGTCACAGTCATAGCATGATACTCAGCCTCCGTGGAAGGTCTAGAGACAACATCTTGTTTCTTGCTCTTCCATGAGATTAAAGAGTCTCCAAGAAACACACAAAAATTAGTGGTGAATTTACGATCATTGCAATCGCCATCCCAATCAGCATCACTATAGGCTCGCAACTCGAGAGATGACGTCGAGGAAAACAAGAGATTCTGAAACTGAGTGCCACGAAGATATCTCAGAATATGAAGTACAGCTCCCCAGTGAACAGAAGTAGGAGCAGTAACAAACTGGCTAACAACATGAACTGCATGAGTTATATCCGAGCGAGTAATAGTAAGATAAACCAAACTACCTACAACAGTCCGATAAAGACTCGAATCTGATAACGGAACACCATCACTAGAAGAGTACCGTGCATTGGTTTCAAGGGGAGTATCTACAATCCTGTTGTCAGAAAGGCACTCCCATTTAAACAAGTCTGATATATATTTAATCTGAGAAAAAAGATACTCTTTCTTAGACTGAGCCACCTCAATACCCAAAAAATAACGCAGCAAGCCCAAGTCCTTCATGGCAAATCGATGAGTCAAATCATGCTTCAATGACTCAAAGGAGCAGACTCAGGCACAGGTGGGGCTGAAGCACTATCATCATGTGGCATAGATGAATCCGAAACTGGAACCTCCATGTCAACACCAAAAGGATCAATATGCTGAAGATCTGATTTCGTTACATTATGGGATTTAGATGAAATCGAATAAAAAGGAATATGTTCCGAAAAGGTGACATACCGTGAAATATATAATTTCTGACTTACAGGATCATAGCAATGATATCCTTTTTGTCCAACACCATACCCCAAAAACACACATATAGTTGATTTTGGCCTCAGCTTATTTCGTTCAGCATGAGGACAAAGAACATAACAAGTACATCCAAAAACTCATAATGCAGAATAATCCGGTAGGTGACCATACAATTTCTCAAACGGAAACATCCCTGAAGTCAATGCAGTAGGAATATGATTAATCACATATACAGTAGTTAGGACTGCTTCTCTCCAAAAAATACTAGGAACCTCTACAGATAAGAGTAAAAAGCGTGTTGTCTCAACAATACGACGGTGTTTCCTTTCTGCAACACCGTTCTGCTCAGGAGTGTCGATACAAGATGACTGACTGGTGTATGATGCCATCAGAAGCGAGTAACTGAGTGAAATCATTAGAGGTATATTCGCCCCCTAAGTCACACCTGAAACACTTTATCACAGCCGAATGTTGTGTTTTAACAAGGGCTCTAAAGTTACTGTAAATGCCAAAGAAATCAGATCTGCGTTTTATAAGATACACCCAGTTATAATGAGTAAAGTCATATATAAACAAAAAATAATAGGTCGAGCCACCCTTAGTGGATATTGGCGATGGGCACCACACATCAGAATGAATAATATCAAAAGGAGCAACAGAATAAGACACACTTTTATTAAACGGTAAAGCCGAGAATTTTGCCAGTTTACAATCACTACAATAAAAAATATCACAAGTGTTCAAATGACCCAAAGCACCAGTAGAGGCTAAGAAACGTAAACGTGACACTGACACATGTCCTAAACGAGAATGCCAAAGATAAAACTGAGAAGACAAGGGACTCAAACGAAAAGATGACAAATCAATACTAGAGGCAGCAACAGCAACAGAAGACACTTTGAGAATTTCCAAGATATAGAGTTTCCCCAACCTACGGCCAATCCCAATCACCTTCTGAGTGTGTTAGTCCTGTACAACACAAACAGAATCAGAAAAAAACATCCAATTACCAGTTTTACACAATTGACTGACCGAAGCAAGATTCAAAGCAGGTTTGGGAACACAATAAACATCAGAGAGAACAATGTTAGGGGTAGTAACAGAACCAACACCCTCGACTGTCATAGATGCAGCACTAGCAGACATAACAGAGAATAGTGTAATAGGGGACAAAGAACCAAACGATGACAAATAAAGTGGCGTATGATAAGACGCACCAGAATCCAAAATCCACATAAAGGACGAAATACCTGAGGGACTAGAAGAATCTGGACCTGAATGAGACATAGATGCTGACATGGCAGTAAGATTAGAAGCCATAAACTGTCTGAACTGTTCGAAAACCTGGGGATCCAACGCAAAAGGTGGCATAGTGCTAACAGACTCAGTATCTACAGATGGTGCAGCAGCAGCAGTGAACTGTGGACGACGAGCATCAAAGGAGTGTGACCCATACTTCTGCTGCCCATACTTCTACTGCTGTCCAGATTAAGGTTGTTTTGCCTTGTTAAGTAACAATGGACACTAAGTCTTCCAATGATTTTTCTTTTTGCAGAATGCACACTCATCAAATGCAACTTTAAGAGATTGTCGAGAACGTGGTGGTTTAGACTGCTCAGTTGAAACAGCAAACACAGCAGGAGTATTAGTTGCTTTAGACCCTTTATCCACTTGAGACTTGATACGGGTCTCTTCTGCAATCAGTTCATGACCAACGGAATCAACTGTGGGGAGATGAGATTGATAAAGGATTGTTCCACGCACTCCTTCAAAATTAGAACGTAATGCCATCAAAAATTGAACCAAACGTTGTTCTTTCCTCCTAGCAATGTATGGCTAAAAAACTTTTAACTCTGCAGATTCAGTAAGAGTCAATTGATCCTACAAATCTGGCATTGCAGCATAGAAATCTTAAATGCTCATAGCATTCTGTTGAAGAGCACGAATATCATACTCCAACTGGTACTGCTTAGCAAAATTAGACCGAGTATATAGTCTCTCTAAATGGTCCCAAACTTCCTTTGCTATGTCATACTTAGCCAATTGCATATCAATTGACTGAGTTACAAAATTGTTGATCCAAGTGATAACCTTAGAGTTAGCAGTTTCCCATGAGTCTACCAACAATGCAAAATCCGCAGTCGTATCATCTTTAGGTTTAACTTTAACCCCAGTGACATAACCCCACATATTTTTCCCACGAAGAAAATTTTTCATGACATAACTCCAATATGCATAATTTTTACCATCTAATTGAGCATTAATAGACTGGAGAGAATCATCTTTTCTAGTCATATTGTCAAAAGAGAAGCAAATACAGCAAGACACGAACAATTTCAAAACAAAAAATTAAACTACCTTAGGTCGAACTGTTCTAAACAAACAGCAGCAACAACACCAATTGAGAACTCAGTGGAAGCAGCAAATCAAAAAACCCTAGTTTGAAAACCCTGTTCGATCCGCGCAACCGGTGACCGCTACCAGATCTTCAACCAACAAATCAAGGAGCATGGATCGATTTAGTTTTTGATACCATGTTAACAGAACTACTTTAATTGAAGAACAAGAGATAAGAGTTGCATTACAATATAATAGAATATATTACTCAATACAAAAAGAAATAGGAAGACTATATAAAGCTAACCTAGAAAATAGACTCAATAACAAAAGCTCAAACATATGGCTAACAGCTTCTACATCTATGTTAGAAGAGCAATTTGCATTGCAATTTGTGATGTATCAATTTGTCAATTAGCAAAGTTATTAAAGAATCATTATTTTTTTATTGGTTATAATTGTTGCTTCTTTTGCAATAAATAGGAATATTGGCTGAGAAATTAATGTGAGAGTATTATTATAGTGAATAGTGTAAAGTAAAAGAAACGTTACTTTTTTAAAAGTCTAGTAATATTTTGACACTGTCAAATTTGAATTGCAATTTGCAATGTATCAAATTTGAATTGCAATTTGCTATGTATCAATTAGATATAAATATTGCTTCATATGCTATAAAGAGGAGTATTGGCGGAGAAAATAATGTAAAAGTAATATTATATTGAATTGGGTAAAATAAAAGAATGTTATTGCTTTTAGAGATATATCATTTTTTTGACACTTTCAAATTTGCAACGCGGAAAAGGGTCGATAAAATTGCATTTGAACTATCTGAAATAGATCACTTATACTTTTCGTTATATTTTGAGATAAAAATATCCTTGTCGTTATCTGAAAAAGCACAAATACCCTCAAGAGTTAATAGCATTGATTTGGCAAAACCACGTGACACTAATTTCACCACCTAAAGTTGCCTAGGATACCCACTAAAATAAGGGTCTTTAATTTTAGCCCAATTTATAACCCAATCCTAACCCATTCTTACTAGATTCAACACACTAAAATTAAGAGGCAAATATCATCTTTTCACTGCATTTTCACCGTTCAATTCAAATGGATTCTCAATTTAGAATGATTCCACCTAGTGCTAGCAAATGGGAGGGTTAGGTCAAATTTGAGCGGGTTGAAAATGGGTCAACATAAAATGGGTAATAATTCAATCCGCTCATATTTGATATGGGTAAAAATGGATTGGGTAACAAATGGGTTGGGTAAAATACTAGTTTATCCATATTTACCCATATTTTCATGAGTGAATAGTACTCTACTTAAGAATTCAACATGGAGAAAATATTTTAGTCTTTTTTTAGATGAAAAATGTTGAAAATGATTTATTTAGTTTTATTGTATTATAAAAGTAAAAAAAAAAACCTATAACTTTTCAATTTAAAATAAATTTATGTAATAACAAAGGGAAAATATTTTTAATTTCAAAGTAAAAGAATATTTGCATTTTCATACTAATCCCATGAAAAGCCCCATGTAATTCACATTTTTCTTGCATTGAAGCAATGTCAATACTAATACATGATTTGCTTATTTTACACTATTATTTTTTATCCAGTATAAAATTAAACAAATAAAAAAATATAATTATAATTAACAAAAGAAATGTACATTTAAAATATATATTTTGAAGGGCCAAAGACTTCACATTTTCAATTATAGAAAAAAATAATTAGTTCTATAGAAGAATATAAAAAGGAAGAGAAGTTACAATATAGTTACATCATAAATTTTGAGTGAATAAAAGTTAGAAGCTTAACCCATTTGACTAATCCATATTTTACCCTTATTTTATCCATAGTTTACCCATATTTTACCCGTATTATTATGGATAGGGGTGTACATGGTCGGGTTGGTTCGGATTTTTCAAATATTAAATCAAACCATTTGTGTCGGATTTTTAAATTTATAAACCAAACCAATAAAACTCGGATTTTTCAACCTTGGGATTTTTTGGATTTTCAGATTTTTTCGGGTTTCTCCGATAAAGTATTCATACAAATATATAATTTACTTGTACTTCAAATAGTTCTTTAGTCCTACCAAAATACAACTATCTAAAGTGTTTCTTAGTTGTATTTTTTTTATACAAAATTTGACTCGAATGCTCAATAATTTGTACCAATAGATCAAGAGTTTTCTAAAAATGCAGATTCAATAAGTTGATGGTACTTACCCGTATCCTATTACACATATTATTCTTTTTAATAAAACTAAAAAAAAAATCCCAATAAAACAGTACCTTTTTTTTGTTAAATGATAAAATAGTACCTATTATAAGTGTAATAGAAGAATTTAGTTAGCTCTAAAGCTGCTCGACTAACTCCATTGAGTTATGTAATTTTAAATTTAATTGGACTTGTGGTTAGATATTTACAAACATTCATAATATTCATATAAAAATACTTATAATCAGGTAAACAAAATAAATTTGTTATAAGTTCAGTACAATTTCACCTATTGTTTCATTTTTCAATAATAGGACGTATCAAGAAAGTTATTTTTTCTGTTTTGAAATAAAACATCAAACAAAGTCATGTTAATAGAACCAATAAGACTCAATCTCTATATATAAATACTCCCTCTCGAAGTCGGTATAAACAAATACTCCCTCTCGAAGTCGGAAGTACCCTTATAAAAAACAAGTCTCGTAAACACTATAAATGAATAGTATTTAACAATAAAGGTAAAATAGATATAATGTGATAAATTATTTATTAATTTTATAAACTGAACAAGTATTGTTAGACATTTCAAAATAGTACAGTGGATAAGTAAAGATGGACCTTATAGTCTCTTCGACTATCATCAACCAGAAGCCACCCTACGGGGAACCCACTTCGGACTCCTTATTCCATATTCGGACCGAACATCTTTTCCCTACAAAGTCCTCACATGGTCAGTGAAGGCCCAAATATACCTATAAAAAAGAAATGCACGGCAGCTTTCGAAGAAAAAAGAGATGCATCAATCCCAACCTATTCTTCTTAGCCTAACAATCTATTCGTGGAAGTAAATTATCCAAAAAGTCTCCTTACTAGACCTAACATCTTGTCATCGCTTTCAGATACAAGGAAGTTGGACTTGTTATTAGACCAAACTACTTTGTTCTTTCTAAGTCTTCTTCTTGCATAGAAGAACGCAACTGTTGCAAAAATCGGGATTTTTGTAGTAGGCGGCATCCCCTATTAGTTTTGAGTAGGCAGAACCATTCTGGTTTGGTTCAACAAAGGCCATCGATATTCCCTTACTTCTCAAGTTTTGAATTTTATGAGCCCTTCGATTGTATCCCATAATCAAATCGCTCTAATAAACATCTTGTCGATGATTCAATTTTCACATTTTATTTAGAATCTTCGTGTGCGCTTTTCGCCTGGCTTCTTTGCATAAAGAACCTAACTCATCGAAAGTGGACTGAAGGAATATATATATATATATATATACACACACACACATTAAAAAATATACTAACATCCTGAGATCGGTATGTTTTAACTTTTTTTTTTGAAAAAAAGAATACCAACTTTTGAAGATCAATATTTTTAATGTAATAGACCCACTGGGTACGCTCTCCCATTAGCAGCCTGTGATGAATTTCTTAGATTTAAAAACCCACAATATAATGTCAATATCGTGAAGGCGGAATCAAGTTAGGCAAATCTCAAGGCATGTCCTTTTGAAAGTGAAATAAGTAGTAATACATTCAGTAAGCCAATTAGTTTTTTTGTAACTACCATATATGCTCTCGAGCAGCTGTCCTATTGTCATTCTCAAAATAAATAAAAGGGTTAACTTTTAAGGCAAGCGGACGTCTATAGCCTATGACTAATGATGAATAAAAAAATGTAAAGATATGATATCTGAGTCTAATTCAATTCTAAAAGTTAGTTCATGAGATAAAAAGACTAATTTATCATTCCGCTACAGTAATGGAACAATAAATTGACAAATGAACCTGACTCTAATATCATATAAAAATATAGTACACGAGCTTAACACAGCCCTGCAAGTCCATATAAAAAGTCTAATTTCTCATCCCTATGTCAATGTGGGACTTGTTAACAAAACATTAAACTAATTCTTACATCCAAAAACCATGAAATTTACCACTCCCTCTGTCCCAATTTATGTGACACTTTTCATTTTTCGAGAGTCAAACAATTTAAGTTTGACCGCAAATTTGCACATGAAATCTTTAAATATTTTGCAATGAAATTTATATATTTGTAAACTATGTAAGAAGTACTATAAGTCGCAATAATTGATAATTCAAAATGTTTAAAAGATTTATGAAAAACTTACGGTCGATAGACTTGGTTGAATCTTGAAATTCGAAAAGTGCCACATAAAATGAGACGACGGGAGTAATAATTTATTAAATCTTTAACTCAATGTCATGCATAAACAAAGGAACTTGATAGACACATTTCATTTCATTCATTATATATGAACTAGGTGGTTGAAAGGTAGTATTCCCATTATATTTCTTCCTATAATTAGTTGCACGTCTTTGTCATAGACAAAAACGATTACCTCGCCTTCCTTAGATCTACGGGTTTGGATAAAAATCGATTCAAACCAAAAAATCAAATAAAATCAATTTTATTTGGGTTTGGTTTGGTTTGGTTAAAAACCGGTAGTATTTGATTTGGTTATGGTTTTATTTGAAAAAATCGAAAAAATAATCGAACCGAACCGATGAATTATATACATATATTTTATTAACATACACACTTAATATATTATTTTTATAAACAATTTTAAAGATCTTATGTATGTTTCATTAAAATTTCTTTAAACTTTACTTATTGAAAGCAAGAATGCCCAAGGTGAAAACATTTTTCTTATTGATTTCATGTATATGAGTGTCTATGACAATTCTTTGTGGAATTGAAAATGTTATTGTCTTTTCCTTCTAGGCCAATATAGTGAATTTTAAAGCTTTATTGATAGTAAATGCAATGATCGAAAGTTCGATAATTTAAGTCATTCTAACTATTTTTTGTTTTGAATGGATTGTTGTCACTTTTTTCACATTTTGAATGAATTGTTTCTTTTATTTTTGTGTATGGTTAATAACCGAACCAAACCAAATCGAAACCGATAACCACCAAACCGATAAATGTATATTATATTTGGTTCACTTTGGTTTTGATAATTTTAAAACCGATTAAGTTGGTTTAGTTTTGATTTTGATGAATAATTGAACCAAACCGACCCGTGAACACCCCTACTTGGATCTATTAAAAGAGTTTTGCCTCCATTATTTCCTCCTTCTATTCTATTTTTATTTGTTTATGTTTGATTTAATATATTTCATAAATAATAATAATTATTTTATATCATCTCTATTAATTATAAAATATTTAAATATTGGAAAACAATAGTATTTAAGAAAACGGTAAAATAAATATAAAATAATAAATTATCAATTGAATAAATAAAAATAAATATTTATTTTTCATATACTAAACGAGGAAAAATTGATTGAGGGAATTAAAATAGTAATCGCCCTTTTCGGCCTGACTGCTGTTTGACCATATCTTTGTTTAATTAATTAGTTAATGCTTAAAACAATCAAGTAATACAGTGAGGTGACGCTTGATTTCATGATTTTATATCATTGATTGAAAGCAATAATCTCCACATAAAGCTTAAGAATGTTTTGATAGTCTTCTTTCCACCTAACTCGTGTAACTTATATAAGAATTATATATATATATATATATATATATATATATAGAGTTGTATTATGTGCAAATGACAAAAATGACCTCATATAGTAAAGGAAAAATACCTTTTTCAGTTATATTCCTTTTGTCTCAAATATATGCTGGAGTTTTTCTTTTATATTTTTATTTATGCCATAAGATATAGTCTCTTTTATTGAATATAAATTTTATTTATGTATCATCACCTCGTGATTGAGATATTTATAATCTTAAAAGATAATTACTATTAACGATCAAATGGAAAAAGAATAATTAATTTTATTTTGAATTTTTAAATAACAAACCATTTGAGACAATTATTTTCAAAATTATCATAACAGATTTGAGCTGGACATTTTTTTAATAGTAGTTCTCTTTTGAAGAAGATCTCACTATTTTAAAGTAACTTTATTTTTTTTTTATTCATAATAAGATAATTTATGATCCTCGCTTTATTTCCATATGACATGGATCTAATTTTGAGAGTCAATAAGAAAGTCTTAGACCGATTTATTCATATGTGTATATAATTATATGTTTTAATACATAGTCAAAATAAAAAAATTCTAACTCTCAAAATGTAAACTGTATCATATAAACTAAGACAAAAAGAGTATAACTTATTTTATACCATAAAATTCAAAGTAAAATATTGTGGAATCAAACAAAAATTAAGTGGGAGAAGTAATATATACAACTAGTAAATATTTATTCAATAAAACAAAATTAGAGCATAGTGACTTATGCTTAACTAATATTCATAAGTTGTGTACAACATACATCCCGTAAAGGACAAGAAAGAAACATCCCGTAGCATTCACAATTTATAGAGTACCAAACAAGCCAAGAAGAAAAAAAAAAGGCAAAAAACCATAATTAAGCTCAAACACTCTGAACATAATTCACGTAGCTAATTAATCAATGATTTGCAGCATATTGATTGATTAAGGCCAGTGCATTGCTAGTAACCTGAGCTAGATTAGCTATATGACTTCTAATCGAAGCCTTAATTTTACCATTCAAAGCCCGGCCGGCAAATCCATCAGTACAAGTATTCTCATCTGTGATAGCAGCACTTACCCATGTCTCCACGTTACTCATATGCCACTGGAAATCGGCTTTCCCATGGCTACGATCCAAACCTTTCAGCTCATTCACAGATCTACTAAGCCGATCTACACTATCACTCGTTTCCTCCACGCAATCCTTGATAGCTGCATACTCTCTCGGTTTCAATCCCTTGAATTTCAACAGCTTCCTAACGAATCCTTTTGTCGATTCGGCTTTATTTAGGCTAACGGACAAAGCCGTTTTCACCAGCTGCAATTGGCTGTTTTTAATGGCTTGTGCGTAACCAGAAAGGGAAGCGACGCATACATCGGGAAAAGTAGTGGATTTACAAGAGCTTTTTATGAAACTGGTGGAGGCTGCGGCGTTGCCCGCCGCGCCGGAGAGGTAGGAGAGAGAGAGGAAAAGTGCTGCGAGAAATAACAGTTTCGCTGCGGCCATTTTTGAATGATTTTTTTTTTTTTTGTTAGAGTAGTGCTGAAGAGGAATGGGTACTCTTCCTACGGTCTTTATAGACCCCATTGATTTGGTTTAGCGAGCAGATTAGGGTCCCACTAATCGGTCCCAATTTCCCCATAATACGTCTGACACGTTTGTCCATAGATTTTATAATAAAATATTTAAAATAATATATTCATACATTATTGTTTATTTATCTACCAAGTATTTGTTCCAACGCATGTTGATATAAAATTATGTCGGTATTTGAGGATTTGGCGTGTTTGCATTAATATGTAGGGCAGGAAGTAGAGACTGCCCAAGATTTCAAGACGTTAATAACAATAATAATATATTCATCTTAGTTTTATACAATAAAATTTGAAAAGAATTTAAAGATGTCAAGAGAACTCTATCATCTTAATATAGTAGAGTGATTTCAGGTGCTCTTGAAAGAGTAATCTTTGAGTCTCACTAGCAGCTATACTCTATAAGCATCCACCCCCACCCCCTCCAATTTTTAAGTCTTTAAATATGTAGCAGTTAATTTAAAATTAATAAATAAACCTTTAAAAAGATTCTATAAAGCGAAAATGCTTCTATATAATTTTTTCATGTCTTCTTATTATTATTGTCTTCACCAGAGCGAAGTGGAAGCTTGAAGCGTAAAAGTAATTTTATTCTAAGTTGAATTTCTTCTCTTGTTTTTTCCTATGTTTGTTAACTTCATATTAAATTAAGCATGAACATTAAAATTAAATATTATGCAGTTTGATTTTAAATTTTGAGTACATTCATTCATAAAAATACCAATTATCAATATAACATAATTTAATTTAATTTTTTACTACATTCATTCGTCTACAAAAATATGTTTTTATAATTTCTGAACACTCTTAATAGAATTTCTGAAGTGAACAGCGACAAAAACACAAATATATTTAGGCAATATATAATTTCTACATTTAAAATTACATTTGAAGTTTGATTCCGAGTCACACGTATGAGAAATAAGAAAAAATTTCAACGTACAATTTAATAATATTGTAATTTATATTTTTTTTCCTGAAATTAATGCCCCCGCTGGTCAACATGGGTCCACCTATGACATGAGGCCTATATATATACAGTGATGAGAAATGCAATAATCAAGCATTAATTTAAGGGTATGGTTTTGAAGGGAGTAGAATTAACGAGTCATGATAATGACATCGACACACACATAATATTAGATCAATGTTAAAATTAATTATTATTAAAAAAATGTATAACTTGAAAGAATATTAGATCAATGTTAAAATTAATTATTATTAAAAAATATATAACGTGATAATTTTTATGACCACAAATAAGTGGAATTCAAAACATTCAAGTTACATATTATAGATAGAATCACGTCTCATTAACTATGAATATATACATCAACTTATCGTAATCGCATTGGGTTACATATATCAAGACAAAAATTAGTGATAATGATGAATGAAATCCCACATGAAAGAGAGTTAAATTCTCACTCAACTTATGTGAACATTCTATTAAAGTTATTTCTATTTTTATGGGGATAACAAAGTCACTTAATTTGGAGATAGTTTATTAAAGTTATTTTTCCATTTTTTAAGAACAATAAATCACTCAATTATTATTTTTTAATTCAGAAAATACAAGACGCGTATTCGATAGTATGTCCTATCATATTTGTTGTATTTTTTAAAAAAGTGTAAATAAGAAATAAAAAATAAATAGATATTTTCCTTAAATAATGACAGAAGATCAAAAGATGCAATTTGAATAACATATTTTTTTTTCATATTAAATTGATTATAACTTTTCTAATAAGATGTAATAACACATGCTAACACTAACCTTTCTTAGTTATCGATATATATTCGCTTTCTCATATTTTTATTATTAATAAATAAGATTTGAATAGGATATGAAATGTTATATGTGTCTTGTATTTTTTGGAGTTAAAAGGCTATAATTGAATGATTTTGTTGTCCTAAATATAACAAGAATGATTTTGATAGGATATTCATAGTAATAGTAAAGTAAAAACTTTACATGTCGTTTTTGTAATTATTTAAAGTTTAAATTAAATCACTTTTCTAAAAAATTGGTCAAAACATAAATTATTTTTTAATACTAATAAAAGTGGCTCTCAAATTGTAGGTAAAAAACTCAAATTATTACAG
This sequence comes from Solanum bulbocastanum, assembly GCA_037074985.1. Lineage (NCBI taxonomy): Eukaryota > Viridiplantae > Streptophyta > Magnoliopsida > Solanales > Solanaceae > Solanum > Solanum bulbocastanum. The sequence goes on from CM073599.1 coordinate 38,517,235, forward strand.
CTTCAATATAGTAAACAAATATTTTAAATTTCACCACACTCTAAGAATTACTATCAGAACTTATACATTACGAATTTCTAAATTATAAATCAAATATTATATTATTTTTATATATAAATAACTTACGTCCTATGATACTACATATGCAGAGTTTAGTATCTATATTATTCATCTCCGAATTAACTATCAAACGAGAGTAATATTCAAACAATAAACTAATCCTAACCAACTGACTCCGATGTGTGTGTAACTTGGGAAAATTGCTGATGACGACGATCAAGATGTGCTATTTTCTTACCTTATTATATTATTTTTTGTTTGACGACTCTAGTCAATGTGAAAACATTCTGTTAAAAGCAGTGAGAACAAAATACTCTTTCTTTACTTAAAAAAGAAAATTTACAATCCAATTACGCATTTCACACTGCAACTTTTCCCCCTAAAAAATAATTGATTTCACATGTGGGACTTCTCACTGTTGATTTGTCCTTTTCATATTGTTTGCAAAAAATTCAAATTAGCATTTTTACCAATATCTCCGTGATCTGATATTCCAAGAATTTTAAGAGTTCAATAAATTGTTCTTTATTTAAATTTTTATTTTATTGAAAAGGGTTAAATTTCGCATTTGTAATTCTCTTATTCTTGATTTTTGTTTTGGAAAGAAGGGTAATTAGTAGAAATTTACTCAATATTAAATTAAAAATGTTAAATTTGATTAATTATTCTAAAATTTGATACCACAATATATTACTATGTACTATGTACTATCGTTCAAAGTATATAAATATTAAGTATGTAAAAGGGAAAATTATTTTTTCTTTTAAAAAAATGAGACTCCATCATGTTATTTTATTTTAAAGAAGGCAAATCTGCTCACAACAAGAGTATATGTCAACTCTAAATTATAAAATTAAGAGGTATATAAAACCATTCTCTCTATATATATATCCTTAGATTCGCTTTTCTTTTTGTTTACTTGTTTTAGTCTTTTGCTTTAAATTAAATGGGAATAAAACTTTTTCCTGTCCTTAACTTTCAAGTTACGTCGATGGTTCCACCCCAAAATAATAAAAGAGGACCAGACATAAAGAGGACTCAAAATTAGTACATTTGATAAAACGTACAAAGAAAAAAAAAAATTATCTCATTTTATTATGAAGAATAAAATATCAGTCTTACGGTGATCAACATGGCTCATTTTTTAGTAAATATATGACCCTCTGAGTACGGGATCAAGAAGACTTAAATTTAACTTCGAATACAGTAAGTAAGGTAGGGGCGGATGGTATGATATATATCGAAACATCATGTTATATCGAAATTTTTAATATCGTAGTTTTGGTGTTATGGTATTTAGTATGGTATATGGCATAAATTTTAATTTTTTTGAATATTTGGTACGGTATTTGATATTTAGAAACAACATGCCAAAATATTGAATATCACACCAAAGTATATAGTTACATAAATAACATATATATATATATATATATATATATATATATATATATATATATATTATTAAAATACTAACAAATATGCAACCTAGTATTAGTATAAACTAAATGTTTAGAAGTTAAAACTTTGCTTACTCTATTTTGATTGAAATGTATTTGAATTGTAATTGATTAACAAAAGGAGTTGTTTGTAGTACTTTATTTTGCATAAATATTTTTACATGTGTAATGTGTTAGTATGATATAATTGAGCCTTTTCTTAATTCTCGAAGTCATAATACTCTATTATACGAATATATATTAGTCGAAGTTGAAAAAATTATGGTTACCAATTTACCATACCATAGAATACCAAAATCGAACTTCAATATACGAACTATACCGAATTAAATTGGTATGGTAATGATATAATGTTTTAAAAACCAAATACCAAAATTACGATATATATCGAAAATTAAATACCGTACCGTATCATACCATGCTCACCCCTAATATAATGAACTTATAAGTTATAATCATCATGAAATCGACTTTTTTTTTTATCATGAAATCGACTCAATCATTAAATTGTAAGTTTATATTTCAACTTCAATTTGGAATGTTTTTCATTTATAAATTTCAATCAAATGTTATTGGAATGCCTACTAGCCAGACTAGCTAGAGAATGTTAAGAGGAAATAAATAAATACTGAGGCAAGGTTGTTAAGTTAAATTTTATCTATCAAAATTTGAATGGGCTAGTTTGTACCACGTGTCGTAGATGGAATTCACATTTAAAGTTTTTGATCATTATAACTTTAATTCATGCCTCAACCACTCGATCATATTCCCATTGAGACCCCAATTAGACGTGATATGTGATATACACACACATTAAGCATGCAAAATTGGGAAATACAAGTTGCATTTGTTACACATGCATGCATAAAAAAAAGTTCTTGAAAAATTATTTGTCTCTCAACAACAATGAAGTTAGAGTTATTAAGAGGGATGTCCACCGCAGGACCGTCTCCACCATAAGGCCACTAAAGTGATCGCTTGAAGCTTCAATTTTTTTGGGCCCCATTTTCTCTCAAAGATATATATATATATATATATATATATATATATATATATATTGTTTAAAAAAATTCTTGTATTGATAAATTTGAAAAGAATTTTTTGTATAGAAAATATAATTGAGAAATTGAATATTGTTTAGTTGATTGTAGTATCTTTTTTAGATTTTTATGTGGCTAGTCAATTATAGTATCTTTCTAGTTTTGCACGTGGCTATCGATCTATTTTGTTGACTAGTTCATTTATATATGACGATTATCATGAACCAACGGCATTGTGTTCTTATACTTACTTTTCTTTATTCTACTTTCACCATTTTTATTCTTTCATTATTGAATATTCTAAAGTTTCTCAAACGTTCAAACCTTTTACATTATGTAAAATCTATTGTTGTGTGTTTATAAAAAGATCAAATTTGTTTTTGGTGACTTATTCAAATTTCAAGTACCAAAACTAATCAACATTATTTTAATATTATTATATCTACTTATCAAATTCATCAAAACACTATTTTAATATCATCATATTTTTTTAAAAAATACATTATTTGCATTCTTATTTCATAATGTCTGCATATATCCTACCTCTCTAGACCTCATTTGGAGGTAGGGGTGTACATCACCGGGTTGGTTCGGATTTTTTAAAAACCAAATCAAACCATTTGTATCGGGTTAAAATATATATAAACCAAACCAAACCAATAATAGTCGGATTTTTTCAATTTCGGGTTGGTTCGGGTTATTCAATTTTCTCGGGTTATTCGGTTTTTCTCGGGTTTTTTGATAAAGACTAAAGAGCTTGTGTTCTTTTAGTGATTTAAAAAAAACGTTGAACACTAACATGATTTTTCATTCTAGAAAAGCATTAGGTAGTTTCTTTTGGCATTGCAAGCCCATGAGTTCATTAGGCAATTCTCCATTCTATTTGGAACACAAATTCTCAAAAAACTACTACTATTACTATTTTGGACAAAAATCATAAAACAGTATCAATAATCAAGAGTGATTCATTAACATTCGAGAAATTCATGAAAGTAACATAGTGACTTAAACAATTTGCATAGTCAAAATATTGTCATCAAAAGTTAATACAAGTTATTTACATTCAAATCTTTAAATTCTACACCATCATCACTTACAGCCTAGGACCTTGTACCTAGAGGAACAAAACATTTTTGAAGTGAGATCTTCTATACATATTTTTCAAAAACCATAGCCTGCATCTGCAAAGTAAACAATATAAATCAATTAAGTTGATTAGCAATGGATTAACTAAGTTGATGTTTAGTCCTTAGTTCTTATTGCTATTTAAAGCAAATAGTAATTTGGTAATTAACAATCACAAAAGAATGAACTAATACCTTTGTTCCATGTAGTGAAATTAAAGTACATCAACTGGCTAATCAATCCTCAAAGGTGAGTCAGGGTATTCTGAAAGAATTGAAACAAATTGAATACTAAATAACATTCAAAAGTAGAATCATTTTTAATAACAATTTGAATATAAAAAGTTACCTTCTTCAATTTCCTCAATTTTCTGGACTTCCTCTAATATATCTTCAAGCTTGCATTCTTTAGAAGGCGATCGTAGCCATTGTTGAGTGCAAATAAGTGCTTCTACCGTTTTTGGAGATAAAGAACTTCGATAACTATCAAGAATTCGACCACCTGTACTAAAAGCTGACTCAGATGCAACAGTAGAAATAGGAATAGAAAGGATATCCCTAGCAATTTTCGCAACAATTGGGTATCTACTGGACGAAACTTTCCACCAACTCAAAATATTAAAATCATTGATCTTCACTATATCATCTTTCAAGTATATTTCCAGATCAGATTTTTTTACAACAAATCCCTCTTTTTTCATGTGTTTCTCCCACTGAGATTGCAACAAATCACTAGATTCACCCATCACACAATTATCATTTTCAATAGTTTCATTAGGACCTTCAGAGCAAGAACAATTGTAGTGATTATATAAGAGATTCAAAATATCTCTCACATCTTGAGACTTTAATCTTCCCATCAAAGAGCCATATGCAATAGAAAGAATATACTCTACGTATTGCATCTTGTATCTAGAATCCAACACAACAGCAACCATCAGTAACATATTCATACTCTCAAACTTACCCCAATATTTATCCATCTTGGATTTCATTCTTGTTGCCATATCAACCAAAATGAGATCATCATGTTTAGTATACTTGATAATATCATTTCGGAGATTGAAAAAATCATGAAAGAAAGAGTGAGAAGTAGAATATAAGCTGCCCGAAAATTTTAAAGTTGCCTGATAGAAAATATGAAGAAACTTCACAAAAGCTTTCACATTCTTCCAATCATCTGTTGATGGATTTTTTGTTGTTGTATTTATTTCTCGACATTGCTTTTGATAATTCTGGTCATCCACATACATTCTTGTAAAAGCTTTTTCAAATTTCAAAGCTTTATCCAACATTGTGTATGTCGAGTTCCATCTAGTCTCAACATCTAGACTTACAAGACCACGGGTGTCAATCTTAACTTTCTCAACAACGGACTTAAAAGTAGCAAATCTTGAAGAAGAAGACTTGACATATTTTATAGCACTTCTTATATGAGAAATAGGCTCAATTTGTTCATCCAACCCCTCTTTTACAATCAAGTTTAAAATATGAGCATTACATCTAACATGTAAAAATTGATTTTCAAACATTACCCCTTTCCAATCTTCAATACGCCCCTTTAAACTCTTAATGGCAGCATCATTTGCGGTTGCATTATCCAAGGTCACTGTAAACAAGTTCTCAATGCCCCAACCTAATAAGCAATCCTCAATCCCCTTGGCAATAGTCTCACCTTTGTGATCTGGTGTTTGAAAAAAATTAAGAATTCTCTTTTGTAGATTCCATTGATCATCAATCCAATGTGCAGTGACAACCATATAAGTATAATTTTGGATTGACGTCCATGTATCACTGGTAAGACAAACACGTTGTTTTTTTATAAGCTCCTTAAGCTTTTCTTTCTCTTCTTGATAAATCCTTAGATAATGTCGAGCAACAGTTACACGAGAAGGTACTTCAAAATTTGGAAAGGCTTTAGCCATTGATTTTTTGAATCCTTCTCCCTCAACAGCTCTAAACGGTTGTTCATCAATAATTATAAATTCGGCAATTGCTCTCTTAATTTCATCCATATAAAACACCCTTTTTTCAGTGGAACCACTTTCTGGCCAACCTCTTTTGATAGGTTTTAATGTTGTTTGCCTCTTATCGGATTTAAACGGAGACTTGAGACATTTCACATTTAAATGATTCCATAATGTAGTTGTCCCATTGACACTGTCGGCAGCAAATGTTTTAGTACAATAATTACATTTTGCCCTACATTTACCTCCTTTAACAATAAACTTGGAGAAATGATTCCAAATTTGAGATGTTTCTCTACCAGTAGTTCCAGAGTTAGGAGCGACCGGAGGAGCTGCTCTTTTTTGCTTCTTAGGAGGTGTGCGTCGATGTGGAGATACTTTACCTTGTTGTTGAGATATTGTCGATATAGTTGAAGGAATATTAATAGTCATCTCTACATCCATTATAGAAGGTGTAGTTTCCATCCAAAAAGAAAATTGCTGCACATACATAACAATAGTAATTAATATTCTGATACAAGATTGTGTTTCAACAAAACTTCCATTCAAGTATTGTTCACAAGACTTAGAAGTATATTTCACTTTGAAACCAAAACAGATACAAATATAGGAGTACAAAATATTTGGTTAGAAAAGTTTGATGTATATTACTTGCTATTGCTATCAAAATCTAATAGTCTCTTAATTTTTTATCTCTATCACTTGTTTTTCCTTATCTCTGCGAACCATCACGATGTTTACAATACAAAAACCTCCATACAAATGGAACCAAAACCAATGAGTGGAACACTTGCCCCTTTTTCATTGCATTGAAACAACATAAGTAAAGAGAGAAAAGTGAAACTTATATACAAAAAAAATTATCATCATCTTGTTGCTAAGCTTAACACACCATAGATATGGACACCAAGATGTATAATTTTTAGGTTTATATCTATGATTCAACTATCCAAAATTGTGATGTTGTTGACAATGGCAATACAAGAAAAATATCTAAAAAAAAAATCTAAAAACGAGTTAGTAGCAATTACTTACCTAGATTAAGATGAGTTGATGATGATTTGAACTAGAATCGAAAAGACGAGCTCAATATATGCCCTAATAGCTGAGTGAAACCTAACAATGACTATGCTTATGAAGTGAAGAACAGCTGACCCAAATCCTAATGACCTTTGTTAAATGAGATAGAGAATATTATATAGGGTTGTATAATTTATTTGGGCTTTTGTTTATTTCTAAAAATAATAAGTGGGCTCAAGTCTATGTAGCCCAAGTCCACTAATATTAAACATAAAATTGTGAGAAAGATTAAGAAAAATATATAAATTATATATTAATAAACATTTTTTTGTATAAAATAAAATTAAAAATAAATATATATAATGTCGGGTTGGTTTGGTCTCGGGTTGACTTTTTTTTAGTTAAAACCAAACCAAACCAATTATAGTCGGGTTTTTTTTTTCAATACCAAACCAAGTCAAACCAAACCACTAGTTGGGTTTTTTTTTCGGTTTGACTCGGTTCGCGGTTTGGTTCGGTTTGCGGTTCGGTTTTGTTCACCCCTATTTGGAGGATTACACTGATTATGATATAATTATTCAATTTATATTTGTCAACTAAAAAATAAGGCCTCTTTATAAAGTTTGACTTTAGGCCCCTAAACTTGTTGAGACGGCCCTCGTCCTTCATTTGATCTAACACATTAAGTATGTCTTTCTTTTTGTTCTATTTATTTTTACAAAACAATGAAATCGCTCTTTTAGAAAGAAAAAAAAATCACAAGGGCAAAATTGGAAGTAGTCAAGTACAAATAATAAAGAAAGAAATTACACAAAAATTTTAAAATAAGAAAATGATGGAAGTAAGTCTTTTTGTAAATAAAGTTTGAATTTTGAATCATCTTTTCAATAGAATATTTGCAAGTGGCCTGGTTAATTGATTTTTGATTATTTTCAATATGCTATGTTTTGTCTTCTTGATGTGTTTTTGGGGGCAAGCTTGAGGAAGCTCAAATCAAACAACTTATTGAGATTCGAATATGTAATTTTTGAATTGAAAATGAGGAATGTTTATTAGCTGAGCAATTTCCTCCTATTGAATAATTAATTCTAGTTTATATAATTATTTTAGGAGAAATTTGGTATGATCTTTTATTGATAATACATTTTGAACCTTCCGTGTCTAATAGGGCTAAAATCTCTATTTTTAATGTCTTCTATAGTTAGATATTTTTTTCTCGTTTAGAATAAAGGTTTTATGATATAAAAATAACTCTGTACATGCCAGCTATTAAGGGGTTGTTGAGGTGGTTATGCAAATAAATGAGACATTACAACAAATAAATTAAACAAGCGGATCATAAATTTTATATTAAATTTAAAAATGATATCTTCTAATATATATTTTATTATAAAATTTGATCAATTAATATGATTTTCAAATTTACTTATATCATTTGAGGAAAAAATTCACTAACAAAACTTAATTTTTTTTCCAAAGTAAAATGCATATTCAAGCACAACTTTAAGTTCCAAATATCACAACTTCAAAAATTCAAAATTTTGAGTTTCAATTCTAAAATCTATGGTCCAATAGAGGCTAATGGTCAAATACTTACACAGTCATTAATTAAGCCAAAATATTTTATTTAGATACTTTGATTTAAACTAATTTCTATTAGATATCTTAACCAAGTTCAAATATTAGGCATTATATTCTTATTTTTCGAACTTCTTGTTGTAGATTTTACAGAAAATACCTTCATCACAAATACTTGTACGGGATTCACCAAAGCTTGTACTTCACCGCAAACTCTTATAGGAAATTCTCATAGCTTGAGGCGTGTCGAAAGATATTGTCCTTGAGGATATTTCACCTAATATAGGTGTATCCCCAATATTTAACAAGCTCTTCTAGTATAAAACTAGGAACTAGAAACTAACAAAGATTAAATCAACGAAAAACCTCAGCACTAGAATACATGTAAAAGTATTATCTTCTTTTTTCTATTTCATGAGAGTAAATCAAAAGAGGCTTATACAGGCAACCAATGGACCAACCAAATAGCTCTAACGTCCCAAAATTGAAGAGCAATAGTCTCCAAGACTAGTGGATAATTGACTTAGAGAAATGTCAATAAAGGGCTAATAATTTGGGGTTAATGGCAATAAAGATTATGATTCAATTTGTCAGAAATAAACGTTAGATCTAAAGGAGAATTAATAGCCACTCAATGCTATTAAATAAGAGATAAACTAGACAATAATATGAATACTTCTTTTTGAGATACTAGAATTATTTTTCCAACAATCCTTTACATATCTCAAAAGAATATAAATAAATAGAATGAAATAAGTTTTGCTGGGTTTTCACTTATGAGTCTAATGCATCGAATCTGGTATCCATAGACTATGAACCAAACCTAGATAAAACAAGATTAAACGTACAGAACAATTGATGAAGTTTAGAACTTAGTTTAGAAATTCTATGAACTAATAATTCTTTTGTAAGCCCAGCATCTTATTCTATTACATTATACTCGCACAATCTTTGTCGTTGTCGCGGTTTTGCGCTAAGAGGTCATGCGCGTGTCCTGTTATTCATGAGTGCTCTAAAAATTTGTCACAATTTCATAGAAGCGGCACCACTTTATACTCATATAGGTCCAATCATCAAGTGTATTCTGTAGGGCAATACACCACCTATAAAAAATATGACTTGGATTAAGAGCTCTAACTCGATCTGCCTCACTTTGCTTTGCAGATTATTAACCTATATTCACACATCATAGGAGGGACATAATTTTATAGTGTTTACTTGATCAACTAATGGCTTGTTATTACCCATATATATGAACCTAATTTATGGGATCTCCAATCACATAAGTAGGGTTACCATCATTGTTGATCTTCTCAAATTACTAAAGGTCTTACTCCCCTCGATGTTTCATTAGTCAATGAATTGATCAGATTCACCTTCGACTACACATTATTTATTTACGTAAATAATTCATCTCACTGCAGCTGCTTATTCACATTGTGTCTCAAACACATATATCTAATTTAGTCACATAAAAATTGGTTTTATTCCAACTGGAATACACAATAAGAGTTGTCTTAACCACTTAGTCTCATCACCAATCAACTCCACAACTACTAATTCTAATTAATTGTTTTTATGTTATGGCATTCACAAAAATGTACCAACTTCTTTTACCTTTTTCATCATGTATTGTACCCTTTTTGTACAACAAGATATTCAATTTATTTAGTATTGTATTTATTGTACCTCTCATGTATTACCAAAGACTCTTTTCAAGATAATGTATCAAGAATAAATATCATTTTCAACAACAACAACAACATTGGAAGTATTTTCACTTTTAAAAACTCAACAATACTTTATTTTATATTTCTCAACTCCAACATTTCATTCAATCAAATCACAATTGATTGCCACAAATATGTATATACAACATTTATTAGCATACAATTAAAAACTTAGATCTTATTTTTCTTTTCTTAGGATCATGTAACACAGCCTTAATAAGATACCCCTACACTTTTAAATATTTCATAATAGCGGATTAACTTTTTCAACATCCATAAAAATTTTAAATTAGTGTGTAACATACAAATCTATACACCAAAACATAACAAAATTAAAATAAACAAAAAGAATTTACATCTCATTTACTCGAGAAGTAAAACAGTTTGAGAATATACACAAGCAAAGATTCAACAAATTGGATGAGCTTCTTAATCAATATTTATCAGAACATTTTATTTTTAATGTTTTGATAATTAATGTGATAAATCTCAATTATTAAAACTATGTAGGAGTCATTCAATACCACTTAAGACAATAGTAACAATCAAATTTGAATCACTATTCATAGGTCTGTTATAGAATTTCACAATGTAATGTAAAATTAATTCTATTGAATAATTATCATACAAAAACTCATATACAATATTAAACTAAATAGATTAGATAACACATCAAGAATTATCTCAATCAGTCAAGTATAAAATATTTATTGTCCTAACAACATTCGTAAACACATTGTCAAACTCAAATAAATCTTCATTCAATTTTTTTTTTCTCTCATAAACTCATAAGCATCAATCTAGCACAAATATTAAAATCATGTACCATCTCAAATAATGCCAATATATAGATGTGAATATTTAAGAAGAATTTTTCATTCTAAGAGCTTCAATTAGTTCTAGAATTACCAACATATATATATTTTTTTCTTCTTCTCCAATTTGGGTGTAGGACACAATTATTTTAGTTAGTACTAATATACTCAACAACACAAAAAATCTAACATTCAATTTCTCACTTTCACATATTAGCCACAAGATTCGCTTGAGAAATGACCACAACAATTTACATCATCCCTTAATCACATTTATTTTTATTTAGCGGAATTATCATTTCTCCTAATCTTCTCAAACATAGAGGGGTATTAGATTACAATGCACCACACAAAATAATTGTTACTTCCATTGAAAGTAAAACAAATAGCCTAATGCAAATTATAGCATGTCAACATACCTTGTTAGCATGAACCCAAGAATATAGTTAGAATATAGTTACTGTTGCTCCCAATTGCACATGCAAATGTACATGGTCGCACAAATAATATAGTGGCTCATAAAAGAATTAGATTATCAAACTCAAATGACTTGTCAATTAACTATTTTTTCTAAATTATACTAGTCTAATTATTTATTTAAGAGTGTCAAAAGTGTTTTATTTCTATTTATAAAGAAAAGAATGTAGGAATTAAATAATAAGATTACTTACAATGGTTGGAAAATTCCAGGGCTGCAACATGCATTGAATCTCATGTATCATATTATCGGCTTAGAACTAATTTCAATTGTCAATTTACTGATTTATAGAGTTAATTATATGAGTCGGGCTACACACCTCTCATCGCCTACTCCAGTTAGCTATCTAACTACATCGTTGAGCGTGGATAAATAGACTAACTAGCGAGCATTTATATTTCATCCCATTTCATAACCAAGCAAGGTGTTCGTCCGGGCGTCACTCCTGAACACTAATCACCTCAATCTACTAGGTGGACCGAGCTCTCTATATTCTCTGGTCTATCTAACCCGATTTTAATATTAGACAATAGATTTATCTCATGGTGATCAAGCACAAAATACTAAAACAAGAATATAATATAGAAGTAACTTGTAATGACAACCAAGAATTAATTCAAAAAGCCTTTAATAATCAACAATCCATTCTTAGCTACAACCCTAGAATAAGGGCTTTAACCGTTAATCTCTAAGAACAAAAAGAAGAAGAAAAGAACTCTAAAAAGTATTGACAACTTTTTACTTGATGCCCTATAGTTGATCTTCCCCTCTGCCTAATCTCTCAAAATAATTATTTCTATGGACTATTTATAAATGTAGAAAACCCTAAATAAAATAACTGAGTCCAAAATAAATTGGGAACCAAAACCAAGCGGAAGTCGAATTCGAGTACTCGTGAAATTGTGTCCTTGCGCGTTTAACTTCCGCCACCTCAAACTTCATAATCTGACACGTGGCAGTAAGATTGTTTCAATTTCGCTATTTGTTGCACATTTTTCTTTATACATTATTATATTAAATTTATTTTATTAAGCTGTTTGCTTGATTTTCTTCTATAATTTTCCATTTTTAATGCATTTTAGCTCCAAACTTCTTCAACTTTACACCAATTTACTCCTATAAATAAAATACACTATTTAGCACAATTCATAAAATTAATGCTCAAAAAGAACAAATATAAATAATAAATGTGAGACAAATAATGATTAAAAATATGTATTTTTGGCCTCACATCAGTTACCTCTCCAATAATGGCTTCAAAAATTATTTTCTTTAACATTTGCAGAGCTTCTCCTCACGTTGAACCACTTAATAAATTCTTTTTCTTTTTCTAATTCATGTGATCTGTATACGAGAAAGTCCCTTTCGATACTTCTCAGTATAGTGCCAAACCAAAGCCATTACAGTAACCCATTCAATTACCCACTCAGAATTATAATTTCTTTCTTCACTATTGAGTATATTCCATAAGAACAAAGTAGAAAGAAATATCCTTAAATTTTACAGAAAATACCTTCATCACGAACACTTGTACGGGATACACCAAAGCTTGTACTTCACCACAAACTCTTATAGGAAATTCTTATAGCTTGAGGCGTGTTGAAAGACACTTAAGGATATTTTACCTGATATAGGTGTATCCCCATGATTCAACAAGCTCTTCTAGTATAAAACTAGAAGCTAGAAACTAACAAAGATTAAATGAACCGAAAAACCCAGCACTAGAATACATGTAAAATTATTATCTTCTTTTTTCTATTTCATGAGAGTAAATCAAAAGAGGCTTATATAGGCAACCAAATGGACCAAACCAAATAGCTCTAACGTTCAACAAAAGAACCAAACGTCTCAAAATTGAAGAGCAATAGTCTGCAAGACTAGTGGATTATTGACTTAGAGAAATGTCAATAAAGGGTTAATAATTAGGGGTTAATGACAATAAAGATTGTGATTCAATTTGTCAGAACTAAACGTAAGCGTTAAAGGAGAATTAATTGCCTCTCAATGCTATTAAATAAGAGATGAAACTAGACAGTAATATGAATACTTCATTTTGAGATATTAGAATCATTTTTCCAACACTTCTTCGGTGAAATTTCTGAATTGTTACTGCATTCAACACATCTCATCTTCATTCCACCCCATAATCCACATTAGTATAATATTTTTACGTACATACCGATTACAAGAAAATAATTAGAAATTCACTTATTTTTCTATGAAATATTTTGCTTCATATCAAACACAGCTTGAGAGTTTCATTTTTTCCATTCGCTGTCTGATATTCATATTGGACCTCGACTAAATTTGAATCTGCATCGAAAAGTTTTACATTGAGATAAATCGATCTTTAACAAACACAACTTCGTATCCAGGATAACTCATACCTGATATGAAACCTCGGATTAATAACGAAGAAATACCTTTCATGTTTAGCAGGGTAATCCATGTAGCCACTGGTTGAGCCGGGCGCTTATAGTTGTTCTCTTCTTCTTCTTCTTTTTGTTTTCGCTTATAGTTGTTATCAAGTCTCCTGATTTTTGTACATATTTTCATTTGGTTGATAAAATTAATTATTACCATTAAAAAAAACTATGTTGTTAAATTAAAGGAAATTCTTACAAAAGCAAGAGATTGATAGAGAACAGTGGGACAAGATATAAATCCATTTAAAAGTATTAAACTTTTGATCCGATTTCGCTCTATTTTCCTTCTCTTTATTTTCCCCTAGTTCTACTTAAATTGGTGACACATTAGCATGTGACCTCTATAAACTATTGGTCACAATCATCACAGTCACAATAACAAAAATAGACAAGTACTAATTTCGAGCTATATGTAGATGCTACAAATTAATCATTTGGGTACGGTGTTACAAGATTTGCACATGGGGGAGTAAGGAGTTGTTTACTTAGCTACGACTTACGAGTTATGGATATGAAGATTAATAAAGTTATATATGGACGTGAAGAGACGGGAGTTATATATACCTAATATATTTAAATACCCTACAAGCTTTAGAAGTACTATTTCATTCTTTTGGTATGCACCAACCTCATTAATCTGGAATATTAGCCACGTACCTAAAGCTTATGGCTCGAATTCAATATTTATACATAGTTTTAAAACTATTTTTTATTTTTTTGCTTCCAAAGAATTATTAATTCACCAATAGAAAGTAGTAATAGAAGATACATAACGCGTTACAAACAAGCTATAGAGATGTTAGAAAATGCTAAGGAAATGAACAGATTAGCAGAAAGAAACACATAACGCTAAGAAAAAAAAAACAGAAATGAAACAGGAAAAGAATAAAGGAAAGAAGAATAAGAGAAATAATTGGTTCGTCATTCATTTACCATTGCCAATATCGATTGTTTTCGATGGATTCTGCAACTTGAACTTGTGAAAAATGTTGGTAACTTGATCAACTGCAGGGCCATAGTTGTGCCAAGCTAGTGACCAAGATTATGATAATTTTACTTGTCGTCTTTACTAAAAACAGATGATACAAAATAATTGTCATTTTAAAAAATTACGGTATAATTAGTTATTTGTTTATATATTTAACTTTGATCATAAATATGAATGAGAAATTAATGTAATGTAAACAAAGGAAATAGTATTAAATTGAATAGAGTAATAAATTAGTCAAATTATCTTCTAATTAATGTTTTTCATAAGAAGTATGCAAAAGATAATATGTCAAATAAAATAGACTCAAGAGAGTACAAGGTTACATTATAGTCAACTATAGTTTGAATACTTTAAAAAAAATGGGGACAAAGGAAGGGAAATTGGATGGGAATTACAATAGGAAATCGAAATCTCACCAACAAGATAGTAGTCAATGAACTACACTACTAAAATTTCTCTCTAGTTTGAATACTTGATTAATTGAAAGAAGTGAAAAAGGTACCATTGGTGTATTATTAGAAATATCATAATTTTACTCAGTTAGAATCTTTAATTCTTTATATATCATAATTTTCTTAATTCAAACAATTATAGAAACTATTTTTGAAAAATTGAATCGAGTGAACAAGTTTTCATAATCGAAAATCAATCAATCGAACCAAAGTTTTAAGAAATCGAACGTCGACCCCTGCCTAAAACCTTGGCAGAATTTATTTATTTAGGATAAAACAGAAATAGTATCATAAAAATACAGAAGCACAGAAAAAAGAAAAGAAGAGAGAGAGCATGTAATTCCATTAGCCCTTTTACGTACTATAAAACCTCTGCAAAACCCCTATTTTCTCTGCTCACTAACACATTTTCCCCTGAAAATTGCTCGAACAGAGAAGAAGAAGAAGAAAAGTTCTCGAAGGTCCATTTTCTCTGCCTTTTATATATTTTTTGCTTTAAACTTTAGTCAATTTCATGCTCATTTTCTTAGGAATGGGATATGTTAATACGTTTCTTGTTCACCTTCATCGATTTTTGTTTTTCCTTCCTTACGGAATTCACTTGGTTGGATTTCAATTTGTTAGTGTAGAAGTTGTATGTATGCATGCATATATATTACTCCCTCAATCTCAATTTATGTGATTTACTTTCCTTTTTAATTAATTAAAAAAAATGATATATTTTTATATTAAGTAATTATGAAATGATTTACGGCCATACAAATTTCTATCATTCATTTTAGACCACAAATTTTAAAACTCTTTCATATTTTCTTAAATTCTGTACCGAGTCAAAGTATCTCACATAAAATTGGACAGAGGAAGTACTAGTTTTGATTTTTGTAGTTGTTTTTATGTAGAAAAAATATATACTCTAGTACATATCAAAGAGGAAACAGAAGAAAGGAAAACCCCCAAATTCTAAAACCCTGAAACCCCATTCTGCTGTAGCCAAACCCAAATGCTTGGTTCTCTCTTACCCGATGTACTTTTTGGCCATTATTGTGGTGCTTATGCTGTTGTTGTGAATTGATTTGCTTAAATCGTTTGCTTTTGATATACAATCATCCTAGTCTCTGTTAAGTCACACTGAATTTAGGAAGGCATAAAATAATCAGATTATATTTTTTGTAATGTGTTTCGGGAATGACTCTTTTGGTATAGTGTATAAGAATAATATATAGAATAACATGTATTAGTGATAGTGGGATTAGTAATATTATGATTAGTGATATTGAGATTTAGTAATATTATGATTAGTGATATTGGGATTAGCAATATTATGATTAGTTATGTTGGGACTATTTTTTATCCGGTGTTTCGTTTGGTGTATTTTGGGCAGGTTTGTCTGTAACTATGCTTATTCATGTATTAATAATACCGTCATTTGCTAAAATTCAAGGTTAGAGGTGGATTCATTGAACAAGTTGCTATGTTTTGAGAATATAGTAACTTTTGCTTTGTTAAAGCTCAACTTTTGCTTTGGTTATCTTCACGATTTTGTTGTTGGTACTTCATTTCTTCAATATTGCATTTTTTCCAACTTGTTTTGGAAAATAATGTTCTTGAGCTGGGATTTATCTTTAACAACTTCTCTACCCCGACAATGGTAGGGGTAAGGTTTAATCCCACAATCATGTTGTTTTAGTAGTAATTAGGTGAATTTTAATTTATAATTCCATGTTTTCATCATATGAGTTCTTGTTCTGATTGTCTTTCTTGTTTCCAAATTCTAACGCATTTCAGAAAAGAAAATGGATCTTGAGAAGAAGATTTGGGCTGCATTCGGTGCTTTTCTTTACTGTGGGTATAGTTGCTCTTGGCCACACAGCGTGGCTTGTTTGCGCAGTTATCGCAATACTACTGGGTGGACTGTTTGTAGTCCGTCATTTTCTTCGGGTCCTGAACATTTGCCTTCCCCCTGATGCTGGTGCTATTGATTTTCCAGGAATGGTGGCCTTCTTTATCTTCACACCCCCTGCTCTTGATCCTGCAGAAAAACATCCCTCATGTTCATGTAACTTTGTTCCTCTTAATGTTTACTGCGAGTTATTTCTGTGTGCTGATGATGGTTAGGCCGCTGGCGACTGATTTTGGGGTACTCCATGGACTCTTTTACATGACTGTTTTTCTTGCCAATGAAGAGTTTGGGACTCAATGGCGATATTGGCTAGCTTCCTGCCTTTGCAATTTGATGATAATTCTTCGAGTGATCATGGAGATGCGGGCTAGACGAGATTAGTAGGAGTATGAATTAGAATTATGACTAACGACTCAAAATTGGAGAAATCCTACCACTTCTACATGCTATGAAATAGCTTCAAAAAGTGTTTTTACCTCATTTATATATGCAAGTAAGTTACTTCTTTCAACTTATCCATTGTAGCAATTAGAAAATCAATTCCCAGTTCTCTTTCTTTGTTAAGGGATTACAGATCCATAACTTCTCGGATATATAACATTTCGGCATGAACAGAAATTTATTGAAATATAATACAGTTTTACATATAGGATGTTGAATCAATGCTTTGCTACTTTTTAGTAGGGGTGGTCATTCAGGTTTTTGGTTTTCGGTTATAGCAAAGGGTGTATCAAACATCGAACTGAATTAGTTTGTGACCAACTCTCATAATCAGATCAGAGTTATTTACTGTCCAATGTGCTTATAACAACAACATACTAGTGAAATACCACAAGTGAGATAAAAAAATGGTACACAGACCTTACCACTACCTCTTGAAGCACTGTCCAAAGTGCTTAAATGTTAGAAATCCAATAACAGCATGATACCATACGTAGACTACCTTAAATGTTCATTCTTCAACACTGTCTTGTGAGTGTTGAAATTAGTATTCCCGATGATTTTACTTCTTGTTCTAAAAAATATATGATGTAAAATAATTGTCATTTACAAAAGTTGAGGTATAATTAATTGTTTCCATATTAACCTGTACTCATAAATATGAAGAGATATTAATGTAATTTAAACAAGGGAAGCATCAAATTGAGCGGAGCGATAAATTAGTCAAATTACCTTCTAGTTAGGGCTTTGTTTAGGAATATGAAAAATAAAACATGATAAAATAAAATGAACCAAAGAGTACACAATTATATTATAGTCAACTATAATTTGAATATTTGATTGATGGAAAGAAATGAGAAGATACTATTGCTTTATTATTTGAAATATCGTGATTTTACTCTAATTGTACTCTTTAATTCTCTATGTATCATATTTATCTTCATTTGAAAAATTATTTTTGTAAAATCGAATCAAACTAATTTGATTTCATGCACAGTTTTTTGTATCGAAAATCATGGAACCAAAAGTTTTAAAAAATTACGTCCACCCCTACCTAAAACATTGGCAAAAAAAAAATGGATAAGAAATAGGATCATAAAATGAAAAAAAAGAAAAAGAAAGAAGAGACGAGAGCTGATTCTGTTAGGCCGTTTTACGTACTATAAAACCTCTGCAAAACCCCTATTTTCTCTGCTCACTAAAACATTTTCCCCTGAAAATTGCTCGAACAGAGAAGAAGAAGAAGAAGAAAAGTTCATTAAGGTCCATTTTCTCTGCCTTTTATGTATATTTTTTGCTTTAAACTTTAGTCAACTTCATGCTCATTTTCTTGGGAAAGGGATATGTTAATGCTTTTCTTGTTCACCTTCATCGATTTTTGCTTTTCCTTCTTTACGGAATTCACTTAGTTGGATTTCATTTTGTTAGTTTAGAAGTAGTATGTATCTATAATTCTTTAGAGTATTAGTTTAGATTTTTGTAGTTCTTACTTCTTAGCTTTCTTTGATGTAGAAAAAGAAATATACGTATCAGAAAGGAAAACCCCCAAATTCTAAAACCCTTAAACCCCCCATTCTGCTGTAGCCAAACCCAAATGTTTGGTTTCTCTTCCCCGATGAACTTTTTGGCCATTATTGTGGTGCTTATACTGTTGTTGTAAATTGATTTGTCTCCATCCTTTTACATGAGTCTCTGTTAAGTCACATTGAATTTAGGAAGGCTTACAATAATCAGATTATATTTTTTGCAATGTGTTCCGGGCACGGCTCTTTTGGTATACTGTATAAGCATAAGAATAGTATATAGAATAGCATGCATTAGCCATATTGGGATTAGTAATATTATGATTGGGACTATTTTTTATCCGGTGATCGGTTTGGTGTATTCAGAGCAGTTTTGTGTTTAACCATGCTTATTCATGTATTAATAACACCGTGGTTTGCTTGAATTCAAGGATAGAGGTGGATTCATTGTGCAAGCTACGTTATATCTAATATTTGTGTTGCCATCACCTTATTAAAGAGGCATTTTGGTGTCTAGAAAGGAAATAATGTAACATGAACTGGAATGAAAAGAGTATTGAATTAATGCCCATGGTATAATGGATCTTCTACTAGATAGAGTATAGTCTTCCCATGGTTTGAAATTTTAGCTTTCTATAGTTTTTTTTTTTTTTTTTCAAGTATAAACTAGTAGGAGTAGTAATTTGCGCCACTTTTACTTTGGTTATCTTCACTATTTTGTAGGTAGTACTTTATTTCTTCAATATTTTTGATTCCACTGCTCTGTTATTGTTGTTGTAGTAATTAGCTGAATTTTAATATCATAATCCATGTTTTCATCATATGAGTTCTTGTTCTGATTGTCTTTCTTGTTTCCAAATTCGAACGCATTTCAGAAAAGAAAATGGATCTTGAGAAGAAGATTTGGGCTGCATTCGCGGTGCTTTTCTTTACTGTGGGTATAGCTGCTCTTGGCCACACAGCGTGGCTTGTTTGCACAGTTATCGCAATACTACTGGGCGGACTGTTTGTAGTCCATGGTTTTCTTCCGGTATTGAACATTTGCCCTCCCACTGATGCTGATGATCTCGATATTCCAGGAATGGTGGCCTTCTTTATCTTTGCACACCCACTCTCGATCCTGCAGAAAAACAACCCTCATGTTGATGTACCTTTGTTCGTCTTAATGTCTACTGCGAGTTATTTCTGTGTACTCATGATGGTTAGGCCGCTGGCTACTGATTTTGGGATACTCCATGGACTCTGTGACATGACTGTTTTTCTTGCCAAAGAGTTTGGGACTGGCCGGCAAACTTGGCTAGCTTTTGGCCTTTGCACTTTGATGATATTTCTTCGACTGATCATGGAGAGGCGGGCTGTGGTCCATGTTGCTGCTAGACGAGATTAGTTGGAGTTCCTGAGTTGAGACCGATCATTCAAATAGATGGGGGTAAACTAATGAGTATTACTAACGATCCAAAATTGTAGAAATCCTACCACTGCTACATGCTATGAAATAGCTCAAAAAGTGTTTTACGTCATATATGCAACCTACTTCTTCCAAACTATCCATTGTAGCAATTACAAAATCAATTCCAAGCTCCGTTTCTTTGTTAAGGGATTAGAGATCCACAACCTCCGTGATATATACTACGTTTTAGCATAAACAGAAATTTATTGAAATATAATATTATTATACATATTGCAGATTAGGATGTTGAATCAATACTTTGCTACTTTTTAGTAGGGGCGGGCGTTCAATTTTTTAGTTTTCGGTTATGGCAAAGGTGTATTGAACGTGAATTGAATAGTTAGTTGGTTCGTTGTTATTCCAAGTTCGATTCAGGTTTTGTTCGTACGAGTCTGATTAGAAATGGACTATTTTATGTCGGACAGTGTGTTACAGTAGAGTAAACTTGCTGAGCTGGGGAGTTTCTGGATCCTAAACTATCCAAAAAACATAGGCTTTTTTTCTTTGTATAATCTGATTATTCTGATAGTTGGTGTTGAGAGATGGAGAAATACAAATTGCAATTAGTGTATGGGAGGGACATGTGAATAATAACGCGAGGAATAGAAGAGAGGGAAAGGAGGTGAGGATTGGGTGTAATGGGGATAGTTGTGTGGAGAAACTGAAGAGTTGTATACTTTTCCTGCTGTCTTAAATGAAGCTATGGATGATAAGGGCTACAACAATGGTGTTGTTGTGGATCTTGCTTGGTCCAGTTGACGATATTGGGGGAGCTTTTGGGGCCTAGCTTACTAAAAACTGTTCCAAGTATACACTACATATACACTCTGTTACGTATCTTTCTGTATGTATTTTAACTTATAAGCTCCTATATCGGACTGATAATATAATACAGAATACATGAAGATTTGTTGTCTGATCCCATAGCTGCTAAAACTTCATAATCTTGAAATGCCATACAAATTTAATTGGTGGTGAAAGGTTACATTTCCATAATGATATTAAGGTAATCCACATACTCACTTAGAAATGAGATGGAACAAATCACAAGTCAGTTAAATAATCTAATGTCGTATAAGGAACTACAGATATAATTGGCCCTTTCTGACTTCTCTCATAATCAGATCACAGTTAATTTACTGTCCAATGTGCTTACAACAACAACATACCAGTGAAATACCGCAAGTGAGATATGGGGATGGTATGCAGACCTTACCACTACCTCGTGAAGCACTATCTAATGTGCTTAAATATTAGAAATCCAATAACAGCATACCATACATAGACTACCTTAAATGTTCATTCTTCAAAAAGTAAGTTGCAGGAAACTCCCCATTAATTCAAATGCATTACATATGGGTCGCTGGATGGGACAGAGATCATTAAAATTGCCTGTAATTTTATTTTACAACATCTTCCATGAAATTATCACAATTTGCAGGACTCTTGACTGCAGAAATAATGTATTTGAACACTGTTATTCTTATGCAAGTCGCGTGTGTGTATGCAATACTGGTTATAGCATGAAAGAAGTAAAGGTAATGTGTAACAATTACAACAAAAAGGAAAAGAAAAAGACAAACTGTAAACTTGCTGGATGAGAGGTATCATCTATATTAGTGGGTAGGTTTGGTTTGCCTAAAGATTGGCAACAGAGGAGGCGGATTTTATCTTCACGATTGGCAGTTTGACTCTAGATTTTTCACCAGAAAAGCAGGAACAAATAGCAAAACTTGGACAAGCAATTTGCCTTTTCACTTTTTCTTCCATGAATTGATCTACATTCTAGTGTGCTTTTCTACAGCAAATTCAACTTCTTCAATTACTATCACTTGCTTCTGTAGGAATCAGTTTATGTCGACAACCTGCTAAAGTGATGGAGCCATAAACATGTCTACAACAAATTGGATATAGTGATACTTTTCAGCACAGGCAAAGGGTGGAAGAGAGAAGATTTAAAGCTAGAGCAATATCCTAATTAGGTAGAAAACACAGTTGCAAAAAGGAATAGATCAATTCAGAAAAATCATGATCTTGATGCAAGTATATACTTGGCAACATAGCAGCAGGAGAACACAAAATATACCTCAATGAAGCGAAAATTGGACGGACTCGTTCAAATATCTCTTCCTGAGTTCCAGTACCATCGACCTGCAAGAATTTGTTGATGAATAAAAACTGCTACACCAATAAGTAGCTTGGTTCCAGCTGAGCAGGATAAGTCAACAAAAACCACTAACAAATTCATTGCACCTTTTTTTAACATGAAAGGGAAACAAGGGGAGAATAAAAAAGACCCGTTGAGCAGAAATTGGATAGTTTTGAACTACTTGTCACCCTTGGAGAGAGTACCTTGTAAAGCTTTCCTTTCTTGGCATAGTGGTTTGCTACTGGAAGAGTTATAGCTTTATATACTTTTAGGCGCTCCTTGACTGTATGTTCATTATCATCAACTCGCCCCTGAAAACAAAATGTTATGTTATCTTTTTCCTCTTCAGAACGAAACTAAAGCATAAAAGCATATGGCATTCACTTTTTCTTTTAATAAGTATTAACATCACCTCATTCCGGTTCAATACTCGTTTGACCATTACTTCTTCAGGGCAATCAAAGAAAAGCACAAAGTTCGGTTCAGCACCAATCTGCATTCGCATCTGAACTTCAAAATCTTAACAATCAACCACAGGATCACTGCATTCACAGTGCAGTGGGTAAACTAGCAAAAGTTCCTTTTAAACAACTAAACATTCCTAGAGAATAACTTAATAGATAATGCTCATTACAATAAGAAAAGAGAAGCATCTAATTAAAGAAACTTACAATCCTCTCATACGCCACTCTATTCTCTTCACTTCTTGGGAAACCATCTATTAGAAACTTACAATTTTCAGCTGATTCAATTGCCTTCTTAATCAGCTTGACAGTCACCTCTGATGGAGCAATACTTCCTTCCTTCATTAACTTTTGAATCATGGCACTGAATTTAGACTGAACGATATTACAAATTTTTTCGGGAAATGAACTAAAAATCCACAATGAGAAGCATGGAGTTCATACCCATTCTCAGAGTCAGAATGCATCTCTTTCCTCAATAGATCTCCTGCACCTATGTGATCGAACCCAAAAGTTTCAGCAATCTTCAGGCATTGAGTGCCTTTACCACTACCAGGACCTCCTAAATGGACAGCAAAAACTGCTCAGTAATTCTATATTTTAACCAAATAATCTAGTAAAATAGTCATTTTGTCTATTCTCATGTATAATCATGTGATTTTAGTGGAAAACTGTTCATTAAGAAGGAAAGAATCAACTAATTCCTTCATAGTTATTACATAGGTTGTCTGCAAAAGAACCTATGTTTATTCACTTTCCACTACAAACTAGCAAAGAATGAGATGAAGGCAGACTCTTTAGCAAACTTGACAAATTCCTGATCACACAAGCACGTGCAAGATTGAAAAAATGTCGCAACATTAAGGATTAAAAACTGGTTTAAACAAAAAAAGTGATCATAGGTAGCTTAACAACAGACATAATAAGAAATATGACATGTTACTTCTAGACATATTCTCTTCATTCCAACAAGAGTGACCTAATCAATATCATGAAGAAGTCCACCTCGCCATAAGGAAATCTTTTGTACCTCATTATCTTTTGCTTAATGTTATACATAATTAAATAAGAATTAGTTGAGAATCATGAGATCTCAAAGTCAAATTCTGCAAAGATAAAAAACACTAGATGATTTCTTGTCATTTGTCCTAGCCTTGGTGGACAGAGTTACTTGGTACCTACTCTGGTACCTTTTGTGCTATGAGGTGGCAGGAATTCCATGGAATTAGTAGAGGTGCACAAAAGCAAATTACATGGAATTAGTTGAGGTGCACATCAATGACCCGAACACCACGATTATCAAAAATGAAAACCAGCATCAAAATACTCAAAAAAAAAAACTTGTATTGTTACATCCCCTCTCACCTGCCCCAGACCAAAAATCCCCGGAAAAACAGCAGAAAAATAAAATATTTCAACAAACAACAACAAAAGAGTAGCAGAGTCTACTTAAGAGGTTGGAGTGATATCTATCTCAGATGAGCTACAATCAGGATAGATTTAACTGAGATCACATGAGAGATAAATTAATCAATTTTCAAAGAGATAAAGGAGATTAGCTTTTAGTGTCCGAATAGTGCACAGTTATTAATAGACTAAAATGTGAAATTAATTACCCAATACAAAAGCGACAAAAGGGATATTTCTTCTGGAATTACTTTCACCTTCTACCTACATGCATTCAAAGGGAGAAAAACAGTAGTCAATAATATTTTGTAGAAAAAAAAACATTTCAGTGATGATAAAAAAACAAATAGAAGATATTGAGAGAGAGAGAAAATGAATAACCGGCGGTTTGACAATTTCAGTACAAAATGCTTGACAAATCTTCAGCTCATCAGCTCTTCTCACCTAGAGTAATTGAGAACAATATTGAGAGATTTGCAGCACCAAAACCAAAGAGATTTGATCAATTTGTGAAGTAAAATTACCTGTTGAAGATGCGAAAAGAATAGAGGGAGTGAAGTGAAACGCCTCCACATCTTTGATCGGTGTTCCGTTTTCTGAATTTGGGTTTCAATGGCGAAAGAGCGTTTGTATTAAGCACGTCGAGTGAGTGTAAAAGCGTGAGTCCCATAAACAATACTACCTGTCTGCACGTTCACTCGCATAAACGCTGCAACACTTTCGGGGCCGATTAGTTCCCTCTAGATCGGGTTTGGGTCTTTCCACTTGCCCCAGGCCCTAGGCCAATTAACCCTATTTTGATCCGTCTCATTTTATATGATATAATTTCAACTTGATGTTATCTAAAATAAAATATAGATATTTATGTAATGGTAAATTATTTTATTATGGATAAAATGAGAATTTTAAAATTAAATGTCTTAAGTCATCAACCGCCACTCAAAATTATCTGCATATTTTACTTAGACACCTCAACTTAATCTTATACGTATTAAACACTTGTACCAGCTTAAATTTAAATCATTTAAACACTTTTTTGACCATCCACTAAAAATATAATATATTTATGCTGATGTGACAAATTGACAAAGGACTAACGTACATGTGGCATTTTGAGCCAAAATATTTATTAAAAAATTATAAAAAAAAATACCTTTATCTGCTCTACCATGGACCTTCCAGGCTTCAACCTCCTTTGAGCCATCATTTCCACCGTCTGTTTTCTTTTTCAGATTTCATTTTAAAGAAAAAAAATTGAAATAGCAAACTACATATCCTTTTGCAATTTCTTCAATTTTATCCGTTTTTTATCGTCTCAATTTTTAAGAAAGTTGAAAAAAATTCTACCATTAATGGTGAAATTGAGTTGTTTTAGTGAAGAAAATTTTATAACTCTAGAAAAGGACTTCTAAAACTGTTTGTTTGAAATCAACACTTATTAAATTTCTTCATTTTCATCCCTTTTCTCATCTTTGTTGCTGAAAGAAATTGTTAATGACGGACTTGAGCTGTTTCGAAAAAAATACATATTTCTAGAAAAAGAATTTTAAAATTGTGTTGTTTGTAGCTAATCCTATCTCCATTTTCTTCTTTTTATCTCGTTGGTGTGTTTGGTGCCGAAGGAAATTAATCAATTTCAGGTTGAAATACGATAGTGGTGAGGGTCAAAGTGGGATGGCTGACGATAAGAGAGAAAAGAGAAGGGTGGATGGTGGCAGCGGTTGCGGTGGAATCAGTGGAAATAGTGGTGGAAGAAATTAGGTTTAATTAAGGAAGAAAAAGAGATTCTAAAAAACAACAAAAAATAGTCTCTCACGCACTCAATAGTTGTGTAATGCACTTTTCGTGCCATATCAGCAAAAAATGTTTAATAGGTACTTGTTTTAAATAATATAATTGTTCAATAGGTACATTTTCTAGTAGATGGGTTAAATGAAATATATAGACAATTCTAAGTGGTTATTGATGACTTAAGTCAACTTAAATTATTACTAAATATAAAATTAAACTATTTGAAGTTAAAATTTGAAAAAGAGTATTTAAGAATTTTGCAAATATTATTTCTAATATGAATATAGTACATATGATTGGTTAATTAGTGTTTGAACAATATTTGATTGAAATTGTATACGGATTTGAAAAAAATAGATCTTTTTGATTAAAAAATATCTATATAATAAAATACTCCAATATACTTGTTTCAAATTTCTCTATTTTAAAGTTTTAAGTTGGTATCCAGCTATGTTTAATTCAAGATTATTCTTTTCGTGTAATTTATTTACGTATTATTAATATTTTTTTCTTAAAAGGAGCAAAACCATATGTTAATTTATGCTAATTTTTATTGTGAAAGTTAAATTTCCTAAAATTCGACCAAACCTTGTATGGTATAAATTTATACCCTCTCTAAGAACAAAACAAAAACACCCCTAAATCACACTTTACGTAACTACTTGATAAATTATACTTTACGTAAATGAGCACCTTTGTTTTCCATTTTCGTTTTAGATTAGGGTTGTTCAAATTCAAATCGAATTCGATACTTCAAATCGAAAAAAATACTATTAATTGGTTCAATGATTTGATAAAGATTTTAATTTTTTTATCGATTTATAGGTTTTGTAAAGATTTAGGTTTTCTCTTTACGAATTAATTGATAATTCAATAATAGTGAAGGATAAATCTGGTTTGTCCATTATATTTTACTACTGGTTTGTGCAAAAAAGACGAAATGGTCTAGGAGACTCTTGTACTTGTTTTTGTTTGTATATTGGACCCTTATACTTACGACTTTATCAATTGTACCCTAAAACTCGATGAAACATAATATATTAAACATTGATTGAACACATGTAGCATTGATATTGCTGACTTAGAACGATGCGTAATTCTACGCATTTTAAAACCAAAAAAAAAAAAAATGGGGGGAGGGGGGAGTCATCTTCTTCAAAGCAGCCTGTTGCTGCTCCCGCACCCCCTCCCCACTCAAACCAAATTTCTTAAACCCATTCAACTTCTTTCCTTCTTTCTTTGGTTTCATTCACCATTTTCCTTCTTCTTCTTTTCAACACCCCCGCACACGGTCCCACCCCTAAATATTTTTCTCAAAATTCATTCCTTTTGCTACAAATCAATTTCTCTCCTAGTTCTTTTCGTTTTGCCATATTTGTTCTTTCAAAATCTTGATTTCGTGCATATTTTTTGATGATAGTGGATATTGAAAAATGAAAAACTTCATTGATAAGCTTGATGAAGCGTCAAGAATAACAAATGGGTTTTGTCAACCAATAGTGTAAATTTCAAGTCAAATAGGTAAGAATTCCACCAATTTAACATGAATTTGTGCTCAATTTGAGAACAAAATAAATAATAAAATTTCCACGGTATGTTTTTTATTTTTATTTTATTTGTCTAATATTTAATTTTTTATATGTCAGTAAAAATGATGTGGAATTCTACGTGTAAATAAGTGTATCACACGTGCACACATAGGATGAAGAAAGGATTTAAAATATTGTGTTTCAGTGAGTTTAAGGATTTAATTGACAAAATCGTAAGTATAAAGGTCTAACTTACAAACAGAGTCAAATATAAAGGTCTATCAGGTCATTCCGCCCGCAAATAATACAAAATCAATTGATTCCTTTTGTATCAAATGTTCTGCTAGTTATTTTCTACTTGCAGTTAATCTTTCATAATATCGTGTGCCCCGTGTTGTTAATACTTATTCCAAATTGGTAGATGATATTTAGTTTAATGAAATTTGATTTCCAAGGTCAAATTACTTTATAATTTTTGAAAATTGTATGTAAGTGATTTTTAATAAAGAATTTTTTTTATGTTTAATCTTTATAGTTAAATCAATAGTAATTAATAATTGATTAATTAATATCTTAACAATTTAACATGTTCAGAAAATGATAATTAATAAATTAATTCGACAACTTTTAAAATTAAAATTGACCCGAATGAACTGATACTCAACCCTATTCTAGATTTTTCATTTATATATATGAACGTGTATTATTCCCCTCTTAGATGCACCGACTAGACACTTAATTATGATATGTTTTGTCTGTTAGTGATATCTACTTCATGCAAGTTTAGTCATTTCAATAGCTAGCCACCTCTTATTCAAAAGTTCCTTCTCTTGTACCATTTGGCCTAAAAGAAAAAAAATTATTGAAATTGCTGTGTTTATTAAATGAAGCTAATAAAGGGTGGTTTTTCAAATTATAACTACTTCTTTTTTATTTAATTTGATTATGAATTTGAATTACTAATGGTACAAAAAGAAAAATTTCTAAAAAAGGTTGAAAAATAAAGTGTTTTGCTTTTCATAGTCTTGCATTATTTATTTTTCAAGTTGTGCATGTGAAGAAATAAAGTTGGCCTTTTAGAGCTATAAAATATCTAGTTATTTGTGAAACTGTTAAAAGTAATTGTCATGAAAAAGTACAATATTGATACTTAAATAATAGTAAAACCTTATGATTAACAAATAATATTATTGTGGTAAATTGTTGTCTTGACAGTGATCCCTATCTTCATACTCTATCAGTGAATAAAGAGATCAACAAGGGTTGAGACTAACACAGCAATAAATAGTTGTACGCAAAGCAGCATGTAGTGTACTGTAAAGCTGTGTTGAATTAAAATTGCAACTATTTCTTTGGTCTTTTCCATTCAACACGCACTACTTTTTTCATCAAACCACGTGTACCCTCGAGGTCTCACCAACACCCCTCAAAGAGCAAAACTGAGTCTCAGTGCTTAGAAGCTTCAGATTTCGAAGGTTTGTGGGTTTCTCTTTCTCTTTCTCTTATTCTATTGTCGGTCGAGTAGCTTATTCGAACGTGGTGAACTCATTCCTGCTTTTGCAATACCAACGCATCTTGTGCCTTCGACTATGTTTTGCAATGACAATAAACAAAGCTCAAGGTCAAACAATAGATTTTGTAGGAATCTATTTATGTGAACCAATTTTCTCGCACGGTCAACTTTATGTCGCTTTATCCAGTGCTAAAACTTCCAGAAATATCAAAATACTAATACGTCCACCTACAGTTGAAGATACAAATGATCATTGTACGTATAATATAGTATATGAAGAAATCATTCAAAAAGCATTCACCTAAAATCCTAACTTCTCTATCCTTCATAAGCAAGACCTACTAAGCCTAAGAGGCCACCAAATGTCTCCCATAAAAGGTATAGAAAGACTCCACATTACACGATAAGATCAATAAAGCTTATATCTAATTCAAAAGTCTTTAATTGTTTTAAAAAAGGTCTTCGCCAAAATACGCTCGCCCAACTACAATGAATACTTCATTCACTTATTTTTAATTTGCAGGTACAACTCAACTCTAAAATTGTATGTGTTGTGTCTTCAGCTATCTGGCAATCTATTGTGTTTTCCGTGTGAAAATTGGGAAGTTAATAGGAAGAAAGAGACTGACGCACATGCTAGTACTATATAATAGCCGATTATGTTACTTCACTTTTGAGGATATGATTTTGAAATTTTATTATTTTATAGAGCAATTGAATTTCTATTTGGAGTTCTTTTATTTGTATTATCTTTGTGGATAACTTAAGGTGATCTTCCAGGATACTGTAGTGCAATTGCTCTTTGCGATTTTGGAATGTGATTATTTTAGAGCAATATGACCTTTTTCTTTGAGGTTTTTCATCTGTATTATATTTCTGGACAACTTCATGTCATAATCTGGGCTACTGCAGTTTTATTGCCCCTATAACGTCCCCATGGTACATTGGTTAGTGACGAAGTTGGGCTGTAAAATCAGAATGTCCATGACACGTTCACAGGGAAACAATATTCTTCGATCTTCTTGCAAAACGTACACAGTTCTCTTAGTTCCAACTTACTTCACTGATCGATACATGTTTTTTCAAGATACAACCACGTCTTCCTTCATCCATCATATGCATCGAATCCTTGATGGACCCGCTTGGAAACAACTGAAATATCCCTGACTTTTGAATTGATACGACTGAAATATAATATATTTGCTTGTTTCCTCACAATTTTGACTGTTCCTATATTTTCCAATTCATTATTTTTGGCTTTTACATGTTCTCAACTTATTTCACTAATTTTGTATCCAATAGAATCTGTTTCACAGATGCAACACAAACATCGACACTATGGAGCACAATTCTAACATTGATCCTACTTGACAAAAAAGAGTAAAAAAAAAAAAAGGGCTATCAGAAAAGGAACATCAAGCAAAGTGATTTGTATCTGTATGTATTGTACAACACAAATTACATATACCGTATCCTCAAAACGCTCATTTAAAGCAACCTCTTTCAACTCTAAATTTGCATCTGTCTCCTGCAACTCAGATCTTCTCAAAATTTAAACTGGTAAGTTATTCCACCTTCTTTTCTGCGTTTCTGTTTCTTCTCTCTTTTTTTCCACTGTATTTTATTCCGGGAGTTTTGTTAAACTTTGTTTATACAAGTTTATTTAAGGAAATATATCATTTCTCATTCACCTGCAAAACAAGGTAACATGTGGACTCTTAACTAGGACAATTTTGTCTATATTTGGGACATCTGAACTACTGATGGTTGACATACTGAAGTGAGGATATGCATTTAATGTTGAAAACTTTCATTTTAATTTATGATGTGTAAACAAGACGAGCAGACGATGAGCTCAAAGGGACGAACTTAAAAATACATCTATATCCCTATTGTTCCATTGTTTTTTCGCATTGTTTAATCCACATTGATCTTTTGATTATTCACTGTTAATGAAATAGATAATGTATATGAAATAGCTATCATTATAGGTCCTTTTTCAAGAGTTGAACGCATTACGAGATTACGAGGAAAAATTCATTCTCCTCTTTCTCTCTGTTGACTGATGTACGATTATAGTTTGTTTGGAGAATATGTGCTGATGTTGCCCAATGGTGTTCTTGAGAATATTGGTCTCCTTTTTTATACTCGATGATTTTCTTTGCTTTTTGTTACTATATATTTTTCACTTTTAACAATTTTAAAAAAGATTTGCTATATATTTTTGTTCTGGATTCTTTTTCGTTTTGCCATTCTGTCCTGATAGTTGGCCCTGTTACATTATTTTGACTGCTAACATGAATCTCCTCTCTCTTTTTCTTGTATCATGTAGTATGTTGGGCCTGGTGCAACTCCTATGCCTGGAGTTCCCCCGTCGGGTCCTGGAGGAGTACCCGGTCAAGTCCACCCGCTGTCAATGTAGGCCCTGTTGCTGGATGTGGTAGAGGTGATTGGAGACCATCAGGAATGAAAGGTGGCTTTGGTATGTCTGGCTGGGGAGGTGGTACGTCTGGACGTATATTTGGGATTGGGCTGGAATTCACTCATCCTTCACACAAATATGTTTCCCTGATTTATAACATACTCAAATTTCCTATTCTTTCTGTTTGGTGACGTTTGGTATTTACTGTTATGAAGGAATCAAGTATGAATAAACCCAACTATCCAAAAACATGAGGTAGTTAGCTTTTAAACATTGGTAGGTAGTTGCTATTCCAAAGCATCTTCTATTGGTTTCATTTTTATTTGGGCAAAATGCTTTGAATGGGTCATTTCCATCTGCTTCCTTTGGAAAACTTCAAAGTGTCACCTACTTGGAACTGGACAACAACCAGTTAACTGGACCAGTTACTTCTTAATTGAATAAGAACCAAAAGCAACTTAACTGATATGTATATTATGTGTTTTTGGTTTGGAAATTGGAACCTCACCAGAAATCTTGTGAGTTTTTGGCGCTCTTCCTTTAATTCATTTTGCATATATGTGTACTCATTACTATTTTGTCTCAATTTCTTCTCAAACTTGAAATTTCTGGCACTCGATGGTGCATATTTGACAAGATAGCTTTCGAGCTTCTTATTCAACCCAAAAAAGGAACCTCATATAGCTTTTCGTGATCCTTTATTCTTGATAGTACTGCTAGTAGCACCTTCTCTTTTTGTTGGTCACGACAAGGAATAAAAAGATTTTCGAGACTACATGACTTGGCGAGGATAAGGACCAGTAATTAGAAATACTATGATTTACTTCATGCATAGAATTGTAACTCAATTTTTTGGTACACATGATAAAGATCTAATTCTTTCGTAGTTATTTGTCAAACATAAAAACTATTAATTTTTTATTTAAAACTTCTTAAGAATATTACAATTTTTATATATGTCATATTTGTTCGTCATCAAAGATTTAAAGTGGATGGTATGAAGTAGGGGTGTACATCACCGGGTTGGTTCGGATTTTTTAAAAACCAAATCAAACCATTTGTATCGGGTTAAAATATATATAAACCAAACCAAACCAATAATAGTCGGATTTTTTCAATTTCGGGTTGGTTCGGGTTATTCTATTTTCTCGGATTATTCGGGTTTTCTCGGGTTTTTTGATAAAGACTAAAGAGCTTGTGTTCTTTTAGTGATTTAAAAAAAACGTTGAACACTAACATGATTTTTCATCCTAGAAAAGCATTAGGTAGTTTCTTTTGACATTGCAAGCCCATGAGTTCATTAGGCAATTCTCCATTCTATTTGGAACACAAATTCTCAAAAAATTACTACTATTACTATTTTGGACAAAAATCATAAAATAGTATCAATAATCAAGAGTGATTCATTAACATTCGAGAAATTCATGAAAGTAACATAGTGGCTTAAACAATTTGCATAGTCAAAATATTGTCGTCAAAAGTTAATACAAGTTATTTACATTCAAATCTTTAAATTCTACACCATCATCACTTACAACCTAGGACCTTGTACCTAGAGGAACAAAACATTTTTGAAGTGAGATCTTCTATACATATTTTCCAAAAACCATAGCCTGCATTTGCAAAGTAGACAATATAAATCAATTAAGTTGATTAGCAATGGATTAACTAAGTTGTTGTTTAGTCCTTAGTTCTTATTGTTATTTAAAGCAAATAGTAATTTCGTAATTAACAATCACAAAAGAATGAACTAATACCTTTGTTCCATGTAGTGAAATTAAAGTACATCAACTGGCTAATCAATCCTCAAAGGTGAGTCGGGGTATTCTGAAAGAATTGAAACAAATTGAATACTAAATAACATTCAAAAGCAGAATCATTTTTAATAACAATTTGAATATATAAAGTTACCTTCTCCAATTTCCTCAATTTTCTGGACTTCCTCTAATATATCTTCAAGCTTGTATTCTTTAGAAGGCGATCGTAGCCATTGTTGAGTGCGAATAAGTGCTTCTACCATTTTTGGAGATAAAGAACTTCGATAACTATCAAGAATTCGACCACCTGTACTAAAAGCTGACTCAGATGCAACAGTAGAAATAGGAATAGAAAGGATATCCCTAGCAATTTTCGCAACAATTGGGTAACTACTGGATGAAACTTTCCACCAACTCAAAATATTAAAATCATTGATCTTCACTATATCATCTTTCAAGTATATTTCCAGATCAGATTTTTTTACAACAAATCCCTCTTTTTTCATGCGTTTCTCCCACTGAGATTGCAACAAATCACTAGATTCACCCATTACACAATTATCATTTTCAATAGTTTCATTAGGACCTTCAGAGCAAGACCAATTGTAGTGATTATATAAGAGATTCAAAACATCTCTCACATCTTGAGACTTTAATCTTCCCATCAAAGAGCCATATGCAATAGAAAGAATATAATCTACATATTGCATCTTGTATCTAGGATCCAACACAACAGCAACCATCAGCAACATATTCATACTCTCAAACTTACCCCAATATTTATCCATCTTGGATTTCATTCTTGTTGTCATATCAACCAAAATGAGATCATCATGTTTAGTATACTTGATAATATCATTTCGGAGATTGAAAAAATCAAGAAAGAAAGAGTGAGAAGTAGAATATAAGCTGCCCGAAAATTTTAAAGTTGCCTGATAGAAAATATGAAGAAACTTCACAAAAGCTTTCACATTCTTCCAATCATCTGTTGATGGATTTTTTGTTGTTGTATTTATTTCTCGACATTGCTTTTGATAATTCTAGTCATCCACATACATTCTTGTAAAAGTTTTTTCAAATTTCAAAGATTTATCCAACATTGTGTATGTCGAGTTCCATCTAGTCTCAACATCCAGACTTACAAGACCACGGGTGTCAATCTTAACTTTCTCAACAACGGACTTAAAAATAGCAAATCTTGAAGAAGAAGACTTGACATATTTTATAGCACTTCTTATATGAGAAATAGGCTCAATTTGTTCATCCAACCCCTCTTTTACAATCAAGTTTAAAATATGAGCATTACATCTAACATGCAAAAACTGATTTTCAAACATTACCCCTTTCCAATCTTCAATACACCCCTTTAAACTCTTAATGGCAGCATCATTTGCGGTTGCATTATCCAAGGTCACTATAAACAAGTTTTCAATGCCCCAACCTAATAAGAAATCCTCAATCCCCTTGGCAATAGTCTCACCTTTGTGATCTGGTGTTTGAAAAAAATTAAGAATTCTCTTTTGTAGATTCCATTGATCATCAATCCAATGTGCAGTGACGACCATATAAGTATAATTTTGGATTGACGTCCATGTATCACTGGTAAGACAAACACATTGGTTTTTTATAAGCTCCTTAAGCTTTTCTTTCTCTTCTTGATAAATCCTTAGACAATGTCGAGAAACAGTTACACGAGAAGGTACTTCAAAATTTGGAAAGGCTTTAGCCATTAATTTTTTGAATCCTTCTCCCTCAACAGCTCTAAATGGTTGTTCATCAATAATTATAAATTCGGCAATTGCTCTCTTAATTTCATCCATATAAAACACCCCTTTTTTAGTGGAACCACTTTCTGGCCAACCTCTTTTGATAGGTTTTAATGTTGTTTGCCTCTTATCGGACTTAAATGGAGACTTGAGACATTTCCCATTTAAATGATTCCATAATGTAGTCGTCCCATTGACACTGTCGGCAGCAAATGTTTTAGTACAATAATTACATTTTGCCCTACATTTACCTCTTTTAACAATAAACTTAGAGAAATGATTCCAAATTTGAGATGTTTCTCTACCAGTAGTTCCAGAGTTAGGAGCGACCGGAGGAGCTACTTTTTTTTGCTTCTTAGGAGGTGTGCGTCGATGTGGAGATACTTTACCTTGTTGTTGAGATATTGTCGATATAGTTGAAGGAATATTAATAATCATCACATC
Organism: Solanum bulbocastanum; assembly: GCA_037074985.1. Classification (NCBI taxonomy): domain Eukaryota; kingdom Viridiplantae; phylum Streptophyta; class Magnoliopsida; order Solanales; family Solanaceae; genus Solanum; species Solanum bulbocastanum. The sequence continues at coordinate 38,552,932 of CM073599.1, forward strand.
CGTTACAGAAGGTGTAGTTTCCATCCAAAAAGAAAATTGCTGCACATACATAACAATAGTTATTAGTATTCTGATACAAGATTGTGTTTCAACAAAACTTCCATTCAAGTATTGTTCACAAGACTTAGAAGTATATTTCACTTTGAAACCAAAACAGATACAAATATAGGAGTACAAAATATTTGGTTAGAAAAGTTTGATGTATATTACTGGCTATTGCTATCAAAATCTAATAGTCTCTTAATTTTTTATCTCTATCACTTGTTTTTCCTTATCTCTGCGGACTATCACGATGGTTACAGTACAAAAACCTCCATACAAATGGAACCAAAAGCAATGAGTGGAACACTTGCCCCTTTTTCATTGCATTGAAACAACATAAGTAAAGAGAGAAAAGTGAAACTTATATACAAAAAGAATTATCATCATCTTGTTGCTAAGCTTAACACACCATAGATATGGACACCAAGATGTATAATTTTTAGGTTTATATCTATGATTCAACTATCCAAAATGGTGATGTTGTTGACAATCACAATACAAGAAAAATATCTAAAAAAAAGTATCTAAAAACGAGTTAGTAGCAATTACTTACCTAGATTAAGATGAGTTGATGATGATTTGAACTAGAATCGAAAAGACGAGCTCAATATATGCCCTAATAGCTAAGTGAAACCTAACAGTGACTATGCTTTTGAAGTGAAGAGCTGCTGACCCAAATCCTAATGACCTTTGTTAAATGAGATAGAGAATATTATATAGGGTTGTATAATTTATTTGGGCTTTTGTTTATTTCTAAAAATAGCAAGTGGGCTCAAGTCAACTATGTAGCCCAAGTCCACTAATATTAAACATAAAATTGTGAGAAAGATTAAGAAAAATATACAAATTATATATTAATAGACATTTTTTTGTATAAAATAAAATTAAAAATAAATATATATAATGTCGGGTTGGTTTGGTCTCGGGTTGACCTTTTTTTAGTTAAAACCAAACCAAACCAATTATAGTCGGGTTTTTTTTTTCAATACCAAACCAAGTCAAACCAAACCACTAGTCGGATTTTTTTTTCGGTTTGACTCGGTTTGCGGTTTGGTTCGGTTTGCGGTTCGGTTTTGTTCACCCCTAGTATGAAGTATGAACTGATTGAGAGATCTATTCTCAGGGGATATTTCTCATATTGTATGTCCTGCGCTCTACCAATTACCTCAAATATTCTCATATAAGTCTATAAAGGTATCGATTCCAGTCAATTAATGTGCTTCTCAATGATTTCTTTCTGTTGAAGAGATACACCATCTTTTTATTTATTGAATGTGAAATTATTCTTAGAATTAACTATTTTCCAGAACTGGACAAAGAAAGAAGATGAGGAGCAGAGAAGAAGAGGAAAAAGTTTCTTATTGATTTTTCAAGAAGAAGAAAACTATAGTCTCAATTACATATATAAGACTCTCTTATATAGAGAGAAATATAATGTTTTAACTACCTAATAATTAGTTATAACTAACTGTTAGAACTAACTACTTTATACTCTTTTATTTTTCTTACTCTCAACACTCCCCCTCAAGCTAGGAAGGTGAGAATATATTACACATTCCTAGTTTGGAAACAAGAAAAGTATGCTGAACTTTAGTAAGTCCCTTAGTTAGCATGTCTGCTGGTTGCTGTTGTGTTGGAATGTAATTTGTAGTCATCATTCCTTGAAGCAGTTTTTCTCTGATGAAATAACAATCAACATCAATATGTTTTGTCCTCTCATGATATACAGGACTTGCTGCTATTTGCATTGCAGACTTACTATCACTGAAGACACTTACTGGAAGTGTTACCTCACATCCAATTTCCTTCATCAAACCTAGTATCCACACTAACTCTGCTACTACTGCTGCAAGACTCCTAAATTCTGCCTCTGCAGAACTTCTGGAAACTGTAGTCTGTTTTTTTTATTTCCAAGACACTAGTGAATCTCCTAGTTTTACAAAATAACCAGTTACAAATCTTCTAGTTTGTGGACAAGCTGCCCAGTCAGCATCACAGTAGGCACTAACCTTTGCCTTTGAACTGCTGGATAGGAGAATTCCCAATCCTGGTTGATTTTTAACATACCTCACCACTCTAAGTGCAGCTTCCATATGTGTCTTCTTAGGATCTTGTAGAAACTGACTTAAAGTCTGCACACTAAAAGCTATATCGGGTCTAGTCATTGTTAGATAGAGAAGCTTTTCAATTAACCTCTGATATGCTCTTTGATCAGCAGGAGGATCATCACCTGGTTTCATGATTTTTACATGATCATCAAACTGTTTTGAAGTAAGTTTCAGGTTATAGTCTATTGGAGTGTCAACTGGCTTAGCTGCTACTAAGCCCAACTCAGACATCAGCTCTAATGTATATTTTCTTTGATACATTAGAATTCCTTTGTTGGATCTTGCAAACTCAATACCAAGAAAGAACCTTAACTCTCCTAAATCTTTCATTTTGAAAACTTGTTGCAAAGCAACTTTTGTTTCCTCTATCAATTTCAAACTATCACCAGTGATCAGCATGTCATCTACATATACTAACACAAGTATGACTCCTTCAGTTGTCTTCTTAACATACACAGAGGAATCATACTGGCTTTGAACAAAACCAAACTTCACCAATGCCTCTGACAACTTTGTATTCCACTGCCTAGGAGCCTGCTTTAATCCATATAGGGATTTAACTAGTTGACACACCTTATTCTCCCCCTGACTTGCAAATCCCTGAGGCAGGTCCATATATATTTCATCATTCAAATCATATATATTTCATCATTCAAATCACCATTTAGAAAAGCATTATAGACATCCATTTGATGGATATACCATTTTTTCTTTGCTGCAACTGCTAGCACAGTTCTTACAGTTTTCATCTTCACCACTGGAGAGAAAGTCTCTGTAAAATCTATTCCCTCTTTTTGATTATACCCTTTTGCAACTAGCCGAGCTTTAAACCTCTCTACCTCACCTGAAGCCTTATACTTTACTTTGTACACCCACCTGCAACCAATTGGTTTCTTACCTTCAGGTAGACTAACCACATCCCAAGTATGATTGTGATTCAAGGTTTCTATTTCATCTTACATAGCTTGTATCCATCTTAGATCTTTACTTGCTTCTAAATACGTAGCTGGCTCAGTAACAGAAGAAAAATCTGCAACACACGCCATATACTCTTTGGACAATCTTTCATAAGACACATACCTTGATAAAGCATATGGCACTTCATTGTGAATGTTTAAGGACACAAAATCAGTCATCCAAGCTGGTGTCTTCCTCTCTCTAGTCGACTTCCTTTGATCTTGCACTCTATGTAAACTGCTTGAATCATCTTGTGCTACCTCATGCTGATAATCTGAGACTGCACCTTGTGAGCTTGTAGCATCAGAAACCTTATTCCTTATGTCAGGAACAACTTTCACAGACTTTCCACTTATAGCTGTATCAATTACCTCATATTGTTGTCTATTCAAAGGAAATATATATTGAGGCTCTCGAGGGACCTTATTCTTTTCTTTAAATGGAAACACATCTTCTCTAAAAGATACATCTCTACTTATAAACAAACTATCACTTACCATATCATACAACACATATCCCTTCTGAGTATCAGAGAAACCCATAAGGACAGCTGACTTTGTTCTAGACACCAACTTGTCATGCTCATTCACAACCTTCGCATAACACAAACACCCAACTACTCTAAGATGATCACAGTTAGGTTTCTTTCCATACATCCTTTCATAAGGAGTTTGATAATGAATAACTGAACTTGGTAACCTATTTATAATATACACAGCTGCCAGTACACAATACCCCCAGAACTTTATTGGAATTTCCCCTTGAAACCGTAGTGCTCTTGTGACCTCTAAAATGTGCCTGTGTTTTCTCTCAGCCACTCCATTTTGTTGTGGAGTGTAAGCACAAGTTGTCTGATGAACAATCCCTAGTTTTTTAAACAAACTACTACACAATGAGTTCACAAACTCATATCCATTATCTGATACAACCTTTATTACCTTATAAAACTGAGTCTGCACATAACTAACAAACTGTTGAACTTGAATATATACATCAGACTTTAACTTTAACAAAAACACCCAAGTCATTCTGCTGAAATCATCAACAATTGTTAAAAAATATCTATTTCCATTCATAGTGGGAATTCTATAAGGCCCCCATACGTCCATATGCACAAGATCAAAGCAACAAGTAGTCTTAATATTGCTAGACGAAAATGGTAACCTAGTCTGTTTTGCACTAGGACATACAGAACATTGCCTTATTCTACTTTCTATATCAAAAGACTTCTCAACAGGAAAAATCTTTCTGAGTACATTAGAAGATACATGCCCAAACCTCATATGCCACAAGTCCACTTCTGCTTGTTTCTGCTCCACAGAATTAGCAGCTAACACTTGATTGTCTCCACAACTAGTTGCTTCTCGAGTACTCTGATTAGCCAAGAAATACAGACCACCATTAACTCTTCCAATCGCTCTCACCTTCCCAATGCAGAGATCCTGGAATACACAGAAATCAGGGAAAAAGCTTACTGAACACTGCCATTCTCTAGTCACCTTGGACACTGAGAGTAGATTATAACTGAACTGAGGAATATACAACACATTAGAAATGTTGTTTCCCTCTGTCAAACAACTTTTCCCTATACTAGCAACTACAGTTGTATCACCATTAGGAAGACAAACCTTCTTTACTTTTTCAGACTTTACCACAGACGACTCATTAAGCAAACCTAAATCAGACACTATATGATGAGTGGTTCCTGTATCTATAATCCATTGTTGTGATTTAGAACAAGCTAGAAAGGCACTGCTTATACCTGCGACATTAGCCACATCTGTTGCCTCATTCTCATGTGTTGACACATTGCTGGTGTGGATCATCTTTAGAATCTGATTATATTGCTCTTGTGTGAAAGCTGATTTACCTATCTGGCTTAAACATCTGTACTTCAGAATCTTCTTGTTCACCTGTCCTTGCCTTTACGTGAGAGCATTGTTCACCAGACTGACCACCCACTGCATTATAGGCAGCACCACTTTCTATTCTCTGCTTTCTCTTGGCCTTGAAATCAGGAGGATAGCCAATTAACTTCCAACAATTCTCCCTGGTGTGACCTTTTAATTTGCAGAAATCACACTGAACATTATAGTTCTTCTTAAGCCTCTGTCCCTGACTTCTTGAATACATAGCTACTTCATAATCTCTCAACGGTGCACCTGGCCTAACTCCCAGTACTCCAGCATTTGTAGCTACTGCCTTATAACTCTCATCACTTACAATCATAGCATAAGCTTGATTCACTGAAGGCAAAGGACTCATAAGCAATATTTGACTTCTTGCTTGAAGATATGACTAGTTTAATCCCATCAAGAACTGAAACAACTTCAATTTTTGAAGATGTACCACAAAATCTTTAGACTTATCACATTGACAGCTTGGTGCAGGAACAAGTGCTTCAAACTCATCCCACAAATCTTTCAATTTTGAAAAATATGCACACACAGACATATTTTCTTGAGACACGGAGGCTATATTCTTATGCAAATTGAAGGTTCTCACAGCATCGATTTTATGAAACCTTTCATAAAGATCATCCCATACTTCTTTTGCTAGAGATGCATACATTATACCCCCAAGCAATTCTTTAGCAACAAAATTCATTATCCAGGACAACACTACTGCGTTAACCCTCTCCCAATTATTCCCCAATTCACTAGGAAACTTATCTTTAGCACCAGTTCCATCTATCATACTCAATTTATTCCTTCCTAACAAAGCTACTCGCATGGATCTATGCCAAATTGAATAATTCTCAATACCTGTGAGTTGAAAGGATATGATCTGAGCACCACTCACATCCGATGGATTAAGGAATAGCGGATGATTGTAATCAATCACATGAGGCTGCATTCCACCTTGAGCAGAGGACTGAATCCCACCTAGACCAGTCGTCTCTGTGGCTGAACTTCCAGTATCAACCATTGTTCCAATTCTTCAAGATCTCTGACCTTGAATCTGTTTTTTTTTTTTTTACACCTAAAGTGAACTTTCAACTGTAGAATCGTCGATCTGCTCTGATACCATGAAATTATTCTTAGAATTAACTATTTTCCAGAACTGGACAAAGAAAGAAGATGAGGAGCAGAGAAGAAGAGGAAAAAGTTTCTTATTGATTTTTCAAGAAGAAGAAAACTATAGTCTCAATTACATATATAAGACTCTCTTATATAGAGAGAAATATATTGTTTTAACTACCTAATAATTAGTTATAACTAACTGTTAGAACTAACTACTTTATACTCTTTTATTTTTCTTACTCTCAACAGAATGACACACACTTCCACTCTACATTCTCACTATAATTGTTTCTCTTTACTGATGAATCATGTTAGTATGTTTGGTGAGTACATATTGAGGAATATGTTGTTGTAAAGCTACTATAGATTATATGAAATAGTTTTAAAAACATACTGCTTTAATATTTTTTTGTTTAGTAAGTTATTCTTGGATCATGTAGGGAATGTGGAGAATTTGAGTTGAGGGCCATGACTTCTCAAGTTTAGATGTCTAGATATGCACTCTCAAAGTTGGAGTGTTTACTTATCAGTCGAGGCTAAATTTAAGTGTTTGTCTATATATTAGCGTTGTTGTTACTCTTTAAACTATTAAATTTCATACTGAAGTAAGTATACTATGTAGAGAACAGGAAGGAAGTTAATTGCTGGGAGTGCAATGGGACTATGGGAGGAATGGAAGAGACTCAAGAAATGTTAGATTTGCAGCAAAGCATAACATCTCTACATGAATACAGCCTTGTGAAATCCGATGTCAAGTATCGATTCGTGGAGACATGGGCAAACAAAAAGAACTGTTTAATCTCAAAACCATTTTTCGGTTCTTGTGCATGGCAGAAGTAAGACTTTATTTCAAGCAGTTTAGTTGGAGAATTTGAGAGGGTGTTTTACTGCTTGGTTGAACTTGATCTCAGAATCCTGCATCATGATGCTTCTGAGTAAAACAAGAAAATATACTGAAGGATTTAAGTTTTCACTATATTAGTGAGTTTAAGATCTCAAGATTAGATGAGTAATTTTTAGGCACCGGTGGTGTTATTTTGTTTTGGCTAACTAATAATGTAAAATTTCTATATTGCCCATGAAGGCGTTGTCCTGTATAAATTCAAATATTTACGCGACACATATTTATATGAATATAGCAAATGGCATTTACTGTTGTGTATCTTCGGGCATTTATCACTTTAAAAATATAAAATATTGGGCTCGTGCTAGCACAGCCATGCCACTCTAGTTTTTCTATATATTAGAAAGGACAGTTTCAACATGTCAGTTTTTTGACATAAACTGAGAAGTGTAAGGGTATAATTGTCTGTAAAGCATTTTATAAGTTAAAGTTTCTTTTGTGCTTGGACAATACTAATAACTTCAAAAAAATACCCTTCTTTTCTATAAAATTACGGAACATGCCCTACACTAAAGTGACAGTGAATATGGTGGGACCCATTGCATAATGCCTACAGTTAGGTGTGTGAGATCCTCTCTAACTTTGCCAAATGAAATAGTGGGTCCCGTTGGTCAGTTTTTGTACATGAAAATATTCAAGTGGAGAAAATTATTAACAAATCTGTCTAGTATACCAAAGATTAAGTTGCAAGACCCATTTTCATTTCTGTTGGACTAATCTGGTCCTAAATATTTTTAACTAATGCCGAAATTATATTTGCAGTATCTAATAATTTTCTTTTCGAATTAAAATTCTCATGGCTTATTATTACCATGATTCATGAGTTAAAAATTCAATGTGTTGTGTGTATTTCATATCATGAAAATATTCATAGTCATAAAACTATCGATGAAATTTTTTTGAGTCAAGATCACCTTTTCTTGAAGATGTAAATGAAACTATTGAAAAAAAGATTTTATTCGATGAAGAGTTACCTAGCTAGAGGGCTTTGCACCGAAAATGAATGAAATAGTAGTCGTAAGGATTGAACACTTATTGAAGAATAATTCGATTGTTTTTTATACTCACTCTATTCCATATTAACTGAATTTTTTTGTTACGCACAGGCCTTCCACTTCTAGTCTGTTATATAGAAGAGTGGAGCAATGACGACCAAGGATAGTTTTGTAATATTAGGTTCATATAAGGGCAAAATAGTAATTGTGTTGTTAGTCTAGAAGAGTCCGGTTCTCTCTGTCTCTAACCCGAAAAAAAAAAAAGCAAAAAAATCACAGCGACACAGCTTGCATAGGCAACTCTTCGCTTCATCTTCTTCAAATCAGTGAGTCGCCAATAGCCAGGTATGGTTTCCTTTTAATATTTGGTTGAAGTTTTATCTGTTTCCTTCCATTTTTTCAATTTTCAATTTTCAATTCACCTTTGTTTGATCTGTTTTATATTTTTTGCATTTTTGATCCCACTCGACTTTATCAACAAAAAATTTCAGACCTGAAGTTTCTCAAAAGAGTACCTCCTCAATCAATGGAGACTTGAACAGTTATCACCATTGTTAGCTGCATATTGACAAATTTAATCTTAAATTATTATCACCAAGTTAGATTTAGTTGTCAATAATCTAGAAAATTTCAATTTGAAACCCAAGCTTCAACAATGGTGGAATTCTAACTTTTCCACCAAAGAAATTTCAATTCAATGTGTTCCACCGAATCAAATTTTCAGCTTTCAATTTCATCTTTAGAGGTTCCAACCCTAAGTCTCAAATGCCTACAACGGAATTTTGAGAAATGTAACACGTCAGGCTTGAAATTTAAAATTGTAATCTAAAGCAATTTTTGAACCACCTCAATCAGTACACAAGAATCCTCTCTTTTGTCAAAGAGATTCAATAATTTACATGAAGCCTAGGACGACCAAGGGCAAGGCAGTAATTTTACATTAACAAATGCACTATGTCAGTACTTCTAGAACCATCTGTCAATCTTTCACAGTCAAAAACGCAATATTTCAACTCAAACACACACATAATTTTAGAAGCCTCACTTTTTCCGTCTCTCTTGTTCCACTAACAGTGAATCAAATCCCAAGTGTTTATAATTCTAGGTACGTTCTTCTTCAATTTTTGCAGTAATTTACTTTCACTTTTCTTTCTCCCAACATCTTCGAGACTAAAACTACTTGTATCAATGGCATAAATGGTAAAATTTACTACTTCATTAAGCAATTATCAAATACTGAACGCTACACGGTTGAAAACACCTAATTAACTAGGAGAATCTCAATGCACATCACATGGTTCCTAATTTCTTTGCACTTTCAAGTATAATTTTTTAGTTCTCTTCCTCTTCTAAGATGTTCCAATTTCAGTTAAGCTCTTCTCTCAATTTTTAGTTTAATCGTCGTCCAGTTCTTTGCAAATTTCTCAACTGAGATAAAGACATATTCCTGATTTGGGGATTTTCCCTTTCATTTGGAGTTCAACAGAATATATCATGCATCTTCATAACTATAGAAGGTATAAATTTCCTATCTAGAATTACTTGTGCCTTTAGCTCTTCTCTTTACTGTTTTTACTTATTTATGTTCTCTTTTTGTGCAAAATTTCTTTGTTCTGTCCAGATTCATTCTAAAGACGTTCTCTGAGAAGCCTTTTCGTGCTGTGATCCAAGAGGTTAGCATTGAGGTTTAGAGCAAACAAATATTCGACTAGAACAACTTCACAAAGAAGTTAGAGAAATTAGAAAAGAACTAGATCGACTAACAGACTTAACTTTTTCATGAACTATCCTTTCTATCAAGAAGTTCTAAAAAGAGCCGTCAAATTTCAATTTAACCCTGAAGATTTATCTGAATACACACCACCAGGAAAAACAGACTTAATAAGAATAAAACAAAATAATATAATAATTTTTGCATTATTAGAGCTAAACAAGAAATTAGAAGATAATATTATAAAAAATTAATCAAAATTTAGATATTTTATTAAAAAATAAAATCCTAAAAGAAAAAAAAAACAAGATAAGAATATAGAAAATCTAATAGAACTACTAAAAAGGACAGAAATAACACTCAAAAGGATAAACCTAAAATAACAAAAAGAGATGAGGTATGAACCTTTTTTCAAACAGGAATCGAGCCTTCCAAGACCCAATGATCACCTCACATACACTAACAATAGAGGACAAACCTCAATCAAATTCACAGACTATAAATATTCCGACCAAAAAGAAATAGATGAAGATTTAGAAGATAACGAAGCAACCATAAATATGGAAAGAATGAATGACCAAAATATAGAAGAAAACAACTATGAAGTAGATAAATAAATAGAAAAAGCTAAACAAATACACGAATTAGATCCAACAACAATCTTCAGATGTAAAGGTTGTAAACTAAGAGGAATAGAATTTTCTCTAGTAGAAAAATATTTTAAAAAATGCAGAGTTAGAACAAACAATTACGGATATAGAAAAAAAGAAGACGAAAGTGAAAGTGATGACGAAACAATTCGCAATTTAAAAGAATTTGTGAAAACTGCATCAACAAGTTCAATCCCTTTCAAAAAACCACATCTGTACCACTAGTAGAATATATTATAGGTAATTTACCAAGGCACAGGGTATTTAAACAAGACCCAGCTACAGAATCAGAAATGGTTAGACCAATAGGGATAAGAATGCCAATAGAAGCTCCTATCAAACTACAAGACGGGGGAGACAAAGGAAAAATATTAAATATAGCAGCACATGATCCTTAATTATGGAATTCAGTAATAGATGCATGAAAATGAATAGTAGTAGCAGACTATATACACCATTATAGTGAAACAGGTGCAGAAATCATGTATAGATATATGGACTTTTCTAGGAGAATCAATTAAAGGTATGTGGGAAGCATACAAAGTAACTTACCCTCAAGCATTCCAAGAATTAGTAACATGGGATCAAATCCGTATACCTTTACCAATAAAATACACAGCTTAATAACAGGATAAGACCCAAATAGTGGATGAGTAGTATTACAAAAAAACGCATTAATAAAATTAGAATAACTTAGCCTAAATAATTGGTGTCATATAAAGAACTTTCAAAAAGACTACTTTTATTATTGTGTCATAAGCGGTAACGCATTTGATCAAAGTTTAAGAAAGAAACCTGGAGCCATAGGAAGAAAGATAGAAGAAAGATGGAATAAACGAGAAGGAGCAATACAAAATTCAAACGTAAATTGGCCAATAGGGCATAAAATACAACAAGTAATGGAGGTATTACAAGAAAAATGTACAAATATACAAATACAAAAATAGTTAAAACAAAACGAGTCTAGATTCTGTAAAAATATATACATAACGCAAAGTTGTGATCAAAATAAACCACAAAGAAAATACAGAAAAACACACCAAAGTACCTAAGAATACAAACCTAAGAAAAAATATTATTTAAGAAAATCAACGGCAAGAAAGCCTTATCTAAATAAAGACAGATATGTAAGAAAACATAATAACAACATAATTTATAAAAATAGACTAGCTTGTTTCACATGCGGAAGTAAAGAACATGTGGCCAATACTTGTCCAGGAAGAAACAATAGTAGAACAAGAAATGCCCAACTTATAGAAGACTTCAAGAAACTTTGATAAATGTAGACGAATATATGTCAGATAACGAAAGTATATATTCAGTAATAAGTATAGATGCCTTAGAATGAGAAAGACAAAATTCATCTGATTCGGAAGAAAAAACATTAATAAATGAGATAGGATTAAAAAAACTAGATTTCAATAACTTAAAAAATTACACCTTTGCTAATATACAATGTGACCACCAATTTTGCAAAGGCAAAGGATTAGATAGTCAAAGAAGCTTTAATTGCACACGATATCCAAGTAAAGATTGAAGAGCAAAATGCATGAACTGTTATATAGAAGGATGTATTTGGTGCATCGACAAAATATTTAATATTAATATTAAAGATGAGCAAGTTATTACAAAAGAAAAGACACTAAAAACATTAGAAGAGAGAATAGATAATTTAGAAGAAAGAGTAAGCAAAATAGAAAAAGAAAAAAGCATAGCATTAGACAAGGGGAAAGGGGAAGAGGACACTAACCAAATTGACCATAAAACGATAGAATCAGAAATAGAACTTCTAAATGAAAAAAAAGAATAAAGGTCATTTGAAAAAATAATTTGTAATGAAGACAAAAAAATTAATGCCATAAAAATTCTAACCAGAGTAAAAATTCAAGAATACGAGATAGAAACCCTTGCTCTAGTTGACTCAAGATGTACAAAGAATATAATAAATAGATGCATCTTGTCTTTACAAGTAATAAAATATTTTTCAGAACCACCAAGCGCCATGCAAATGGATGGTTCTTCTAACATATATAAGCGTTATGTCAATATCTTCTAACATATATAAGCATTATGTCAATAATGCTAAAATCAATTTTTTAAATACATGTGCCGACTTTTATAAACCCACCTATAAGTTAGATAAAATTTGGGTAAGAGATCTAAATATTAGGGTGGACTTTGTTTTAGGATTAGATTTTTTACTACATAATAATGTCAGTTGTCTTCTTACTAGAGATGGAGTCATATTTTCTAAAAACATTACTCAAACAGCAATCACAACATAATTTATTTCAACTAGATCTAGGTATCTCATAGACACGGATGAGTCCAAATCAATTACTTCAAAATGCGATAAAGGAGAAAAATGTACTTGCACTAAAATACAAATTACAGAAGAAAGAGAAGAAATTGAATTATTAGAACTAAGTCTTTTAAATACAGAAGAAGTAGAAAAAAGTTGCAACTTAATAGAAATAAATACAGAGTTTTACAATTTTAAAAGAGGGGAACAACGCATAAGAATAATAAAAAATCAAAAAGACATGAAGGTAGTAATTCAAATTCTAGATAAACTAGAGATAATCGGAGAGAGACCTCTAAGGCATTGGGATGCCAATAACATAAGTTGCAGACTAAACATAATTAATCCAGAATACATGATAAAAACAGCCTCTATAGAATCAACAAATGAAGACCTGAAAGAATTTGAAGATCAAATAAAAGAGTTATTAAGGTTAGGAGTAATCAGAAGGTCAACATCAATACATAGGTTAGTAGCATTTATGGTAAGAAATCATAGCGAAATAGTAAGAGGAAAAGCTAGAGTGGTCATAAATTACAAAAGACTTAATGATAACACCCGAATGGACAGGTATAAGCTATTAGACAAAATAGAATTAATAAATAGAATACAAGGAAGAAAATTTTTTAGTAAGTTTGATTGCAAGTCAGAATACTGGCAAGTAAAAATGCATGAAGATAGTATAGAATGGACTGTTTTTACTTGCCCAGAAGGACATTTCAAATGGTTAGTAATGCCATTTGGATTAAAAACATTTGGATTAAAAACAGCCCTCCCAATTTTCCAAAGAAAAATGAATAATATTTTTAGAAACTATAAAAAAAAAATTCTAGTATATGTAGACGATATTTTAGTAATCAGTAATAATACTAAAGAACATCTAGAAAATTTACAGACAGTGTTTAAGTTATTCGTAGACAATGGAATCATAACTAGTAAGAATAAAATAGATTTATGTAAAAGCCTCATAAACTTCTTAGAAGTAGAAATTGGAGATGGAAGAATAAAATTATAGTCTCATATAACTAAAAAAGTTTTAGACATGTCGGACAAACTAGACAATACTAAAAATTTACAAAAATTTGTAGGAATTTTGAATTATGCAAGAAATTTCATAAAAGACTTAAGAAAAATGGCAGGACCCTTATATTCAAAAATAGGAACTCATGGACAGAATACATTCAATACAAAAGACATAAAGTTAGTACAAAAACTCAAACAAATGGTTAAAAACATACCAGATTTATCCCTCCCATTATAAATCGACTATCCAATAGTAGAAACCAATGGAAGTCTAGAAGGATGGAGAGCAATATTAAGAACAAAGAAAAATAAGTATGAAGACAAAAAAGATGAAAAGATCTGTGCTTATCAAATCGAAAAATATAAAGAAAAAGGGAACATGAGTAGTATAGATGCAGAAATATTAGCGGTAATATACGATCTAAATAGTTTTAAATTATACATTATAAATAAATAAAAAATTTAGTAAGAATTGCTTGCGAAGCCATTGTAATATTCCATTAAAAAATAGATGGAAAAAGTAGTAGCAAAAGAAGATGGTTAAACTTTTTAGACGCAACTTCAATATATAATATATCTCTAGAACATATAAAAGAGAAAGATAATTCTTTAGCAGATCAGCTTAGCAGACTTATGAAAACTAACTATTTATTTTCAGCATGAGTATAGGAAAAGACAAGGCCAGAGCCTCTAGCTCAAGCAGCACCACTGAGAGATAAAGATTTATAACTACAGACTCTATTGAGGAACACCTTGTTTCGACCACAGACAAGATTAGAAGAAACAAGACAAAATTCTCAAAGCATTGAAAGACTGTATTTTGGAAGGCAAAACCTAATATTTTATCCCCCTTCTAACTTAAGTTTTAGAGTAAAAGCAGAGACAAAGATAGACAGACTCCAAAGATGTTTGATAGATAATCTATGAATAGCATACAATAAGACTCCACGAGACAATAGCTATTTCATTTCTGTACTAAATTCATTAAGCCATTATTTCACAGAGAAAAATGAAGATAAGAAATTCAAATTCCATGTGGTAGTTCAGGGAAGACTAGCTGGAATCTTTCAGACATGGACTGAGGTAATAGATTCTACAAAAGACTTTCCCACTCACCTCTTCAAAGGGTTCAACCTAAATGAAGCTTTGGACTATGCAAGAGGAAATCTATGGCCAAATTATTAATTAAGCCCAGCTTTGAGACAAACTGCAAGCCCTTTCTTACAATACAACATCCGAAAAGATATAGACAAGATCATATTTTGTGATCATTGCTCATCAATGACAGAAGGTTTCAAAAGATAAAATCAAAAAATTGAGAGACTTGAAAAAGAAAAAGAAAAAATGACACAACATATCCACCTTCTACAAGAAAGAATAAAGATGCTACAATTTGAAATCACTCAGATTATACCATTACAAATCGAAGACTATCCAAAAGAACAAAAGACCATCTCATTGTAAAATGGATAAGATAGGTGTACATTCCCCAAAAAGTGTAGAAAAAACCACTGTATCGGCTAAAGGTACAGCTAGTCATGTTCAAACGGTAGCGAGTAAAGACTCAAAATCCGTTAATAGCTGACACTTTGCCAAAAAGTGTAAGAATTTTACCAGACAGTTTCAACACAATCAAGGCTACAGAAATAGAAAAGAAGACTAAAGGATTTTTTCTAAGAAGAAAAAAAGACCAAAAGTAGAACAGTTCTCTTCATAAACTACTCAGTGAAAAAATTAAAAAAGTAATAAGAGAATACCCAAAACCAGAATCGGAGAATGCAGACACTGACATTGAAAACTCAGAAAATAACGAATACAATCCGTCGTTAGAACAATTTGCTCAAGACCCAAACGAGGATGATGACTCAGGGATGAGTTTTGACTCCATTGCACTGCACAATCTAGACACATAAGAAATACGTAAGCCATGACGATCAGTGAATCAAATCAAACCCCGGGTTTTTTGGTCTACTTTATGCTAAACTTGAGAAGTGCCTAGAAGAGATTGATCATGCCCATGCACTATACAAGCACTCATCTCAATTCACAGACCCTAGATCTGACCCTGATTTCTGGAACAAGTGGCATGAGTTAGAGGTGCAGCATGATAACAAGGATATCTTCCGCGAGATGCTCCATGTAAAGAGGAGTGTATCTTCAAGCTACATCCAGGTAAAAAAATTGTCATCCTATTCTTCAACTTTTCCTATGTCCCACACCTTGTAGGCTTGTATGGTTTGAAAAGGCCATTGTAAAAATAGCCATTTACAATTATGTTCCTCAATTACATCAAATTCTTTTACAGGTTTTTTTTTTTTTTTTTTTTTTTTTTTTTTTTTTTTTTTTAAAGTAAAAAATGCTGCCAATTTGTCATCAACTATAGTACGAGGGTCTATTCATTGAATTTTCTCTTTCAAAATGTATGTGCAATAGAGAAAACAAATGTCTCTTTTTACTTTATAACTCTCTAATATCCATTTTTGCACTCCGCTTATTTTATATTTTTAGTTGATTGAATTATTATTTTTTGGATCTTTTAAGGTACTTCAAAACTCCTTCTCAAAAGATTTGGTTTGTGGAATAGCAAACATTGGCTACGGAGATGGAAAGTATTGTGCGAGATGAATTTAGATAAAAGTGTAACTTACAACAATGGTCCCAATAACCTTCGAGTTGTTTGTCTCAATCTTTTGTATTACTAATAACAGCTTATAGTGCAACAATTTGGAAGGAACTAGCACAAGGCTCTTGATGACGACTATTAAAGGGAATGCTTTATGAACATCTAGGGGGATAACGACTCTTAAATCAGATCGGTTCTTTCATGATTTTAAAATGGATGAGTCTCCTGTACCTTTTTTTGTTCATCAGTTGTAGTTAGGCGCCCCTTATCTTTTGTACTTTGAATGAATTAACTAAATTCGACACCTAATGCCTTGTTCTGATTTTTGAGTAGGGTGTTTGATAATAAAATGTTAATTTTTTCTTAAAACACGAAAAGTAAACACATTGTAAATTTCCATATTGAGTTCTATATCAACAGATTCTGAATCTGACCAACTTAATATTGAATTGATAGTTGAAACTTAAAAGAGAAATGACAATGCACCTTAATTGTTTCTTATTGTGTAGATTATTTTATTATTATTATTAGTATGTAAACTAGGAATCTGACGTGTTACTAAATGATGGAGTGTTATGTTTTTAAAATTAGATTAATGAAAAGTATTTATTGGTACTTGGATTTCAGACATATTTCTTGTAGATCAACCACAACTGAAATAACATCAGAATTAAAAATGTTGGGCTCGTGCTTAGCACGAGTAAAAACCATCTAGTATATATATATATAGATGACAATGTATGGGTAGTATAGATTTTAAGATAGAAACGACTATTACGTTAATTGTTTTGATTAGCTTTTAATGTTAGGAAATAATAGAAAAAGGAACAAAAGAAAAGGGTAAGTACAAATCTCGAAATAGAAAACTCAAAACGGCGTTTGAATTAAATCTTTTCAGAGCTATGCAAATCGAGAAAAGAGTTGAGCCAAGCTTCAATTTCAGAGATTTCAGACAAGTGTTTACTTCTAGGTATACATCGGTAATTGGAATAGCGTTCCAAGATCTTGAATGGTTTATTTAGGATTTTTAAGCAGTCTGAGAAGGTTCAATGTTGCTGCTACAACAACCAAATCATTGCTTATAGTTATCAGAGATGTTTGTACCATTGTAGATTTGATATGCCATAGTAAACTTAATGCCTATCATTTTCTGAAAATTTCCCTTGTAGCCCAGCTGTAGAATTTGAATATTTATTGACGTATCTGATATTGTAGGACTAATACTGAAACAAACTTTTGTGGCATTAAGTAGACAATGGCTCCTATAGTTGTTTTTTACATGAAAAATTGGACTGTGAAGGAGCATAAGCTAATGATTGTAACCAAGACCAATGAGGAGTCGAGGACAAGTTAACTATTGAGACCGAGAACAAGATCAATGGAGACAAGTTAACAATTGGGACCAAGACCGAGACTAATGGGAACAAGTTAACAATTGGGATCAAGATGAATGAGGAGAAGCTAAAAATTGGAATGATGATGACACTTGTAATAATGAAGAGAAATAGAGTCTTCAGTCAACTTCAGTGCACTGCATTCTGATCCAAAAGTTTCACCGCTAGCTTAATAAATTATAAGTAGTTATTTTCAACCACTTTATCCATTACAGGGACTGGAGTGTAGTGCATTTAAGCTGTTTGAAGACTATGTTTCTCTTCATTGTCGCAAGTGTTGTCATCATTCGAATTCTTAGCTTGTCCTTATTCATCTTGATCCTAATTGTTAACTTGTCCTCATTGGTCTTGATCTTGATTTCAATTGTTAACTTGTCTCCATTGATCTTGATTTTGATCCCAATTGTTAACTTGTCCTTATTGGTCTTGGTTCGAAGCATTAGCTTATGCTTCTTCAGAGTCTCAAAACTTTAGCTTGTGCATCATCATTTCAATTATTTGCTTGTTTCAAGTCCTCTTAAACGATCTCCAATTTTTCAAGTAAAGCAATCCTTGTAGGAGTCATTATTTGCATAATACCACAAAAAATTGTTTCATTAGCGGGCTTATGATATCAGACACGTTAGTAAATATTCAAACTCCACAACTGGCTATAGAAAAAATTCAACAAAAGGATAGACAAAAACTCTACCTTTATCATGACATATCAAATCTACATTAGTACAACAAATCATTTGCCTTGCAGATGATGTGTGGATTTTCAATAACTAATGATCGGGCTCTTGTAGCAGCAACATTGAACTATCTCGGATTGCTTTAAAATCCCAAATAAGACATCAATAAGTCTCATAGGTGCGAAATCAAATTTAGATTAGGACTCACATATATTCCGTACAGAATCGGTTGTGCTCTGCCTCTTCCCCTCTATCAGAAGATTGCCTTGTGCACAAAAAGAACAAGTCAATTCATTTTACCTTATAAGTTTATATCTTTACGTGTGCGAGGTCACTCCTTTTTCCTGACATTTTACAATTCTAATAGAAGAGAATTCTATATAATAAAGAGAAAAAATATTTTCCTGATCAATGAGAGGCTTATATTTTTTCACATCAGACATGAAAATAAGGGCGGAAAAAGGACACACAAGAATAAAGAGAGGATACTTCAAGAATTTCTTCATTTTTTGCATTAAAAAAGAAATTTTTAATGCCAACATTCCCCCACCAATAGAAAGACAAATAATAAAAATAATTCTTAGAAAAAAAAATATGTATTTAAGTGTCAAATCAATTTGAATTGACACATAGTGAAATGAGGCAACAACTATATCTATAAAGTGAAGTACTTTTGAATTGAATGATTGATAGAATCGATATTTCATAGAAGAATGACTGAGACCATAAAATCCTTTCACACCCGCACATGTGGCTGAATATATAAGGAAGTTCACACACCCTGGAAAAATCCATCCTGTATCCCTGACTTGCCAGCTTGATCGCTCGTCCACTCAGGGGGGTGCGGACACACCTGCGCGGATTACAGGTGACAGTTACAAGAATGGCGGGGAAGTTAACAGTACCCGACGACATTCAGGGATGGATGTAGACCCATCGGGCAGGGATAATGTATCTCAGCCTTTCTGCAAGTTCCAATTTAGAAGGCTGAAATTGACCATTAGAAAACAAAACAATGGCCAATAAAAAGAATTCTCCTTTGAAGTTGATTTTAATGAGCATAAAATCAGGCGAAGAGTCTAATTTCCTTAAGGTTACAGGTGAAGCTTACTTCCTGCGGTAGCCCCTTGGACCTTAGCCTCTTAAGGGTTGGGTTCTAGTGGCGGGCTCTTGGGTAGTCCGGACCCATATCTAGTAAAAGTGGTGGCCTGAACTGAACCAAGAGTTCTCTTTCTTCATCCTCAATCAAATCACTGTTCGCGACCCAGGAAAGACGGGAGCACGAACGAGGTAGCTTATGCTTTTTTTCATCCTCACTGCCTGGGTTTATAGTAGAATCTGGAGAATATGAACTTCTCGCATTCTTCTTTTTGGTACGTTGTTATGAGCAGCTCTGGTGCTTTTTTCAGGCCCATAGAAAAAAAGTTACCAACCGCTCCCTGTGCTCTATCATAAGAGAAGGAAGAGAAAAACTCTCCTACATATCATCATTTTAAATAAGTGATGGTTTCGTCGGACATCCCGAGGGTACATCCATAATTTCATCTTCTCCCTTTCTACTTTCTTGCCGCGTGTTCTCGCATTCTCCCTTCCTTCTTTCTTTGCCGCGTGTTCTCACAGCGATGGAGAATGATCCACGCTTGCATCTTTGATTTCCGCATTTGTTATTTTGAAGAACTTTTCTTTATGTTCCATGGAAAACAACAGAGATCCAGTTTGTGTCCTCAATTGGGAGACGAAGTTCCAGTCGCTCCTATGAACGAAAAGGTACACCTCCTTTCTCTGCCTCATTTATTTCTTGTGTTTCCTATTTCCCATTCATGAATTTCCTGGGTTTTTCTTTCGATCGGAAGTTTTCCCAAAAAATCCTTATGGGGCATGCATCTTTTCGTCTTTATTTGCTTGGTTTTTGCCTTATTCAATGTTCTGTTTGCTAATTTGAATTATTAATTTGGCTGGTTTGTTGAATCCAGAAAATCTTTTGCACTTTGATTTCCCTTTGCTTTTCTCTGTTTGCTTCTTTGTTTCAGTATTCCCTGAACTTTTAATATAGTGGGGTTAGTTGTTTTGTTATGTGTTTTGACACACACACTAATCTATGTGAAAAGCTTGTGCCCTCTTGGTGTTCGTAAAATTTCTTTAATGAAATAGACTATTGTAGAACTCATGTACAATGGATAACTTAGCAGATGACTTTGGGGTAACACCTCTTCATTGTAGTTCCTCAAAATGTAATAAATACAATAAACAAGTTACGTAGTTCTCTCTTTCTGACTTGTGAGAAGAAGAACTCGATCAACAAAGTTCTGTCCTTGGTTTCTTCCTGACAAAAATGCAACCTCTTTGAGGAGCTCTAACTATTCTTATCTCATAACAATCCCTCAAATCTTTAGGACTTACGTATTGTTGTTTTACCATTCTTGAGAAATCATAACCAGTATCTTTAATTCAAATATAAGGATGGCAAGATTCAACATAATAATAAAGCAAACTCTTCATTCCATCGCAAGCTCTTAATTACTAGGCATATAAGCCTTTTCGAACGTCAATATAAATGATTTTGTTAGTTACATTTTGGTTGATTTCCCCCACCATAATACTATTTCAAATTTAAAAGTGGTTGCTCTTCAACCCACTCAAGTTGAACGGTTGGAAAGTTACATGGACTCAACATTTGAATATATAACAATACAAGCATTATGCATATGGCCTTCCTTTTTAAGGTCTACTAATAGGTCTTATAGGAGAGAGCAGATGGTTGGAATCAGTCTGTACAGAGTGTATCTTTCTTCTCCATATTATTTTGTTCGGGGTAATAGAACCTTAGTTTAGTTAAGGTGTATCCTTAGAATTTCGATCATAATAGTCTAGGGGGTACTTCATAATTGTTCTATCTAAGAGAGGGTGACTATCATAGGTATTTCTGTATTTTTACTTTTAAAGTGTCCTATTAACCTACTACACGTGGTTTAACACAAAATTGATGTGTGGCGTTTCAGTGTTTACAAACATTGAGTCAACATTTCTGATATTCTTCGCTGGACTATCGTTTCAAGTTTGATAGCTTTTCTAAGAAAAATAGGTATTTCTCGATGGATCAACTGTTTAAGTCCTTCGAGTTCTTCTCTTATTTCTAAATTTTCTGGTGTATGAAAAAGCAGGTGCAAGTTGAACCAATATTTATATGTTCCCTCTGTTTCTTGGAATAGGAAAAAAGGAATGTTTACATAGGTTTCACGTGTTGGACTACAAAGTTACTCATCAGATTTTACTTTTGGGAATTGGTAAGTTGAACCTTAGATATTAGTCTTCACATCTTCAATCATTTGTTAAGCTTTACGTAGTTTTTACGTTTTGGTATAAAAAAGTTATTTAGTCCAGCTGCAAATTCTGTTGTTGAAAATGTTTCTTGTGTCAATTAGAATCATAAATACCTTAGTAATCAATGTGTGTGCTTATAGCTATTAAAGATCAACAAGAACTGATTGTTTTCTTTATTTAGACAAAAGAAACGTTCTTTTTACATTTATCAACATTTTCCTTTCTTAGTATAATGAACAGTGTATTGTAACTTTTCCCCCAAATAAATAATAAATTTTTCGAGGGAACAGGGAAGTGAAACTATTGGTACTCAAAATGTTCTTTTTCTCATTTTTTCATCTTTCGTAAGTTATTCATAGGTAATTTTCTTGTGTACTACAATGTAGCAGGCAAATATATCTTCTTTGTTCCTGTTTGTAACCTTCGCTCGAAATTTTGTATAAGATGAGTGAGCCTCCTATATATTATGGGGTTATCAGTTGTGCTATTATACTCCTCTTAGAGAACTATGAATCCAAGATGAGTTGTTGATCATAAATACATAAAGGTATACAATGTCCTTTAGGACACTGAAATCTGTCGATGATAGTTCCAAAAGAATTGAAGATTGTGCCTAAATGTTATTAGCAGTGGAATGGTCAGTCACTTCTTCTATTTTATTTTCTATAGTATTGATCATTGAATGATTCATTTTTAAGTTCTTGCATAGTGTTAGGCTCGATCAATTTAACTAAGAGGAAGTAAAAGAATTTCTAAGCAAAATATAAGAAGGGAAAGGAGAATATGGTACACAATGAGGATTATATCTCATAGTAATTCAACGGAAGGATGTACAGGTCAGCATTGCCAATGGTGAAAGACACAACCAACACATTCATCATTTTGGAATTTTACTTTCATCAGCTATGCTGTAAAGTCATTTGTTTCTTTTTTTATCATTTAGCAACACTTTTGTAACAATCACATTGTTGTTCTATCACAGATAAACTCCTTCCACTTCTCAGATAGTCGAACTACGGATGAACCTTCAAACAAGATGGTTGTGGTATTGCTTCCACAGCCTTGAGCTTAGCTGAAAGACCAAAAGAGATCGTGATACGTTTTAGTAGTATGTTCAAAGAAAACAAATTATTTAGCCATTTTAGCAAGCTCCCAGTATAATGTTTCGCAAATTATAATTATTTATGTCTCAAAACTATGTTGATATTAAGTTTAATAATCTCTTCTTTATTTACGTTTCAATACTTAAAGCCCGTGCCTTGCACGGGCATCCTTTATCTAGTAATTTTAATAAAGAGAGGAAAAACAACCCACAATTTCTCTTTATTCTTTGCTTACAAAAGAATGTTTTAACATCAATAATAATATCTTTGATATTTATTGTACTTGAGAAATATCTAAATATCCTAGAAGCTCAAATATTTAAAGTAGATAATATAATTATTTAGTTATGTTTCTACTTAAAATTAACCCTAGACAAGTATAGGTACAAATGACCTTAGTTTTACATTTGTAATCAAACCAATTCAATAAAAGCTCTTTTCCCTCAGAAAGTTTTATTTTTTTTCTACTATTCTCAAGAGTGAAGTCTTATTAACCACTTTTACAAGGTGGCTTTTAGAAAGCTTATTTTAATTTTATATTCCATAGTTCAATGGGTCGATATACTTCTGTTACAAATGAGAGGGAGTGAAACTCCAAGATTACTACATTCATCACTATTTCTTCTTCTTCTTTTCCCTATGCCTGATCTAATGCTATCTTTGGGAGTTACTGAGAATTTGATATAAGGAGAAGAGCAAAAAAAGAACAGAAAAAACTTGTATCCTCACTTGGAAATGGTAGCTGAAGTCATATTGGAGACGGACAACTCCGGAAGGCTTTGCTTTACATTTTTACTCAATTACAACACGAACAGAGAGCTCCTTTATGCTTTTTCGTTGAATTCTTTATCAACTTCTTCTCGTTGCATAATAGATATGAAATATGAATGATAAAAGAAGAAAACATCCAGGAAGAACGATGAAATGACACGAGTTACTATTGGAACGTCCAATTCTAGGAGGAAAAGTAATATCAAGATGAGTATTGATCCGAGGACTAAACTGTTAGATAACTAAATTTCAGCAAATGTCTTTTACTGTAGTAACAATCAGTAATCAGAGTTTCTGGAGATCACAGTGATTGGTTGATTGCTTGTAATCAACATATTATATTCTTGGTAAGGGAGGAGCAACTTTAATGGCCTCCCAAGATTGATTTGGTTATGCCTTTTGTTTTCCCCAGAATTTGGGTTTGATATTGAATTTTGAGAATCTAGGCTTGGGGTTCCCAATAGCAGGGACTAAGTCAAGAATACCAGAGATGTCTACTATTTGGACTGCCACAAGCATTGCCAGTGGTTCAACGGGAATTTCATCCTGAACACTGATAAACTGCAAAATTTTACCATATTGAAGACCACTTATGTACAATCCCTAACAAAAGGGGTTGAGGAGAAGGGAAGGGTGCAATTAAATGGTATCTACATATTTTCCACAGCATTTGAGATCTCTTCAGTCCTCCTTGAAATACATCATTGAATGTCAAGGCAGTACCGTTTGCAGCAAAACCCTCAATTTGGCAGGACGCGGACCTTTTAAACCAAATGATCAACATCTCTTCACCTGGGGCCTTAGCTGAGGTGGAGGATAGATCCTATTACGGTTGATGCCATCACATTTTTGTCATGGAAATGCCACTCAAGCACTTAGAAACAAAGAGAGACAGCATGTAACTGCAAAAGCAGCAATCTCTTTTTCTCAAGGAACCGATGGGTTTGCAGCTTCTACTGATTCTTTAGAGTTCTTTCCAATTAAATCGTAATTAATAGAAGCCAGCTGTGACAAGTTCTGGAAACATCCAAGGAAGAAAGATGGAAGGCACATTAGATAGAGAAAAGAGGTCAGTTAGTACATTAATTAGAGAAATATAGTAACTAAATCTATCGTGTTCACTAGTTCCTCTCAAACAGCAGCAAGAACAGCAGGTCAAATGTGCTTGTCAATCAATACTCAAGAACTCATCAGAATATGTAAAGCAAAAACAAGAGATTCATATCCATGCATGCTATTCAAACAATAGGGTAATGGCACGGCAGCATTTCTCACCTTAAACGAAAAGTTACTGAAGGAGTAATTCACATTCAGGGAAGGGGTACTAAAGTCTGCTAGATTACCGCATTCATCTCCCTGTTATGACAAATTCTGGGTTAGAACAGTGATAACAACAACACATACCAGCAGTTAGTGGGTATAGAGAAAAAAAACTCTCTGTTAATTTATGTATTTGAATATCAGAGGGTCAAACAGCAGGCAGGTATAAACCAGTAGTCCTTCTCTGTTAGAAAGCCAGGTCATAACCAAATTTTAGACTTTGATATGCTCTGCAAATCTGAGAAAGGTATACCTCTTCATCTTGTGGATTGCTGTATGAACTGCTGTCAAATGAAGCACAGCCACTCTCACTCAACTCATAAAAATCGCTACCTCCATTGACATTCTCATCTTCTGGATTCCAAATGTAACGGCTCATAAAATAGCTAGTGTCATGTGCATCAGCAGATGGGACAAACGTAGCCTGTCAAAATTTAATTACTGCATTATTATTCCTCCACTGAATAAATCAGTTTTATTGGAGAGTGGAGAGAAGATAGAAAGAGAAAGAAAACCTTTTGCCTTGCAAGTGTGTCCCAGTTGATATCCCTAAAGAAAGGAAGTCGCTTTACCTATTAAAATAAAGAAGGTAAAAAGGAATAAACTTGAATTTTCTTTTACATTTTGCATTTATAGAAGTAGCTGGATTACAGTGTAACTTGTTAATGGGAGATTTTTACCTCTCCTGACCCTGTTGCACCTAACCTTTGAATTGGGTTTTCGTTCAACAACCTTACGAAAGCAAAAATAAAGTCAAGCACATAAGCAGGCAGCTTCCCAATCACGTATCAAATATCTTCTTGATAAAAGCTACTGAGACTGTTATGAGTAGTATAGATAGATTATTTAAACATGTGAAAGAAAATGGTAAATATCAACCTTTTTTTGTATCTTTTCTAGAAAGCATATAATAACTCCGAGGGTAGATGATAGGGGTTTCATTGGCCTTGCAAATTCAGAACCACAAGCATTTCTGGTAATTAACTAAAGCCAAGACCTTTGTTGCAAGACTTACTTGTTAATCAAGTCATATGCTTCTACGCTCATTTCCTCTGGTATCTTGGGCCAAGGTATGTCCCTGTTAATGATATTGTCAAAAATTTGCTGCAACAAAATAGGAGCTTGATATTAGATTCTATCACACTTTTATACATGTCAGCGAATTAAAAAAACTACTATGAACTATCAACTCATTAGCAAACTTCCTCAAAAGAGATTAAATGAATATAGAGAATTTGGCCAATTGGAGCCAAGAAAAACTACTATACGCAGAAAAGCCCTTATTGAAAAACCCAAATAACAAGCAGAACGAATAAAATAAAGTTAAAAAGCATTTGGCTCTTAAATAGGTTCATACAATTAATATAGCAGCACCAACAGAACATAAAGAACCTAAATGCTCCTCATGAAGTAATCTGTTTCAAAAAAATAAACGCACCGGAAAAGCAATCTGTTCCGAATTTTAACAACCAAAACATACCTTCTGATGTATTCAGAATTAATTGTATTGCACTCAAGAATGTATGACAAAATTAGCACAATGTAGTTGGTGCAACCAATATATAACTACATGTTACAGTACCCCAGGACTGCCAACTTAATAAGAAAACAGGATACCCAACTATAAAGGAAAACACTCAATGTGGATATTTTAACCAGAGGTGTGATCGGTTGGTTGTAGCACGAGTTAGGAGAAGGAGAGGTAGTCTGAAAAAGAACTAGCAGGAGGTGATTAGACAGGACATAACACAACTTCACAACTTCAGCTTACTGAGGACATGATCCTAGATAGGAAGATATGGAAGTCGATGATTAGGGTAGAAGGTTAGCAGGTAGTTGAATGTTGTCACACTTTAGGTGGGAGAGGCAGGGCTAACCCCATCTCCTCTCCTTCTTATTCGTAGTAGTATTTAGAAATCATATAGTTTCTTTTTCTTCAATGCGTTTTACTATTGGTTGATTCATTTGCCTTGTATCTCGATATTTTGTTGTCATATTTTCTTACAACCCTGCTTTGAATGTTTGGATTAGCTTATTTTAAGTAGTTTTTGACTTTTAAGCTATTTTTTATTTTTAGAGGTGTTTGGGAAAGACAAAAAGTGTTTTTAAACACTTACTTTTAGGCCATAAAAGCACAAAAATAAGCTAAAAGCCAAAAGCTAGGTATGACCAATTTATGGTTATTAACTTATAAGCTACTTAAAAAAAGTCATTCCAAACACCCCTTTACTTCTCTTTTGAGACCAGGATCTATTGGAAACCGTCTCTCTTCTCCACAAAGGTAGTGATAAGGTTTGCGTACATCTTACCCTCCTCATACTCCACTTGTGGGAACACTAAATAAGTTGTTGTTGTTGTGTCCTTCCAGAACCATAAAGCTCATCACTAGTGTGTTACAATCATGGAACACACTCTCATCCATCTCTAAGGGGCGGGATCTAATGTTTTTTTTATGGGTTCACGCAAAACTAGTTGTGTTTGCGTTGTACTGCATTTTGATTAAGAAATTCACTAATATCTATAAATATTTGAGTAGGAACCGATAAACTTTAAATCATGATTCCGCCTCTGTATCTCTAACATGTTTCTCCATATATTCAGCTATTCTTTTTGGTGAAATTACATAGGAAGTTCAACACAAAGACTGAAAAAAGATATACACAATCATCCAAGTTCATGCTTGAAATCAACTTATTTGTCACAGTCTACAATGAGGACTGGTCATCCTGCAAAACTACAAATCTGTGTTATCCATCTTAGCGGGAAAAAATGTTGCAAAAGAGAGGGAAATCCTGATATAATGAGATTTGAAAAGCATTCAACATTGATATAATCTTGCATCTAAAATAGCCTTTAATATACTAATCAACATTAAAATCAAGTAACAAGTAAAAGAATAGTTAACTCTACAAAAGAAAAATCTGCTGAGTTGTCACAAGGCATGCCGAGGCCATCTCTCCTAGTCTAGTAGTCTGCAAATTATCAGACATAGAAAGCATACCTGAGGATGTTCTGCATTAAAAGGAGGAATACCAACAAGCAGCTCAAACAAAATGACACCCACTGACCACCAATCAGCTGTGGCACCTAGAAAAGAAAAATAGATTTATTATAGCAGAACTCATAATGAAACTTGTACAAAAATATATGCACTCTCTCTCCTACTAATCAGACACAGCTTGGATTAAGAATGGAGATCACGGTGCTGATTTTACTTAACAAATATTTTAGGTGAAAGTAGAAACTTCCAAAATAGTTCTCAAAAGCTGGTTTGATATGAAACATGACATGTCTAAATGTGAATTTTTGACTAGTAATGGAGACATAAGAGTCGTAGAAGTTCGTCAAACTCTTTCAGATGTTCCAGAGGGAAGTGCGCTGCATAAACTGGGAAAAGGGAGTAGTTTGTGACTATGAAATATCAATTGTCAGATGGGTCCGTACCATGTCCCATGCCGAGAAGTATCTCGGGTGCTAGATAATCAGGGGTGCCAACAACTGCATTTTTCTGCCTCTGTTCTCTTTTGAGTGAATTTTCATCCATCTTGGATCTATCTTCCCCAAGATAGGCAGAACTTGGAACTGGTGGTCCTGCTAAGTCATCAGTGCTATTGATGAGACCAACCTTTGAGAGCCCAAAATCTGTTAACTGTAATTATGAGGATTAGATTGTGAGAACTAGGAACTAAAAGAAAATACAAGTTGCATAAGATTTTGTCAAGCTGTTTAAACAATTGCCTGAAATTCAGCTCAACTTAACGACAATAACTCCAACACACAAGCTTTTGGACCTTTAGAAAACTAAAAACAGTAGTAGTCTCATAAAAGTATGTTTTACCTTGATGTGACCGCTTGGACTAATCAACAAGTTATCTGGCTTCAGATCTCTATGAATGATATTTAAAGAATGGAGATACTCCAATGCAAGAACCTGAAAAGGAAAAATAAGATCTATATACAACTTCTGAGAATGGTAGAGAAGTTGGTAGCATATTGAAGTTTAGCCAGCCTATTAAATTAGTCCTTACTAGTTCTGCAATGTATATACGTGCCATATCTTCCTCTAAGCAGCCCAGATTTCTCAGCAATGAAAAAAGATCCCCACCATTTAGGTACTCCATGACCAGATAAAGGTTCTCCCTGCATGTGAAGGAGTAAAAAAAGCGGACCTGTTCACCCACCAGATAACCATTAGTATGGTGTCTTAGAAGTGCTTTGTTTCTTATTTTAACAGTTTGATATATGTTAATTTCCAACAAACAAAACTTGGTTCACGAAGGAAGAGTATTTCTGGCATTGACTAACCACAAAAGGATTGCGGACTGATATTAAAATGTCTCTCTCAGCCAATATACTTTCTACTGAATTTTTGCGTATCATGTCAGCCTTTTTCAAAACCTGTGAAAAATAGGGTCGTTAAATTCAGGAGATGAATGGAACTACGACCTAAACTTGGTGGGAAAAATTCAGGGAAGGAAGCTTCCAGACTTTAATTCTGAATAAATTAGTGGATGGAACCATGGTGTATGTAGGTGTATGTTAGTTTCAGCTAGTTGCAACACATACTGACTGATAAGAACATCTCCTGCAAATTACTTGAAATTATTATCCTTCAATGGGATAAATTTTTTACCTTGATTGCGAATAAGTCACCTGTTGCCCTTTTCCTGGCGAGGAAAACTCTACCAAAAGCTCCCCTACTGATTGGTTTTATAATTTCAAAATCTTCAATAGATGTTCGTTCCTTGGACAATGTATTTATAGGGCTTGCACGCATACTGCGACTTGAATCATCTTCTGTTGAACTGTCCTCGTCACCTGTGGTATTGGATGGTTCCACTCTTTCATCTTCAATGTGCCCACAAAGTAGTATATATTTCTCCCTGTAGAGTTTGAGAAAAGATGCAAAGTAGAACTAGAATGACATCTGAAGTCAAGATGAATTAAAATTGAAACATAATCTCTTCTTAATTTCTGTGAATGTTATCAGTTTTACAAGAATAATAAAACTCACTGCAATAGTTTCTCAATACGTCTCCCAAAGGTCTCAACAACAAGAGCATCCACCTTCCTATCCTGGATTGCATATTTTAGGTCTTCAAGTCGGTCAAGCAAGTATTCCAGTGTACTGTAATCATTGTTGTTTGCATTGGAAACTGATCGAGCAATATCCAATAGCTTATTTATCTGCCATGATTCTCCACAATACAATTAACAGACTTAATCAACATCCAATTGACAAACAAGGAGCCTATACTATTTAAACCCCAAGTAGGTGGTACTAGGAGTATAAATGTCAAAACTATGACAACAACCAGAAAATGAAAATAATGATCAACAACTTATACAGTTTATAAAGAAGCAAACCCCAATAGTAGCTTAGTTGGTGGTTCAATACTCCTACATATGCAAACCTGAGGTTCATCCTCAACTTCCTGCTACTAACTTCAACATTTTAGGGCTACTTTGGTCCATTTGTGGTAGTGTCTTTATACGCACCATCTACCTTTTTTTAAATTTTCTTGAAAACACTCTTAATTACATTATTTTACGTTCAGTTTTTCAAACAATTTCATGTAAAATACAAAAGTAAAGTATTATTCCAAAATATGAGCATGCAGCAGAAGTTTTCCGTAGTTTATAATAATAACAATATGGGACTGCTGCCTGTTTGATTATTGGGTTTTAGGGAATTACTAGTAAAAATAAAACATAGAAGTTTAGGAGGTAGCCAGAAGAGAGAGAAAAAAGATGAAGTTTGGAAGAGGCAATTTACAAGGGAACTCTTCTGAAGGACGCACTAACCATGCCATGGACCAAAAAAAGACTTGGGGGGAGAGCGAAAGAGCACAAACATGTAGTTAAAATTCTTCTGAAAGGGGCATCAACTATGTACATGAACCAAAAGGACTTGGAGCAAAGAAAGCCTTGGCCTTCTCGTCAGGGCAGGATCTAGGGGGGCGGGAGGGTGTTGACCCGAACCCCTATGCAAAAATTACATGGTATATATAAGGTAATTTTTTATTTTTATGTATATATAAAGATTTTGAATTCCCTAAACATAATACTTAGAGGTTGGCTTAGTAGTTTATGGAATTCAAAATTCATCTTGAGTTCCAAGTTCAAATCTCAAAGAGTAACATTTTTATTTTTCAAACCCCCTTAGTGAAAATCCTAGATACGTCACTACTTCTTGTTCCAAAATAATTCCTTTGTATTACTGCCACACTTCATTGATGATTTATTTTTAATTGAACTCCAGCTACCACATACAGTAAAACCATAGCACTTTACTCAGCTTGATATTGGTATCTCATAATTGCTAGATATCAGCTCTTGTACCATTTTTAGATTTTTTCGTTCAAACCAACTGGGATAATTATTCTGTCATAGTCCTCTCACACAATTTCTTCCAAATTCATAATACCAAGAAACTACTAAAGTTAACTCAAATCTAGAAAATAACCTATAAATCGAGAACCAGCAGAATTGTCAATTATACAGAAACAGATAAAGACTCAACAATCTCAATCATAGAACTTTCTTACTAGAACATCTGTCACCATATGAATTTGCTGAACTTCCCATCAAGAATATTAAATATGTTTGAGCAAGACAAGGAGGCAAAACAGTTGAAAATATAAGATAGGTAACTTTGATGAATGATTTCAAGTACCTTAACAGATAAAACAATGTTTACCACAAAAAGCCTAAAATATCTACAACTGATGAAAAGAAAAAACACCAAATCCTGTAAATGCCAATAAGAAGAAACCAACTTTGCAATAATGACCTGTACTGGGGCATACAAACAAGACCAACCTTTGCCCAAGAAAAGTTTCTTGTATTAGATTGGGATGTCCTACTCTCCATAGCACAAATAGTTGAATTTGGGCTAAAAATATAGTTTAAACAAAAACAGATTTTTTATAGTTTGTATAATTTAGCGTACATTATATCTTTCTTAACAGTTATCCAAAAGAAAAACAAGCAGAAATATGTAAAGGTTTGAGTGAAATGATTTTAGCTGTATGTAGTAGATTGCAAATAACGGTAAGATTAAAATGAGTAACCTCAAGAAAACATCCAGAACTGAGAGGAAAGTACCATAAATTTCATTTCATTTTCTATACCTGCTGATAACTTTCATGTTCAGATACCATTATGCGTCCACTCAGCATCAGCTCAATCTGACCAGTTCGTGGAGTCACTAAAGGTGACCTGGGTGTTAAGCTCCCAGCTAATGACTGTTTCTTAGATATGTCAGTCAAGCTGTTGACATTTTCCAGAAGACATCTACTATCAGACTCAGGAAGACAATCTAGCATGTCTTCAGAGCATCGTTTAGACAAGCCATTCTGCTTGACTAACAAGGCATTCAACTCTTCAGGCATATTCAATGTAGACCCTCTTGATACATCAGGACTTCCTGCCCCTGTGTCTGTACTCTTTGGAGTCCATGATTCAAGTATTCTTTCAAGAGTATCCACAACTCTTTCTAATCGTTCATTTACTGTCCATCCCTTTAAATCACATCTATCAGCAATCGTACATATTCTCGAGTGCTGTTCTACGTACACAGTTGGTATTTCAACTTCGCATATTCGGCAAATAAATGAATCTTCATATGACAAGCAAGGTTGATCCCACATTCCCCAATTTACCTTCTTAATCTTTGAAGTTTCCTCAGAATTCTCAGGAGGGCATAATGGAGTGTTTCCAAAATGATCCATCTCCTCTTTGTGTTGCAGACTATCAGTCTTGTCCTTGGATGGGGTGGTTTCAACAGAGTCATTGCCCCTGCGGCTTCTGTCAGCTGCAGAAGGAAGCTTCTTCCATGACGACATTCTGTAGCTGTTTGCAGCAGAAGAAGCAACACTTTTTGCAGTGCTAACCTCCAAGGTATCTCCAACTTCATTTGTGCGGTCATGTTTAACAGGCAGATTGCTTTGCTCGTATCCTAGGAACTTTTGACCTCTTCTTGTACTTAAGTCCTGGCTTTTTGATCCACTAATTCGTTCTGGATAAAATCCAAGGTCACTAAGTTGGTGAAAAGACAAAATGTGGTCTTCATCATAACCACTCTCCTTCTGGAACTGCACAAGTCTAGTGCAACGAGTGAGAATAAACAGAAGGCGGGTGTGAGCTTGTTTTACGGTTCCCACGGGTAACTCTTGACGGTGGTCATCTAGAGTCTGAACAATGCCTTCACACTTTGACCAGAATTCACTTGGTGGCATCTTAGTGCAACGCCTTGCTGTAACCAGCAAATCCTCCAAACTCTCTCTCCATTCAGGATGAGATTCTGAAGTCTTCTCAAGTATCCCAACCACATCTCCTGCAAATATACCTAGGTCAAAATTGACCTCTTCCTTTAATTTGTCAAATTTTGCTCGAACCATCACCATAATTTCCTGTGAATGGCATATCAGACATAAAAAATGGATAAGCATGTAAAAGGCCTCAGGCAGCAAATGTGGCATAACGGGAGCTAAGAAAAGCCAACATACTTCCATACGCCCTAGAGCACGAGACTTCCAAAACGGAAGTGGGCGGACTCCTTTTGAATTTAGTTCATGAGAGAAGCTCTTGATATCTGGAACTCTCTCTCTACGACCACTGGTAGCTCGCAGTATAGCCTGAAAACGTGGAGATTGCATTTCCTTGGAAGAAGCTGCATGACTTCCCTATTTTGAGAAAGATTACAATGAGTTTGCTTCACCAAATGATTGAATTAACCTTTTCCAAAAGGAATATAAAATCATGAAACAAAAGGAAATAAAGTAAAAGGTGAGTTCACCTCTGCACTTGAAATACTTGGTGGCGGCACTTTCAAAGGTCTTGATTGACTCCATGGAACTTTTTTACCTGAAAAATTACGCACTATTCAGAGCGGTAGTTATATGTTTCTTCAGTGATTTCTCATGTTAAATTTTAAAATTCTCAAGCAATCTTCCACAGCCACCACATTTGTGAAATAACTGGTATTGTTTCAGTACAAAGACAAGGGATCATAGCTTGTTTCCGAATTCTCTTATGGATGGAGACATTTAGATTTAAGATGCGATTTCACATTTATAAGTTACAAAGTTATTTGAGATTTCAGATCCGAAGAGGTGAAAATCTTCCAGCTTTTGAATTGAGATACACAAATCCAAATTACTGCATCCAAACAAGCCCGAGAATCTTATTATTTCTTTCACAAGGATATAATTAAAGGGAACGCAAAATCCACCTTGTTCGGAAGAATTTCCAGCAGGATGTTGAACAACGGAGGATGATTTAGTGCCTACGCTGTCGACTCCATCAAATGGAGTAACGAAAGAATTGCAAGCCCTAAGAGGTGACGGAGAGGAACGAGTCCTTATATGGTTTAGGCCGAGAATTGAAGCCTCGTTCGCCAACGATGTTTTGCTTCTGCTTTCATGATCTTCCTCCTCATTTGCGTCTTCATCAGGAAGACTATCTTCAGCAACTGGATGGTGTCCCGGTATAGAAGGAATCTTCCTTAGCTTTAGATTGACGAACGGCGACGTTGAAGGCGCTTGGCTCCGGTGGGAAGAATGTGAAGCTGCGGCGATCGGATTTAGTTTGTTTTTCTCAAGCTCGAGATTAGCGGGAGTCGTCGACATTGTAGTTGATTGTAGGATTAACGATCCGGTTCATAATTGCATGGTGATCAAAGAAGCAATTGATATCGCTAATCATCAATTTGGTTAATTAAGTGAGAGAAATGTGATGCTAAAATGGAAATTAGGATTGGGAAATCCAGATTTTGGGATAATTAAGGGGAGAAGATTAAAGAGTTTGAAGAAGAGGGAGATTTTCGCGGGAAAGGGGGAAGTTAGAGGGTGACACGCACGGAGAGGGGTGTATTGGAAATGGCAGAGTTGGTTAATTCACTATATTACGTGCTTCCAACTACTGGAAAAATTTTATTCTGTGCAAGGCACACATATTGTCAGTTGTAAGAGGCCTTTTTTTGCTGCCATTTGTACACTGTAGGACCCATAGTGTACTAATTTCATTTCCTTTCTTTTTTCTCTTTCAATTTTAATCTTTTCTTTTACTTTTTTCTTTTTTACTTAGCATTTTCTTTTTTTGCTTGTCAACTAGTGTAATTTTATTTTAATACTTAGAACGAAACTTTAAAACTCACACTAAATATATATATAATGGAAAGTTAAATTAATATGTCAGAAAAATTTTAAATTTAATTTTTTTGGATGAATTCGGAGAAATTGAAAATAGTGAAACTAAAAACTAAATAAATTGAACTCTCACCAACAAAGAAAAATTTATGTAATCAATCAATTGAACTACTAAAATTCAATCGGTATTATTTATTACACTTAAATCCATAATTTAATTTAAATTATTTAAATTTTAGTCATTAATTTATTTTTGAGATTTTCAATTTTAATCATTCAATTCTTATCAAATATGTTTTTATTTTTGTTTATTCTATAAGCACTTAATGTATTTGAATGCTTTATATTAATAATAATGTATTAATGATATCAAGCACTCAATTATCTTTTCTTTTCCATATTTGTTAAATTATCTACTTTTGTGGCATGTATCCAATAATTATTGTCAATATTAATTTGGTGTTTCTTATTCAAGATTTTATTTTTAAATTTTCTTTATGTTTGGTGTCTTAAAATGTGAAACGAAACTTTTATAGATTTATTTTTTGTGTGTTACAAGAATTAATAAAAAAAAAAGAGTCAACCAAATGAATTTGTGAAAGCAAAGTATGAATATATATATTTTTGCACTAAGAAAAAGGACTTTTAAAAAAACTATAGAAACATTGATTAATAAAGGGTGCAAGGTAAAATAGAAAAGGGGTTTTGCAAAGAAAAAAAAGGCATAAAGAAAAGACTAAACTTTGAGAATATGGAAGTGTGAGAGAGAGTGTGACAACAAGAAAAGGGCCCCACAAAACACTTGTCAAAAGGAAATGATGCCCTCAAACAACTATGGTTGGTTGTGCCTCAATCATCGTATAATTTTTCCAACTACTGCGACCATATGGTAGTTAACTTGGCAACTATCTTGGGTGAGAAGCAAATATTTTATGGTGTATTTGAAAAGAAGCTAGAGAATGTTTCATGTTGCTTGATTAGTAAGGAGAAAATATTATTCTAAAGATATTCAAGTATATGTGGGTAAATATAACGATATCAAACCCGAAATAATCCATCATTAACACAAACCCAAGCACCTATATTGACCACAACTCAAGATTCGACTTGACCCCAACACCGGTTCATCTTGAAATTCGACTCAAACCTAAGATTCGAGACTTGACTCATGTCCCAACTCTTGACCCTAAGACCAACTCCTAACTCTGACTTGAGACTCTAGACCCAACCCCTGACCTTGACCCCAACTCAAAACTCGATCCTCAACTTGACCATGGCCTAACCCTGATTCATGATTCAACTATGACCCCAACCACAACTCGGTAGCTAATTAACCTTGACCATAATCCCAAATTAGGATCGAGACCCAACTAACTTGACCTCAAGTTAGGGTTGGGTTTGGGATACGGGTCGGGTCCTAGGTTGAGTTGGGGGAGAGGTCGGGAGTCAAGTTCCAAGTGAGGGTCGTGAGTTGAATTTCAGGTCTAAATTGAATTGGTTAGTGAAATTGAAAGAGAATTTGAAAAATATTTTCCTTATTTTATATAGGAAAGTCACTTTCCTTTGAGGGGAAAAAGTCCATTTGGAACTCTGTAGATACGCTCCCTTTTTTTTCAAGTTTAAAATGGTGTAATATAGCAAGGGGCATTTTTGTCATTCTTCGGTCAAAATTGTCGTTAGACCTTCTGCGAGAACGCTTTATCAAGCCGATGAACGCCAGTTCTCACCGACTTTTTTACCTGGTTTCCAGTTTCCAGTTTCTACTGAGCCGGCCCCTTGTGCAGACTGAGCAAACAAGAGGAGCAGAACCTCGTTGTTAAGAGTCAGCAGTTTCGTCTAGGGCGAACGCCATGCACGCTCTAATTCGCAAGTCCGCCGCTGCTCATGTACGAACCAACTCCAACTTCATCCACATTTCAACATCTACAGCTCCCTCAATCAAAGAGACGGGCCTCTACGGCTTTCATCATTTGAAAACTCCCAAAGGCTTCCAACGATTCGTTGACGATGCTATTGAGAGGTAAGCATTTACAAAACAGATAGCAAAAATTCTCTACTTTCGTTCGGTGAATGTCGATTGTTTCGCTTGTCTTTTATTGCAATGTTACAGAAATTGCTTTACTTCATCTGGAGTTAAACAAGTGTTTGCTGTTTCATGTCCTCCACGTGTTTGATAGAAAAATTTCACATGCTTAATAGGTCACAAGAACTTGTGAACTATATCGCTGGCATGCCCTCATCTCCCGAAATTATCCGGGCAATGGATGAGATTTCTGATACTGTAAGTTTGGGTTTTTGTGGTCTAATTCTGCTTTTGTTGAAACAGACGCCAAACCATAACTGACCTATTTAATTTGATAGGTGTGCTCAGTAATTGATTCAGCTGAATTATGCAGACATACTCATCCATACAGGTGGTGAACTAGGATTGAAATAAACCTATGCATCCGTATCTACAGTTTCTGATCTTCTTTTCAATTGCTTCGAGTACTTACATAAAAATTGTCACATTTTAGGGAGTTTGTTGAAGAGGCAAGCAAGGCATCCTTGAGAGTAAATGAGTTTTTACACGTAAGGTTCCTGAAATTTGATTGGGTTTATTAGTTTTTTTTTTTTTTTGTCTTGCTGGTTATATCAAATTTGAAATAATAGCTGCTTAAGCTGTATAATTCCCTACCATCCAAGAGCTCTTACTTTCTCTCTACGGGAAAGTAAAACCTGGAGATCCATTTTAGACTGATAAAAGTTGAAGGAATATAAAATGTGTTACTTGTGTTTACACTGAATGTTGTATTGGACCTAAATTGCCTCAAATTTCAGCTAGCTAGTGATGTCAAAGAATAAATAGTTGAACTATCTAATGGTAGACAAAAGTCGGATCATTAGGATTTTACATTTTTATGTCACTTGACTGTCTCATTTGGTGTATGCTCCTTGATACACTTTTTGATCTTTGTCTTTTCTCGCACGTGATGGTTGCCAATAATTAGACGTAAACTTCAGTAGTTCCTGAAGTTTGAGGTGATCTGGATTCGGTTTATTCTCGCACTGATTATCCTTTGCACATGTCTTTGTAAAATTTGCAACTTGAGCCATGAACTGAAGAATCAGATTAATACCAAGTAGAAAATGAAGAAGGTAAAAGTAAATCCACCCTCATGTAGAATCTGTTACGACCTACCCCCCACCCCCACCCCCCGAGGGGTTGGGGAACCAAAACTGTCTCCAAGCTGGCAATGCTCACTAGATCAATGAAATACTTGTATAAGGGTAGTCTTATTCTGGAAATGTCACTTGCCAGTGATGGATTCTCTTCAAGATGTAGTTGCTTTGGAAGACTCTCAGTGCAATTGGTTTATTGACTTTTTTTCTCCTTGGTATGCAGTATCTTAATACAAACCATAGTATATACAAGGCAGTGAACAAAGCAGAAAAAGACAGCAGTTCACTCACACATGAAGCGCATAGGGCAGCCCGCTTTCTACGAATGGACTTGGAGAAGGGTGGAATCCATCTTTGCTCTGGTACTTGACTTCTTACAACTGCTGTTTTTCTCAGTATATCATTGCTGTTGCACTAATTTAAGAACCTTTGGTGGTTTCACAGAAAAACTGGATCGAGCTAATGAGCTTGCCATTGACATTATTCAGTTGTCTAGAGAGTAAGTGAGACTCGCCTCCTTGTTAGTCTTCCTGGAATTTTATGAACTGATAGACCTTTATGATGTTTTCTGTAATTTTCATGCTGTTGTTAAAAGAGATCACATGATGCTTGTAGGTCTAGAAGTTGGTTTTGTATTTGAAATGAGATTTACCCACTATTTCTTGCCCTCTTGTGTACTATTTGTTTTATATCAATTGATATTTGAATCACAACTTTATTCTTCAATTAAGTAGACTTACGCCATGAAACATTTGAATTTTGACTATATGTTGGATTCAGTCTACTGAATCTTTACCAGTTATGCTATTCTAACTTAAATTTAATTTCTGGGGTGATTATCAAATTTATCATATTCCTAATGGAAAAAGTTATATTCAATTTTACCCTTCGGGGTGGCCCAGTGGTTTGGGCTTGGGACTTCCATGTTGGAGGTCTCAAGTTCAAAACCCCTTGCTAGCGAAAGCAAGGGGTTTGCCTTTTGGGTCGAGCTTGTCGCACCGGCTTACTATTGTGGGTTACCTATGCGCACCCAAAGGGTAGCGGCTGCAGGTTTCCCTTGTCATTGAAAAAAAAAAAAAAAAGAAATTATATTCAGTTTTTCACAGATCTGTAGTTGAGTTAAGTGAGCACCCATACAGCACGTGCAACTCTTTTTAGATGATTTACTGAACTAGCATT
The DNA here is from genome assembly GCA_037074985.1 of Solanum bulbocastanum. NCBI lineage: Eukaryota > Viridiplantae > Streptophyta > Magnoliopsida > Solanales > Solanaceae > Solanum > Solanum bulbocastanum. Next base: position 38,592,345 of record CM073599.1, read on the forward strand.
TGGAGAAGTTAAAATTTGGTGTTTGACTGAGATTTGTTTTGTTTCTTTTTAATTAATGTTTTCTTTAATTTGTTTATAACAAAGCTTGTATTTTTCAGGCTGAGTTTATGCATCTAATTTGAAATGCATCTAAATTTGCATAAGCAGAATTAAATAGGTGCTCAGTATTATGCTTTTCAACTGTGAACTCTTGAGTAATACCTTTGAAGGCCTCTAGCTGGTGAAGGGTCAAAAGGAGCCATTCATCTCCTCCTTCCTTTTCCTCTTCCTTGATGACAGTACAATTTTTTTCTCTTCTGTTCATTGTAAGTGGCAGTTATGGGACCAATGATGTAGTCTTTGCAAACTCATCTTTGGGTTATCTGCTGGAACAGGACTCTATAGTCTATTCAGCTCTTCATTTCATTTTGACCATTGTTTATTGCATAATGTATCAATTTTCCTGTAATGTTTCTAGTCATGCAGCTCCGTATGACTGAATGAATGCTCATTTTTCCTTTTTCTTTTTGTCAGGTATAATGAAAATATTATTACTGACCCAGGCCATGTGGATATATTTCCAGCATCTAAGATCCCTAAAAATTTGCACCACCTTGTCAGCCCTATCTATCGTAACCTGCCAGGTTCATCTAAGGGATCTTGGGGGTTAAGAGATAAAACCAAAGAAAAAGGATTTCGCTTAGCAACTGAGTCAAGTACTCTGCAAGGCTTTCTTCAATGTGCACCAGATGCTGGGGTAACATTAAGCAACCTCGAATTTCCGTTAGTTATAACTTAATCCTGTTGAGAAATTTTTTAAATGGTTTTTAGAATAATCAAAATTATGCATATCTACATTAGTACATCAACTTCTTCCCTGTTCACTCTCTCCTAGTGTCGGTAAACTAAATCATTAGCAGCTCAAGGTAAACCTCTTACATTAACATAGATAATCATGGATGACAGTCTCTGTCAAAAAAAATCATGGATGACAGTGGATCCCTAGTAAACATAATATCTATTTCAACGATTAATGGGTTTATGTATGGGAGTCTTGAATGATGAATTTAGACTTAGGGAAAGGAAAAGAGAAGACCACCAAAGAAAAAAAATGATTATGGCACCAATTCATGAATTGTGCATCAATTTTTGGACTTGGCAAATATGGAGAACAGAAAAGATGTGGACGATCCTTTGCTCTGTGAATCACAATTTTTCACTTTATTTCTACTAAGTGCAATTACCTTGTTTTTCCTTTCCTCATATAAACACCTTTCAACATCCAAAAGATTCCATCTAAGCTCTCTATACATTGACAGGTTAAGAAGAGACTTAAACATTTATATTTCTCTCAACTGTTTTTACCTTATTTGTTTATTTTCATGATCTTTCGTTCAAATACTGATGGGAAAAAGAAAAGAGCTTTACATTCAATGACTGAAAGATTTAGTGTATTTTTCTCATGATCTTGTCCAGGTCAGGAAGGTGGCATATGTTCAAGGAAATTCTGTTCCACATGCAAACCTTGAGGTTCTTGATAAGCTTATTGCAACTAGACACAAATTTGCACAGGTTGGTGTGTGGACACTTTTGGTCTAGCAAAGTGATTAGTTTTTGTTGAATTGTGTTAAGTTCTCATCAAAAGAATTGAGTGATCTTTTCATCAAAAAACTTAAGCTATTAGAGAAAGGGCACTTCAAATTCTAAATTATTTAGTTCTAGAACAAGCCTCCTCATCTGTAGCCTGATTCTATTTTTTGGGCCTAGCATGTGGAGATTTTGTTTATCGGTAGCAGTAAGGATCCTACACAAAACCTCTGCATGTTGTTGTTCTATGTTTTAAATTTTGTGACCATCTTATTTAAAAGTTTAAGTTGTTCGAGAAGGGACATTTTTAATTACCAATTTTGTTCTGAAACATTGTGTGAAATAAGAGAGTAAAGTTGATTTGAATCTTTGATGATAATGTAATACAAGATACACTTATTTATTGGTGTGAGATACATTCCACAAAAGGTGATTTGATGATATAATGAAATACAAGACACACCTATTTGTTGGTTTGATATACATTCTATGTATCTGCATTTTAAATTTAATCAATGTGTGGCTAACTTAATATTAACACGTAATGTTGCTAAATTCAAACATGTACCTAGAACTCATGGTAGAGATACCAAGTTGAGTTTGCTTGTTTGGAAAACATGTAAAGAAAATAGTCCAGTTGGTTGTTGAAAACTTTACAGCAAAATCAGTAAAAAAAATTATCATCGCAGAATCTCATCAGAGAAGTCTAGTCGTTGGAATCTTGCTGGAAATGGCTGAAAAAGAGGCGCGCCGCTGAAAAATCACTGGAAAAGATATATAATGCTGTTGAAACGGTCACTCCAAAGAGGCATGGTATTGCTGGAGCAGCCAGACTGGCAGTATAAGGTCGTAAGCCAGTAGACGGAAGCTACTTTAGTCTCTACCAATATCATAGAGGTTCTGATGCCATGTGGTCAAATAAGAAAATAAAGAAGATGACCTAATGATAATGGAATTTATGAAAGACCTAATTTTAGATGTGAACTAATTCTAATGCATCAGTTTCATTACAAATTTTGTAGTTGTGAATTTTTGGTTCAAAATAGAACTTCAAATTATACTGAGAGGTGATGGAATGTCCTTTAACCTTACCCTTTCCAAGTACAGGGGTGAAGTCAGGGATATTATTTACACTTGTTGTTTGCGTGAGTCTGTATGTACATAGGCAACAACCTTTGTGGATATTTTCTTTTTGAGGATGAGTTAGGCCCAAAATTCATTTCTTTACATGGTATCAGTGCATGTGGAGCTCTTGGGATAAAATCTCACTGCCATTCATTATCAAATGGATTTTCCACATACTTGGCCCATGAAAAAGAATTAGGCCCGCACGTGAGGAGACGTGTTGAGAATACTATTAAATAATAAAAACTATTCTCTCTCTAATAGCTTAACTTTTTAGATGAGATGGTCACGCACTTCAACATGGTATTAGTAGTATCAGGGCAGGCAAAGGTCCTAGGAATCAAATTTCACCGTCACCCATTATCCAAAAAAAAAATTGTGTGCTTGACCCATGAAAAAGAATCAGGTTCACACATGAGGGAGCTTGTTGAGAATACAATTAAAAGAATAACAGCTTACGCTTTTAGATGTGATGGTCACACACATTTTAACTAAGACTGGATATTTCATCATAATTCTAGGGAAAAAAAATATAAAAACATGAGAACATGATGCAAAAAGGTACTATTGGAGTAGAATACATCTGGACCTTCCCTTTATAGTTTCCATATGAATAGCAGCATAAGAAGATATGTAGTAAAATATCTTGTCACAATCTAAACAGGAAAGTAAGATATCTATTTCGGTGCAGAGACTGTAGCTTGTGATTGGCAATGTTGAATTTATATCTTCCTGATTCGACCAATCATTATTCAGTACTTTTTTTCCATCTTTGGTTCAAATCGAATTTCAAGTGGAAGAAATCCAAAGATATTTTACAGCCAGATAGCTCTCCTTGATTCTCACTATTCACTATTACTTCCACTTGTGCATTTATAAACGATGTTTTAGATTTTACTAAGCATCTTTCCCAAAAGAAAAAAAAAGAAGAAAAAAGAGACAGTGTTGTCAATACTCATATACCTTGCCCTTTTAATTTGCAGCTTATGGGGCATAAATCTTATGCTGAATTTGCTCTGCATTCGACTATGGCTGCATCTCCTGAAGTGGTCATGTCCTTTTTGCTTGAGATGAGCAAAGTGGTCAGACCCAAAGCTGATCAAGTATGTCCTGGAAGTTGATTTTACTTTATATGAATGAGACACTGATTATGTTATTCCGTAGAAGCTGTTTCAAGCTCTTCTAAATGTTCATATGTTTGAATAGGAGTTTGAGGCGATTCAGAATTTCAAGAGAGAGAATAGTGGTGATCCCAATGGAGAGTTGGATCCATGGGATGAGGCGTACTTCACGTGGTTGATGAAGTCTGCAAAATACAAGTTGGACTCCTCGGTAAAGAGTTAAGCCTAACGGTTTTACCGTTATCTTTGCTACTTCTTTGAGCTTTTATTATCAAGGTGTATCAATGCTCTCCTTACTCTGCATTCTTATTTTCGTGTATCCATAGATAGATGAGAACTTACAATTTATTTGATGATAGCTAATCAGGGATGCAAAATCATTGATTAAATTGAACTAAAAATGAAAACTAAAGCATGTTTCCCAGGCATTGAGAGGTCAGGGTCCTCCTGGAAATTAAAGCATTGAGGTAATTACTTAGTCTTTAAAAAGGATTTGTCCACATCCTTGTTTTCCTGCTTGGAGCAAATCTAGCACCACCGTTAGGGTCTCGGGCTTTGTCAAAGTGTAGTCTACTTCATGTGCAACTAACATAATTGAGTAAATTGGACTTGGTCTTGTGTTCTTATTTTTTTTTTTCATGGAAATGTTACCTTTCATTTGTTCTTGTTGGTGAAGTTGGATGTAAATCTTAAAATGAGGTGGACGGAGGAGAGAGCATACACTTGAAATTTTTGAGGTGTACTTATTTCCTGTTTCTGCTTACTTTTGTTGTGAATGGGTATGCCATATAGACCTGTACTATCTAGAAGTACTTATAGAATTCCGATTCAGCTGACATATGAAGTGCATAATGCTGCTCTAATGAAGACTTTTACATGCTCTGAAGGGTTTTCTCTTTGTTGACAGAACTATTCTTGTCTATCAATATTGCAGGTTATAGCATCATATTTTCCTTTACAACAGTGTATTGAGGGTTTGAAGGTTTTGGTTGAGTCACTCTTTGGTGTGACCTTTCATGGAGTGCCCCTTGCACCTGGTGAATCATGGCATCCTGATGTGATGAAGATAGTGTTACATCATCCTACTGAGGCAAGTTTAATATACTAGAAATAGTGGTTGTCTTGTTATATTGTAACATATGTCATATTAACTATGAGATTACTGAATTCCCAGCTCCGACCTCTTCAAGAGAATTCCTTTTCTTTCTTTATTTTAGCTTTTTCCTTTTGAGATGATAAATTTGGTGTGGCAAAGGGGAAATCTCCTTCGTGATTGCTATTACTAATGCTATTTATTTACTAATCAACCTATCAGTACATTGACATGAATCATTCTTTTTCTTTGCAATATTGACCTTTGGACGGCAAGAATGGACTAGTTTGTCAATAATTCGGAATGTTGGCAGATTTAACTTAACTTTACCTTTCTTTTTTCTGTTGACTTGATCATTTAATATCCTGATGTGCATTTGGCTGTTTCATTAATGTCCATTTAGTAGTAGTCTTAACATCCATCCACTTGAACTAGTTGATAACACGTGTTTTCAGGGAGACCTGGGGTACTTATACCTCGATCTAAAATCAAGAAAAGGTAAACATCCCATTTGTGCTCATTTTGCTATCCGAGGAGGGCGTCGAGTTTCTGAGACAGAATACCAACTTCCTGTATGTAAGAGCATTATTCTCTTTTTCTTCATATCAATTTTTCATTATATGCTACACATGTAGTTTCTTGTAGCTCTATGTGGCAAGTGGCTATAGTAACTTGTAAGTCTGAGGAATACAGAACCACCAGGAAAAGCTCTGTCGATCAGTCAACCTCTTTTAACATTGACTTTTCAACAACCTGTTTAGATTGGGTATGATGTGTTATTGGTACTTAAATTTCACAACTCCCTGGAAATTGGTAAAGATCAAGTGTGCTTGCACCTGCCTAGCTTAAAACTGGACAATAATTCTGCAGGTCAACCAATAAGTTTATTATAGTATTTGGCCTTATTCTGATAGACCTCAAAATTTTCTTAAATGAAATGTTTATTTCTACTTGCAAGTTGTGGATTTTGTGATTTTTACTTCCTCTGTTCCTATTTATACGATGCATTTTCCTTTTGTGTCCCAAAAAGAATGATACTACCTTCCTATATTTACTACTACTACTAACAATTTAGCTTCAAACTTGCCCTTTTACTCTTATGAGAAAATTTATAGCCACACAAATATCTATGGCTTCTTTTAGACCACAAGTTCTAAAAGTAATTTCTTTCTTGAACTTTGTGCACAGTCAAACTACATCACATAAAATGAGATTGGACGGAATATGTATTATTTTAATGTGTTTTCAAAGGTCACCCAGAGAAGTTGTTTTTACTTTATGCTAATAGAAACTTGTCCCAAATAAAATGTTTGCTTTTACTTGTAAATTATTAGGTTTCTATAATCTCAAGGTAGTCTTTTTTTTCTTTTTAAAATGGTGAAGGTATTATCAATAAAAGGTACCAAGATGGTAAAAAAAATGTACAGAACTCGAGACAGATCAGAAACTACTGTACAGTGTGTACTACAACAAAGATGCAACTACCATCTTCCTCCTGACATTTCCAAGAAATCCATATACTGCTCCATACTTTCAATTTGCCTGCTATTACACCGGAAAAAAAGATTGAACAATTGTGCTTAGTTCTAGAGATAAAGGCTTTTTTGTCCTTCAAAACAAGCTCTATTCCTTTCCAACCATAGAGTCCAAAAAAGTCATAGAGGAATAGTGATCCTGATTTGTTTCAAGTTTTTTGAATTCCCTGTCCCTGTCAGCACTCCAGCAGACCCCTCATGCTATTAGGTATTGTCCAAGAAACACCACCAGATACTGAGGAATAGATCCCAGCACTGCCTGAACCATTTACATTGGAGAAACAAATGTTCTATTGATTCCTGATCTCTTCACACAAATAACACCTGTTAACAATAGAGAAACCTCTCTTCTGGAGATTATTCTGAGCTATGAAAGCTTCAAAGGTTGTAATCCAATCAAAGCATGCCACCTTTTAAGTTCCCAACAGTCTGATTACCTCATCAAAATTCTGTAACAGTCACCAATTGAGAACTTATAATTCTTACTATCTGCCCTTATCAAGGATTCCCTTCTGTTCTGATCAGTAACTCAATCTAGCTGTTGCAGCATCTGACAGAAACAATCCACTCATCCACTTCCCAGTCATTCAAGTTTCTTATAAAATATACTTGCTAACCTGAACTTGAATGAAATTCAGCTATAGTACCACTCTTATTGATGGAGAAACTGTATATCACTGGAAATTTGATCTTTAAGCTTTCATACCCTGTCCAGTTATCTTAGCACAACCTAATGTCTTCAGCATTTCCCACTTCTATTTTAATGCGACTGAGACTCAACCCACAACCTGCTAATGTTTTTCCAAATCCATCCTCTCGAAGTTGAATGTGAGTTTCAGGACAAGGTCTCCAACCATCTCTTTTACCATTGACAGCTTCAATTATCTTCTTCCCGAATGCTTGATCTTCTGAATTATATCTCCACAACCACTTGAAAATCAAACTCTTGTTGTGCATCTTCAGATTTTTTACTCCCATTCCTCCCCCCTTTCTGTGCCTCATAACCTTATCCCATTTAACCAGATGAAACTTTCTGTGTTTGGCATTCTCCTTCCAGAAGAACTGATTCCTTAAATGCATATATCATGCTAGAGTCTACTTTAAGCTCACTGCTTCATGAATATTCTGTGGATCGTTGCAGTAATTCTATTGTATTTTACCTAGTTATTGAAAATGATCTGTGCATGTTAACTATTTTACCTAGTAGGAGTACTTGAAAATGATCTGTGCATGTTAATTCGTAGGTTGTAGCGCTTGTTTGCAATTTCTCTGGGTCGAGTTTGGCTCCGGTGAGGCTTAACCATTCTGAAGTAGAAACACTTTTCCATGAGTTTGGGCATGCTCTACATTCATTGCTTTCAAGAACGGTACTAGTTTTATTTTGATTCTATTTGCTAGTGGTTTTCACTTATGCTTTGAAATCATAATCGAGTTCACTTGATTGCTGGCTACCTGTGCAGGAATACCAACACTTTTCCGGTACGAGGGTGGTTCTTGATTTTGCTGAAACGCCTTCAAACCTATTTGAGTGAGCCAAATGCTATATCTTTGATCCATACTTTTCATCAGCAATGAAGAAAATGTTTAGATGCACACTGCTCATTTGATTATCTGCTGTTTATTTACCTTTTTCTTCCTTGTGATATCGTCGTCATTAGATTTGGCTCAAAATGGAGATGTCTTTTAATTCTAGTTTCAGGTTAATCCACCACTATTATGCAATATACATGCTATTTATTCTATCTTCAGGATAAATGCGCATGTTATTGCCGTCTTATCAGTTATTACTAAAACCTTTTAACTGTTGTTGATCCATAGGTCCTATGCCTGGGATTATCGGGTGTTAAAGACATTTGCTAAACACTACTCAACTGGTGATATTATTCCCAAAGAACTTGTAGAATCAATGGTGGGAGCTAAAAAGATGTTTGCTGCAACTGAATTGCAACGCCAGGTATGTTTTACGGGCCCCTTCCTAGTTAACTCTTTTTATAAGCATTTCTTCAGTTCCACTTTATCAAACTTGAGGCAGGAATTTTGACCTATGCAACTTTCTCATTTATTCAGATTCTCTATGCACTAGTTGATCAAACACTCTTTGGGGAGCAGCCATCCACAGGGATAGATACGATGGCAATTGTTGCAGATTTAAAAAGACAACATACAAGTTGGACGCATGTGGATGGAACACATTGGCATACCCGATTCAGTCACCTTACAAACTATGGCGCAGGTATCAGAACGTTATAGTTAGGGCTGTTCATGGTTATGGTTATAAAACCAAACCGAACCGCAATTCGAACCAAACCGATTAAAAAAATCGATATTTGGTTTGATTTGGTTAGGTTTGGTTTTAAATTTTGAAAATCCGATATTATTTAATTTGGTTTTGGTTTTGGTTTTATTAAAAATTAACCGCAAAAATAACCAAACCGGACCGAGAAGTTATATATATAAATTTTATAATTATTTATAAATAAAATATAAGTATTTTGATAAATTTTAATTAACCTAAGTTATTAATTTTACTATTTTCTGAAGCCCAACTATTAAAAGTCTAAATTCCTCAATATTCATTACTTTAAAGATGACACTTTCTCTGTTCTTTATAAAATTTTCTAACGTAACATTGAATAATTTAAAGCTCAAGCTAAAGAAGATGATATTTGATTAGTTGACTATGAAATATTGGTTGTTGGTTTTTTTTTGAGAATTAATTTCTCAATATTTTAAGGTGTAATTTTATTGATAAGATGTTGAGATCTGCAGAATATTGAACCAACTTTATGCTATTGACAATGAGTTTTTTTAGTTTCTGAAACTTGGTACATTGGATGAATCAATTTGTTCGTGTAATAGCTTATTTGTGAATTATTCATGTACTAAGTGTTTTTATCTATCGAGATGCGTATGTCCTCAACAAACTTATTACTTTCAAACCGAAAAAAAGGGAAAAAACCTAACCTGCAATAACCAAACCGGCGGTTATTTTTTTGATTTGGTTTGGTTTGGTTTTAGAAATTTAAAAACCAATTTAAATTGGTTTGGTTTTGGTTTTAACTAAAAATCGATCCAAATCGAACCATGAACACCCCTAATTATAGTTAAGTGACTCATGTTTGTGATAGTTGCCTGTATATGTGAGAGAATATTGCACTATTTTTTGTCTGATATATCATCTGCACACCTACTGTTTGGCTATTCAGACATAATTTACTAGAAATGCATGATTCATAGTTGGTGGTCCAATCAGAACGTTTTTATCAACTTTATACTAAGAGCTAAAGTCTGTCTTGAAAAGTGAACTAAGTGATAGATTGGTTGCTTGGTAGATGTGGCATTCCTTTATAATTTGTTGTGCGATTCTCAGAACTCAGTGGTAGTGAGAGACAGAGATGGGGCTAGTTAAAGTTTTGGCAAGATGTTATGGTGGGTGGTTTTCGTTTTTGCCTTTTCTTCTTATTGAGTGGTTAGATCATGTATTCTCCTTTTCTGGACGTCAATTTTTCGTTCTTAGAGACCTCTGCAATCTTATCGAAAGGGGATTCGATTGATGAACCAAAATTTTGAGATGCCACGACTACTTATATAAAATATGTTTTGTAATCAAATGATCATGTCCATAAAGGTTTTTTGTTCCCTAAAAGGCAATAGTTAACATAGAACATTCACTGCTTCATATAGTGTAATGGAGAACTGTGGAAATAGCAGATGCAAGAATTTTCTATTCCATAACATACAACCCTTTTATTTTCAACGTGTTCTAGATGTAGCGTTCTGTTCTTAAAGCTGTACATGCAGAAGATTTTAGTTTAGAGTGTAATAAATAATTACCTTTTCCAGAAGGTAGAGCAACATTCGTATTAGATATTTGTGAAGATTTTCTGTCTTCATTGTTATTTGGCTTATTTCTTTTTGATAAACATTGCTATTTGGAATGCTTGGTTTTGAATCTCTGGATTTTGTCAGTTCTTTTTGAGAATAGCAACAGTAAGGATTTTGTCAATTCTTCTTTTTGAGAATAGTAACAGTAAGGACTTTGTCAATTCTTTTTTGAGAATGGTAACAGTAAGGTCTAAGGATTTTGTCAATTCTTTTTTGAAAATGATAATTGTAGGGATTTTATCAGTTCTACGGTAGCTTATATCCATTGTATTTCTAGTTTTGCTCAGTGCCCTTGCTAAGAAAATGGTGCAATAACTTTTGCCTTACTTGTGCAGGTTATTATAGCTACTTGTATGCAAAATGCTTTGCCACGAGTATCTGGCAAAGGATGTGCCAAGAGGATCCGTTATCATTGGACACTGGTTCGGCTTTGAGAACAAAATTCTTGCAGCATGGAGGAGCCAAAGATCCAGCTGATATACTGAATGATCTTGCTGGGAGTGACATTGTAAGGAATTGCCATGGGGGAATAATACCGGACATTACAAGCCTTTGCAAGGAAATGGAACTCTTGAAATGCTAAAAGTAGTTCTACCCCCCCGCATTGAGAAAACGCATTCCCTCCACTGTACTAAACCATGAATTGTGCACGCAGATAGCAGCCCATCATTGAAGAGTTGGAGTTGATTTTAAAAGAACCGTTCCATAGTAATAACAACTAAATAGCACTGATATGGTGATTTCATCACGGCCAAGCAAGCAAATTAAAGTATTTTCAAGCATGTCATTCTTTAAGATGGCGTTCAGAGGAAACATCTCATGGCCAGACTATTTATTGAGCAACTCTACGGAGAAACTACTTATGTGTATTTTGATTATTTTTTGCTTAATTTGGGTAGTGTTTCTATAATCTGATTAAACCGAAGAGATGTAATGATGGTAGGAGTATATCAACGACGACATACCCAGTGTAATCCCACAAAGTGGAGTTTGGGAGGATAAAGTGTTCATAGACCTTACCCCTATTTTGGAAGTAGGAGACTCTTTTCAATATATATTCATCTGAAGAAAAAAAACAGTCCAAAGCAGTATAGAGAAAGAAATAACATGAAGTTGTGTGAAATGAATTTTCACCAGAGATAGGGTGTTTGGTTAAGGGGTGCATATCGGTTGCTTTGGTTGGTTTAATGCAGATTTGGTTTATTGATTTTCAGTTTGTAAATACGTTAAATCAATAAGATACTATTGATTTTTCATCCTGTTCGGCCTTGATTTTATCAACAAGAATCTACTCCTTTAAAAGTCTACACAAATTACAAGTAGAGGCAAATTCAAATACATTATTGCTAAAACAAATTTGATTGCTTTCTTGTTAAGTAGCTCTATATCAATCTCTCAAAAAGAAAAATAATATCAGTTCACACTAATCTCAAAAAAGAAAAATAACACCAAATTGACAGTGATAAAAATGTAAAAGAAAATGGGGTCTATCTTTAAAATTTAAAGTCACTATTATATCATTAACTATAATTTTAGTTTATTTTCTGGATAAGGCTAACTGCTAAACATAAAAGGTAATTGAGAGTGATGATTAAACAAAGAAGAAGAGAAAAAACAGAGGCAGTTAACAACAAAGTAAACTGAAAATGGCGCTACTACTGAACTCACCACATACCAAGAGACCTCATCTTCATCTTCTCCACTCTCAACCACATCAACACTCCAACCCCAGAAATTTCTCCATCAAATTCCAGGACTCTTCTTCTGATAATTCTTCAGAGGACACCGCATCATCTCCGGTGGCTAAGAAGGCAGCCAGCTCCAGTTCTTTAGGTTTTGGGTCATCGGTTTCCACCACAGTAAAGAAGAAACAACAAAAGGGGAAAAGAGAGAGGGATACAATTATCCGACGAGAACCCATTCAAAATCCCAGCTTAGCTACCCAACCAGCGGAGGAATCAGGATCCAAGGAATTTCAGAAAAATGAGAGTGCGTTTCTTCTTGCTTGGTTAGGACTTGGTGGAATTATCCTTGTCGAGGGTATTCTCCTTGCTGCCTCAGGTAAAACTTGTGGCCCACGCCCCCTTCATTTTTCACCCTTTAATTGTATTTGTTTCTCTTCATTCTTAGTGTGGCGTTCCACATTGCAGTAACTATAAAGAGTAGCCTCTTCTCTTTTGATATAAATGAGTGATTGTCTGATTAATTCTTGAAATACGTATTGACTAGATGCACAGATGCATTCTTGTATATGGGTCTAGTCCCAATTTGTTCTTGGTTACCTCTTCCATGCACGTATAAACAGGAAAAAGGTTCAATCTAATTCCCTTAGTCGGGATATTCGGATATCGTACTGTGAAAATCAGGCTACAACAAACTCTTTTGGTTATATATTAACTGTTGAATCTCCTTGACATAAATGAAGATTCTAGTGTAGTGGCAAAGGAATTTTAAAATTGCTTTAGATCACATGTTCAAAATCCTAGGTGTGAGTGACTCTCTAGTACTTGCTTTAATTCCCTAGTATGAATTTTTTACTTTGCCACTGTATATAACCTCGTTATTATGCTGGGAGCCTGGGACTCAAACATGTCATGGGGAGCAATGAGCTAATTATTCTTGGGATATATCATGAATCCCATGTATAAAGATATTACTAATTCCCAGGGTAATCTTCTGAAAACTTCTAGTGATATGTGTACGACCTTTGAAGTGGTTGTGCCTCAACAAAGTGTATCAGGCAGATATTGAAGCTTAATTGAGTTAAGAAGAAGACATTGGTGATTAACAATTACATCACAGTCCTCAATAGAAAATGAAAACCAGAAATAGTCATCAGTACTATTGATAAGTAATACAAAGATAACTCTCTTATGTACATTAATATGTTTTTAATGCAGAACTTACATGTAAATATAATAAGGTGTATTCGAGATTTCACCTGTGACAAAGACACTATAGTTGTGAAATGAGTACCAGACATTCATTAGCACAGTTAGAGGAAAGTGTTAATTTGGAATATAAGCATATAGAAGAATTAAAAGAACAAATCTACAATGTATTCATAAATGTACCAATAGAGAATACTTTCCATCTTTACCTGATGTTTCCTAATTATTCTTGGGTTATACCATGAGCAATCATTTCCATGTATAATGATATTTCTGATTCCCGGGGTAATCTTCTGAAAACTTCTGGTGATAAGCGTACGACCGTGAAATGGTTTTACTTTAATAAAGTGTATCAGGCAGATACTAAAGCTTAATTGAGTTAAGAAGAAGTTAATGATGGTAACAATCGCATCACAGTCCTCAACAGAAAATGAAAACCAGAAATAGTCATCAGTATTGATAAGTTATGTTGCTCGGACTCTTCAAAAATGTCTACGGGTGTGTGTCGGATCTTCCAAAAATAGTGTATTTTGGAAGGATCCAACACGGGTGCGGCAACATTTTTGGAGAGTCCGAGCAACTTAGTTGATAAGTAATACGAAGGATAACTCTCTTATATACTTTAAGGTTTTACAATTTAATGCAGAACTAACACGGGTGTATTCAATATTTCACCTGTGAAAAGACACTATAGTTGTGAAAATGAGTACTAGACATTTATAAGCACGGTTAGAGGAAAGTGTTAATTTGGAATATACACATATAGAAGAACTAAAAAGAATAAATCTACGACGTATTTATAAAACTACCAATAGAGAAAATTATAGATGCCGTTTATATTTATTAAACTACATCAATTTGGAATAATTTGATATAGACAAACTATCTAAGTTCCAATGTCCAACAAGAACTCTGTAGGGTTTAGCAAAGGGAATCTAGTAAGTGTTAGACATTCAGAGATGGATCTAAGCGGGGAGGGGGGAATGTACCCTAAGGATTTTTAAAATCCCCTCCCCCACCCACCAATCCCAAAAAATAAGGAAAAAAGAAACCTAGTATTCCAATGCAACCGCAAACAAATACTAATTTCTAATGCATCATAGACTAGTGATGAAGTGCTTAACATTTGAGAAATAAAGTGAAGATGAGAATTTATATAAAGCATTTCATAGAATATGATTACCAGGGCCTAATCATTATAATCATACAACTCTTAATATTTAACAGCTCAAATCTTTCTTGATAGAGCCAATTATAATAGTTCTGACTAGTCCCAAACCCTTTGTAGTAAATCTCCTAGTTCACAAATGGACACATATGCCTCTGACAAAATTGAAGGTGTAAATTCCCAAGTGCCAAGAGAGTAAGTATACAGAAGATCTTTTTGGTGACCCATTCAGTATTTGCCACAGTTTCCTTGTCAATATAGTGTTGGTCCCTATATACCATAGAGTTTTCAATTCATACCATCTTCACTTCTGTTGAAAGTTTATTCAACAGATTGTAATTTAGAATCTATCTTAAAACATATGTAGTTCAATGTTAACAAGATCAATTGTGCTAAGAAGTGCTAGGTTCCCTCCAAGTTTTGAAAATAAAAATCTCCATTTCAAAGTTTTCTATTTTTATGATTGATCTGCTCATTGCCTACTCTCTTCTCCAGTTCTCCTCAAGAAAGGGTGCTAATCAACAAAGTGGTGTTCAGTCTCCATACCTCAAGTTGATCTGTGAGCTGCACTCATTCTGGAGAATGTTATTTGAACCACAACCTAGTTTTCCAGCTTTAAACACTGAAATGCAACTTCCATTGGAATAAAATACCTATAAAGGCAGAAAATTTTAAAACTACTATCCTAATGGTGTCCAATAGAGTGGTAAGGGTGGAAACTTGAGAATATAAAAATTAGGAGACACGTATGAGTTGGTCTCTCACAAGTGCCTTTCTACTACTCTATTAGGGACCGTTTGGTAGGGTGTATAAGAATACTGTTGAATATGGTGTATTAGTATTGTTGCGTTTAGTAATGCTGGTATTAATTATTTTTTATGCGTTATTTGGTTTGGTTTTTAAAAAATAGCATGTACATCATAATTTCTATAAAAAAAATTGTTTACGGAAGTACCCTCTATAAATATGGTGGAAATGATGCGGAAAAGGTTTTGATGGACAATTGTGGCTTTAACCATGCTAATGCATGCATTAAAAACCCTTGCATTGCTAATAACATAGTTTGCTATGTATTAGTTATGCATAGCATTATTAGAGTGTAACTAATGCAAGTTGAAAAAGCATACCAAACTAGGTATTAGTAACACACATAGCTAATGCATGCATTATTTTTTTCGTGCATCCTACCAAACAACCCCTTACTGTTGATGTTGGACATGAAAACAGTTTAAATAGGCAGCATATAGTTTGGTGTCATGTTTACAAGTTCTCCTTAATAGCATTTGCTTGGAATGACATAGCATTAAAGGACCAAGCATTTCCCACAATATGATGATGTTTGATAACATCAAGTTAGGAAGCATGAGCATTGTTACAGTCTGTAATCATAATTTTTCATAACTTTCTTTTTTTCATCAAAGGTTGAACATTTGTTCTTGTAACTAACAGAGTGAGTAGATTACAGTTTCAGAACAACTTAGTAAAAGTAGTTTGACATGAGTTGTGTTGTCATGATACACATCGTAAATCTTTCTCGCTTTAACTATCTCCATAGATAGAAATGTTAGGATTTGATGAATTAGTTTGACATTGCAGCTGAATCTATAACTATAAGCAATTACTTTTGATATGTATATGTCCAAGTGGAAATTCTTACTCTTCTGTTGCATCTAGGCCTTTTACCAGAGGCATGGGACAATTTTTTTGTGAAGTATCTATATCCATCCTTTACTCCGACGGTCTTCCTGTTTGTAGCTGGAACAGTTGGCTATGGAGTGTTGAAGTACCTGCAGAATGAGAAATTTACTAGTGAAAACTGATACTTTTTGCAAGTATTATAAAGTATTTAGGTAACTTTAGTTTTGTTCAGTCATGTAAACTACAAATTGGAAAACTAAAATATAGATTTTGATTCATGGGGTTATGGGAAACTTAGGTATGGATAGTATATACTCCTTTCATGTTTTTAGTTTGGACATATCCTAGAAAACAAAGAGTAAGGTACTCTCTCCGTCCTTATTTACTTGTCAAATTTTGACTTGGCACACCTATTAAGAAAACAATGATTGGTATAGTAAATTTACCATTTTATCCCTATTAATTGATAGAGTTTCAAGCATATTTACTCACTATATTTTTCAAAGACATTAACTCAATGTTAATTAATTAAGGGCCCTTCCTTGATTTGTCAACAATAACAAATAAAAAAAAATCAAATTAGGAAATATTTAATAAGTATATAGGGACGGAGGAAGTAGCTCTTTAGTAGTTTCTTCGTTAGGTAAAACTCTCTTTATTTGAAGAAAGGTAAAATTGGAAGAACATCATTAATGTCTTCTTGATTATCTAAAACATCACTTAGAGCCCGTTTGGATTGGCTTAGAAAAGTAGTTTTTAAGTCAAAAATAAAAAACCAAACTGAAATGACTTTTAAGTCGAAAAAATAAAAAGTAGGAGGAGACCTACTTTTGGTTTTTAATTTACTTTAAGTCATTTTAAACTTATTTTAAGTTATTTGTAACCTTGCCAAAAACTTTCTAATTATTTTAAGTTATTTTTATTTTTGCCAAACAGTTCCATATGTCAAAAAAACTGAGTTAGAAATAGATTTGACCAACTTTTAAGACAATTCAAACACTCTCTTATTTAGGAACAGAGGGAGTAGTATTTTTTTATGTTTTTGCAAAATTACAAGTCAAAATTCTTAATTTCTCACTTGCCCTTTCCCTATTCTAACTTTCTTTCATTTTTGTTCTGGCCATTGAATTTTTTTAGCTTGAAAATGACATTGTGGGGTTGATTAGGCATTTAACACATTAAGGTGAATCAACCGAAGTTTATTTTTGTTTCTACTGTACAAATAAATGATAAGGAAGGGCGGAGCTATAGTTCTAGTTACGAGTTCGGAAAAAACCAATAGTTTTTATCAAAACTTGCATTCGTGTTAAGAAATCCACTTAGTATGTATAGAAAATTTAACCCTAATCCAGTAAGTTTTCCATTTTAGAAATCAAAATCCATAACTCAAAATTCTGGATCCGCCTCAGTCAATACGCGTTAATGCCAAGCATGTTAGTTAGTTTATTTAATGCTCATGTAGTAAATAGCAATAGATATGAACTAGATATATAGGTATTTAAAGTTGTGACTTCAACTTCCATATTGAATACCATGTTTCCCGGACAAAAATTCATGGGTCTCACAATTTAATTTTTATATTATGGTAAAGAAACTCAACCTAATAAATATATAATTCATCTATTTAATTAAAAATCCACGTTCATATGTAAATAGTGCAGCTTAGCTTGCAGATGGCTACCTTTATTAGTCAGCCAGCCTCCCATAAGATATCATCCACCCATTATTATAATAATTATGGCTATTATATAGTATTAATCAGTCTCATTCATATAAAGTTCCAAAAATTGTAGTAATACTTTGATTTGTATTTAGAGGAATTTTGAAGACCACCACTTGGATTTTTTTTTTTTTCTATTCAGTGTCTGGAGCCCACATTGGAGTTTTAACTAAATTCGGATCGTGCACTATAGGACCCATTTGGGGGTGGCGCTCTCAACAAAATTTTCTCGATATCCGAAGCTCAAACTCGAGAGTTCCATTTGGGGATGGCGCTCTCAACAAAATCTTCTCGATATCCGAAGCTCAAACTCGAGAACTCTGAATAAGGATAGAGTGGTCTCGCCACCGCACCACGTTGGTGACCACTAGGATTATCAGGTGATAGGTATATGATATATAAAACCCAGGAAGCTGTCTTTGATGTCAAAAGTAACAATGTGAGGTCGCTAATTGTTGTCATTCTTTGCCTCCAGCTTTGCCCTTTTAAAGCCAAACCATTACCATCAAATCCCATTAGGACTTTGTCCTTTACCTTATTCTCTTCTTACCCACTTAACCAAGTTGACCACAACATAATTTCTCAAAAAAAGAGAGTATTTTTTGTCTTGCCTTCCCTGCCACTTTGTCTATGTACTAGGGTCTAGGGGTTGAAATTAATTTATACGGATTAAAATGAGTTGAATCAATAAATAAGTGACTGTATGTAATTTTGGAAGTTGTTTAAGTTATGTTTAAAGTTACATTATTTTTACAAATATATACACTTTGAGTCATTTCATATATGTGCGAATGAATTGTAAAAATTTGTGTTTGGAGTTTGGCAAATTTTGAATGTTTTTCATTCGAAGTGTAGCCTTATCAAAAACCAAACTTTTGACATTTTTTTCTCAAGTTTGATCGGACTTGACGGTTGTGATCCAAATTTAGGACATATTTTAACTATAATTGTGGTTTTAGTAAGGCC
Organism: Solanum bulbocastanum; assembly: GCA_037074985.1. Lineage (NCBI taxonomy): Eukaryota > Viridiplantae > Streptophyta > Magnoliopsida > Solanales > Solanaceae > Solanum > Solanum bulbocastanum. The sequence goes on from CM073599.1 coordinate 38,611,053, forward strand.
AATTTCGGACATATAATAGTTTGCCAAGGTCAATTTTTACTGAAGCTGTGATCTTGATAAAGCGAAACTTCAGACATTGAATGATTGCTCTTTGATAGTATAATGGTTTGTCACGACTAACTTTAGATGTGAAGTGGTGGCCTTGGCAAGGCCAAACTTCAGACATTTTTATAAAGTTTTTGCGATGGATAGGAAAACTTCACATATGCAATGGTTGCACTTTGGGCATACAATAATTTGCGAAGGTTAACTTTGAATATTTTTTTACTTAATTTATGATCTTGACAATCTTGACTCTCAAATATATAATGTTGCACTTCAGAGATTTTGGCATTAAGTTCAGCAAAATATATGACTACACTTGACATATTTTGACATGAAGTTGGCAATAAATTTTTTTTTCTTTAAATTTCAACAATTATATGTACGATTCTTAACTCATAATTTCAAATATATAATGAACAAACCTCAATTATCAATTTGTCAAAATAACAATAAAGTTTATTTTGCGAATTATTCAAATACTACCTCACCTAATTGGTTCCAATTTGCAAGAAAGGTACAGAAAATAATGTCACACAAATCTAGCTGTCATCCAAACAGAAAGAAAATAACAAGTGAAGGGATATGCCAAAGTAGATTGGATGGAACTTGCTAATCAAGTAATTAAAGCAAAATATGATCAATTATAATCATATTATGGATTAATTTACAAACATCGAGGCACTTAAGGACAAATGTATTCTTTTTATTTTATCCCTCATGGAGTGGTGGGCCAAAAAACAGCTTTAGGCGCCCTTATTATACTTTTTGCTACTATTGACTATTGTTGTCATTCATTAATCACTACTACTAATGTTGTCTAAACATTAATCATATTTTTATCAAATCTTTAATCAAATGTATGTCCTAATATTAGAATAATTTGTTCCACCTTTTTGCTAGGGTCCCTACTTTTGCTTTGTTTGAGGAATGACTACTCCATCTATGGTTTAGTGGGAGCAAATGAATATTAGATTTACCAATCTGGGTTGTGGTGCAATGGTGGGCCATCTCGAGTTTGAGTCTTGGATATGAAGAAAATCCTATTGGAGAACGCCACTTCGAATTAGTCCTGTAATGTGTAATTCAAATTTAATTGGAGCTCCAATGCAGATATCGATCGAACACCGGGTGAAAAAAATAATAATATTAGATTGTACCCGTCTGATGTCACTACAAGTATGGATTACAGGGTGATTTTCCTAGGATATTATAGGAAAATTCGTAGAAAATTAAGTTTACTACAGATTTTCCTACCAAAAAGAATCCGAAGATAAAACCTTCGTAGGTAATTATTTCTTGCGAATTTTAAAATCCGCAAATAATTTACTTAGGGATTTAAATTTCGCATCTAAGTTACTTGCGAATTTTCTTGAAAAAAAATACTAAAAATATCACAAAAAATTTGGTAATAAATTAACAAAAAAGGAATTCTCTTATGATTTTTTTCAGAAGTAAAGCCACGTGAAAACATTCTAATAGATTTAATATACTAAAAATATCACAAAAATTTTGGTAATAAATTAACAAAAAAGGAATTCTCTTACGATTTTTTTCATAAGCAAAGCCACGTGAAAACATTCTAATAGATTTGAAATAATTTCTTGTAAATAATATTATTTATATTGATCACCCTTACCCCATTATAATTTTACACTATACTTTGTATTTATCACCACCAACCCCTTTGCCATTAACAATATCGCATTGACATAATCCCCCCACCCTCTACCATTACTCTGGCTTTATCCATACCACGACTCCGAAGTAGTAATGTAGTTTCTCTTTGAAATTAGATTCTCTCAATGCTATTGGTCATGGCGTTATAAATGCTCCTCTTTTTGTATCTTTCACCGATGTAGTACAAAAGTACCACTGGCATTACACTAATTTTTTGTGTTTTTTTAATTTGATTAATTTTAAAAAGTAAATTGAATTAAATTAATTGAGTATTTAAAATATAATTTAAATATTTCTAAATTATACAAAAAGTATTATAAATTCATCTCATATTAATATGGTATGAAATATATATCTTAAAATGTCCCTAAAATTCATGTAATTTAACTCCTTAAAAATGAAACATGACAACTAAAGATGTACTTAAAATAAATCACTACTACCCAACATATCGTGAAAATTTTATGCTTACACTTTGTTTAAGATAATATTCATGACTAAGCATATTAAATGTAGACAAAAGTTAAATTATACATATAAGGTTCTTATAAATAAATAAATAATTGAAAAGATAAAATATATTTATAAGTTTAAAGTGCAAGAAAGTTATAAATAATAATCGATAATATATCTTATTAGGTATTTGTGGTATTTATATTATTAAGTTAACTTTTAGTAATTATATTTTAACATACTTAATTATAAATTTATCAATTAGGGGGTAAGTAAACTTCATATTAATAATGTATCTAATCGAATTTTTCTCTACTTATAAGTAGTGCTTGACTTATTAAATAATACACTATTTAATATAAAAATAACATCAAATAAAAATTGATTACACGTATGATATTATTTTTCAATTGATAAATAAAACGCCATATAATTTTAATGTTTTGTATCTTTCAAATAAAATAAAAAAATAAAAAAGGACATTATTGATTATTTGTGAGATTAAATATTAATTATACACAATTCTAAAATATTGATCCTAACATTTGTGATAATGTTGTAACACTGTATTAGATTAATATTATATAATAATTTATTAAGACTAAAAGTAGAGAAGATATTTTAACAATAAAATTCATTCTAATGTTGCTCTTAGATTTCAAGAAAAAAAATTCAGTTAAATTATATGAAAAAAAAAATTAATCAAGTATGCATATTTCCAAGTAAATCCTTCAAAAATCTCCAACCAAATTCACAACAATAAAATCCCCAAGTAATTTTTAAAGTGAGAAAATTCCCAAGTAAATCCCTATGAAATAAATCCCCAACAAAATTTGTGGAACATGAATCCCCAAGTAATATCACATATAAAAATATTTTTAGATAACTTCTCAAGTAATTATTCCTAGTTAAATCAACAAATAATTTTATCTACGATTTTTCTTGCAAACCGATTAAACAAAATACTTTTTTCATTACTTGCGAATTTACTTGTGAAAATGGTACTTGCAAATTATCTGCCCCAAATAATTCTCCAGGAAACAGTTTTGTGAAAATGGCACCAAATTTACCTACTAATTTTTTTGGGGAAATATTTTTCGCAGGTAACAAGGTCTATCATTTAAGAATTTCATATTTTCGCATGAAAATTCAGAGGAAATTTCTGCGGAAATAATCCCCAAGTAACATTCGCAGGTAATTTACAATTTTCTAGTAGTGTGTGACATACTCTGTTAAGTATTTTAATGAGAAATTTTCATTTTAACGATAACGTATCTAGTATAATCTTATAAATAAGATCTAAAATGATGAGTATTTTTTTTTAATTATTATATGAACATTCTATATATTTAAGGTCATTGAAACACAGAACCAAACAATGTGGTGGAGTGTGAGGTCTGGAATTCCACTTAGAACGAGACTCGGCAAACAAATTCTCTAGCACTACTCTTAAATCACCCATTTTTGTTGGTGCGTCGATTACACTTATTGAGTTAAAAGTGGTTTTTTTTTTGTGTCACGTACTATGTTTCGACTATATCTGAATCATGTACTGAGCTTATTTGAGGTGGTGCTCCTAATAAAATTTTGAACTTGAACATGAGATTTCTAATTAAGAATAAAACAGTCTCATCACTGCATCACAATTTAGATTCTATAGAAGTGGTCAATAATATCAAGGAAATGTGTAGTAGACAAGTTTGAGGAATCATCGGTGTGTAAAAGCTTTCTCAACAAAGGAGATTTGATTAGAAGGTCATGGAGTATATAATGTATTAAGCTTGATTTATATGTTGTTGGTATTTAAGAGTACATAATGTTTTATCTTATTTAATAATTTATATGTCACATATTTTTCTTTTGAGTTTACCTCAAAAAGGCACTTTGTTATATTTAAAATGATTTAACTTAACAATTTCTGTTTTACTCTAAAAAAAAATTACCTATATCATTATATATTTAACATTTATTATTAGGCCACAATCTTACAAGTCTTGTGCTACATAAATCAGGACTAATTTAACTAAAGAATAGCATTCCCTCCGTTTTTTCTTTTAGTCTGTTTCAAAGCTACTATCTTTTTTTTATAACACTCTAATTCTAACTTTTCACGTGACATATTTAATATCACAAAATTTAAAAATCAATATTTACTTTCTCAAACTCTATGTTAAGTCAAAAATCAAATAAACGAATTGAATCGAAGGGAGTAGATTTTTGGAGCTTCAATATCTTTAGGACTTATGCATGGGCTTCACTTGCTAGGACGTAGCAGCTTGCCCGAGATAAAATGATCCGTAATAATATGTAATTCTCTAGGGATAAAACTTAATTTGATAACATAAATAATTAAATTTTTTAAAAAAAGTGCTCTTGAAATAAGTATAAGAATTGATTATTATAGCATTAATAATATACTGTAGCATATGTTAAATCATCGACAAAGATAGCGTTGAGTCAACTTCAGTAGGAAAGTTTCTGAGAGTTAAAATAGACAGCCTGGATTTTGTTTTCTCTCTCAACTTGTTCCTTCTACTTGCGCTTTCCCAGTAAATTTGGATGACATATATAAACATTCTTTAATTAGTACTTTGCTTTCGTTGGAGATCGAAATTAAATTTTAATATGATTTTTGAATTTTAGGATGACGATTTAAAATAATAAAAATAATTTAATATTTATATGTACTTAATTTTTTTTTAATAAAAATATATTGTTTGATATTAAAATTCATCGTGACTTCTAGCTCCGCTCTTAATTAGTTAGGTCCTCACCGAAACCCTTTAACAATTACCTTCACTACTAGGAAGTAGGAACACATTGAAATGTTAATCCTTCAGGTCCCTTTTAAATGACTAAATAAAGAGAGAAAAATAAATTTCATCATAGCTCTTGGCCAATCCCAAAAAGAGTTATTCTCATTCTGGACTATGCTCTTCTTTTGAAAAAAAAAATGATCGTCGTTGGTATTAGATAGTAATACTAGTTGAAATTGAGGATAATCAGTGATTAAAATCTTCCACTTTTAGAGGCTCATTTGGTTAGGAATAAGTTGTTTCAGAATTAGTTATTTTGAAATAAGTTGTTTCAGAATTAGTTATTTTGAAATAAGTTATCCCACCATCTACATGGAAAAATTTATCCTATTACCATGATATAAATTGTGAGATAAGTTATTCCAAACAAGACATCAAAATTATATTCAAGAATATTTTTTATTCTAAAACTATTTATTTTTATCTCTCACATCAAATGATCAAGTGATAAAAAAAACTCTTCTAAAAGGAGATTTTAGGGTCAATTCATGAATAGGAAAAAAATGATAATTTAAGAATACTATATAAAAGTACTTTATCCTGTATATAATTATAAATATTAATTAATTCTATAATATTTTATTTCATAATTTATATTAAAATGATGAAATTAACTTATTACATATAAATATAAAAGTTATAATAGGTAATCTCATAAAGATATTCTTATAATAGTTAATCCCATAAAGATATTCTTATTTTTCGCCTACCAAACAACTCCAGTGTAAACGTTTGTCTAATTATGTCAACTTGAAGTAGCACTGATAAAAACGCATGATTTGATTTTGATAACAAAAATAAACAGGTAAGTGTCTATGAACCTTAAAGAAAATTTATTTTTTAAGAAATTAACTAAATAAATATATACATTTTATATGACATAATATACTTAAAATATCACATATAGGATAGTGAATTGTCACACAAGACACCATATATTACATATATTCAATGATTCAAATTTATAAAAATTTAAGTCTCTATACATCAAAAAAAATAATGTTTGGTGATATCAAATTAAAAAACAAATTATGTCTTTTCAATTTTTTTTTAAATTTTGATATTTAGAATTTGAAATTATATAACCAGACATACTTTTCGAAGTTGTCCGAAAAATTTCATGCCAAACACTTTGTCCAAGCAAACGCTACCAACTTTTCTCAGAAGTCCTAATATTTGAATTCTCTATGGGGAATGTGATGGTACAGTAGAAATCCTACAAAAAATAAAAAAAAAAGTGTACAAACCAATTCAAATTTAGACAAACTGAAGCAAAGTACTCTGTATACAAAATTATAACTACTTTTATTACACTTCATATCTTATAGTAAAACAGAAGCTAATTAATATGCATCATAACCAAATTAACCCAAAATTTAAACATAAATAAGAGAACCAAAATGATAGAATTTTGAATTTTGTAAACGAAACATTTACTGATCAAGTGCATTTGGTCCACTGCAATAATTCAGAATATGATTCCACACCCACTGAACCAAAAATCTCCTTCTCACCCCATTCATATTATACGTAGCACCATCTTTTCCGTTCAACATTTGCCCTGTATACGACCCCCCACCGCCGGTCCCGTAAATCCCTTCACAAAGATCCGCAATCTCTACCGGAAAACTCGGGTCCTGACCCGCATACCAAGCGTTAACTAATGGGTTCGTTGATACCTCTGCAATTTCATGAGCAATCACGCTTATCATTCCGTCAACACCCACGTCGTTGTTCGGGGATTTCACAGCTTTGAAACCCGGCATGTAACTGGGTACGGAAAACGGGTAAGCGCATGTACCCGGACAGAGTTTAGCGGAGTTACCCACCCAAGCGTACGGTAAAGTGTAACCGACGATGGACGGAAAAGTGAAGTAATGGAATCCGCAAACGTTTTGGCAGAAATCCTGAACGTATACATCATCGGAAGTGAGTAATAAGTAGACGCCGGTTTTGGGGTTTAACGGTAATGGACGGGTACGGGCGGTGACGGCGGATTTTATCACCGATTGTACGGATAATCGGGTTAGGGATTTACTGTGTGAGTAAAATCGATCATTTTTTTCTTCTCCGAGATGGACAGTACGGGAAATGTTGGCTCCGGTTTGATCGGTGTAGAGCTGGACGGTTTTCCACCAACCAGCGACGGAAGGGTGTTTAGAATCGACGGCGGAGAATGAGCTGATGAAATCGCGGATAATACGCTTCTGGGAGTTGCCCCACCGGCCGTACCAAATGGGATAAACGGTAATATTTGCAGTGAGAACAGGGCCCATGTGATATTTCAAATGGACAAACTCCGACGACCCCTCATACTTTTTGGACCCGCCGTAGAGTAATTCAGTGGCGTTTGGCTTCTGGTTGGGCCATGGACGCCACCCATTTACAGGCAAAGTCAAGAAAAAGAATAAGAAAGCTCCGAAAAAATAAAAAATTACCGGTACCGGAGCTTCCGGCCGGCGGGAGAGGGAACGGTGGGACATGTTTAAGAGTAGTAGCTGAGAAGAAAGTAACAAGTGAGAGAGTGGAATAAAGGGTATTTATATGCACAAATTATCACAAAAAGTGAGTAATTCAAATACGAAGAAACAAACAAAAAATAAATTGAATAGTAAGGGAGTTTCGCTTTAGCTATAGCTTTGTTTGGGGGTTATTGCCTGTTGATACTCCCTCTTCTTTCATATAACTATACTTATTAAGGGTAGAAGAAATACTTTTTTCGGTCGTTTAGTTAGAATAAGTTATTCCAAAATTAGTTAGTATTTTAAAATAAGTTATTTTTTGATAATTTATTTTATCATATACGTGAAATAGGTTATTATATCACCTAGATAATTGTGCGATAATTAATCTCAGAATTGTCTGATACCTCCAATTAAACTCTAGATAAAATAGTTTTACTTTCTGGATTATTATACCTTATTAGTCACATCAAACGACTCCTTTATGTATTAGTATTTAGATAAATTAGCTTACAAATTTTATTATTTAGAGAGAGTTGTTTGTTGCTAAGTAAATCCAATCAATACAATATTTGAAACGTGAGTTGTTTAATATTTACTAATTGAAAGACAAATACATGACCACGTAATGTTTGTGATCTTAGTTTAATATATGGTTTGTTGATATATGTGTGGCATTTTGATTATCTATATTTTGAATAATTTATAAAATTGCATACTTATTAAACCTATAATTAACAATTTTTATGTGTAACTGTAGATCGTTTATTCTATTTTACTATTATTTACCGTCTTTTCAATTTCAAAAGTAGATGATTTATCTTGTTTAAATTGAAAATTGAAAATTGACATTTGTGAGTGATCAATTTATTAAGATGACAATTATTTAAGCTCAAATAATTCAAGTGAGAAAATAGCAAACATGGTGACAAAGTTGTTCTTCTCCTAGCAAGTTAGAAGGCAACAAAAAAATAATATTGTCCAACAGTTATCTATCTTGACCCAATTATATGAAAAAGAAAATCTCATGATAATTCATTGTATAATTGAAAAGAAAATCCTTGCATTACTAATCTTAGGATTAATAATTCTTATGTTATTATTTCTAGCGTTATTTCATTGCGTTTTTATAATAACTTTATCTTATATTTAACTTTTAATATATATAAATGCATCCTTCAAATTCTTTAATTACAAAATTACATAAGAATGAAAAATAATATATCCAATTTAATTATTCAAATATTATGAGTAAAATACAACATACGATAGATAATAAGTTAAGCATCCAAACAAGGTGTTGTTAGGGAGGTGGATAATGGAGTCCAGAGGGATTCTTAAAAGTGTAGAGGCAGGAAAAAAGGTGGGACCCACAAACGGTGGGGGTGAGGGGTAGGGCCCCCTTCATATCAATGATGGTGATCGTCGTCATTTGATCTGACCATATCTGCGATTATTATTTTTATTATGTAATTGCTAAGTTGCGCGGGAAACAGGATAAAAAGGGTATTTTGGGGATTTAAAAAGTATGTAGCACGTCTTTTAATCCATCATCGCTTTTTAGGGACCGCTGCTGGGTGCTGGTTCCTTTGTTTTGCTGTGGGAAGGCAAAAAAGGAGATTTTCAAGTTTGTAATAGAAATTCTCCCATGCAATCACAACCCCTACATAATAGGCAAAAAGGTGAGTTAATTTTTGAGATAAATTTTGAGGGGTCGTTTGGTAGCTCGATAAGACCAAAGCTAATATATGTAGTAGCGGATTTAGGATTATTATTAAAGAGTGTCAAGACTAAATATTTAACTTGTGTCAAGAGGTGTCAATGCTTATATATATATATATATATATATATATATATATATATATATATATACTAAATCAAAATTTAACCTCTATATACAATGTAATTTTCTGACGAAGGGATGTGCTCGACACCCCATAGCTAAAGGTTGGTACGCCCTTGAATACATGGATAACTTGGTTATTCATGTATTAATTTTATACCATGTTTGGTTTACAAATAGGATATAAGCTGTTCATGTATTAATTTTGTACAATGTTTGGTTAGCAGATTATCAAATATTGTATAAAAGTTATTCAAATATTATTTTATACGGTGGTTGGTTGCCTTTTTTGTAATCTTACGTAATTAATACTTGTATAACTTATGAGGAAATCTAAATATAATTAATACAAGATAGAAGGTGGAATAAGTTATGTGGGTATTAGTTATACATGTATTAAAATTGTAAATTACACATTCACCCCTATTAATTAACTCTTAAATATATATATTAATTTATAACTAATCAAATAATTAATACATATTAAAAAATGTACTACCATTTTTTTCTTTGAGTTTTTTTGTCTTGATAATTGTTTAATTTCTTTAATTAAATTCTTGTTAATTGTTTTCTTTTTAGTTAAAAATACAAGTTTTATTTTTTTTTTAGTTATATATCATATATTAATTTATAACTAATCAAATAATTAATACATATTAAAAAATGTACTACCATTTTTTTCTTTGGATGTTTTTGTCTTGATAATTGTTTCATTTCTTTACTTAAATTCTTGTTAATTGTTTTCTTTTTAGTTAAAAATACAAGTTTTATTTTTTTTGCTTCAAATACAAGTTTTAATTTTTTTAGTTATATATTATTTAGTTTAATTTTAAATTACATACTACTTAATTACTTAATCATATTGAATACAAATTACTTAATTATTTTTACTTTGCTATTTTTAGCTATTGGTATTTATTTAATTTTAATGTATTATATATAAAGTTGGTTATTTTAATGTTATAATAAATATTAGCTCACTAATAACTTTAGAAATTAAGAAATAAAAATTGACTCACTAATATATTGTGATCTCTACATAACTAAACCTTACATAATTAATACTTACATAACTAATACATGTATAGCTAAACCCTGCATAACTAATTCCCACATTACTAATACCTGCATAACTCTTTCTACCTACCAAACGACGCCTGAGTAATTTTGTATCTCTTGTATAATTTATTCCAACATAATTTATCTAAGCATAACTAGTCTTAACTTAACTTGTTTTCAAATTATATGACCTTTAAGGAATTGTTTGGTAGAGAGTATACGAATAATGTCAAATAGAGTAGAGTCTTAGTAATATTTGCATTCGTTATGCTTGTATTAATTATGCACAAATTATTTCTTATGTATTGTTTGGCTAAAGATTATTTCTTATGTTTGTATTAACATAGATTACATAAGTTTTTTAAAAATAAAATGCATGTTATTTTTAATACACCAAATCAAATAATGCATAACAAATAATTTATGCATAACTAATACAAACATCACTAATACGTTAATAAATTCTATTTAACATTATTCTTATACATTCTACCAAACGATCCATAAAATAATAAGGATATCGACCACTAATGAAAGTCATTATTACCATCAATAAGATATTTTTATAGGTTTTGATCGTCCTGAATAGTTCGATTTTGGTATAACCAAATATAAAATGTTTACAAAACAAATATATATGGCTTCTCGAACAATTTGACCAGACAAGATAACAAGGTACTTTACAGAACGATCATAAAATAGAAACAATAATAACTAACCTAAAAAGAACTACACAAGTGCAACACAAAGAGAAATTAAGAGGAATAAAGTTGTTACCTTAGATTTTTATCTTTTTTATATAGTGTGAAGTTATGAACTCAAAGTCGCTCTGAAGTGTGCACTGAAGGCTAAAAGACAAAAATAGAAACCCGTAAGGTGCTAAGATTAACTTTTAATATTTATATAGGGGTAAAGTAGTAAATTACTATAATCTTAATGAATTACCTATTTATCCAATAACTCAATATTAAAAAAGCAAAACTGAATCTATAATTAGATTTTTTTTTTTGTAAAATTGTTAAAACTCGTTAACCAATAACTGAGTAACAATAAATTAATAGCATTTTGGTTAGATATAGCAAAGTAAGTGAAAAAATGCAGTAGAAGAGAATAGAAATAAAGTCATTAAAATTATATAAAGATCAATAATAGAAATAAAGTAATTAATATAGCCTGATTTGACTTGAGTTTGATCAATTGATCGTATATGCAATCAAGATAGAGTCGGCTAGTTTAGACGGGCAATCCTTCAAAAGAGACTGATTAATGAGTTCTAACCCCTCAATAATTCATAATAAATGGCTAATTAAATGATATTAATATAAAAAGAGATCGTTGGCGTAATATATCACAAATATAATAAATTACAGTTGAAATAAAATGAACTAAAATGAATAAACAAATCGTTAGGCTGAGGCATAGATATCTTGCTCTATTTAAGGAGATTCAAGTTCACTACAGCATAATACACTGATCCATCAGTAACACCCTTGACTTGTTCCTTCCAAGATATAACAGCCCAACAATGTTGTACAACTCAAGCAATTTCGAATTAGCTAAAGAGTCCAAAACTCCATATAATTAGAATATCTTCATTCAATATATAATTACTTTCGTTTGTAGAGTGAATATAATTAAAAACTTAGTATATTTCGCTTCGTATACACGATATGATTGGTGATTGATGTATTCTTGTTCCTTGGTTGTTTTCTACATGATTATTTCAACAACACATTCTGTTGCATCCTTTATTCACCACATGTGTCACGATTTAAATTATCTATACTGTACAAAAAGGAGAATAAAAAATAAGGGGAAAGACCATGCGATTAATTTATCTTTAGGTAGTTGAAAGCTTTCTATTACCATTGACAAATGTTTAAGTCTATGATTATTGGTATTTGAAGTGTACAAGTCCAAGTGTCCAACCTTCATGCCATGTTCATATGTCTACTATACAAATGATAAAGCAAAAGATAATCTTTACTTAATTCATGTAGTATTTGCATATTAGTTTTAATCCTTACTACTTCAAAATTGTGAGAGTGGAATTCAAGGTAATATTTAATTTTAATTCTTTGGAGTAAATTGGTGTTGGTGGGGGTCTAGGAATTATAAATAATTTTCTTGTTAGTTGAGAAAATCAATGAAGAGTGTATAAAATTAATGAAGCGTCTGTATCATCTGCTAGATATTTACACTGATGGAGGAAACTCATGAAAAATAGAACCGACTTTATTTAACCAAGCAATGAATTAGCCCAAAAGAAACAAAGAATCTAATCTATTTGTACTTTATCCTTCGTATGGTTCATGGAACTAATTGGATGATTTTCATCTATTTTGCCACAATGAGTCATTGTTTCTTGCTTGAATCGATGGGACTAATGGATAGGAGTTTAATTTCTCGGATGATCACTTAATTTATAGTTATAATTGTTTCAGAAAGTTTTTTGTAATAAAGAAAGAAAAAAATAACTATTAATTAAGTAATCATATAAGAAATCAAGTTGATGAACTAGCTAGATATCTTTTCATATATAAAATGAACATTGACATAGAACATTCACAAATTTTCATTTCAATCGAAAATTGAATTGACCTTTTCCCTATTTTGAGCGAAGAGTAACAGAGACGTTATTGTGATCAATTCTCGTCTTTTGATTTTTCTTTTGTGTGTCGAGTGAGTTTGGAAAGAAGGTTCCCGATTGGCTTTACAATCCTATCTTTCTAGCTCTTTTAAGCGAGCCATAAATTGTGAGTGAGCTTTCGAGGAGTAGAGATCGAATGTTGAAATAACAGTGGATCAATTTATCTTTATTCAATATAATTTATAGCTCATATGTGGATGAGGCAACAACGCAAGTCTATTTATATGAATTTTGGCAATTCTTACTTTATGAGTTAATTTTTAAGACTAACATAGACTCAAAGTATATTTCTTATCATGGTATAAAAGTTAGAGTCATCGATGCATTTCTATAAGTAATAAGCATGCAAACGCAAGTATAGAAGTTCAAATAAAATAAAATTGTGATAGAATAAATGAGTCGTCGTATACTGACTCTAAGCAAACCAATCCTCACTTTTTGAGGTAGTTTTTGACATAAGAGAAATCATTAAAATTTTGTCATAAGCTTTATCGATATGACATAAATTGAGATTAGTCGGATCAATAAGTTAAGTTACGAAGGTACCCTAGACGGCTGGACAAACCAGAGTCCATTGTGTACTCTCTGGTCTTTACCATATAAGTATAAGTCTACTTAATTTCAGACTCCACAGAGCCAAGAGGGAACAGAAAGTCAAATAGTAAAAATTGGATTGACTTATAGGGTTGTACTATATACCATTTTCATTATACGCATGACCCACACTTCAATCAACTGCCGTCCCAAGTTTATGTTTCTATGGTACCAATAATAGATTAATAAAAATAGATGTTTTTCAGTCACATATTTTTTCCTCTACCAAGGTTGCTTGCTCTTTACGTAATATAAATCTTGATAAAAAGATTTATTATACAAAAGTAGGGTCTGAAGAGAGTAAAGTATACGTAGATTTTATCATTACCTCATAGAGATAAAGAAGTTATTTTTGATACACTCTTAACTCAAGTATATATATCAATTTCAAGTATAAAAAGAAGAAATTTATTTCAATAGTCAGAATATTTTAACAGAATCTTAATTAATTGGTGGTGTGTAACAGTTGGATAGCTATTAAGTTTTCAATTACACCACTTTATAGATGCTTTAATTTTTACTTGGTTCACACTTGTATATATTATTAAATGTAATCTTGGAAAGTCAGAAAGAAAGTTGTTGTGCACTTAATATTGAAAGTGGAAATACTCAAGACTTAAGTGTTGACAATAATTATAGAACATGAGGCCTAATCAAACTAATAACCAAATTTTACCTAGCTAGTTCATTGTCTTTATCGTGAAAGGAAAAAAAAAATTCCACTCTCATCTTATTTTATTAATTATTCACTTTTGACTTGGCATAATCAGTTAAAAATAAACAATGAAAAAAAATTAGTGTTACTTTTACAGAGAAATATACTAATACATTAGATCATACTTCAATTTTTGTGTTACACAATATAATCAAATAGAGATAAATTTGTATTGAGAACACACATACATACATACATACATATATATATATATATACATATATATATATACACTAACGTGAACAACTAGACCTTATATGTTCATTTACGTATTTGCAATGAACAATTTTAAGAATATTTTAAAAAGGGATATTCTTAAAATATTTTTAAGTGGAAGAGTCTTTCGGTGTTTGGGGTTTTTTTGGAAGAAAATATTTATTATGGAAAATGTTTTGTTGGTAAATAAGTGGGGACTTATTATTTATTTTTTAGCGTCTAATAAGTAAATAAGAAGATATTATATCAAAAGAATTTATATGTCATAAGTAAAACACAATGTACGCGGAATGGGATTGTGAATGGGGTTTCGGGCCTTGGGGTGATAGGGGGTGGGGAGGGGAGGGGAGTGGGGATGGGGGTCAAGGGGTGGAGATTGGGAATGTTGGGTGGGTGAAGAGGAGACAATAAACTTGAAATGTCACTTGTAAACTTGTTTTCCCTATATATTAAAGAAGTCATTTTTCTTATTTTTAAGGAGTTTGTTTTTTAGAAATAATATTTTGACCAATCAAATATAAAAACATCAGGATATCATCAAAGGCTTATAATTTAGTCATATCATCATCAATATTAACAAGAGTCGATTTTCGTAATCTCTCTCTTAATAAAAGAATAGACCAACAAAAAATAATAAAAGAACAGACCAACAAACCAGCGATCAAGGCTGGAAAAATTATGCGACTACGAAAATATATATTAGTTAATTATTTAATATAATTATAGTTTGAAGAATTTATTTTTGTCACTAATATACAATCATATTAATGTGGATTACGTTCAGAATTTGTATAATTCGATTCCTAATTGTATAAATTCAGAATTTGTATATGGTTACTCTAGTTTGTATATAATTATCTTGTTGATACATTTGATTTGTATAAGTTCTAAAAAATTGCTAAAATGTATAAATACAAAATTTGTATATACTTACCATGTTTATATATATGACAAGTGAATTATACAAACGGAAATACCCATAGCAAACGAAATTATAGTTATGGAGCGTAATTAGGCAAATTGTAGTTAAAAGGGGTTATTAAGTTTTAATCTCTTTGCTATTTATGAAATCTCTTCAATAATAAATTGCTACCCATCTAAATCAGTTTTTTTCCCACCCAATGTCTGGTACCCACATTGGAATCCGAATAAATTCGGATTCGCATCGAGAAGTCCCACATTGGGATAAAGCGCTCCCAAATCGTTTTATTTCTTAAAATATTGGCTAAATTTTTTAAAAAAACATCATCAACAAAATTAAATGAAAAAATCACCTAAAATGGTTAACTTTAAGGAAAATACCAATAATTGAATGTCTTTTAAATTATAAAACAAAAGAGAGATAGGTTTTAAAGATATTATCTCAAGCAATCGAAGTAGGTTTACAATCTAATAATATCAATATGAGTTTTACACTCAAATAAATAAATAAATATATAAATATATATATATATATATATATATATATGTGCGCACGCCAAAATCGTACTATATTCTCTTTTCACTTCCCCATCTCTAAAGTAAATAAATTTTTATTTTTTTATTTTTTATAAAAAATATGAGACTTTGGAAAAAAAATGAATGACTTGACTTATAATGCATAAGTGGAAGTGGTAAATTGTCCAATTGATAGATTAGAGTCTACGACAATTTTTCCCTCGGTCATTTGATAAAGTTTATAAGAATAATGCTAAATAAAGTATATTAATAATATTATATTAATTATACATAGATAATCTCATATGCATTAGTTTATTTAGTATATTAAAAATAGTATATCTTGTATAAAAATATTTATTTATGAAGATATCATTTACAATTGTAGTGGAAAAGATGTAAAAAAAATCTGAGAGGCAATGAAATTTTTAGTCATGCTAATGCCTGCATTAAAACCTCTTGCATTACTAATATCTAGAAATATATGGCATTAGTACTACGCACATTAATATACAATAGAATGTATAACTAATACACGCATTAGTTATATACATAACATAAAAATATACACCAAATAAAAAATTACTAATATACAGAGATAACGCATGCATTATTTTTACTAATACACGATAGTAATGTCTTGACTTATTATACATTAGTGTGGGTGGTGAATGGTCCAATAAATAGCTTAGGGCTTAGTGTGTAGCACAATTTGTCTATATAAAGTACAAATAAGGGTTTGGTTAATCACGGAGTGAATGGCGCGGTCCCTCTTAATTATGGGCCCATAAAGCCACAATCTGCTGCCAAGGGAAGACGATTTTTTTTTTTAAGGACCAAGGAAGACGAATTCACACATCATAAATATTGCCCATCAATTATGTACTACTAATATTTAAAATAAATTTTACTAATAGTCTCAAATGTGTAGTTGAAACATAAATATGCAGTTTTTAAAGAACTTATTACATATGTACGTGACACCATTAATTAATTATCAGTTATGATATAGAAAATATTTAATTTCATAAAAAATAAATGGTATTTAATAGTAAAATAAAAAAATATATACTCTGTATTATATATAGTTTAGTGATGGTATTTAATAGTATACTAACTACAATAGGTATTTTTGAATATTGAATATATAACAGCGAATAAGAATAATTGTGAAAAAATTGAGCATTAATAAAATTATATACAAAGAGGGGAAAATCTTTGAAGCTTTATCCTGTGTTTATCTATGGACTATGGAAGATAGAGAGGACTAATTAATAATATTTATAGAATTTCCCCTATAATTAAAGATAAGAATCCAAATAATAAAAATTTGTTATATATGATATAAAAACGATTGTATTCGTAGTATTTCAAAAGGTGTGTTATTATTGTTTAAAGAAAACTGTTTATAAAAACTAGAGAAAAGATATAAAGTGACACCTGAAATTGTCCTGAATTTTCAAAAAGATACCTTAATTATGCAAATGTCCTATTACCCTCTAAACAATCTTGAATTGATATTATTACATCATTTTTCGTCCACTTGACATAGAGAATGTATGCACTCTCTTTAAAAAGCGTGAGCAACATAAAATAATGAATATAACTTTATTTTTATAGTTATTTTGTTATAAAATATAATTTCTTGTTTTTCTTATTATTGTAACTTTTTTTCTTTGTTACTTTTTCTCTCTCTTTCTTTCTTCTTCCCTCTTCAAATATTCATTGTTATCTCTATTAAAACTCTTCACTTTCAATGTCACAAGTTTTACCACAATGCTGCCTCTTTTTTTTTTTTTTTTTTTTTTTTTACTATTATTAGTTTAAGGCTCATCAATTTTAAACCTTTATCTAATTTTTTTTTTTAAATTTCGATCAATTTGATGAACCCATTTGATTTCAAAATGATTAGGAGGTATCATTTAACTTTATTATCCGGATTTCAGCAAGCTCTTTTAATTTTTGGGGAATTAATTTATTCTTGCAAAGTTATTATTTTTAATTTTGAAGTTATATGAAAAGAAGATAAGATGATACTTTCAAAATTGTAAACTTTCTTCGAAAAATAATTAGTTTTGTTATCACTACTAACTCAACAAAGTTTAGAAAATAATGTAATTTTTTTAAGAATAAAAACATTGGAAGAATGAAATTTGACGGAAAAAGAAAAAAAAAAAGATAATGGAAAGGGACCAACTTGACAAGAGTGGGGAAGGATGAAAGTGAAAGGTAAAAAAAAAAAAGAAAGAAAGAAAGAAAGAAAATGGAGGAAGGAGGTCAACTTGAAATTGGGGGTGGGTGGGGTGGAATAGAAGGTGAAGTGAAATGTAAGATGAAATTAAAATAAAAGTAATAAAAATAAAATAAGCAAAAGTAAGAGAGAAAGAAAAAAAAGGTAAAGAAAATTTTAAAATGAAAAAAATATATTTTAAATTAAATTAACACGTGTCATGTAATGATTGGTGTGTGATAATACTTGCTTTTTAAAATGTGAGATTGATCGAAAAATGATGTAATAAGTTCACTTTAAAAATGTTTGGGGGTAATAGGATGCCTGCATAGTTAATGTGTCTTTTTGAAAATTTGGAACAACTTCAGATGTCATTTTATGTCTTTCCTCTAAAAATTATTGTATTTGTAGTATTTAAAAAGATGTATTATTATTGTATATAACTCTTACTAATTGTTCTATAGGGTAAAAATTTCTTTATTTCACTCCTTAATGTATATGAAAAAAAAAAACAGATTAAGAAAACACAACTGGATTTCCAAATTTATTTATGTAGTATGGATGAAGCGTTGGAAAAGTCAAGAACTTGCACATTTAAAAGATGAAAATGTTCAAGATAAGATTAGAACGAAGATATATCGGGGCAATCTAAGGTGAGAGTAGCCTCCTAATGGAAAAGATGTTGGAAGCGACGTTAATATAGTTAGGACATATGAAGATGAGTCACATAGAAACTCTAGTGAGAAGGTGTGGGAGATTGACGATGATTGGTTTAAAGAGAAATAGTGGTAGATCAATAAAGAATTGAGAAGAAATAATTAGACGAAACATGGTGGATTTCTCATAGTTGGTGCTGCCGCGCATGCAACCATTTTTATGGTAAGAGATTATGATCCAACTACTCGGTACAACGATCTACCTTTTCCATGTATTGCAATTGGCAGATCACAAAAGGCAAGCAAGGCCATTTATCTTATCATTGGATGCGCAAATCCCCTCTTCGCCCAAGGAATGCTTACTCACGGGCAGCAGATCCCACAAGCTCAACTTCCAAATAAGATAAGACAGGATGTCAAATTTCTCCCAATTTCGCTTTCTACCACTCCATGGAAGTAAGACTAGCAACTATTATAGGGCCCTCCACAAAGCAAGAAAGAAAGCAGTCCTCGGCTGGGGTGAGCCCAAAAGTCAAGCAAGAATCGACAGGGAGCGACTACTTGGTTTTTACGTGTTCACTTACTATTGATAGAGAGTTTCTTTGAGCGTAAATAGACACGATCTTCGTTCGGTACGCGTCCAGTTTCTCTAAGCCTTGAAACCGTAACTATGGCTATGTTCTGAGATCCTTCTTTTCTGCTGTTCAAAGATCTCTCCGATTCCCTTTCTTTCGAAGTGGGACTCGTGTCGGAGGAGTTTTGAGCGTGAGCTAACACTCATGAAACGGCAAGGACTCGCATAACCGGAGACAAAAGATTCATATGAGAAAACATAGGTAAGCGGGCCTCTACTTGAGCCTCCAAGGATAAAGGTACATGAACAGCCATTTGATCTCCATTAAAATCGGCATTGAATCCCTTGCAAACTAATGGATGTAAACAAATAGCGCGCCTCTCCACTAAAACGGGCTGGAATGCTTGTATGCCTAATCTATGCAGCGTAGGTGCTCTATTCAGTAATACAGGGTGTCCCTGCATAACTTCTTGAAGGATTTCCCATACAATCGGCTTTTTTTCTCGAATTTTACTCTTAGCAACTCCTATGTTCGAAGCAAGATGTTGTCTAATTAGGCCACGAATTACAAATGTCTGGAAAAGTTCTATTCACGAGGCAATCCACATCGATGTAATGAAAGTGAAGGACCCACGACAATGACAGAACGTCCTGAATAATCGACTCGTTTACCAAGCAGAGTCTCACGAAATCTTCCCTCTCTGCCTTCAATTACATCAGAAAATGACTTATAAACTTTATTATGACCGTCCCTCATTGGTTGTCCCCGGATTCCATTATCAAGAAGTGTATCCACGGCTTCTTTGAGTGAGGTTGGGGTACCCCTCTCTCAAAAGGGCTACAAGTGTTAATGATCCTTCTACACGACAATTCCACCTTTCTCGACATGTCACCTTTTTCAAACTTACTATGGAGCTCGGGGCTTTGAGATTCCCTGTGATGGTGGGCCATTATGTTCCCTTGGGTCACTTCTTCAGCCCACCAAAAACATGACCTTACATAGGAGAACATGAAGGTTGACGAGAGATAGTTGGTAGTTGAAGATCTTGTCTTTTAAAGTGGTAGAACAAAATTTTAGTCAGGAGCATCTATTCGTTCCCTTCTATTGTTATTATTATTATTATACTGACATTATTTTATTCTTTCCATTCTAATACCATTTTGTTTTACTTTGATTATCTTTACATTTTACTTTTAAAAAAATAACTTTTCTATCTTTATAAAAATATATAAACTCTATTTTTTTAGATTGTATTTACAATATTATACTAATATGTTGTTGTATTTTAATCGAATGTGGAACTGTAGTAGAGATTGTCCTAATTGATTACCCTATTTATTTCATTTCTACCCCTTTTTTTATAAAAGAGAAGTGGACCCAAAATTACCTTTGAATGAAATTCCATTTTTTTGGGAGATATTTTGTGATATTTCACAAAGTATCTTTTGGCAGACACGAATCAAAGTTGGCCACGCGCGCGTTAACTATTGTAGACAATGTGGCGCAAACCGCGGACCAATTCACCACATTTTGGGTAAACTTTCTGTTCTTCGATGCTCTAACGACGCCACTCGCACCGCCAACAATTTGGCCATAAGCCTATATAGAGAAAAGTTTCGTAGAATGTTCATGATTTGATTAAAAATCAAATTAAATGAAATCAATTAAGAGAAATTTATTTTAATTTGATTTTAGTTTGGATTTATATATCATTTTATTTTATTAAAAATAAATTGAAATTTTTTTGAATTAAATCGATAAATTATCTATAGATAATATAATATTTATAAATTCTTTGTATATTTTTTGTGAGATTTTATTTATCTGTAATAGATTAATGGACTTTAGATTTTAAACTTGTCATGAATTCAAACTCATATATTTTTAAAAATAACTATTAGATTTTTTGTTTTTATTTTTTGAATTTTTTCGACTTTATACACTCGATTACAGTTTGTAAATCTGAAGATATTTTTTCATAATAATAAAATAATTAAAGCTACCACAATAAGTTGGAAAAAGATGAACATTTCTTTTTTACTTGTACGAGAAAAACAAAAGAAAGAAATATCAATAAGTTTCTTAAAAATCGAATAACTCAATTAAACTGACAATAATTAAATCGATGAATGTGAATTACATATAATTATTTTAATAATTAAAAATTGATTAAATCAATTTAATATTAATTATAACCAAATATCAATCCAAACATAACCGATCATGAACACCCATAAATTGTCTTCATAATTAACTAAAACTCAATAAACCTTCGCTCCCTTTATTTTTGCAAAATATAAAAAAATAAAAATGATAATAATCTAAAACTCCCATGTGATTTATTTTTTTTTTAAAAAAATTATACTTTATTTTGATCAACATAATCTCCTTTTGAAAGAAAACAAATTTATGGGAAGGGAAAAGGAAGTGAAAAGGGGGAAAATTGAGGATAGACAAAACGGAGCATTCTTATATTTCTTAGTTTGCGTTAAAGTATGTGATATGAAGTTGTAATTTTAAATTATTTGATATGTAATTTAGAATCATTATTTAAAATTTCAATTTTTTTCAAAAAATATGATTTGAGACATTAAATTGTGATTTTATTTTTAGAATATTAAAATTGATTCATAAATTTATATTTTTATAAATAAAAGACTCATCATTTAAAATTTTACAAAAGAGAAAAAAAGAAAAGAGGTATATTAGTGTGAAGAGATTGTTTGTACCACATGAAATAATTATATTAAAGAATACTCCCTCCACTCCAAAATAAGTGTCACCTTGATAAAAATTACGTCCATTAAGAAATCAATAAATAAAGTGTGTAGTTTATTAAATTATCCCTATTTAACAAATGTCTCTTGAAATATAAACATATAGTTGAAAAACATACTAATTTTTGTTTTGAATTCTTAAAGTAACACTTGTTTTGAGATAATTTTTTTTATTTTTGCTATGGTAACACTTATTTTGAGAGTTAAGAAGTATCTAGCTGCTGCTACTGTTGACTAATAAATCTTTATAAAATTATACATATTTAAAAATTTCTAATCAGAATCATTTATTTATAAAAAAAAAACATGAAAATTTATGGTTTAATGAATATTATAATTCTAGTTCTTTAATGGATGACCCTCTTTAATAGTTGATTTGTGTCCACAATCTAACTCAACTATTTGACTATACAATTATTTTGATTACGAGAGAAAGGAGAGATGACACATACAATACCATCTTATGGTTAAAAATAAAAATAATTTTATGTACACGATTATTAGATTCAGCCTAAACGTATTTAAGAAAGTAGCAAGGAACTTGATTGTCAATAGGTCAACTTGCCATAAGTAAAATACATTTTATTGCATTTTTTTTAAGTTCTGCGAGTCTCCCAAAATCTTAAAATTGAAAATGCTTGAAGATTACATTTCACTTGAATTTTTTGAAGTTCTGTGAGTGTCCCAGAATTTCAAAATCTTAAACTTGAAAATATTTGAAGATTAAATTTCAAAATCTAATCAAATTTCATGACAAACAGATATGTGAAGATAATTGTTTAAAATCTAGTTCAAAATTTATGATCAAATGATGCCTTAGTTTCTAGTAAGAAAACACGTCTTAATTATCGAACCATTTAACAAATGTAAAATATATTTAGATCAAAGTTTTGGGAAAAGAAAAGACTATTAAAACAAATAAACAATCTCTAAATTAGGGCAGTAATTTGTAAGGACTACAGATTGGACGTGTGATTTGAAAAAAAAAAGAAGCTTTTACTATTTGTTGGAATGACTAAAGAGAGCATAATTAATCAAAGTAATTAAACCGAAAGAATCCTTAATCATTCATCTAAATGTGTGATACTGTCTTCTCATCTTTTATAAAAGGCAGTGATATTGTAAGTGAATTTAAAATTTATAAATTTATAAATTCTAATAAAAATCCTCATTTGTCATTGAATCTTTTAACTCATTTATGCTATTGCTTTACCAACTTATTATATGTGGAAATTTAATGAGATTCTAAATATATTATATGTAAATAAAGTTATTATTTTTAAGCTATAATAAATTTAATAATATATTTTTTTAGATCCATCAATTTAAAATTTTGGATATGCCAGTCGCCAGAGATGGAGAAAGGTAATATTAATTGAATGTACATATTGTGTGTGCACCACTTTTCCATCCCTATGGTGCGTTTGGTATGGAGAAAAATATTTTTAATTTTTTAAATGATTTGAAAAACATTTTTTTTTAGAAAAATAAGTTTCTTAAAAATGAACAAAAATAACTTCTTTAATATAGAAGTAGAAAAGACAAGTTTCTTTAGGTAACATTTCAAGTTTATTACTAGCTTGTTTCTACTCACCACATCTCACCCATCCCCATCTCAACCCCATAATATTTTGTTAAATATAAATATTTTTAAAATAATATTTTTTTATATTAACTTATCAAATACTAAAAAATAAGTGGAGAGAAAATATCTTTTCTCCTACCAAACATATTAAATCATACTATTTCTAAAATAACTACTACTGCTGTTGGGGTAAGTGATGTTTTTAACAAAAGTTTGGGCAATGAAATGAAGTGTGATGATTGCAAAGATCACAAAAGAAATCAACCTCAGATTTAGGAATGATATATTGATGTTAACTTGATGGACTATCTTTTTCTCCTCTAAAGGCCCACTACTCATTTTTTTTTTATAGGTCACTCAGATATGACCCTAATTGGCACTCTATTTTCCAAATAATTTGTTGTTGTTTTCTTTTATCTGGAGCTTGTATCCAAGCATCAATAAAATTTTGATTATTCTTTGCAGAATTCATTTGAATTTTGATTATTCTTTGCCGTATTCATTTGGAGGTGAAGCTTTCAACAGAGTTTTTTTCATATTCAAAGCTCGAACCCTATACATTTGGTTAATGATGTAGCAGTTTCATTATTACACCACCACCTTGGTTAAGTAATTTGTTAAGACTTTGTCCTTACATTGCCTACCAACTAGGGGTGGGCATGGTATTTGAAAGTTTTGATATCTTAATTTTGGTATTCGGAATTTTAAAGAAGTTATATCATTACCATATCAATTTAATTCGGTATGATTCAGTATATTGAAGTTCGATTTCGATATTTTGCAGTATGATAAATTGGTAACCATGATTTGTTCAACTTCGATTAATATATACTTGTATAATAGAGTCTAAATGTCTCAATTGTATCATACTAACACATTACACATGTAGAAATATATGTGCTAAAAAAAAGTACAAAAACTCTTTTTGTTAATCAATTACAATTCAAATACATTCCAATCAAAATAGACTTAGCTAGTCAAAGTTTTAACTTCTAAACTAAATACACTAATCCTAGGTTGCATAATTGTTAGTATTTTAATAATGTATATGTTATTTATGTAACTATATACTTCGATATGGTATTCGGTATTTCGGTATGTTATATCTAAATACCAAATAGAATACCAAAAAAATTAAAATATATACCATATTCCACACCAAATATCATAATATCAAAACCACGATATTAAAAATTCGATATGATATGATATTTCGATATATACCATATCATGCCCACCCTGCTACCAACTGCATCTCATGCAAATAAAGACATTTTAATTAAAAGTGATTTGTATGTAAGTACAAATCCAGAGATTAATCGTACTCTGGCAACTTTACGTAAGGCAGAGTTTGGTTTTTTTGGAGTGATAGTGGAAAAGTTGACAGATAAAGTTTTATATAGAATTGATATTTTTTAACCTAAAAGTATTAATAGTAAATTTTAAGCCTAAGAGAATTAGCATTGGCTAGACAAATTTATCCGTCTATTTTCCTTGGAAATAGAAGGGGGAGAGAATATCGTCTTTTTTTTTTACGTTATTGTATTTTTAAAATTAAGAATTCATTTTTTCTTACCTTATTTTGTTGTTAGATATTTCTAAAATTAGGGACTTAATTATTTGTTTCTCTTATGTCAGCTACTGGATATTCCTAAAAATAAGGATCTATTATTTTATTTTGTTTGGAGTAAGTATTAGTTGAAAAAACTTTTCTGTTTTACCAAAGCATTGAATTTCTTTATATATAAATACCGATTTATTAGGTGAATATGGTGCAATATATATTAATACACATGTATATGAGTAGTTTATTAGGTAATATGGACCAAAGAATATCAATACAAGCAAATGTATATAAATTTGTTAGATAAATCTATCACAAGATGTGTGTGTATATATATATATATATATATATATTATATGTATGCAAACCCAACTAAAAATCAATAAAATATAACTGCATTCAATAAACAATATGTGTATATTGTGTGTGTATACCAATCATGAATCCAACAGCAAAATCTCTGAAAAGGGAATACAAGATATTAAAAGGAAAAACTAAGGAAATTAATACAAAAACTCACTTTCTCTTGCCAATATTCTCAGATAGACTGCAGCTTTTGCAACTTGTTAATTACTTAGCCAAAAAGGGGCAATTAGGGATTGGAAAAAGGAGAATGGCCTAAAATTGTACGATATTATTCTTCAAATAGGCTGATCTTTAATTTTTATTTTTAAATAGATGATTTTTAATGTTTGATCTTTTATTCATCGAACTTATGTTTAGTGGGGAACAAGTTCTTTAAAAATTAGAGTCATGCCCGGACATAACTTATGTATATTATGATACAAAAATATGAACTCATACGCCATAAAAAATTATTTATTACGAGGGACATAAATTAAAGAGCACCACAAAATATGACTAGAAGTGCAAATGGCACAGGAAATGGTGCCGGAACATAACTTAGGTATATTATGATACATAAATATGAACTTATACGCTATAAAAAGAAATTGTCATGAGGAACATAAATTAAAGAGGACCGCAAAATATAACTAGAAGTGCAAATGACCCAGGAAATGGTGCATTTAGGTAGACTTTTGATTTGATGGCCCAAAAGCCCAATTCCAATCAACTCGTTAAGAAATTTAATTGTCCTCTGTTTTTAGGTAAATTAAAGTTCTAATATAAAGTAATTATAATATAAATTGATGTTTTAGTTTGAACACAATGAACTAAAACTTGACTAGATGTTGAAATCAGTAGCGGAACCAGAAATTTCAGCTTGCCAGAAGCCACTAGGCTACAATATTTCGTTGTTATAAGGGTGTCCAAAATATGTGATTTAATCATTTAGCCGTATCATTTTACTTTTATATATGGTATAAGGGTGTCCAAAATATGTGATTTAACCATTTACCGTATCATTTTACTTATATATATGATATAATTTTCTCACAAAGGTATCCCTAAGTATACTGTAGCTCCGCCACTGCTTGAAATTGGAGAGGATGATTTAGACCCTTATGTACTTGATGAAAATTTGTTGTTTCTTTTGTAGTTTATGATATGTGAAAGTTACAAAGGACTTTCATTCATAGTTGTAGAATAAAGCTGACAACATGTATACCTGGTATATATATACAAAAAAATGAGTTTTAAAAACTTATTATCCATTTTACCCAGAGTCTTATCTTTTTATACAGGTGTTGGGCTTTGGGCATCAAGTTGAGCCTCAAGATGTTTTTGGCAAACAGATTCTGGACCAAGCCACTAATGACTTCCTTGTGGTCTGATTGTCCCTAACACAGAATAGAATATTTGTAGAAGAATATGGATGAGAAAACGTGAAGTGAACAAGAACATATATTTATTGTTAAAGAAGAGATATAGTTGAAAAGTTAAGTAAAGATAATAAAAGAACGCTAGTTTGCTCTTTACCTCTTAGAATACTATTGATGTAATTTGAGGTGAAGAGTTAACGGTAGGGGTGGACAATTCGCCCATTTGTGAGCAAAGTATTCGTTTTAATGTGTTTTTACAGAGGATTCCTCTTAGAATATAGTGTCAAAAAAGTGTCTATATTTAGGCCAAACTCCTTAGGAGTCCACAATTTGCCTCTCCTCCTCCTTCCTCTTCTCCTTTTTCCCTACATTTACACAAACCTTTTCTTCTTCTTGACTCATTTCGTTGCACATAATTCCCTCTTTATTTCATATTCCTCTCCCCTCTCTCTCCCTCTCTTTATGTAATCCTCTTTCACATCTTGACCCGCTTTTCAAGAATACATATATATTTCAATTACTTACCCATCCAAATCCAAACGAAATCAACACAAACCTACTTTGTTTATATAAAGTAGTAGGAGTGTGGATCATACGGTTCAATTCGATTTTATGTATTATTAATTTGATGTATTGCTTTTCATTTTTTAAATCTATTAAACCAATAATATAGATATAGTATCCAACCTCTTCTCCCCAACAACCTCTTCTTCTTGTCTCTTATTCTTTTCTTTTTTTCCCCTCAAATTTACATAAATCGTTTCTTTTCCTTTTTGACTCATTTCATTGCACACGATTCCCTCTTCATCCCAAATTCCTTCTCCGTCTCTTTCTCTGTTTCTGTTATTCTCTTTCATATCCTATATTATAGCTCATACTTTTACCCATCCAAACCCAAAAACAGTTCTACAGAAACCTAGTTTCTTGTTTTGTATAGCCGCCACATTTTACGGTCTTTGAGAATGAATGCATTTCTTCTTCCTGTAGTTTTACTGCAAATTTAACCAGCAATTAATCAATCAATCAATATGGACAAGCACCGGAGATGGACATATTCCATTACCAAGCTTGTTTTCTGGGCAACCATTTTTGCAGGTACCCTTCTTTTCGTATGTTTTCGTTCTTCTCCTCCATCTCATTCTGCAACTATGAAATGGGGTAGTAGTAATAATACCCCACAATGGGAAAAGCGTGTCAGATTATCTGCCCGTTCACGTTCCGGTCATTTATCCGTTCTTGTCACCGGCGCCGCCGGTTTCGTTGGGTCTCATGTCTCTGCCGCACTCAAACGCCGTGGTGATGGCGTTGTTGGATTAGATAATTTCAACAGCTATTATGACCCATCGTTGAAAAGGGCCCGTCAGAAATTGTTGGAACAGAGAGGGGTTTTCGTCATTGAAGGTGATATCAATGACGAAAAGCTTCTGAAAAAGCTTTTCGACATTGTTGAATTTACCCATGTAATGCACTTAGCTGCACAGGCCGGCGTTCGTTACGCAATGAAGAATCCTGGTTCTTACATCCATAGCAACATTGCAGGCCTCGTTACCCTTTTCGAGGCCTGCAAATCCGCTAACCCACAACCTTCAATTGTTTGGGCATCATCCAGCTCTGTTTATGGGCTCAATTCCAAAGTACCCTTCTCAGAAAAAGATCAAACGGATCAACCAGCGAGTCTATATGCCGCCACAAAGAAAGCCGGTGAAGAAATTGCACATACGTACAATCACATCTACGGTCTTTCCATTACAGGGTTAAGATTCTTCACTGTTTATGGACCTTGGGGTCGGCCAGATATGGCGTATTTCTTCTTCACAAAGAACATACTAAAAGGAAACCCCATTTCAGTATTTAAAGGTTCAAACAACAAAACTGTAGCTAGAGATTTTACCTACATTGATGATATAGTAAAAGGGTGTTTAGGGGCTTTGGATACAGCAGAGAAGAGCACAGGAAGTGGAGGAAAGAAGAAGAAGAATGCACAATTAAGAGTGTTTAATTTGGGGAATACTTCACCAGTTCCAGTAACAAAGCTAGTTAGCATATTGGAGAAACTACTCAAGGTAAAGGCTAAAAGAAATGTGTTGCCATTGCCAAGAAATGGAGATGTGATGTTTACTCATGCTAATATCAGTTTTGCTCAGAAGGAATTTGGATACAAACCCACTACAGATTTGCAGATGGGGTTGCAGAAATTTGTTGATTGGTATCTTGATTACTATTCAATAAGTGAAAAGAAGAATTATTGATCAAGTATATGGTGTTCCATGAGACGCTTGTATAGGCATTTGAATTTTTTTAGTCTCTTTTTTTCTTGGATTAGTTGTATTGATTACTTGCAGTTAGGCGGATTTATTATGCTAATGATCTCGCACATAGTGTTAATGAGTTGAGGTTCTATCAAAATGTGCTTCTATTGCCTTTTATTGCTCTTTATATGATTGTGCTATTTGGAGCCATGTGTAGTTCCATGATTTGTTTGTATAAATTCTTAGTCTTTTTGTTCCTTTTGGGATAAGAAATTCACTTTTTGGTAGAAGATAAGTTGTGTCAATATACAGTTTGGTCACACTTGAATTTGGATTCTTCTCGATCAAAACCCAATAGATGTTTGTTGTTTAGTTATTTTATTATAGCAGATAAATGCCTTGATCACATTCTTTTTGCAGCAAAATATCACCAAATCAGCCAAGCACCACTTGGATGTTAATGAAAACCTGACAATGGCTCATCTGGCTGGACTACACAAAAATCGCAATTACTATTTTAGTGCTCAAATATGCTATTTGTGGTCTTTACCCAAAAGAAAAAAGCAGTGCACTGAATTTTATGCATTTTGGCAAATGAAGCGCATCAACTATTAGAAGGGCCCGGGTTCATTTAACATGTGCAATATGAAGTAGTAGTATTTACTGAAAATTATCTACTTGAGATTTCTTATTGAATTTTAAGTTATTCAACCCACTCGCAGTGTAAGTCATATTTATTTTGAAGTTAGAAGAGGGAACTGGAAGATTTGAGAGAAGCTCGAGTCCTGGCACTTGAAATGAGAGCTAGAAAGTTGTGCTCTCGTTTACTGCTTCTTTGGGCAAGATACCGAAATGTTTAACTAAATTTATGTGTCCCCAGAAACCTTAAGGTCATCATGACTCAGGTTATAAACAAAAGGAATACCACAATACAGGAAAAAACCAAGGGAAGGTACCTACAACTGAGCTATGTCATCTCAGCTCGCATTAATCATGGATCACTATTTGTGACATAATAAAACCACTAGTTCCTGTATAGAATTCTAATCGTTTTCGCAAAAACTCTGTTCATCCAAATCAGTAAGTAGCACAGGAACAACTGAATCTGAAATGAGAAAAGCTCGACCAGGTTGAGACTCTTTAAGGTAATCTTGACTAGGAATGGTGATGGCCATTTTTGCTGTCACTGTCCATTTCCTCCGCATCTTCAAACCTTTGATCATTAATCTGAAGCTGCAGTTCAAAAAGCACGTCTCAATTTTCATGCAACAAATAGGCAATAAATGATAGAAGTTCCATGTGAAATAACTGAAGCAGAAAGCCTGATGCTCACATCTCTACCTACTTTTACATGCACACTTCAACCATCACCTCTTCACCCCCCACCAAAAATAACAACCCCCGAAAAAAAGTATTACAGATCTCATAAATGAGGTGTTATAAAAGGAACCTTTCACATGCCACTGCTCTAATGAGGTTGCCCATGCAATTATCAACAATAGTTTATATCAGTTTTAAAACATGATAGTTACTCAAGACAAAAGTCTACAGAGAGGAGCTCTAAAAGCTTCACAGTGCTTGTAGAAAACATACCAAAGAACCAATTGACAAATGACAGTGAGGGAACTTAGTGAAAAGTATCATCCACCTCCAACCTTGAGGTTGCCATCATTGTCGACTCCTGGGCTTAGGTGCATGGGTTTATCGTTTACCATTACAGGTGATTCAGCCTCTGTTTCATATACCATGCATGGACGCAGAAATTCAGGTAAAGAGTCCTAAAACTCTCTACAACTTATCTCCACAAAAGGAAATATTGAAGAAGGATGACAATGCAGATTATTCATATGGAGAAATACACATAGAAATCAAGCATAGTCAGGCGCTGACACTCGACGTTGTGTTGTTGAATATATACTACAAACTAATCTATTCCCAAATATGTAAAGACTGACTATGCGCTTATTACTTTAAAAATTAGTACTGAATTGTTCTAATTCACCTCCATTTGGCTACCTGCCCCAACACCTACCAAACGAGCCAAAGGAAAGGCAACGAACAAGATCAATCACAATTCTGAATTTCAAGTGTCAAATCAAATCTACAATCACAGGCCTACCTGAAGTACATTATGAGCCAAGTCGTGATCCCCATTTGAACGACCAATCGGATGTGTAGAGTTTTGAGAAATCATCCATTCAGAATCTTCTTCTTAAGTTAGACCAGCAAGAATAGAAGTTGGTTGAGAAAACGAGAATTGGTTTCAATTAAAAAACAGCCAATGCCTATCAATTCTTACCAGCTTCGTGATTTTCCAGCTGATCTGCGCTGAAGATCCAATTATGTTCTTCCTCCTCTATGGAAAGCAAAACCAGATTTTAGTAAAGTAGAAACAAAACATGGGCAGAAAAATGCGAGTAGAAACGTGTTATTGAGTATATTCCAAAGAAGAAAACTACCTTCAATTGGTTCAGGATTAAGCTCAGCACAATCACAAAAGATCTGGAAGAGAGTATCCACTGTCGACATAGAACATACAAAGCATAACTTTTATCTTTAGGACCTAAAGTAGCATAAAGTATTTATCCTATATGAAAAACAATGAACAAGAATGAAGCACCTTGATTAGGATCTGATGGCACAAGTCTCAACTCAGTGATCCTTGATAAATCTGATGACACATCTCCCTCATCACTGGAACCTTCTGATTCGCCATCCTCCACTCCATTGTCAATCTTCATGAATGAAGCAAGAGATGTCTTTTATTTTCACACCCGTTAAAGTAAAACATATTTCACATTTGTGAAATAGAAACAAATGTTTAACCAAAACACAGGACTCCCTTCAGGGAGAAACAGAGAGAGAGAGATCATCCGAAATATTAAACAAGCCTGAAGGAAAATAATTTCTCTACCAGAGAGACTCATTAATTATAAAGCCAGAAATTTATTGTAACAGAACAGACATGCATAATCATGCAACTAATCCATCTGGTTCAAGCATACATGATTTATCCAGCTTCAGAGAATAGATTGCATACACTACACAATCCTAACATAATAAATTACAGAAATTGCATTTCATAATGTCATGGATATCCAACTATATATTAACATGTCAGGTCGTTTACTGGATTGCATACACTACACAATCCTAACATAATAAATTACAGAAATTGCATTTTATAATGTCATGGTTATCCAACTATATATTAACCATGTCAGATAGTTTACTGGCAAATGAAAAAATAAAGAAAATAGTTGGATGATCTCCTCCAAGCTTCAATTAAACAGGAAATACTACAAATGATTTTAAAAAAAAAAGTTAAACAGGATGAATTGTCCTATTGAATATGTAGTGGAGTTGTGTACCGTTCTACACCTGTTGATAGCATTAATAGAGAGCTCTAATAGATTTAGCCTCAGAAATATTGAAGGTCAGGTCAGTCCTCATTATTTTTCTTCTCCCCTTGCAAGTTCATCTAAGACTGACAATTGACCCAAGACTGAAGAAACTTTTAACCAATCCATAGTTCGTTAAATAACCATAAGATACTGCACACTAGTATTGGCTGAGACGTCAGTCGAATTATTAGTAAACATAATTCTAAGCCAACTGAATACCCAGTTAAGGATTCAACCTACAACCTTATGTAAAAGAGTGGACGTGGAATCTAGATCATTAAAGACCCAAGAGTCTCTAATTTGTCAAATGCTTAGATAGCAAAATAAGCCCAGCTTGGGAGATTAAAGAATACAAAGACACCATAAACATTAGTAGTCAAACTATACTGTTAGTGGACAAGAATCTATGTCACCAATTGCAGATTTTAATGTAATCAATGACTAATTGTTGACACCCAATTTTATCTCTCCCTTCGGAACATCTTTTTGGGCTTCTTATTCATTAAAATGAATTAAATACAGATTTACTAATATTATATTGATATTTGAATCAACTTTATTTGTTAGCTAGTGTTACTGCCAAAATCATGTCATTATCATCCCTATGTTTGCTTTTAAACTAATTATTTACACTGCCAAAATATAAATATATATTATAATTTTTATAAATATTTATAATATTTTGTAATGTTGTTTCTGATTTTTTACAACACCATATTTTTGCTAGATATCATCGAATCAATACATACTAATTATTGCCTTGAACATTAAAATATCTTCTTGGATACTGAGGGGTTGTTTGGTAGGATGCATTAGGAAAAATAATACATGCACCAACTTTGTGTACTACTATAATTTGTTTGGTACATTTTTCCAACCTATGTATAACTAATCCAATGGTGTTATGCCATGTATAACTAATACATGGAAAACATTAGCAATGCAAGTGATTTTAATACATGCATTAGAATGGTTAAAGACACAATTGCCCCTCAAAGTCTTTTTCACATCCTTTCCACGGTACGTATGGAGTATATTTTGTAAATAAATCTTCTTTAAAAATTTTATGCAATGCATGTTATTTTCAATACACCATACCAAACATGGCATAAGAAATAATCTCAAGCATAACTAATACACCATATTCAACACTTTCTTATACACCCAAAACAAACGACCCCTAAATGTTTTAATACTCATTGCATTTTACTATCATTTTTGTTCAAGTAATTTATTTATTACTACGCAGCTATTATGAAATCATTATTGTATGCAACATAAAAAAAAAAACTAAAATATCCATTTAAAGCATTTAGGAAACTGGAGAAGTCCAAAAGAAAAAAAAGAAGGCGACAAAATGGCCTTAATTCCGAACACAATCCAAAACATCTTCAAGCCCAATTGATTCTAGATGTACCTTTGACTAATTAGAGTTTCGACCTCCTTTCCTTCCCCACAAAAGATTGTGGTGTTTTTCCTAAAATATCATTTCTTTCCATAAGTTCTCTCTATCTGCCATGGCAGGAAAAATACAAGTCTTGGCTTCACCATTTAGGTGAAAATCTGGCAACCACCATTGTCAGATCAGAATGGCTCTTTAAGTCTATTGAATTTCAAAAGGACTCCTATTTTGGTCCCCACAAAATCATCTATAGAACACCCCAAGTAGGATTTCGTTATAATATGAGGTTATAGGCAAAATTGCATTATACTAATATGTCACGATAACTTATTGAATTCCAGATGAACCCTGCATGCATCCTTCTAATGCATCCCATCAAGCTGGAGATGGGGCATAGAAGGCAATGAAGAGAGAGTGCAGCCTTTGCTGAGCAAAAGGACCCTCGCCAACGACCTCTAACTCCACCATAGCACCACCTCTCCTCCACCCTTTGTTGTCCTTCACTTATCGAGAACCATCAAAGAGTCACCGCTGCATTCTCTTCTTGAACTACCTTCCACCATCTTTCCTTATAAAATACAATCAAACAAACAAACAAAAAAATCCCCTTCATACATCATCCTTCCAACCATCACTGTTTGTATTAGCCATCCTTCAAATTTTGATACTTCTGTTGATGATAGTTTAAGGCCACCATTCTTCAACTCCTCACCCAAAAATAACAATGGAAGAGAACTGTCTGGCTGATGTAAAAGACATATACCGATAGATATGGCAAACACTTCAGTAGTTAATGTCCTATTAATGGCACACAACTACCACCAGATAACACCAATGACCTAGTACTTATAGCCAAATTAGTGCCATATCTGCCTCACACACTTGAAACTATAACCATCACTCAAAGCATAACCCAGATTGGAATTCTAAAAGGCTCCAAACATATTTATAAATAGCTTTCTGTTATAAGCAACTCTGATGCATTGTAGCCATTTGAATGGTAAAACAAGTAAGAAGGCCCAAACTAGCTTGCCTGTTAGTTTGAACCTCAAAATCCTAATGAAGTACTGGATTGGAAACATACATACCACTGAGATAAGAAATGGACCTTGGGCCTAACTTGACTTAAAAAGCTAGTTCATGGAGGGTTGTCCATGACCATATAAGAATTTTTTTTTTCATTCCAACCAATGTGGGACAATCTAACACATAGCCCCCACTTCCCACGTTGAGGCCTGCCAAGTGAAGCATGGATAACATAACATGGGAGTTCAACATTGAAAAAACACAACAAGAAGGATGGGCTTGGCTCTGATACCATAATAAGGAAATGGACTTTGGGGTAACTCAATCTCACAAGTTAGCTCATGAGGTGAGGATTGTCCAAAACAATATAAGGAGGTCATTTCACATTCTTTTCAACCAATGTGTGACAATTTAAAAGGCTTTAACTTCTTCCCATCCTTAAATATTTCCCAAAAATCTTTTGGAACTTCTACACTATGTTACCAACACTACTGACCAGCACCTCTGTAATAATCAAGAACGTTTGCAAGCTCAATTCATAAATGTAAGCTTTTAGGAATCCCAATCATACTCATCTGTTTGTAAAAACATGAAGATAAATAATTTATTCAGGAAATGGGTTATTCATGACATGGATTGTATATTTACTGCAAGATCATACAGTCCATCAATACGTTTTAACCCTCTATAACATCTCACAGGTCCTACCATCCAATAACAGATAGCAAC
This sequence comes from Solanum bulbocastanum, assembly GCA_037074985.1. NCBI lineage: Eukaryota > Viridiplantae > Streptophyta > Magnoliopsida > Solanales > Solanaceae > Solanum > Solanum bulbocastanum. Next base: position 38,646,941 of record CM073599.1, read on the forward strand.
AGAAGAGCCACTCAATAATGAAATAAATCTCATAACATAAGAAGAGAGAAAAGAAAACAGCATGGACCTTAGAAACGCCTAGGACAAGCTAAACAAAATGAGCCATATACAATCCTTTATGTACCCTACAACAATGAGTGCCAGATACTGCATGTTTCTATGTCTAAGTATGCTGGAAATTTTAGGCAAACCTTCTAGGTCTTACTGGAAATGATAGCTATGGTAGCAAGAGTCAAGAGTGAGAAAGCTTTCCAGACAGATTATATATGAAGGGGATAAAAAGATAGAGAGAAACACACTTAAATAATCAAAATGCAGCGTATTTCTTATAAATTTTTAGTATTATCAGTTCCATTTCATGACCAGTAGTCCTTCAAATTTCAGCACAAATTAATCCAAATAGAGGCAGGTTAAACAAATTGATTATACAACGAAAAGTAAAAATTGACTCTACAAAATCAATAGTGTTATAAGTTGAAACTTTTTAATTTCACATATTAACCTTCAGTTCTGTTTTGCTCTCTTGCTGGTATAAGTAAAACCCTAGAACTTTAATTCAGGAGGAAAATGTAACAGAGAGATTGTACCTGAGCATATAAACAAGGATCCCGATATGCCTCTGGGTCTCTAGAGACCGCATGAAGTGAAACAGCCAAGAAATCAACTGCATAACCTTTACTCCTATCAGTATCGCTTAGCCACACCACTTGCCTGGTGATATTTAACGAATTACAAAACTAAAACTCAACTACTGATTACGAAACAAACAATATATATAAACACAAACAATAGTAAATTGAAGGTCGAGATGTTACTTGGAGGTGATATAGAGAGTGCCAGGTGACTCAGGAGGGCGGCTGCCGAGGACTACGGCAGTTCCAGGCTGAACATGCATGAGTTCCTCGCCGTTGTCGGTGTCGAGGAATGGCTGCCCGGCTCCGTCACCGGTTCTTTCAGCTACGAACTTCAAGCCTGACATAATTTCCGCCTAATTGCTGTTGCTTAGCTTAGCAAAAAAAAGTAGTCTAGGGTTGTAGTTTAGGTTGGGCGCCAAAATTAACTTCGATAGCATTTTACACCCGTAAGAAGCTTCTGGACTCTCAGCCCCTCCTGACCAAAGTCAAAATCATTAGCTTTTTTTTTCTTTTTTCTTTTTGTCCTTTAGTATGTTTGTGACTTGTGAGCTACCTTGCTTAAAATCACTAATAAAGAATAAATTTTTTATTACTAATAAAAAGGGATGAAATGCGTTTAAATTATGTACATTTAAATAAAATGGCATTCGTTAATAATTTTATTCATAATTATTTTGTCATTAATAGTTTAATTCAAAAATATTCTTATTTTCTGGATCAAAATTGTCTTGTTCTAACAAAAATATCATTGTTTTTCTTTTTAAAACAAAAATTTACTTATTATTTTAAAAGATAAAGTTCTTTTTTCATACTAAAATCAAAATAATTTTATTTCTTAATCTTTTTCGAGTTGAGGTGGGATAAACATTTAGTAATATAATTCTTGAATTTAAAAATTTATATGGAAAAAGAGAATTAATTTTAAAAGCATGGATCATATAATGAAACGTTTATCCTACTCCAATTCAAAAAAATTAAGAAATAAAAATATTTTTTATTAGAAATAAAATTGTATTGTCATCTAAATGAAAAATCAATAAAGAGGGTATTGTAATATATATATATATATATATATATATATATATATTACCTTAAAAGCATGAACTCCTAACTTGAATTTTAAATTACTATAATATCCCTATTTAGGTTGTGATTTTTTCAATAAGTTGTGACTTTTTTCAAAGGGTTGTGATTTTTCGATGAGTAATGACTTTTCCAAAGAGTTGTGACTTTTTCAATAAGTTGTAACTTTTTCGATCAGTTGTGACTTTTCCTATAAGTTGTGACTTTTTTCAAAGGGTTGTGATTTTTCGATGAGTTGTGACTTTTGCAATGAGTTGTGACTTTTTCAATAAGTTGTGAATTTTTCAAAGGGTTGTGACTTCTCGGAAAGGTCATGACTTTTTAGATAAGACACATAAAAAATATTTGTTCATACTACCCTTTGTTGACTATAAATAGATGGGCTTCCTCTTATTTTTCAACCACAATTTTTTTTTTAAATCTTCTACTCTTCTTCTTCTTTCATTTAATTTGTGTGATTTGTTATGATTGAGTGAGTTCGAAGTTTAGCGGAATATGAGGTACCACTATTCTGATGAAGTAAATTGTCTATCCTAAGAGGGTATATTTCATAACCTCGAGTACTTGAGGAAAATAATTTTGATAATATAATATTAATTTTTTGCTTAATATATTAATTAGTATGTAATTCTCTAACATATAAGTTAACATGATATAGTCTAAATTCATTTGTTTTTGTTAACAATTTCTCTTGTAATGTAGATATATATGCTTTTGAATATCTTTTTTCAAAATTTGGAGAATTGTCATGATTTGTTTTTTTGATGCTCAAGACAAAAGAATAACTTTATTTATCAATGCTACTTATATGATTTAGATTGTCAGGAAGTTTGCTTCAAAATAGTTATTACTATATGAACATTAGACCTTTTGTTTTACTTATTTACTATTTTTTCTTTGACAAATCATGCTTGGTTGAATAAATTGAAAATCATTTACTTTGTTAGGTGAAAGATGAACAGTTGGTTATATATATGATTTCACAGATACAATATATTTTTTTAATTTTAATTTTTATTTTTTCGATAAAAAAAGAAAACCTTTCCCAGTTATCGTAGTTGTTCTCTTCACATGTTTATATGACATTTAAACAGTTTAACGTGGAATACACGTGCAAAACACATCTAGTTAGATGACAAGAAAAATACACAACAAATATTATTTATAAGGTAATATTCGTGAGATACGACAAATTACATAATTGAACCTCATCAAATTGAAACAAATATATACATTGTTGCATTTAACTAATAAAAATTTTCATTGACCATCTTCATAGGCTCGTGTGAATAAGAAAAATATATGACGATCCACACTAAACATTCACAAAAGAATCTGCAATATTATTTTGTGCTAAACTTATTATTCAAATCTTCACTAAAATAAGCAATACTATTTACTATAACATATATTTTCTGAATTGGTAATCACGTGCAACGCAAGTGTCAAAAAATTAGTGTGTGTGTATATGTATATAAGGTTATTTTATTTTAATCCGATAAAATAAGATTAAGAAAAAAATTATTATTTTCCACTTTTTTATTAGTTAACTAAATTATATTTTTTTTAAAAAAAAGAAATAAGGTTCTATAGATATATTATATCTATTAGAAAAAGAATGTGTTTTAACTGTATATGTATTAGGAAAATGATTGTTTTTGACCCAATAAAGTAACAACCGGGATATTTTTTGATCAGATTATTAACAATAATTTTTTTTATAAAAGACATTTTTATTCAGTTTCGCATAATTTAGTGACATTTCTTATTTAGTTTCGTAGCTTTAATTATATCTTCCCAAACCACCAAATCTTCTTCAAATATATAACCTTCATTTACCAATGTACATATTTATAATTGTTGCTTAAACCTTGAGTTGATAATTAAATTTTGATTTTGGTTCTTGTATTATCAGGCTATGCAGATTGAAATTTTAATTAAATATACTGTGTGATTTAGTTTCTGAACCTAACTCTAAACGAACAGTGTTAGCTTTTTATTATTCAATTTTATTTTATAAAATAAAACTCATTGTTCTTGTCGAATGAGGGGAAAAATTCTCAATTTCTATTTAACAACTCAATCATCAAATTGCTTAGTTGGAGAATGATTTTATGAGAGAAGTTGAGTTTTAAGATACATAAATGTGTCAATTTATCTATTACCATACATAAGGTTAGGATCATAATCAACAATTGATATAGAAAAAACATATAAATGACACTTAAAGGTACCCTAAATTTTCAAAAAGATACCTTAACTTCATTAATACTTTTGTAAAAAGATCATTTTGATCCATTTTCTCCCTACGTTTGTTTTCACGCGGATGACGCACGAAAATAAAAATTTTTGCTTTCAAAAACGAATTAAAAAATGTCACGTATCAATTCTTTTCCTATTATTTAATTACTTCCTCTTTAAAAACATTGTCTTCTCCAATTCTTTCAATCGTTGGTTGAAGGTTTAAACAAAATCATCTTCTTTCATTAATGAAATCAGTCCAAAAAGATACGAACTTTTTAATTTCTTGTTAATTTTCAGTTGTTCAAGGTTTAATTTCTTTAAAATTTGAGAAATCAAGTTATCTTCTCTGATTAGATTTTGAGAAGAAATATTTTTATAATATCAAATGCAGTCTTGAATCGCATTTGTAATAACGAGAATGATCTGATATTACGTATGAAAATGCGATGCAAATACATGGAGACTTACTTTCAATGCAAATTTCGTGGTCGAAGGACAGTCCAACTCGAAGATTTTAATCTTATGCACACTATCGTGTATGTTCTCTCCATAATTTATTTATTTTTTGTTTAATTTATTTATAACATATTTTAGGAAAAAGTGTGAAACTTCTTTAGATGCAGAGATCGCGAATATACTAATATAAGATCTAAGTATATTACTATGAGATTGGCGAAGAGAATTAAAGAGTTAGAAGAAGTATTGGCATTTTATGAAAGTCATGTTGAAAGTAACATATAAGTGATGAAGGAGAAGAAAAGAAGAGCAAATATCGTAACCGAAAGTTAATCGTTATGATTGACATGATTGTTTTTCTATTTTTAAGCATTATCAAGAATGTTAAGGATGAAAGATGAAATATCTAGTTGAATGCAACCGAAATTGTCATAATTATTATACTCTATATCTTTAGTTTAGTTTTTGTTTTTATTGTTTTTATTTTGTTGGAATAATTATGACTTTAACAAGATGTAAACGCATTTGATTGTGTAAGACTTTTAAAACCTCATTTGTATCACTTTCAAATAGGTTAACCCTTCATATTTTTTTCTATCTATCGTATTGTGGTAACCATTTGAGAAAAATCAAAAAGATGTCCAACTACAAACATATGAGAAAATATACGAAAAGAAACAAAAATATTACACAATTATATAAAATTAGGATTTCACTCTAACATAATCAATGTTTCAATTTAAACTATAACAAAAAAATTAACATTATTTTGTTTGGTACCTACAAAAAATAGAGTTTGATACCTAAAGGAACCTACAAAACAAATTGGTTCAACAAAAAACAACATCAAAATATACACAATTAAAATTTATTTGTCAATATCAATAATAGTATCAAAATGCTAACAACATCATGTCAGAATGTCTTACTTTCATGACATATTAATCTTTCTATTTGAATTGATTTAGCTTTGATTTTAGTAGCAGATCTGATTTGACTTTGATTATTAGCACTAGTTGCGGACCTGATTTGAATAATTTTTTTAGCCCTCATTCTTTCAATACTAGTAATAGTTGTATTTCCCTTTCATTTGAACTCACGTGTTAGTCTATAGTCAATATCACCAGTAATAACATCAATTTTTTTGTCACTCTTGTACTAGTATTGATTATTCTTCTGACAATCCAAGTTGCATAGTCAAATAAGAAATATGCAAATCAAAACGTATTTAAGATGCTTATAAAATCTTAATATGCATATTTGATTTGTAAAGCCATCTTGAGCTTAGTATATTTCAATCCCTACCATCATTAACTTTTTAAAAAGTATTGTTTGTGCTTCACGGGTGTTCTCATGTTTTACTGGTCTCTTCCCCCTTCTTAGGCCTTTTCCACTATTTGTTGCTTAAGAGTTTAGGTATGTTGAGTCATTCCTTTTTCTCTAGCTATACCTTTGTTCACATTTCTTTCTTGAGGCATTCCCTTTTCTCTATTACCATCCTTTTTCTATCTATTTTTATTCCTTTACAACTTACAATAATCGGTTTATTGAGTCTCAAATATTAAAATATATCTATCTTATCTATAAATGATTGAATAATTATATAAATTATCTTTGTAGGTGTAAAAGTTTCATGTGATTGAGTTGGAACACCTGAAACACTTGAAACATTGTCTTTACCTCTTTTCTTTACATCTTCTTTTATCACTTTTATTGTTTGTAGTGGCGTGATTTTTCACATATTAGTGCATATACTTTAAATTATTTCTCTTACAAATAGATGCATATGCCTGTGAAGAAGCTCTAACTAATTGAGTTAAACTACTGTCCCTTTCTTTGACTCTTTCTCTACTAGTAGCATGTCTATTGACATATCAGTACAAGTACATATAGCTTACATTTGAAAGAAACAAATAAAAAATAGTTATACCTGAAAAAATGTTCCAACCGATTGACTTAGACCAGCTCAATCTCTTGTAGGATATCCTCTTTTATTGTGTCTTTGTGTACCACATTTACTACAAGTAATATTAGTACCTCAATTGTTAAGCTTTTCAATTTTTCTGCTTTCTTTTACCTCATTTGTTTTAACTTTACTTGAACTTCCGGGCAGTTGCTTGCTCTTTGATGGCTTTACAATTAAATTATTTGTTGTTGTCCACATTTTCATGTTATTTATTGACTGGATAAAATGAACATGCGCGTTGAGATAGGTCTGTTAGTCCATATGTTACTATGTTTAGGTTTAGTTAATGGATTCCTATTAGGTTAGGTTTAGTTAATGGATATATAGCCTTCCTATTCTTTTTGTATTGAGACGAATTCTATTATATTGTAATCTTGTTCTTCAATTAAAGTAGTTCTGTTAACATGATATCAGAGCCTCTACGATCTTGATAAACAATCAAAGAGTTTCCGCTGCCGGTGAGTGGCACCCATATATGCTGCCCGTCTGGCCAATGATTGTGTTTGCAAAAGTTGGGTCACCGTAAATCAATCTATGCTCCTTGATTTGTTTGGTTCGGTTTTTGATTTGTTCGATTCGGTTTTTGATTTGTTCGGTTCGGTTTTTTTGATTTGTTCGGTTCGGGTTTTGATTTGTTCAGTTTGGTTTTTGATTTGTTCGGTTCGATTTTTGATTTTTTCGGTTCGGGTTTTGATTTGTTCGGTTCAGTTTTTGATTTATTCGGTTTGATTTTTGATTTGTTTGGTTCGGTTTTTGATTTGTTCGGTTCGATTTTTGATTTGTTCAAACTAGGGTTCAGTTTTTGATTTGTTTGAACTAGGGTTCGTTTTTTTTTTTTTGTTCGAACTAGGGTTCGTTTTTTGATTTGTTGCTTCCGCTGAGTTCTTGATTGCTGCTGCTGTTTGTTTAGATCGGTTGGATTTAAGAAGTCCGTCAGATGGTGGATGGGGTGTTGCAATGACGCGCAGGACTGTTTTACAAGAATCACAAGAAGATCGGCGTTTCGATTTTGATTTTTGTGTGACAAACTCTCAATGCTTATTGCCGTTGCATTGTGAGTTTGAGGGGGGATGTTAGTCCATATGTTACAATGTTTAGGTTTAGTTAATAGATTCCTATTAAATTAGGTTTAGTTAATGAATTCCTATTAGGTTAAATTTAGTTAATGGATTCCTATTAGGTTAGGTTTAGTTAATGGATTCCTATTAGGTTAGATTTATTTAATGGATGTTTATATATAGCCTTCCTATTCTTTTTGTATTGAGACGAATTATATTATATTGTAATCTTGTTCTTCAATTAAAGTAGTTCTGTTAACAAGGTCTTCTTCCTATAATAGCTAGCTACATAGTTGATTGATTTCAATTCCTAGTAATGAAGGGTGCCAACACCATGATGACAAAAAAGGCCTCTAGCTAAGCTGTCAAGATATGCAACAACAACTACTCCTACGGACAATGTTCACAATATATATGAAATAATAAGGTTTAATCTCAAAATTCATTTTCCCAAGCCAAGACAAATTGCATTGTATTGACGCTAATCTCCTCAAGCATTGTGCTGCTTGTTTTGGGGGAACCCATCGGTAGCCCCCTAAATTTGGCACCAATTTTCACTTAGACACCTCAAATAGGCTTTGTTCATTTTAAACACCTCAAGTAGCGGTCCGTTGTGTCATTTTGACACTTTTTATATTTTCAAAATCACATAGTAAGTGCGTACATCCAGATGCTCTTCTGTGGAAAAATAAACGAATTGATATGACACGTGGAAATTTTATTTTATTTTTTAAAAACTCAATTTTACTTTCTTTTTTTCTTTATTCCAGATCCCAAACCTCATGCCCTCACCTCTTTCTTCTTCTTCTTGCGTCTGGATGTACGCACTTAATATGTGATTTTGAAAATAGAAAAAGTGTCAAAATGACACAACAGACCCCTACTTGAGGTGTTTAAAATGAATAAAGCCTACTTGAGGTGTCTAAGTGAAAATTGGTGCCAAATTTAGAGGGGCTACTGATGGGTTCTGCCGCTTGTTTTATACCTAGCAGAAAGTATCTACACATTAAAACTATCTTTCATAGTGTTGTCTATAGTATCACATTTATTATGTTCTTAATATATTTTTCGCACCGTGTATCCAAGTTCTACCATAGAAAACCATCCAAACAATCCCTTCCTAATTTTTCCATTTCCTCTATATTGTCCTTCAACTCAATTGGAAATGTGGATTTAGCGATCCTCCAATACTTTTTTCTTTTTAATATTCCTTTACAATTTTACACCAATTTTGAAGAACATGTATTGCACATTTTTCGTGTCCATTTGAATTTCATATGTTCTAAAATCAAGTTTAAAATAATTGAGTTCTAAATTTAATATTTTATATATAATAGTAAAAAAAATATTATTAAAATAAAATCTGAACTAAAATTATTTCACGATTTTTTTTTATTTTTTTTTTTTTATATTAGCTTCTATCTCCACTACATACTTGAAATTATGACAAAAATATGATTGCAAATGGTTCCTTTTCCTTATCAAGGTATGATTTTGGATAAAAACGCATTTCAAATGTTTAAGATATACATTAATGAGAATCATTCAAAGAATGAAAAATTTTGTAATTGTAAGGGGTCACTTTTGGTGAGAAATAAAAGAAAAATTAATGATAACTCCTCTTATTACTTTCTAACTTTTGCTAGTAACTCTTACATACCTTTTAAAAAATATATCAAAACGAACTGTACCAATATGATTAAAATAGGTTTAGAAAAGTGATCTAATTTTAGTTATAGCTAAATTGTACTGATATCAAAGAAAAACCTATAAGATTGGAATGGTTTTGAAAAGTCTAATTGTATACAAACTAAAATAACTAAGAAATTGATATTGATACAAATTTTATAAAATAATCGATCCAACCGAATCCTTACGCCCCTAATTAAAAAGGTGATGGTCCAAATCAATGAACAGCATGACATTTCTAATGGTTTGAGTCTGGACCGTGCAGGAACATTGTTTTTTGACAACCTCAAATCAGGCCTTCGGCGGGAGCGCTGCTTTGTTTAACCAACCCCTAATTAAAAGATGATGGTCCAAACTAATGAATAATCTGACATCTCTAGTGGTTTGACTTGAAACTGTGCGGAAACACTGGTTTTTGACAACCTCAAACTTGAGCCGTCGGCAGAAACACAACTTTATTAAGTTAGCCCCTAATTAAAAAATGATGGTCCAATTCAACGAATAACCTGACATCTCTAGTGGTTTGACTTGAAACTTTGCCCAAACTCGGGCCATTGGTGAGACCGCTGCTCTGTTAAGCCAGCCTAATAAATTTACTTTATTTTACTCCCACCGTAAACATGATGCACTTATTATGAACTCACTATTTGTGTCGAGGACTAAAGATTTGAATGTCCCGATCATCTTAATGCTCCCACTTGGGTTACAAGCTCACGCAACTAAGCTCAGCGATATGTGTTGTCTTGTTGAGTACTATTAAAAAGAAACTTTTGGTCTATTGCCACCGATGTGGGATGTGACTTATTATTTTAAAAGATAAAGTTCTTTTTTCATACTAAAATACAAAATAATTTTATTTCTTAATCTTTTTCGAGTTGAGGTTGGATAAACATTTAGTAATATAATTCTTGAATTTAAAAATTTATATGGAAAAAGAGAATTAATTTTAAAAGCATGGATCATATAATGAAACGTTTATCCTACTCCAATTCAAAAAAATTAAGAAATAAAAATATTTTTTATTAGAAATAAAATTGTATTGTTATCTAAATGAAAATTAATAAAGAGGGTATTGTGATTTTAATTATATGTATAACATATGTCACCAGCTTTATATATATATATATATATATATATATATATATATATATATATATATATTACCTTAAAAGCATGAACTCCTAACTTGAATGTTAAATTACTATAATATCCCTACTTAAGTTGTGATTTTTTCGACTGTTGTGACTTTTTCGATAAGTTGTGACTTTTTTCAAAGGGTTGTGATTTTTCGATGAGTAATGACTTTTCTAAAGAGTTGTGACTTTTTCAATAAGTTGTAACTTTTTCGATCAGTTGTGACTTTTCCTATAAGTTGTGACTTTTTTCAAAGGGTTGTGATTTTTCGATGAGTTGTGACTTTTGCAATAAGTTGTGACTTTTTCAATAAGTTGTGAATTTTTCAAAGGGTTGTGACTTCTCGGAAAGGTCATGACTTTTTAGATGAGACACATAAAAAATATTTGTTCATACTACCCTTTATTGACTATAAATAGATGGGCTTCCTCTTATTTTTCAACCACAATTTTTTTAATCTTCTACTCCTCTTCTTCTTTCATTTAATTTGTGTGATTTGTTATGATTGATTGAGTTCGAAGTTTAGCCGAATATAAGGTACCACTATTCTGATGAAGCAAATCGTCTATCCTAAGAGGGTATATTTCATAACCTCGAATACTTGAGGAAAATAAATTTGATGATATAATATTAATTTTTTGCTTAATATATTAATTAGTATGTAATTCTCTAACATATGAAGTTAACATGATGTAGTCTAAATTCAATTGTTTTTGTTAATAATTTCTCTTGTAATGTAGATATATGCTTTTGAATATCTTTTTTCAAAGTTTAGAGAATTGTCATGATTTGTTTTTTTGATGCTCAAGACAAAAGAATGACTTTATTTATCAATGCTACTTGTATGATTTAGATTGTCAGGAACTTTGTTTCAAAATAGTTATTACTATATGGACATTAGACCTTTTGTTTTACTTATTTACTATTTTTCCTTTGACGAATCATGTTTGGTTGAATAAATTGAAAATCATTTACAAGTATATGAACTTATCTTTGTTAGATGTAATATGAACAGTTGATTATATATATGATTTCACAGATACAATATATTCTTTTAATTTTTATTTTTATTTTTTCGATAAAAAAAAGGAAACCTTTCTCAGTTATCGTAGTTGTTCTCTTCACATGCTCATATGACATTTAAACAATTTAACGTGAATACACGTGCAAAACACATCTGGTTAGATGACAAGAAAAATACACAACAAATATCATTTATAAGGTAATATTCGTGAGATACGACAAATTACATAATTAAACCTCATCAAATTGAAACAAATATATGCATTGTTGCATTTAACAAATAAAAATTTTCATTGACAATTCATAGGTTCGTGTGAATAAGAAAAATATATGACGATTCACATTGAACATTCACAAAAGAATCTGCAATATTATTTTGTGCTAAACTTATTATTCAAATCTTCACTAAAATAAGCAATACTATTTACTATAATATATATTTTCTGAATTGGTAGTCACGTGCAACGCAAGTGTCAAAAAATTAGTGTATATATATATATATATATAAAAGGTTATTTTATTTTAATCGATAAAATAAGATTAAGAAAAAAATTATTATTTTCCACTTTTTTATTAGTTAACTAAATTATTTTTTTTTTTAAAAAAGGAATAAGGTTCTATAGATATATTATATCTATTAGAAAAAGAATGTGTTTAACTGTATATGTAATAGGAAAATGATTGATTTTGACCCAATAAAGTAACAACCGGGATATTTTTTGGTCAGATTATTAACAATAATTTTTTTTTAATCAATTCTTTTTATAAAAGACATTTTTATTCAGTTTCGCATAATTTAGTGACATTTCTTATTTTTTTCGTTGCTTTAATTATATCTTCCCAAACCACCAAATCTCCAAGTATATAACCTTCATTTACCAATGTACATATTTATAATTGTTGCTTAAACCTTGAGTTGATAGTTAAATTTTGATTTTGGTTCTTATATTATCAGGCTATGCAGATTGAAATTTTAATTAAATATACTGTGTGATTTAGTTTCTGAACCTAACTCTAAACGAACGGTGTTAGCATTTCAAATGCTTAAGATATACATTAATGAGAATCATTCAAAGAATGAAAGATTTTGTAATTGTAAGGGGTCACTTTTGGTGAGAAATAAAAGAAATGAATAGAAACATGAAACTAATGTTGTTAATCTCAAGTTTGGTTTAGGGACTTAAATCACATATTTTGTTTAATTGAAGGTATTTATGTTGCCTTCATTAATATGAGAACCAAAATTAAAATAAGTTAATAATAAGAGGACAAAAATAATATTTTTTTCATAATTGTTTGCCACTCTTGAAATATGATTTATATCTAGATATAATGTCTAGTGAATAGCGCTAAAATTCAATACAAGTACTTTATCTCCGTGATTTAACTTTTACTGATGACAAATCTTACATAACATTTTAAAAAAGAGTATCAAAATCTAACTGAATTGTACCGATATAATTGAAATTATTTTGAAAAGTCTAATTTTAGTTATAATTCTAAGAGATTCAAGCCAAAAGTCCAATATGAGAACTCCTCTTATTACTTTCTAACTTTTGCTAGTAACTCTTACACACCTTTTTCAAAAATATATCAAAACGAACTGTACCAATATGATTAAAATAGGTTTAGAAAGGTGATCTAATTTTAGTTATAGCTAAACTGTGCCGATATCAAAGAAAAACCTATAAGATTGGAATGGTTTTGAAAAGTCTAATTGTATACAAACTAAAATAACCAAGAAATTGATATTGATACAAATTTTATAAAATAATCGATCCAACCGAATCCTTACACCCCTAATTAAAAAGGTGATGGTCCAAATCAATGAACAACATGACATTTCTAATGGTTTGAGTTTGGACCGTGCAGGAACATTATTTTTTGACAACCTCAAATCGGGCCTCTGCTTTGTTTAGCCAACCCCTAATTAAAAGATGATGGTCCAAACTAATGAATAATCTGACATCTCTAGTGGTTTGACTTGAAACTGTGCGGAAACACTGATTTTTGACAACCTCAAACTTGAGCCGTTGGCAGAAACACAACTTTATTAAGTTAGCCCCTAATTAAAAAATGATGGTCCAATTCAACGAATAACCTGACATCTCTAGTGGTTTGACTTGAAACTTTGCCCAAACTCGGGCCATTGGTGAGACCGCTGCTCTGTTAAGCCAGCCTAATAAAATTACTTTATTTTACTCCCACCGTAAACATGATGCACTTATTATGAACTCACTATTTGTGTCGAGGACTAAAGATTTGAATGTCCCGATCATCTTAATGCTCCCACTTGGGTTACAAGCTCACGCTACTAAGCTCAACGATATGTGTTGTCTTGTTGAGTACTATTAAAAAGAAACTTTTGGTCTATTGTCACCGATGTGGGATGTGACTTGATTATTGCTTAATTAAATCTTGTATAGTAATTAAGGATGTGTTCAACATAGAGGATTTTTTAAAAAGTTTTTCCATGTTCGATTGATCAAATATTTTGGGAAATACTTTTGTAGAAAAACAAGTTCGTTAAAAATATGAAAAACAATTTCCCTAATGAAAGTACTGAAAAACAAATTCCATAAATGACATTTCACATTGATTGTGTTGTCCTCACCATCCAAACACACTTCATCTTCGTCCTTGCCCCAATAACCCCATCCGTACAACCCCAATGTATAGTGAGTCTCGCTAAAATCCAGCGTGAGTACTCATCTTATCATGTTCTAACATCTATTGGCGATGAATCTTACATAACATTTTCTAAAAAAATATGAAAAACCAATCAAATTGTATAGATGTGATGGCAAAGTCTAATTTAGTTATAATTTCTAGTGAATCGCGCTACAATGCAGTACAAATACTAATCTTATCACATTTTAACTTTACTAGTGACGAATCGTACATAACATTATAAAAAAGAGTATCAGATGCAAATTGAACTGTACCTATATGATTGGATTGATATTGAAAAGTCTAATTCTAGTTATAATGTCTAAGAGACTCGCTAAAATACACCTCATCTTCACCCCCCACACAACCCTATTCCCACCACCCCATTATTTAGAGACTCTAGCAAAAATTTCAATATGAGTACTTATCTTGTCATGTTCTAACTTTTGCTAGTGACTTTACGTAACATTTTAACAAGTTAACGACAATTAATTGGAAAGTGTAATTTTAGTTATAATTAATGTCTAGTGAGCTGCTAAAATTCAATACAAACATTCATCAGATCATGTTCTAGCTTCTACTAGTCACATATCTTACATAACATATTAATTAATAGAATTTATTTTTAAAAAAATTAATAAACTGATAATTTACAAAGCTTTAATAATTTATCACTTACATAGCTAACTTACTTTGAATTTTAAAATTTGAAAGTCTAACAATCTAACATTATAAGGAATTGAATTTAACAAACTTACAATTTCCAACCCTTTGTATTTCTTACTTAGCTAACTTACTTTGAAATTTATGAAGTCTAACAATCTAACATTTATAAAGAATTAAATTTTAAAAATAAAAATATGTAATTAAAAATCACAACTTAGATATTTAATAATATATTTTTAAAAAAATGTATCGTGCCGCAATCTATTCCATCCCGTAAAATAGGTAGATCGGGAGGGGACTATCGATTTTGACCCATCTGTCCTGGTCTGGGATAGGCCCATTCCCAGCTCAATCCCTACCAATGTTGTTCCGGACCCGTCCCATTCGCCCCTATCCCGCCCCCCATCTCGAACCAAGTCCCCTTGCCACCTTAGACTTTCATAGTACGAACGAAGGTAAGGTCTCAGCTTACTTAAATATTCAAACACACTTACCTTGGTTATTTTTATTTTTTTCTTCCAAAATAACATTTTAAAATTGAATTTTCACAATGCCACCAGTATTATTTAATCTTTTCTATACATGAGAAGATCAAGAGATTAATTTAGCTTGTTTGTAAAATTATGACCAAGCAACAATTTCCATAACATAATCCTTGTTTGCATAAAAGTTTTGTAAATAAATAACTATTTTTAATCATATTTATATTCTTTCATAATTTCCAAGGTAATAATAAAGTTAGTGTACATTTTACTTCTTTTTTTTGACATCCACTTTATAAAATTATACTAAATAGTGAGTATGATGTTGTTGTAGATTTATATTTTTCTTTTTCAAATTCAAATTTAACACATAGTTTGAAGTGTAAATGTTGCGTTATTAGGTATGTCTAAATGACCCAAACACAGGTGACCGCAGGGAAGTGATCTTGAATGGTGAATACAATAATTTCATAAACAAGACAACGATCTTATGTGAATTTCTATTTTATTTGGATAATTATGGTAATCAGGTTCAATGCATCCAAACTTCGAGTAATTTTATCAAGCAACTCTGTCCCATCAAGACTTGAACATTAGATGATTTCTTCTCACAAGTTCTAGTCATGGGAGAAAAATCAACCTGAGACTTCAAGATTGTGTCACCTGCTTCATTGACACGCCCCTGGGTCCTAATTTCTACATCACTATTATGCTGCTACTCTTTGGGGTCATTTGGTTCGCACAATAAGGTGGGACTATTCCAAGATTAAGATTGGAATAAAATTTATTATGCATTTAGTTGATGGTATAAATTACCATTAACCAAACGCAACATAAATTTATCCAAGCTTAATCATGAAATAACTCAACCTTAGACCAAGGATTACAATCCCAAGAATGTAATCACAGAATAACGACCTCTTTAGGATTAAAAGTGGTACTTCACTGCCATGCACATAAAGTGAAGAGCATTAAACCATAATTTTCAGTAATCCAAATTACAAAGCAGCCACACCAGTTGGATATTGGCTTTCATGTTACCATTATGAGTTTGAGAAACAAGTCATTCATTCGAATATCTAAATAAAAGCATCTATGCTTAACACTTGGTAAAAATAGGAGCAAATACTATCCAGAAAACTATCTTCCATTGAGTAGCATGATTAAATCAAACAAAATTGGATTTAGCAAACAATTCATAACACAAGAAAACTACATATTGCGATCAGCCAAATCTACTCCAGCTCAAGTTTCACCCTATGCCACAAGTGTGCTGGCAGTGGTAGATTCGCTGCACATAAGCGGAAATAAAAATAATCAGCAACCTTCAGTTATATAAGAATTGCTGCAAATGAATAAGATGGTATACACCTTGATTTTTAAACCAGGAAAGTAGTAAAAACAACGGAAAAAAAAAGGAAATCACAGCACATGTAACTTGTAAGATTGTTTCAAACCAAGAACAATGCTCCAAACTCAAATGGATAATAATGAGCCATCCTTCTTTCTCCATTAAATTTCAGGTTTTAGTTTGGGGCAAGGTTCAAACACATAACATGCAACTAATCCACACATAAACATGCTAAACTCTTACCCGTAGACCAAAGACCCAGGAACAGAACCACGTAAGAAAATCACCAATAACATTTAGAAAAGCAAATAAGGAACAGATTGAAGAACCAATGTCAACGGATTATATGCTGTGTGTCCCAGTTTATAAGTATTCCACTACAAGCAAACCAGAGTACTGTGGTAAGAAGTAAAACTTCGCTGTATTTAAAGAAAAAAAATACCCAAACCTGGAAACAAACAACTTCTTCACCATTCAGAACTTTCCTTGAACAGTTTAGTAGTTTTCTTTGTGCATTTTTCAATAATATGCACCAAACACAATTTAGACATAAAATGATACCAAAGTTAAACTAGAAAAGAGAAACAAGGTGTCAAGGAACGATGGGTTTAATTACAACTTTAAAGATTGCTATACACAAACCAGGAAATTTCATTTACAATGAAGCATATATCAAGAAAAGGGAAGCAAACAACAATAACAAGTTGACAACTATGTCTCAATCCCAAGCTAGTTGGAGGTTAGCACATGAATCCTCACAATTCATTTTGCTCAATTAAGACGGACATCACAATCAAAAACAGTATAAACCTATCACAGCCAATAATCCTAAATATTAGAAAGATTTCAGCTAACTTTTTAAATTGTAAGGACAATAAATCTTATGCCTAGCTCAATTCCAAAAGCAAACTGATGCGGGGAGACAACCCAGCAACCTATTCTTTAGCGTACACATAGGCCATGGAGGCTAAGCATTGGGCAAATAAAGAATAGGGTGTGGGAGGGAAGAAGTTTAGGCTTAACGCTTCCCCAAAAGCTAACTCACGAGGTGATTACCTAATGACCGTATGAGCAGGCAACAACTCATTCTCTGAACCAGCGTGGCTCACTTAAACATTAACAAACTACTAATTGCTGCCCATCTTTCGGGTCATCAGTTCACTTAAATCAAATAAGAAAACCTATGCGTAACAAAGTGAAACCAAACCATTCCGGCAATCTTAACGGAATCAACAATGCATACTATCTGCAGTGCGCTAAATGCAACACAATACCACACTAATATATTCAAAGTAAGGCAAAAAATTATAAACAAGATAGAGTAGCAAGTAAGCCTACTATTTCCAGACAGGTGGGAGCTTTTTTGTTTTCTTGTAATAGCGAGCAAGGCGATGGATCCTGCTCTCCACCAAAATCAAACGGAACTTAGAATCCTTATCCTTCCTGTTCCTCTCCAAATGCTTCCTAATGGCAACAGCCTTCTTAATCAGGTGGTACAAATCCTCTGGAATCTCAGGTGCAAGCCCTATCAATTATCCCAAAAATTACTCATACATCTCAAACCACATTCATTCAATTACTCATAAACCAAACCAGATTCATATAAACAGTTATTTACCGTGTGCCTTGAGGATACGCAAGATCTTGCTACCAGTAACACTCTTCACTTGTGCAATTCCATGAGAGTCACGAAGAATCACACCAATCTGTGAAGGGGTCAATCCTTTCTTAGCGAACTTGCAAATGTTGTCCTCAACCTGTTATCACAAAATCAAGCAAAACTTAATCAAAATTGGTAAAAACATACAATAGTAGATAATAAAGGTGGATGAATTTACATCTGGAGCAGAGATCTTGAGCCAACTAGGAGGAGTTCTCTTGTAAGGGAGAGCAGAAGCTGAAATACCCTTACTGAAACCACAAAAAAACAGGGGAAAATAGAAAATGTCAGATTGATGCTCAGAAAAATGAAAAAAAAAATGGAGATTCAAACGAGAGAATAACGAACCCACGACTGTGCATGCGACCCATGATGGCGGAGTTAGGGTTGGCTACTGGTGGTCTGCAATGGAGGCTTACCTTGGGTTGTGCGGAAGGATTTTTCTGAAAGCTGCTTCTCTTCTTTAATCTATGGCGTTTTACTAGGGTTTAGTATTACTACTTTGGGCCTTCAGAAGCCCAGTTTTCTGGGTTTACTGGACTGGGTTAACATAGTTTCCTATAGAAGGTGGGCCTATCTTCAGCCCAAGTCGTGTAAATCTGTAAATCTTTTTCATCTTTTATGTAGTAGGCATTCACACATAAGATTCAGGATCTCAATTTTATGTTTGAATTTGAAATTAGAGGTTTATTTCAACTTCTAATTTCAGTTATCAAGTTCTTCAAAAAGTAGGATTTTAAATTCAAAATTATGATTTCAAAAATCTTTTTGATATAAAATTTAATTCATAGGTTTATATTATATATATAAAGATTCATTATTTTAAATTTTGTAAAAAGAACTTATGTTCGATGTGAAATATATTATATTAAAAATTAGTTATTTAACTAGTGGATCTTTATAAAAAAATGTATAGTTGAAAGTTTGTAATATAATATAAATTACCACATTGTTGTACATTCTAACTAAAATTATGATAGTATGTCGAAGTCACACTGTTATACTTTATACCCAAATTACTGGTATTGTTTGACTAACAACACTTATAACTATTTGTTGTTGAATTATACACTAAGTAATTCAATATTCAAATTGGGAAGATTTGTGTTACGTCAAAGGTAAAAATCATTGTTGATAGGTTTTTTGCAGGCCGTCTTAACCCATAGGTCACTAAAATCATCACTTGGGAATTCATATTTTTTTTGGGCTCCACTTTTTTTTTAAAATATTTATAAATGTTATTTTTAAAAGAAAATTATATGTACTATGAGTGTTACGATTTCTACTAAGGAAATTGCATATGAAATGAATATAGAACTTGAATTTCGTAAGAAACAATGTGATGAAAATCTCTCACACACACAAACACAGATTTGTTTATTTTCCAAATGCACATATTGCTTATTGAATAATGTTAACCGTTCCTCTAACTGTTCCCTAAACCGAAAGAAGTTTTTCGAAACTAAAATCGACTAACTCTTATTTAAGATCAGCAATGTCTTAATAGAGATTGAATGTATTAGCTATATTATTAATTGAAAAGAAATTATTAAAACAAACCAATTATAAAACAGTAACTAATGATTTCGCATATAAAAAAACTAGATTAGTTTATTTCAAATAAAAGTATATATGATGAAAAAAATAAAATATTAGAATTCATTTCCTTAACTTCGCTTTAAGCCTCCGATCTTATTGAGTCGGCCCTAATTCTTAGCTTTAGATAAAACGTTCAACTGTTGGATATATGTCAAGCATTGTTTATGTTGATGGGATTGCTAAAAATCTCATAATGAAGAAATAACAATAAAAATTATCATCCCAAATTCGAGTCTCACCATAAATTGAAAATTCATTGATTGCAAATGATATTGAATATTCTCAAGTGATACCACTGAAAATTCCAGATCAGTTATGATTATTTTATTCCTAGCCTAACCTGGACAGAAAATTGTTGAAATCTGCAATTTTTTTGGTTGATGTACAATGTACTGAAATGTGTAGCTCATTTTTTTTGGCAGGCTGTTAAAAGTTATGACTGCATTCTAAGAAGAGCCAAGGGTAGCTCAATCGGGCGAACCTACGTTGGGTCAAGAGGGTTCATATGACCTACTTTGTAAAAAAATTACACGATATATATAAGTATATTTGGTTTTTCTTCTAAAAAAATATGTATAAATAAAAATTGGGCCCATTTAAACAAATGATAGCCTTTGGTCCAGTGGTAAATCGGGTACCGTTTTGCGAAGGCTCAATTTTTTAGTAATAATAAAATTATGGGAAATTACGTGAAAAAGCAAATATATACTAATTAATTAGCTAATATAGCTATAGTATGAATTAATTACGGTTTGCAGCTTAATTTTAGCTTTAATTATGTCACTTGTCCTCTTTTATACATATACAAATACAATTATACACATATATATACACAATTATATGACATATATACAAATACATTTAACCTCTCTCCACTCTAACCTTTCTCGCTCGTCTCTCTCCTCCCTCTCCCAATCTCGCTCGCCTCTCTCCTCCCTCTCCCAATCTCTCTCGCTAGATATACAAATACATATGTATATCAGTTATATATAACAATTATCATACATATATAGTTCGCCGCTCTCCACTCTATGCCCTCTCTCGCTCGTCTCTCTCCTCTCTCCTCCCTCTCTCAATCTTGCTCGCCAAATATACAAATACATATGTATATTAGGTACATATATACAATTATTTGACAGATATACATATACAATTCGACTCTTTCCACTCTCTGCCCTCTCTCGCTCACCTCTCTCCTCCCTCTCTTAATCTCACTCGCCACTCTTCTCCTTATAACATGTAGCTACGAATCGTAATTAGCAAACTATAGTTATGGAGCGTAATTAAACTATTTTATTAGTGGCTATATGCGAAAGTTCCCCTAAAATTATTATAAGCTTTTTTTAACAAAATAATATATTATATCTTTTAATTTATTTATCTTTTTTAGTTTGTCTCGAAACATTAAAAAATGTTTCTATCTTTTTTGTCAATTTTAAAATTTAACTTCCACATAATATGTTTAAGACCACAAAATTAAAAAATATTTTGATATATCTTTAGTTTAAGATCATAGAAAAAATAAAGTTTTTTAATTAAAAAAAAAGAATATAACTTTGCATCTCAAAAATAAAAAATAAAAAATAAATTAAAAGTTAGGCTCCTATTTATTTTTGGCTTCAGGCCACTAATTAGCTTGAGCCGCCGACCGTAAATGAAAAGAGCTCTCTTAAATTAAAGAGAGAAAAATAAAGCAAAGAAACAAGACAGTATGTCAGATAAATAAAGTAAGAAAACAATATTGGAGATATGCATTCTATATAAAAAGAGTTGGACAGTAAATAAATAAAGTTCTCTTAAACACATACGAAAATGTAATATTATCCGAGCATTTGGACGGTTAATTATCCGAGCCTTCTGACAAACAAGTTCTACCATTTTTGTGGGAGACATTTTCGTATGTATCTCACCCACATAATTGGAAACTAGACGATAATGTAGGATCACTTGCTGCCATGTGATTAATAAAAATTAAGCAGCGGTTAGTAAAAATTAAACAATAATGTTAAATGAAAGGAAGATAAAGATTGCAATGGTATGCAACTAACCAACAAGTGTTCTAATCTCGATCCTAAGACATATAAATTGATCAAGAAATTAATCTACTTCTTTAATATCCTCATAATCGAATTGAGGCAGCTCTTATTTGAATTGTTTGACAACTCCCAAAGTTATCATATCAATGACATGATGGTGCCTCATCTTAATCGTTTTAATAATTTTGATAACTTTCTGTTCATCCTTTATAACTGGATAGTATCAAATTTTTATTACAAAAAGAATCTAAATACAATTAACGTAACTGAAAGAGACAAAGCAACACAACAAACAAACGAACTATTAATCTTCAAGGGTTAGTAACACGAAGAGGAAAATGGAATACCTTTAAAACATTAGGCAAGTGTTAGTAATAGAAAGAGGAAAATTGAATACCTTTAGAACATTATACTTTGAAGACAATCCATAGGAAGATTTTCAAATTCAAGGATTGTACGAGCAAACCGAATGAGTAGCTCTCTGTGAATAAATTGAGCAGAACTAACCAAATATATTCTCAAAAATGGACTTATCGTGCTCCCCATCTCTTCACCTCTATTGTCAGAGACCTCAACAAAGGCAACAGAGCCGGCCCAAGAGGGAACTTTATTTTATGTGTTCTAAAAATATGAATAAAAGATAGTAAATTTTATATTGCTTTTTTAAAATGTGATAAAAGTTACTCGAACACTAATTCAAATTTTATGTTCTTTTCATCTGTATTAAGTAATTTTTTTTTAAAAAATTTAGTCGGTATCATAAACGAATAACATCTTTTAAGAAATTGATTTTAAACTTCTTGTTTCAATCGTAATAAGATATTTATTGGTACAAAATTTCTATAATTTATTTTAGATCACAAATTTTAAAAATTTTTATTCTTTTTTTAAAACAATTATGTACAAACTCAAATACCTTCACAGGAATTAGAGAACAATAAACATTATATATATATATATATAAAAGATGGAATCTCTTGCTTTTCTTACTTAGGGAAGGTGAAAGTTTAGATAGTCAATCAACTAAACTATTAAGATTTTTCGATGAAGTCTCTTTTACAATTGATTATATCTCTTTTTAAAAAAAATTCAAAATACAACAACATCAACACAACAACATATCCGGTGAAATTTCACAAAATGAGGTCTAGAGAGAGTAGAGTGTACATAGACCTTAATAACTATTAGTATATACTTCTTATACAAATATCTATTGAGTTTAAGTTTTGTGTCGATGTATGAAAAATCTACACCATCAGATATTTTTAATGAGATTTAACCATAGTAACTTATTTTAATAAAATAACAATAATTATAAATAATAATAAAAAAGAATATCAACGAGTTGAGTTCTACTTGGATTCTAATCAAAATTATTTCCATAACTAAATTATTTTCTTTCCAAACTTAATTACAATAATGAGGTTTACCGTAGGTTTTCCCTAGGATCATGCTTATCAAATTCTTCAAAGCATCAAAGCTTCTGAATTTTCTGAGAAATAATTTTTAAAGCATAAGACGATTTTGAAACTTGACAAGTTTCTTCTACTTAGTGGTATGTCTTTATTTAATTAGAACAAATTTCACATTATTTCTCGTTTACAGGCATAAAAAGCCTCTTTTGATCATTGAACATATCTTCATGAGCAAAAGAATTTCAATGTACTAAATGTAAGTGAATATAGTCTCATGAGAGGTGAATATTATATCTTAAAATGTCTTCATATTCGTGTCCCCAATACTTTTGGTCTGCTCTTTAGAATGTTGGAAGAAATTTATTAATTGAAATTCACTAATATTGAATATGTTTCATAATTAAAGTGTTGAATAGATATATGAGCAGATTCATTATTGTAAGCTATCTAACTTTAATATTTTGCAGGATTAATGGAAAAATCAAATATAGATGAGCAAAATATAGGAGCTGAAGTCTATTGGAAGAAAGTGACATGGATGGAATTGGACAAACTGCTTCTAATATAGGTGTGGAAAATTCAAAAGACCCATACAGCAGTAATGAGTTTCAGTCTCTTGATGATTCATTTAAGTTGTATCTTGCTTATGCTCATCGTAATGATTTTAGTGTACGTCGTGGTCGTATGACTAAATCAAGAAGATAAATCAATAATTAGTCAAGAGTTTGTTTGTTCAAAGCAAGGATTTCATTCAAAGAAAAATTTAGAAAACAATAAACCACAAGATGAAACTAGAGAAGGATGCAAAACATTGTTATTTATGTCGAAGAAAGGAGAAGATAAATGGATTGTTTGTAGGCTTGTTGCTGAGCACAATCATGAACTTGCATCTCCAAATAGTCAAAAGTTTTTGCGGTCGAGAAGAAAAAAAACTGAGGCCCAAAAAGATCTTCTTGATTTGCTTGATAACTCAGGAGTCCGTCCAAGTAAAATAGCGTCAGTATTGATAAATCAAGTTAGGGTGTTGATCGACTGAATTTAACAGGTCAAGATATTCATAATTATTTACAAATGAGAAGATTAAAAGATCTCGAAAAAAGAGATGCACAATTAATGCTACAATATTTTCAAAAACGTCAATTCAAGAATCCAGGTTTCTTTTATGCAATATAGATGGATGTAAATGGTCATTTAGCTAATTGTTTTTGGGTTGATGCTAGATCTAGGATAGCGTATAAGAATTCCGGGGAAGTAGTTGTTTTTGATCCTACATATCTGACAAAGAAATATAAGATGCCTTTTGTTCCATTTACTGGAGTTAACAACCATCATCAATCTATTTTGTTTGGTTGTGCTCTACTTTGGGATGAAACTCAAGACACTTTCGAGTGGTTACTTCATACTTGAAAGAGACAATATTTGGAGTGGCACCTCATACAATCATAACAGATCATGATCCTGCCATAACAAATGCAGTTGCAACAATATTTCCTAACAGTAAACATCAGTTTTGTATATGACAAATAACAAAGAAGATTCCAAAATATCTAAGTCATGTGTACCATCAGTATAACGATTTTAGTAACAAGTTTAGTTGGTGTATTCATGGTACAACCACTGTTGAGGAGTTTGAAACTGTGTGGATCGAGATAATGAAAATGTATAATTTAGAAGAAAATAGTAGGTTGCAGAGGATATATGCAATTCGTGAAAAATGGATACCGGCGTCTGAGCGTACCACTTTTTATGCAAGCATGTCGACAAGTCAAAGAAGTGAGAGTATGAACAAATTTTTTAAAGATTATTTGAATTCTAGTACTCCAATGAGTGTATTTGTGGTGCAATATGATAAGGTTATTGACGCTAGATATGATAAAGTAAGGGAGAAGGATTACAAGACAAAACATTCTCGACCTATCTGGAAAACTTTGTATCCTCTGGAAGATGCAGCGAAGGAATATACAAGAAAAATGTTTAAGATTTTTCAAGAAGAACTAATTCAAACTCAAAAAATTATCACTGAAAAGATTGAGGTTAAGGATGGAGCAAACATCTATAAAGTCCATCAGCTTCAAAGACAAAGGTCGGCATATATAGTTAGTCTGAATCTTGCATTGAAAAGAGTTGTTTGCTCATGTCACAAGTACAAGTTCATGGAAATTCTATGTAGACATGTACTAATGGTATTTATAAAATAAAAGATTCACTCGCTTTCGATGTATTATTTATTAGATCGATGGACAAGAAATGCAACCAAAGAAAAAGCTAATGACTCTCCAAATGTAATACAAACTTTGAAACCTTCTACTTTGTGCTTTAATAACATTATGATGCATTCTATTGGGCTATCAGAACGAGCTACAAAGTCTGAAAAACAGTATCAATTTACGCATCAAAGATTATTGCAATTGTGTGGAGAACTTGATGAACTTCCTTATGGATCTGAGGAAGATTGTGTATTAGGTGGTCAAGTTAGTGAGAAAGATCAGGTGAACAAAGTCAAGATGTTACTTTACTTGACCCTCCGGTAGCAACAAATAAAGGGCGTCCGAGATCTTTGAGGATGAGAGGTTCTCTAGAAGTTACTCAAAAGACAAAAGAAAATTCTTCTCCAAAAATCAAAGAAGTTTCTTCTCAAAAGCAAAATAAGCAAACGAGAAGTATAAAACTTAAGAGAAAGGGAACAAGGTAATTTTACTTTACATAATGCATATTATTTCTATTGGGATTACTTTTGTAATAACTTCTAAAATTTCATACGTAGCCAAGTTAGCGAGTGTGAGAACAAGAATTCGAGCATTCACTTTATCGAAAAACAGACTGACTCTCTAAAAAAGGAAAAAGCTTCAGAGTCTTCTCAGGAAGCCCTTCTTCTTTAATCTTGTCAGAGGCTAAGTTCCCTCTATCTTCCGGGAAGTGAGTAGAAGAAGAAGCCCTCGTGACTCGGCTGCATAAATTAGCATATCATCCGAATAGATTTACAGAGAAATATTGTCAATCAAATCGACTTTTTTGTGTTAGCTTATCTTATTCTTCTTGAATTGTCTCTAGTTCAAACTTTGAATTCAGAATTTTATCAAGAATACGTTGAGAATCCTGGCTGTGCATTATGCCACCTCATTTACGGTAAAGAATTGCTCTTTCTTTAATCATGTCGTTTATATATTGTTGCATGTTAAGATGCGTGTTGATGAATTATTATTCTCTTTTCAGAATCTGATAAAAGCGGCTTCAACTCCATTCCGACAATATTGTCCTAGTTAGTGAGTAAAAAGACAAAAGATTTGGAGCTTTGAGAATACGAAGAAAAGAGGAAGAAACAGATTTTTAGTTTAAGTTTATTAGTTTTTCTCTGTTTTTTAATTCTGAATAGTCTTTTCATAGTTTATTTTGATGTGTTTATGATGTAAAGGTAGTATTAGTATTTGGACATAATCAACAGGTAAGCATGTTGATCAATGAACTATATATAAGGTGACACTACTTGCGAAAAATTCTACGTACGCCATTGATACTTTGTGTACACAAAAATAGAAAAAAAAAATTATGTTTAATTATTTTATAATAGATCATGCAATATTGAGAAAATTATATCAAGGAAAAATGTTGGCATAAAAAAACACACGTGTTAGAAGAAACGATCGATCAAAAAGTGCAATATTTGTCATCATTCAATATAGCTTCTTGAGATATATGACAATGTCTAATCTCTACGTTTATATTCAACAATATTGCAAATACCTTAGTTATTTCTATTATTCGGATATTAGTTAAGACTCTTTCATAAAGCTTAATGAAGTCACTTATGACCACTTGAAGCACAAATAAATTACCTTCGTCCGAACCCCTAAACCAAAATAAATGTGAAGTTCGCAATAGTATATGTAAACAGTAATTTAACAAATTGTTTTTTTGAAAATTCGCCACAGGAAAAAGTGACAAACATCCATCATATTTGCGTTCTATTTTGTTGCAAATAAAACGTTGCAAAGTTAACATGAGTAAACACAAGATCATTTTGAATCAACATTTCGAAGATCCCATTAGGATAAATGAAAAGCAGAAGCACTGAAAAGATAAGTTTTAAGTTACACGGCGTCTAAACTATACACGAAGGAAGAAGCAACTGTACTTTGAGGTGCTACATGATTTTAGGATGCCAAATACCACATACAGGAAAACACCTGAATCACAAATTGTTCAATGACAGTAAACAAGTGAAAAAACATCGAAATCAATCCTACGAAATTGCAAATTAGATGCACTAGAACACGCCAAAATGAAAGACCAAGCTACAAATACTCGCAAAGTCAGCTTTCTTGTTTTCATCCAACGAATACACCCACAAATTTCAGATCACCTGCATGTGGAAATTCAAAAAAACCAGAAAATTAGTTGAATTTTTAAGTATTTAAGTAATTTCCAATCAGAATAAAAAACTCTGTGCTGAGGACAGTATTGAAATGCAAAATAATACCCATGAAATTAGACACGAGTTTTATCCATGATTATGACGTCTTATTTGGCTGCCACTTAAAACTTCCTTTCAGCAAGTAATTTAGAAGCTTGAACAAGTCATATAGAAGAGTTTTCAGCACGGGCATCTTGACAATTCAACTAATCTAACATCTCCCACTAGAACAAATATCAGATAATTGTACCACTAAGCCAACTAGAAATAAATCGTCTAACGCTCTTTTGCCTCTGCCAAAATTTTTGAATCCTGGTCTCCCATAGTTTTCACTCCACTTCAATTTTTATGCACAAAACTATTCAAATCCCCACCAAAACAGATATCATATAACTTTACCACTAAACCTTTGGCAACTAGAAATAAATAATCTGATATTCTTTAGTCGCTACTAGTATTTAAATCCTAATCTCTCATGACTGTCATCCATTCAACTTTTATGCACAAATTTACATGGTCGGAGAAGGAGAAGGAGGCAGAGTCGTCCTCGAAGGAGGAGGAAAGAGAATTACCTAGTGTCGTAATAGTTGGGGTAGTCGATAATAATTGGTAGTATTAGGAGGAGGACAAATTATTCAAGCTCAAAAGTCAAAACCTTAACCTAATTGAAGGGCAGTGACATTAACATTGTCAGAACCTTGTCCATAGTTAATGTAGTATTGGAGGGAAAAGGCCAACCTAAAGGATGTAACCATTTCTTACCATAGTAGGAGGAGGAGAAAGTAAAAAAGGAAAAAGAAGGGAAATAAACAAAACCCCTTCTTAATGTCCAACTTCAACCTATTCAAGCCCTAAACCTTAACCTAATTGAATGGTAGTGATATTAACATGGTTGGAACCTTGTCTATGGGAGTTAACCTAGTATTGGAGGGGATAATGCAAACCTAAAAGATGTATTCATTTCTTATAGTTGTAGGAGAAAGTATTCAAGCTCTAAACCTTAAATCTAATTGAAGGGTTGCCACATTAACACGATCAGAATCTTATCTATTGGAGTTAACCTAGTATTGGAGGGGAAAAGGCCAACCTAAAGATGTAATCATTTCCCATCATGGTCGTACTACATAAAAGGGAAAATATCAAATCTTGAGGGTTCCCAAACAATCAACAAGATTTGACAATATAAATATATGGCATAGATTAACAAAACCATGAAACTTAACTTCTCACTTCAATTCCAAATAAGCAAAGGGATCTACTCCTTTCCTACTGGGTATATTTTTCATGTTTTATCCGTATAAGGATGAGCTTGGAAATAGACATTGATACCCATCCAATCTCTCCTCACCAAGAACAATAACAATTTGGTAGCACCATATTCTCTATCATGATTAATGTACCTAGCCGTATGACCTATACTACTGTGGATGATTGTGTGAGTGGGGGGATTAAATAATACACAGATAATTATGACTCTATGAGGCCAAGCATGGAGCATGTAAGCTCTCCAGAACCTCTATCCTTAGAAGTTGTGGAATTTGTGTTTGCTCAAGCGATGATTGATAACCCTTAGCCAAATGCTCCTCCAACTGATTAAAAACTTGACCATCTTAGGAAAGGTGATGGATACAAGGAAAACAAATTGCTTCACTTGGAATTGGTATTCTTCTCCTTCCTATCTATGTTAGGGGTCGTTTGGTACAAACATTGATAACGCAGGGATTAGTTTTTGTCAAGTGTTTGGTTCATTGCTTCCCACTTAATCTTGTGTTTGATTTAAAACTCTACAAAAAATTTCTTTCCTATTATTCCCTTGTGTTATTATGAGATTGTTTATTTCAGGTAGTTGAGTCAAGGTAGATAACTGCCGGATAATATTATTATTTTTTTATAGGATTTTCTTTTTCTTAGTTAAGTTAAATATATATATATATATATATATATATATTTGAGGTATGATGTACCACTAAGGAGATCCTTGATGGCATGGTGTATTTCTAATTTTTTGTTGATCAAATATATCTTAAACTTAACATAGATTTAAGACTACTTATATTGTTCAATAGCTAAAGCTTATTAAAAAAAATAGTTCAAGTGGTTAGTCAATGAACTATATTGAATAAAAAAAAAGGAGAAAAAAATATTAGTGAAATAATTAAATTACACTAAACGAATTTGGAGAATTAAAAAGAACATTTATAATTATATCAATATAAATAAAAAGAAAATCAAATCACAAAAGAAATTTAGGAAAATGAATAAAGATTGCAAATTTAGGAAAATTACAAAACTATTCCTTTATTCATTTTCCTAAATTTCTTTTGTAATTTGATTGTTTTTTTATTTATTTTGATATAATTATAAATGTTCTTTTTAATTCTCCAAATTCGTTTATTGTCATTTAATGATTTCACTAATATTTTTTTCTCCTTTTTTTTTATTCAATATAGTTCGTCGACTAACCACTTGACCTATTTTTTTTAATAAGCTTTAGATATTGAACAACATAAGTAGTCTTAAATCTATGTAAGTTTAAGATATATTTGACCAACAAAAATTAGAAATACACCATGTCATCAAGGATCTCCTTAGTGGTACATCATACCTCAAATATATATATATATATATATATATATATATATATATATATATATATATATATATATATATATATATATATGACTTAACTAGTTAAATGAAATAAAAAATCCTACCAAAAAAATAATATTATCCGGCGGTTATCTACCTTGACTCAATTACATGAAATAAACAATCTCATAATAACACAACGGTATAATAGGAAAGAAATTTTTTGTAGAGTTTTAAATCAAACACAAGATTAAGTGGGAAGCAATGAACCAAACACTTGACAAAAAATAATCCCTACACTATTAATCCCTGCATTACTAATCCCTGTGTTACTAATCCTTGCGTTATCAATGTTTGTACCAAACGACCCCTTAGGGGTAGGTTTAACAAACATTGGATTAGTTATCCCTCCATTTCCTAGGGATAAAATAAGACCACATATGGTGTATAATCCATGGATTAAATAAAATAAAGTAACCAAACAATGTATTAGATGGACTAAATTTTAATCCATGGACTATTCTATTTAATACCGCCTACCAAACGGGTCCTTATAGTTTTATGGACTAAGGATGATACATTAAAATCAACCGCAAACCAATAAAGTTACCAGCATTAGTCATTTTCGAGGAACAAGCCTTACACAATTAAGACACTGGTACCAGAGGGCAAGAAAATTTTGTCGATGTCACTAAAACCCCCGTCATTCTATTTGAGACAGAAGGAAAGATATTTATACTTGGCTTGAATTTATAAGCACTTACTGCCCCTGATTATCCTCTCATCACACCACCAGTGGAGGAGCATGAGTTCATTATAGGCAGACTTTCAAGTAAGGTGCATAGTGGGGAGCAAAAACCAAAAGCTAACTACAAAGGCAAGTTGAATCATGTTGTTCCCTTACATCCACTTACAACAAAGACAGTTTGCAGTGGTTTTAAGGAGAACATTGATCTGGCTTGCATAAAAAGGTTGCAGAAGTTGAAGGACCACCATGCAACCCATTGAATGAAGCCTCATGGACCGTCTCTCTCCTCTTTACAAGTTACCTTTTAACAGGCTAAATTAATTAAGGTGTTTGGGAACAGAGCAAGGCAAGAGTGAGAGATAAATGACAGCATT
Organism: Solanum bulbocastanum; assembly: GCA_037074985.1. NCBI lineage: Eukaryota > Viridiplantae > Streptophyta > Magnoliopsida > Solanales > Solanaceae > Solanum > Solanum bulbocastanum. Next base: position 38,678,230 of record CM073599.1, read on the forward strand.
ATCTTTTGTATTTTAGATTGACAAAGTACTCCATTTTCACAAGTTTGACCTGGTATTTCAAGCAAATCTCCGCTTTAATGTAATGAGCCCTCAGAAACTCTACTTTGTTAATTACTGACAGAGAAGGAATATAGGATTATGACATAACAGCAACTTTTACATCAGCAATGTATTATGCCAAAATAAAATGAATAAATTCTACACTAATAAAACCAACAAAATCTGTTGCCAAAGAAGAAAATTAGAATGAAACAGACGGGACATCTGCCTCCACAATCAATCCCTATTCCCTACTGAGAATGGAAAACTTTCTATATAACTTTCACCTCATGAGACACAGTATCTAGACATGAAGCATCTATCGATTAGGAAGTGGGAATATCCTATCAATTTCCAAAGTTTTCTTCGACTGCAACCTGAACTGACTTCAACTTACTTTATAGAGCTCTTTTTGATAGACGGTATGTATGAATAGGACAAATTTTAAAGAGGTCTTTCATAAATGCAAACTGTGTTCTAATTTGGATGTACAACAGATGAATCAGTAAAAATATATAAGGAAGTCATTTAAGAAGAATTTAATTGGTGAATTTTCTGCAAAGGAATTGCTTTTGATTTGTCAGATATGAAAGCAAGTTTTGTAGATAAGGAGGTTTAAACTCATACTTCGAATTACAGATGCACGAGTTGTCACTGAGTTATAGCACAAAAAGTTTCCTTTTTCCATTTACAAGCAAAACATGAAAACCGTTTGACCCAACATGCAGGTTTCTCAACGTATCTCTGGCCAAATCACACTAGGGGGTGGGGATATTTGTCAATGAAGAGCTCAAAGTTTTCTGTAATCAATACATAATTAAAAAATGGAAAATATTTTCAACCTGTTCCTTAGTAGTTGATGCTTGTTATCAAGATAATGAACAAAATTTGCGAACAAAGAGGACTTTGTTACGCCAAATACAGAAATGTTCTTTCATAAATATCCAAAAAGGAAATATAGCTAGCATATTAGTGCACAATTGCCTTTCTTAAAAAACAGGTTGCTCCTACAGACAAGAAACCAGTTCGTCAACCTTTGCTACTCTGAACCCATATATGACCAGAATCACCATGCTTTATTTCAACTCACCATCATCTCCCTCCGCCATCTCTCACAAAACAGCACTGGACGATGGCTGTTGCTACAGTTTCAGAACCCCTATTCACTGGAAATAGGCCACAGATGCTGTCCCTCTCCCAGGACACCTCTTAGTGTTTATTTTCTTACAAAAGTTCGCTCTAGAACATCAAAAACACAAAACAGTTTAAAATGACCTTCCCCAAAACACTCCTTAGAACTCACGATACAATGGTACAGCTGTTCAAGCCTATAGAACATATCCCGTTGAAGTAAGCTCATGACCTTCCTTAAATACCTCTTGCAAAATAGTTCATTTTGGCAGCAATATTTTAATCCCAATTGAACTAGGACTATATCTTAAAAGTAACTTGCAACTTGAACAAACAACAAAGTGTATAAAATCTGATGAATATGAAAGCCCTAAATAACTCATGAATGTGGCAGATGAATACAAAAGCCAAGAACTGATATTGCTAAGGCAATGACGAGAAGTCTCTTAAGCAGAACAATGAGTAACACCATTCCCCCACATCAGCCAAAGCTCTTCCCTTCCACTTTCAACTTTCAAGAATGGCAAAACTGAACAAAAACAAACGCAAAAACTTCTGACGACATCCTGGGAATTCCATCTATCTTGGTGTCCAGTAGGGTATTCAACACATGTATCACCATAACTTTCTCCACTACTAGTTTAGCCAATAGATTTCAACATTTCTCTCTACTTAAATAAATGTCAACAGTACTAGTCTACGCCCATGAATTTCAGTCATAAGCAAAAAAGTAGATTCTGGCACAAACAAAAAAGGGCCATTATTCAACAATTGAATCTGCTCTCAAAAGCAAAGGCATTTCAAAGTAACGCCTTTTTAGTTCTCCCAGGCAACTTTATAAATAAAACATGCAGCTTAATGACCGCGTTTTAACATTGATTTTACATGGAATACATGTGAGTAAAACATTTCCTGCCAAAAATATCTGAAATTTGCAAACGATATCCTTCTCTGACAAAAACTCGTATATCATATTATTTGCAAATTGCATAGCCTCAAAAGCAAAGATATGAGCGCAGACAAAAATTGAGTCAACACAAATCATTACACATGATTAAAACATTTCCTAGCAAAAAAGACCTTGAATTTGCAAAGACCAAAATCTTCTTAAAGAATTGAAATTGTAAACGGTATGAGTACTCACAGGAGAAATCACTTGGCAACCATCCTGGCAATGAATTCCTCGTACTTAATCTTTCCATCTGATCCAACATCAACCTCTCGGATCCACTCATCGAACTCCGAAGCCTCGAGCTTTTCACCTATACTGGTGAGGATATGCTTGAGATCCGCAACAACAACATAACCGGTAGAATCCTTATCGAGGACCTTAAAAGCATCACGGAGCTGGCGATCAAAGGGCTCAGGCTTGAGGTGTTTGGACATAAGCTCAAGGAAACGGTTGAAATCGAAAGGCGCATTGAGTTTCTCCTCGGCGATTATGGATTTGAGTTGAGCTTGGGTCGGGTTGCCGCCGAGTGAACGCATAAGGATACCTAGCTCCGATGGGGCGATCTTACCGTCACCGTCGGTATCGAAGAGAGTGAAGGCCTCCTTCATGGAGGATATTTGATCGTTGCTCAGATCTTTCCCCATTTGCTCCGATGTTTTCTCTCTCTAGCTGCTTTTCTCGTTCACTCGTCAAATTTCTCTTGTAGATTTTGGGATTCAAATTTTTGGTTAAAATGAAGCTGGAGGGGAGTTTCACCATTTTCAAGATGCATTCGGGTTTTTTCGGTTTGGCCCATGGGAGTTAAAGTCAGTCCACCTCGAAACTAGGCCCAGATAGAAGGCCCATTGGAATATGGCATGAGTTGAAATGTTGAATTTAAATGACATAACAAAATATTGAAATATCGTAAGACATCGTATTGATAAATTATATATTTTTATGTTTTTCTTATAAATAAATATTTCAAATAACTATAAATTTATAAAGATCCACTAATTAACAATAGTAGTAACTAGTTATGACCCTTTAACTTGATGTGAACAATCTCTTCACGTCGAACATTTTTTAAAAAAAATTATGAGCCTTTTTTTATTACAAAATATAAATTTATGGATCAAATTTTACATTTTAAAAAATAGAAATCATGACATAGAATTCCAAATTAAGTTTATTAGAAAATTTAAAATCGTGATCTCAAATCACATATTTAAACGTTTATTTGAAATCTCAAGCATATATCTAAACGCAAGCTTTATCAAGTACTTAACTTGAAGGGCTAAGTCAGCCTGAATGGGTCTAGGAAAATTGATTCCATATTGCAAAGCCCATTTCTTTTGTGCTAAATTGCATTGTTTTACAAGAACCCATCCGAAGAGAAGAAGGGGCAAAATATAAGTAAAATTACTTAAATTTCATAGTGTTAAGAGTTAATTACATCTTAGATACATCTAAGGAAATCCGCGGATACATAACTCACGGATTGCGAATGATACATTACTTAATTGGAGGGATGCTTCCAAGAGGGGATAATGATGTATCCGAGAGGAGATCTTTGTAAATTTTTTAAATAGTTAAAAACTTTAGAGATTATAGTAAAATAAGATGTGTATTTATGTAATTTTTTCAAAAAAAAAAAAGAGTAAAAAAAAGGATTCTATGTTATAACTATATTTTATATGTTATTGTGAAATGTTTATTTATTTTTGGAGATAATGAAGTTTTATCAATAAATTTTGGATTAAATTTTAAATTCATGGCATGTTGATTAAGTTAGATTATTGGTTGATAAGGTTGAATTAATATTTAACTTAAAATTATATGACTCAAATAAAATTTCAAATTATATTTGGGTTAGTCTGTTTAGTTGACAAGATAGTTCAACTCGTGCTCTTTAAACCTAAGGTTCTCTAAAATTACTTGGAGACTAAAAAACGAGTTTTTGGCTAAAATCATCCCTCAGCTATATATGACTCAAATATAATGTGCATCCTTATATTATCTAAGTAAACAAAAAAATCCTTACACTATAAAATGTAACAAGAATCATCCTTCAGTCTATTTTTGTTAAGAAACTGATTGAACCAATATCTTTTTTTTTTTTTAATTTGGTCATGTCTTAGCCACAACGAGAAGATCAAAGTTACCTAAAAAGAATAAGGATATGGATAGAAAATGAATTTTTTATTCTCATAATTTAAATTTTGTGTGTTGTTAGTTTATATATTTTTTGCATCATCAAGCAAATTGACTTGCAACAATATATAAGTTTTGCAATATTTATACAATAGGTTCCAATGGTTAGAAAGATTATGTAAAAAATTCATTTTAAAAATATTACGTGCAAATATTTAGAGATTTTCCTTAATAAAAAATATATATAGTACGTATATATGATATATACAATACAATTCATATTTTATACAATATATAGAAATACTGGAAATTTAGTGAAATTACATAGGCGTTTTGTAGTGAAAAATAAAAAATAATTACTTATTTGAAATTTTTGAAGTTGGAGTTGTATTTGGTTATTTTTTTTTTTTTACAAAGAATATTTAGAATTTGAATATATTTTGTCTGAATATGATTTAAACCCTGAATTTCTAAAAATTAAAAAAATCACCCAACTTGTGTAGCTTAACCATGTGTACATATATTCATTCGACTTGACACATTTTTGATTGGTGGCTTGAGTTTCTTTAAAAAATAGAGAGAAGGTTGAATGTTGCAACTTTTTGAATAATGCAAGCATGTTTTTTGTTCATTTATATAACATAAGGATGTACTTTAGGTTTTAGGTCATACTTCAAGGATGATTTTAGTCAAAAACTCAACTCACCCCCAAAACCCTAGATTAAGGACCTTCATAAGACTAGAAAGACACTGAAATATATAGAGAATCTCTCCTCTTTAGTGGTGATTAACAAGCCTTCCGCACCCACAAACAAAACAAAGTTCTTGAGTTGTCGATCGCTATTTTTTCTTTTTTCATTGCCATTTCTTAGGAACGAAGCTTAATGCTTACAATTTTCTTTAATAAAAGTTTACGGGCAGTAACTTCCAAACAAACTTAGTTTTTCAGTCATAAATAGAGAAATTTTTATTCATCCATCAAAGAAATATAATAATTTTCTTATCTTCTATGTATTTATCTTTACAATAATCTTCTTCTAACTTCATTATTTTTAACAGTATATAGTAGTAATAATAATAATAATAATAATTAGAAGCAAAGTGACATGAGAAGGTGAAGACTGAGGAAAGAGACTTTTATAGTGGAGATGCAGTGCAAAAAATAAGGTCCATAAGGTAAGCAAATATTGTAAATGCAAAAAATTAAAGACAACCATAAAGCAAAGCCTTTTATTTTTATTTTATGTTAGAAAAATTCACTCTCATGTAATATCATAAAGGGTTTTTATACCCAATAATGCTAAAAAAGCAAGATGCTTTTCTAGGCTAACTCCTAGCTAATAGCAAAATGAAAAGGTAGAAGAAAAATACTCATGATTAAAGAATTGCAACAAGCAAGAAATTTTTAATATGGCATTAAGAATGGTCCAGGGGTCAATCAAATAGGTATAATTATATGAGACCAACGTTCAAATTTAATAAAATGCCAACCCCCAAAGTTGTTAAGAAAAAGATATACGTACCTATTTAAACGAACTAAAAAGGAAAGATATGACAAACAAATTAAAATGAAAACGAATGAAGTATGTGTTTTTTTGGATTTGATGGAGACGATAAACAGATAAAGCCAAATATATACTTAATTACAACCAAATAAGGAATATGTGTTTTGATTTAGTTTGTCATTGTGCTCACAATTTCACTCGTGACTAGTACACGAGAATTTGTCTGAAATTGGGCTCTCTTTTTAATTTGATATTCAAATGAAAATGTAAAGTCGTTATTGTTTTTGAATTGCACGCAAATGCAAAAAAAAAAAAAAAAACGCCTTTCTTCTTAATTAAGTATTTTCTTCGTTTTAAAATACTTTGTCATATTTTGTTCTGCATATTTCTTAACAAAAATATTACTAGAAAGAAATTTAACTAAATTGGCCTTATTTATTTCTCCTCTTTATTTAATACTTATCTCTTTTGCACCATATTAGTATATCTCCTTATTTTCTTACTGCGGATAATTAAGGGTGGAAATAAATAACTAAAATGATAAGTATTATAGATTATCTATTTGTAGTAAGTTGACTGAGGGTAAGAGGTGGAAACAAACAGCTAAAATGACAAGTATTATAGATCATCTATTTGTAAGAATGTCAAGTTAAGGCGTGTTTTTTGGATTAAAAATCCAACAGAATGTACTCGTGATATTCTTCACAATATATATTTTGATACTTTAATTTTTCACAGCGAAATAAACTTTCTAGTACATCTCAATTATTATAGCAAAAAGGAAGTTCGTGTACCACTATTCGAGTTAAAATTAATTAAAGAAGGGCACACCAAATAGAAACGATAGATGCATGAGGGTTGGGACCATAGTCTTCATGAATTCATTTATTTGATCATTATAAATCATCACTATCACTTCCATTTTTAATTATTATTTTTCGAAATATCAGATTTTTGGAGACCTTTTGTTTCTTGTAATGCATGTGACACACTATACATGAACTGGAATATTACTTTCTTGGTCTTGCTTGCAGTATGTGTGATAACCATCTAAAAGGGGAATCCTACACTAAACTTAGGTTACTTAAATAATATAATAAATGCAACAACGTAACTTAACAACATTTGGACATGATATGAATTTATGATTTGAAGTTGAAGTTTTGTTTAGACATGCACTTTAGATTTCTTAAGTTATATATTTTTTCTCCTAACATGAAAAAACCCTACTAGTTGTGTACTTGTGTACACTATAAAAAACAATAATTCAATTCTTTTACAATTTCACCAGTGACTAGGGGTGTACATGACCGGGTTGGTTCGAATTTTTTAAATATCAAACCAAACCATTTGTATCGGATTTTGAAATCTATAAACCAAACCAAACCAATAAAATTCGGGTTTTTCAACCTCGGGTTTTTTCGGGTTTTTTGGATTTTCTGGTTTTTTCGGTAAAGTATTCATACAAACATATAATTTACTTGTACTTCAAATATTTCTTTAGTCCTATCAAAATACAACTATCTAAGGTGTTTCTTAAGAAAATAATACAAAATATGATATGGGTAATGACACTAAAATATCCAACAAAAAAATAATAATAATGAAATCACATAAAACAAATATTGTAAATTAACAAGTCATAATGAAAATGATCATAATTTTAAAGTACTAAATCATGCTGAAATAAGTTTAACAAGTATTAGTTACATGACTAAATATTAAAGGAAATTAAATTAGATTATGTATTTGAATTGTCTAAACCAATGTAAAATCAAAGAATAAATATTCAACATTATTGTCATTCTTAGTGTTGAATTGATTTTCATTTTGCATTAGTATTAATTTGATTTTGATTTAAGCTTTATTATAATTACCAATATCTGTGGACTACAATCTTTATTGAACCATTTAGAATTGTAAGTTTCAAACTTGAAATAATATATTAAAAGATAAAAACTATGAAAAATATTTAAAAATTATATCAAAGTAAATATTTTTATGTATAAAATAAAATTTAAAAATTATATATATAATGTCGGGTTGGTTTGGTCTCGGGTTGATTTTTTTTAGTTAAAACCAAACCAACCCAAATATAGTCGGGGTTTTTTTTTCAATACCAAACCAAGTCAAACCAACCACTAGTCAGGTTTTTTTTATCGGTTTGACTCGGTTTTCGATTCGATTTTATACACCCCGACCAGTGACCATTATAGTTACTTAACTTTGTTGTCTTCCAAAAGTCACGCAATTTTGTTATTACCTTCTGTATATAGTCATCATTTTCAAAAATTATAATTTATGATACCTATGTAACAATGAACGTAGCCATATGTAGTCTAGGTTTGCCAGTCGCCCATCCTTCATCGAAAAATTATATTTTATATGAAAACCATATGAAATATGTCGGTCAAAAAAGTACAACTCCTATACATATATATGTGGTTTGCTCTGCGCGCGACTGATATAGTGATATGGAATTCAAATTGCTGACACTAAAAAGGGAATGGAAGAAGCGATTTTACTGTTTGTTGTTTGTTGTGTTGCTGAATTCAAATTAAATTGTAACCGACACACAGAAGAAAGTGAGTTGGCCAGTTGTGAAGAATCTTCTTTTTTTTTTTTTTCATTCGGTGTTCGAATTCAATACTAGAGATTCGACTAAATTCGGATCGTATTCTTGAGTACGTAGCAAGAGTTAATGGGAAATAGAGGGAAAGATGAAAAGAGAGGAACTTGGAAAGTTGGGAACTTGAAGAGTTGGGAACTTGAAAAGTCCTCTTATGTTTTAGTGAAAAGACATTTCTCCCTCATCGGTGGTGGAAAGAAAAATAAAAGAGTTTAAATATAGAAACACTCCTATTAATTGTTAAAAGGGTTGGAAAGAGGGACCTCCCTCGCGTCGCTTTGGCTTCGGCTTATTTTTGGACAAAGTTTGTTTTAATTATTTAGTTATTTATTTATTTAATTAATTAAATTAAATTAAATGGCCAACATTTCAATTAATTAGTTAATTAACCGAAACATTTCGATTATTCAGTTAATTGATCGACCTTACTTGGATCCGTGCGGGACCCGTTTTATTTAAATACTTTCCCATTTTATTTGAATTTCCCGCAGTTGGAAGTGACTGTTCTGAAAGGTTGCAACTTTCAGGAACAATCATGACCGTTTGAAAGGTTGCAAATTTTTATGAATGGTCGTGTGGATTTTGAAAGGATTGCAACTTTTCAGAACCAGTTCCTCTTGCCTATAAATACATTGATTCTTCAGATTTTTTCCTTACGAATTTTTCTGATTTCTTTTTCTTCTTTTCCACAAAGTTTCTTCGTGTACTTTACTGCTGTTGAGTGGTTCGCTGACATCAGAGTTTTGGGTATCAATACACTGGTGATTGAGATCATTCTATCCTGGGAGGACAAATTCCAAATCAAACCTCGGATAATAGAGGGGAATAATTTTCTTAAGAGGACACTGTGCATTCAGTGGGCTTGATCTTTTCCGTTCTTTTTTTTTTTTTAGATTCTAGTATGTTTTATAGATTTTAGTTGTTCTAAATTAATTTATGTTCTTCTGTTCTTACTGGTTCATTAAAACTTTGGTTATTTCGTGTTTCTGCAAAGTTTATTGGAATCAATAATTCTGTTTTAAACACAGATTGGAAACAATCTTAAGGAAATTATTATATTATTTTAATCTGTATTTCTGGTGGAGACAAAAACTTTCGTGGTTTTATACTCCTTTAAGTCTATAATTTTAAGTTATTGCTTACTAAGTCTGTATCAATTTTTGTTTATCCGAAATGGCAAACAGCAATGTTACAGTGGTTGTTGCTACACCAACCCGAACTGTTGTACCACCAGCAGAGAAATCGGGAAAATTCTCTGGTGTGAATTTCAAAGAAAGGCAGCAACGAGTATTTTTCTGGCTTACCACTCTTGGTCTGCAGAAATTTACCAATGAAGAAACTCCAGTTCCTGCTGCTAATATGTCAGACAGAGAAAAGTTCATGATTATTGAAGCATGGACATAGGCAGACTTCCTATGTAAGGGGTATATTCTGAGTGCTTTAGAGGATGACTTATACAATGTCTATAGTGCAATGAAAACTTTGAAAGAATTGTGGATTGCACTTGAGAAGAAATATAAGACAGAAGATGCATGCTTGAAAAAGTTTGTGGTCGCAAAGTTTTTAGACTTTAAAATTTCAGATAGTAAAACTGTTGGATCACAAGTGCAAGAACTTCAACTTATTTTCCATGATCTGATTGGTGAGAATATGGTAGTAAATGAAGCTTTTCAAGTGGCTGCAATGATCGAGAAGTTACCTCCTTCATGGAACGACTTCAAGAATTATCTAAAGCATAAACGTAAGGAAATGAAGCTTGAAGATCTTGTGATTCGGCTCAAGATTGAAAAAGATAACAAAATCGCTGAAAAGAAGTCTCGTAAGAGTTCGACAATAATTGAAATTAATATTGTTGAAGAAGCTCCTACCAAAGGCAAGAGGAGAAAGAAGTCCAATGGATAAAAGTCAGAACATGCCAAGAAGAAATTCAAGGGCAATTGCTACAACTGTGGTAAGGTTGGTCACAAGTCTTCTAATTGTCGTGCTCCAAGAAAAGACAAAGACAAAGATAAGACAAAGGCAAAAGTCAAGCAAACATCGTGGAAGAGATGAAAGATGCAGATGACCTTTGTGCAATGATCTCGGAGTGCATCTTAGTTGGAAATCCCAAGGAATGGTTTCTCGGCTCAGGTGCCACTCAACATATTTGCTCTGCGAACGAAGCCTTTGCAACGTACACTCCTACTGAGTTCGATGAAGATTTGTTCATGGGAAACACATCAACACCAAGGATTGCAGGAACTGGGAAAGTAATGTTGAAGATGATATCCGGCAAGGTTTTGAGTCTGAACAACGTTATGCACGTTCCTACTATTAGGAACAATTTAGTTTCTACTGCACTGCTCGTTAAAAATGAGTTTAAGTGTGTCCTAGTTAGTGACAAAGCTGTAATAAGTAAGAATGAAATGTTCTTAGGAAAGGGCTACCTCACTGAGGGTCTCTTCAAACTGAATGTAATGGTTGTTGACAGTATTAATAAGAATTATGCTTCTGTTTACTTATTGGAGTCAAATGATTTATGGCATGCCCGTTTGGGACATGTAAATTACAAAGCCTTGTGAAAATTGATTACTTTAGAAGTATTACCTCATTTCAAATGCGATAAATCAAAATGTGAAATTTGTGTGGAAAGCAAGTTTGTTAAACATCCTTATAAGTCTGTTGAAAGAAATTCAAAACCTTTAGACTTAATTCACATAGATATATGCGATATGAAGTCGACACCATCTCGTGGTGGAAAAAAATATTTTATAACTTTTATTGATAATTGCACTCAATTTTGTTACGTATATTTGCTTAATAGTATGGATGAAGCAATTGATGTATTTAAGCAATACAAAAATGAAGTGGAGAATTAATTGAATCTAAAGATAAAAATGATTCGGAGTGATAGAGGTGGAGAATACAAATCTCTTTTTGCAGATATATGTTTGAAATATGATATTATTCATCAAACTACTGCACCCTATACACTACACTCAAATAATTTGGCGGAACGGAAGAACAGAACATTAAAGGAAATGATGAATGCCTTGATAATCAGTTCTGGTTCACCGCAAAACCTTTGGGGGAAGCCATCTTTATGGTTAATAAGATACTCAACAGGGTATCCCATAGCAAAACGCAATCAATTCCATATGAGTTGTGGAAAGGAAGGAAGCCCAACTTGAAACATTTCAAAGTGTGGGGGTGTCTAGCCAAGGTAGAGGTTCCTTTACCGAAGAGGGTGAAAATTGGACCCAAAATAGTGGATTGTGTATTTATTGGATATGCTGTGAACAGTAAGGCTTGTCGGTTTTTGATTCACAAATCTGATATTCCTGAGATTCATGTTAATACGATAATTGAGTCAGATAACGCTGAGTTCTTTGAACACATTTATCCGTATAAATTTGAATGTGAGTCAACAAGTGAAAGACCTAAACGGCCACGGGAAGAATCAATGGAAAATACACTACTTAGTGAGGATACTAGGCATAGTAATCGCCAACGGAAATCCACTTCTTTTGGACTATATTTTGTGGCACTGTTTCTTGAAAATGAGCCTCAAACATTTAAAGTAGCTCTGTCTTCGTCTGAGTCAACTTATTGAAAACAAGCAGTCAATAGCGAGATCGAATCAATTTTAAGTAATCATACTTGGGAATTGACTGATCTTCCTCCAGGAAATAAACCTTTAGGATCAAAGTGAATTTTTAAAAGTAAAATGAAAGCCGATGAAACTATTGAAAAATATAAGGTTAGACTTGTAGTCAAATGATACAGACAAAAAGAAGGTCTGGACTACTTTGATACATACTCTCCAGTAAATAAGAATAACATCAATTAGGATGTTAATAGCACTAGCGGCAGTGCATTATCTTAAAATCCACCAAATAGATGTAAAAACAACCTTCTTAAATGGAGAGTTGAAGGAATAAATTTATATGGAACAACCTGAAGGATTTGTGGTTTCTGGTAAAGAAGAGAAAGTTTGCAGAGTTGTGAAATCGCTTTATGGGCTCAAGCAAGCACCCAAACAATGTTATGTTAAATTTGACCAAACAATGTTGGCAAATAAATTCAAGATTAACGAATGTTATAAGTGTGTTTACATTAAAAACGTTTCAAATCATAAAGTCATTGTTTGTTTGTATGTTGATGACATGTTAATAATGAATAAAGATATTGACAATATAAATACTACTAAGCGCATGTTGTCCAACAAGTTCGATATGAAGGACTTAGGAGTTGCTGATTTGATCTTAGGGATCAGAATTCTCAAAACTCCTCAGGGACTAGCATTATCTCAATCTCATCATATTGAAAGATTATTGGATAAGTTCAAGTACTTGAATTTCAATGTTGTCAAAAACTCCAATTGATTTAAACTTTACATTTCAAAAGAATGAAGGTGAAAGTGACTCTCATTTGGAATATGCCAGAGTGTTGAAAAGTTTTTGATGTATATTATGAATTGTACGCGACCATATATTGCATGTACTATTAGCAAACTGAGTCGGTTCACTAGTAATCCTAATCAAACTCACTTGACGGCAATGAAACGTGTGTTGGGGTATCTGAAACATACATAACACTATGCTTTGCATTGTAATAAATATCCTGCCGTGATTGAAGGATATAGTGATGCGAATTGGATCACCGGATCAAATAAAGTAAAATCCACAAGTGGTTATGTGTTTACACTTGGTGGAGGAGCAGTCTCTTAGAAATCGTCCAAACAGACATGTATCGCTCGCTCCACAATGGAATCTGAATTTAATGCTTTAGATAAGGCTGATGAAAAAGCTGAATGGCTCCAAACTTTCCTAGAGGATATTCCATTCTAGCCCAAACCTGTGGGACTTATTTGCATACATTGTGATAGTCAAACAACAATAAGTAGGGCAGGGAACGTCATGTACAATGGAAAGTCTCATCATATACGGAGACATAACACTGTAAGACAACTGCTCTTTAGTGAAATAATCACAATTGACTATGTGAAGTCGAGCGATAATGTGTCAGATCCACTAACAAAAAGTCTAGTGAGAGGCAGTTGAAAGATCATCTAAGGGAATGGGTTTACGTCTTAAGACAAGTCAGTATGGCGGTAACTCTATTTAGCAGACTGGAGATCCTAAGAGCTAGATTCAAGGAGAAAAACAAAGTTGTGAATGACTGTTTGACGTTGTCAATCAACTCAATCCATTCTCATGATGAAGACAATGTTCAGGAACAAGGTTAAGACTTAAGGCTTGTTAATGAGTTAATAAAGCTTAAAGTTTTTAATGATTTGCTAAGTTTGGCAAATTTGATCAAATAGTGTATCTACAAGATGACATGGTTAGAAATCACACATGTGAGTGTGAAGTGTAAGCCACTTCAAAGAGAATTTTATGTCAAAAGCCTATTCTCTAAACACTTATGAAACCAAGAGGTGTTCATGGCTGAAACGAACACAAATGTAAGAACCATAAGTGGTAAAGGGTTAATTGTGTAACATATGGTTGTTTAGGTATACACCAAAGCTCGACGGTTCAAATATATCACATCTATCGATTGACCGAGTATATCCGACATATGTTCACTACGGAAAGTCCAAGGGGAAACCTACTTATCTTGATGCAATTGATCCTTGCTTGTAAGGTACACAATCGTCCGTGCATTCCTTATGTTGTAACCATTCCCCATTCATGTGGGGAATTGTTGGGTATGTAGCAAGAGTTAATGGGAAATGAAGGGAAGATGAAAAGAGACGAATTGGAAACTTGGGAACTTGAAAAGTCCTCTTATGCTTTAGTGAAAAGACGGTTCTCCCTCATCGGTGGTGGAAAGAAAAATAGAAAAGTGTAAATATAGAAACACTCCTATTAATTGTTAAAAGGGTTGGAAAGAGGGACCCCCCTCGCGCCATCGTCGCTCGGCTTTGGCTTCAGCTTATTTTTGGACAAAGTTTGTTTTAATTATTTAGTTAATTATTTATTTAATTAATTAAATTAAATTAAAATAGCCAAAACGTTTCAATTAATTAGTTAATTAACCAAAACATTTTGATTATTCAGTTAATTGACCGACCCGACTCGGATCCACGCGCGACCCATTTTATTTAAATTCTTTCCCGTTTTATTTGAATTTCCCGTAGTTGGAAGTGACTGTTCTAAAAGGTTGCAACTTTCAGGAACAATCATGATCGTTTGAAAGGTTGCAAACTTTCATGAATGGTCGTGTGAATTTTGAAAGGGTTGCAACTTTTCGGAACTAGTTCCTCTTGCCTATAATTACATTGATTCCTCAAATTTTTTCCTTACGAATTTTTTTGATTTCTTCTTCTTCTGCACAAAGTTTCTTCGTGTACTTTACTGCTGTTGAGTGGTTCGTTGACACCAGAGTTTTGGGTATCAATACGCTGGTGATTGAGATCATTCTATCCTGGGAGGACAAATTCCAAATCAAACCTCGGATACTAGAGGGGAATAATTTCCTTAAGGGGACACTATGCATTCAGTGGGTTTGATCTTTTCCGTTCTATTTTTTTTTCTTCAGATTTTGGTAGTTTTATAGATTTTAGTTATTCTGAATTAATTTATGTTCTTTTGTTCTTACTGGTTCATTAAAACTTTGGTTACTTCGTGTTTCTGCTAAGTTTATTGGAATTAGTAATTGTGTTTTAAACACATATTGGCAACACGTATCTATTCGAAGGTGGCACTCCCAGCGAAATCTTTTTTATACCCAGAGCTCGAACCCGAGACCTCTGATTAAGGGTGAAATAGTTTCTCTGGATAATTGTAAAAAATTTTACTATATAAGCGTGGTGGAGGGTCCTTTAACCAAAAGCAGAATATATAATAGTGTTACTTCCTAAAAGGCAGTTTTAAAGGTTAGAATTCGATGCCTTATTCTTTTCCTTTTGAAGGGCATTGGGAAAGGTATCATAATTCAAAAGGGGAAAAGTGAAGTAGTAATCAACATGAGTGCGACTCCTTTTCCATTTCTACAACACTATATATATCTATCATACTTTTATAAGTTGGGTTTGAAAAAAAACAAATCGATAAAGTGTATGTCAATTTCATTATTGTTTAATGAATATAGAGAGATTGTTTTTTAAAAAATTCTCTGTTCAAGTAGCAAATAACAAGACAATTTGAAATAGACAATACAAAGGCTAAAGCCATCTATACACACTTCACCTCAAATAAAGAATTATTGTTTAATGAATATAGAGAGATTGTTTTTTAAAAAATTCTCTGTTCAAGTAGCAAATAACAAGACAATTTGAAATAGACAATACAAAGGCTAAAGCCATCTATACACACTTCACCTCAAATAAAGAATTTAATAAAAATATAAGAATCACATTACTCGTAATATTTCAGATATCGCTCATCAGTCAATAGCTAATTATTTAATTTCTCATATGAACTTGAGTTTATGCATATTTGACTTTATATTCATAACTACACCATAGCTTCCTTGTGATAAATGAATAATCGACCTATGTATAGAAAATTAAAATTATTAATTGTAATTGTATTCCTTTTCTACTCGAATTTATTATTTCAAAAATCAATTGCTCTCCTAGGCATGTATTGAATTACCGAATCACTCATGACTATTAGTAACATATTATAGCAGCAATCAAATAAAAACTTCCAAAACACTCTTGTTCAAAATTATTTATTACCTTTTTTTTTTTTTTTTTCATGAAATAGCATCACCATTAAGTAAGAAAGCATAGCCGAAGATCAATTTTCTCTCATTCGAGTCACCAATTCAATCATCATTTGTATAAATCTGATCCACTATAGCGTACTCCTTATGTCCCTAATTACTTGTCCACTTTTTCATTTTTAGTTGTTCCTAATTACTTGTCCATTTTGACAGATCAAGAAAGGTCAATTTTTTTTTCACCAATTATACCCTCAATTAATTACTTTGAAAAAGGTAGAACTTCTTGAAAATGTTAAGTTTTTAATTCATTCACTTTATATTTAATAGGGTAAAATGATACTCTCTCTGTCCCTAATTACTTGTCCACTTTTGAATTGACACACCTATTAAGAAAACAATTATCGACATAGTGAGTTTACCATTTTACCCCTATTAATTATGAAATGAATGAATTAAAAACTTAAGGTTTTCAAGAAGAATTCTACATTTTTCAAAGTAATCAATTGAGGGTATAATAGGTAGAAATTTTTTGTCCTTTCTTGATTTGTCAAAATGGATAAGTAATTTGGGACAACTAAAAAATGAAAAGTGGACAAGTAAATAGGGACAGAGGGAGTACTCATTATGTCAATCATTGTTTTCTTAATATGTGTGTCAATTTAAAAGTGGACAAGTAATTAGAGCCAGAAGTAAATACACGGGAATTTCGATAATTTATTCTTCATTGGTTTTTATGTTTTAAGTTCTTACAAAAATATGTATATTTGTAATATACATAAACCTATTAATAATTATTAATCAATGAAAACTTTTTTTCTTTCATTAACGTTTATCTTATATATAGTGTTTTTTTTTTCTTTGAAAAATTAAGCACTTAATAAAACATCCCAGAGACATTGATCAAATGAAGAAATTGCTAAATTAAGAATAGAAGAGAAACATTCTTGAACGCTATTTATTTTGTGGCTTAATTAAATTTCAAAAATAAAATTATTATTTATTTTTCCATTTACTCTTGACTCCAATTATAACATACCTCTAAACCAAACAAATTTTATTTTCAGATTTCTTAAAATACTATTATCATTCTTATTCTAACTACTAGCTAGATGTGCCCCATATATCCTAATCAGCCAGGTTTACGTGAGAACTCCCCCAATACATACAATAATAATATCCAAATGTAGGTGATTATATATGTCCAAGGACAAAGATTTTATTTAGGCAGCCAAGCCTTGGATAAGGATAAATAAAACAAATTAACATGCATGTGCTGGCAACTTAATAAAACAATTATATTTGTTAGCATCTCATATATAGTGAGACCATGCAAAAGCTAGCATGCGTACGACACTATTATCCTAATATTAATTAATTATGCACATTTATCTAAGCAAAGCCTAAAAAGCAACACGACACAAAACAATGCATAATAAAATTAAAATCAGCTTTTTGTTTGTTTGTTTTTAGTCTAACATTTTATTCAAAACTTCTTTTTCGATCAAATCGAATATCATCTGTTTGTTTTACTGTAACAAAATAGAAAATTAACTTGTGTGTGTTTTCTAGGCTAAATGAATATACAGACGGTGAACTACTTTATGTTAAAATGTACACAAGAATATTATAATCAAATTTGTTTTGTTGGAACCATCAATATTCTTGTGTTTCTTACTTTGTCACTATATATTCATCTTGTTTCTTTGATCGATACATCGATCAGTTGTTACAATGGATAAATTAAACTTTTTTTTCTTCCATTCTTAACTTTGCTACAAAGTTTTTGTTTTGATCATGTTACTCCCGATGATTACTTATTTGTCATCCTTATTAAAAATAGACAGTACATAGTATTTGTCTTCTTAAAAAATCAAGTTAGAATTGATTATATTATTTTCATTTTGTCCTGAATCAATAAATGTGAAGAGAGATTAATTAATATAATGAAAAGAAAGTACTCCTTCCGTCCATTTTTAGTTGTCATGTTGCGCTTTTCGAAAGCCAATTTGACTAACTTTCAAAGTTTAATTAGATTACATTGATTCGATAATTTAAATTAAAAAAATAGATATTCAAAAGCTATATGAAAAATACTAAAAATTGCAATTTTATGTGTATCAATATGATGAAAGAGTATATCATAAAATGTTAGTCAAAATTCTTATCGTTTGACTCTAAAAAAGAAAACCATGAACAACTAAAAAGGGATGGAGGGAGTAATATTTATTGAGATAAAAAAGATAAATAAGGACAATTTGATCATCAAATTGCCATTTTAATTAGTATTTTTAAAAAAAATATGATAAATAAATTGGACGGGAGGGAGTAATTTCTATCAAATGGGGTTTGAGAATACTAATGTAATTTAATGTCATAATGATGGTTATTATTACTGTTATTAATGATATATGTAACTAATTATAATATCTCTCCACATATTGCAAGACAACTATATTAATAGATTTTCACTTAATTAATCCCCATAATAATCATGCAGTGTGTTTTACTTATTGATGATGGCCTTGGATTTGATTGCGATCGAGTACTAATTAATGTTTGATACGAGGTACTATATACTAAATTATGTTGTGTCTTATATGGTGATGTATAAATATGTTAATTATTTAAAATGCTAACGTGACTTATATGTGATAATTGTAATTGTGAAGTAAAATATTAGTTTAATAGTTGGAGAGTTAATTTGATGTATCGTGGATTCATAATATCAAATTTAAGATGAAAATATTAAGTATAATCTAATATGATTGAATTCTTGAAGTTTCTATTCATTCTTTAAATCATTTTACGTCAATTAATATGAATAGTATGATAAAATAATCATATTAATAATTATTTTTTTAATAAATATGTCAAATTTAAATATAACTAGTAAAAATAAGGGAAAAGGGTCTGAAAAATACCTCAATTTTGACCGAAATTATTATTACGATACCAAACTTTCATGAGGACCTATTACCCCCTAGACTATTTAATACCGTATTTTTTACCCCCTGAACAATTTAATAGTCTATTTTAAAGGTATATATATGCCCACGTGGACGCATTACTATTTATAATTATGCAATATTTTTTATGTCCACGTGGGCACATATATATATATATATATATATATATATATATATATATATATATATATATATATATATATATATATATATATATATATTTAAAATACGGTATTAAATAGTATAGGAGGTAATAGATCCTCATGAAAGTTTGATATCGTAACAACAAATTCGATCAAGATTAAGATATTTTTCAGACCCTTATCCCTAAAAATAAACCGAGGGTTATCTTATTTTTGATTCATACATAATCAATGCATCAATAACAAGTTAAAGGTCTTGTGACTTGTCAGACTAATAAACTATAACTAGGAAGAGTTAAATTTGTACCTGCCTGAATATATTTCCTTCTGTGGTGACACAATATTTGGCATGTAGCCTATAGGTAGGAACATCAAGTGTATTTTTCAAATTTAATAAAAAAACCCAAGTAAATCGTATCCAGAACAGATAATCGAGTTATCAATAATGGTTCGATTTTTAAGGGAAGTGCTTAATTGCCAAAAAATTTGGTCAGAATTTGCCAGAAAATTAAAAAAAGTATAACATTTTTTTTTAATTTTAAAATAAATTGATTTTTTTTCCCATTTTTTAGTTAAAAGGTATTAAAGTTAATGTCACGCTCCGAGCCTACACCCGGACATGGCTAGCATTCGAGAACCATTGCTAGCCCATAGTGAATCCTTGGCCTGGCTTACTTACTGAAGACTTAAAAGCATAAACACAAGGATTCAATGCATCTCTACTCAACTGTTAAATAAAATAACTTAGAATGTTTAAAAGTCAACATTCAACGTGGCCAAAATAGCAACTCAAGTCTTAACATATGGAATTCTAATGTAAAGACAACTGAACTACTAACTGTCTGACTGTCTATGAAGCCTCTAAAACAAAAAGGGATGTTGGGACAAGACCCCCGATTATCCTAACAATGAAATACTGAAAGCAAAGTAAAAGGAGTCCTCCGAAATATAAGGAGACTCACCAACTAACTCTGAGTGCTCAACTGGATCAACGAGGCGCTGGGTGATGATCATGCTTACTTGTGTCTACACCATAAGAAGATGCAGACCAACTGACATCAGTACATTGAATGTACGAGTATGCGAGTTGAAATGTTAAATACAACGTAGGATTGAAAAGAATTTGAAAGAAACACTTACCTTGGCTTTACTCAACTCCTGAATAACTTAACTCAATATAAAGCAATAAACATATGCAATATATAGAAAGCTTGTAAAATAATGGAAAACAACTTAGTTCGTTAAAAAAAATGCAATAACAAACCCAACTTTACTCATATTATAAAGTAATATAGTTTCTGTGGAAGATTCTCTAACCGACAACCACCACTATGAGCCTAAGTGGAGATACAACGTCTTGCCCACACTGCCAGAACTGTCATATACTTTGTCGTCATATAGAACGCCTTAACTAAGTGGATCCACTAGTCTATTCTAAAAACCACTTAAGGAGTCATCTAAAAAATATGATCCTTTACTACCCATGATGACTATATGGTTTATGAAGACGTGAGTTATCTGAACTAAAACTCGTCCCCATATCGATGCTCAATACTACTCCCAAAATATACTTAGCTCATATGTTTGTAAAAACAAAACTCTTTCTTTGGTTTAAGATAATTACTCAAAAACTAAGCTTAAAAGCTCTCTTGGAAATCTCAGTTTCCTTTCTTGCTCAAATGTGAAAACATTTTAAACTCTTGCAAATACATAATTCCCTTATAACTTTTGGATAAATGAACTCAACTCTTTTCTCTTTGCTTGACTTAAAACTTAAGTCTCAGAACAAACTTTAATGAACTTCTCTTGACTTGCTTCTTAACTTTTAAACTTGACTCTTAACTTTCCTTGAATTGAATTATGGATTCAAGGATTGTGATTTATGATAGGAAATATCTCATGATGTTTAGGAGTGTTCTTAGATAGCTAAACATCAGAAAAGATAAAAAAAATCACTGTCTGAGGGTAAGTCCGCGATGCGGAGATTATTTAAATTTTGGTCGCGAAAATACTTTTTGAGGCAGAATAGTCCGTGACCGCTCCGCGACGGGAAACAATTTTTCCCAAATCTGGAGAGTAGGTCCACGACGTGGAGTCAGTGCCCAGATTTGCCTGACTAATTTTTTTCTTCGTTTTCCAGCCCCAATTTGCCCAAACTCGGTTCTTTTTCTCAAATTCGTTTTAGATACAAATACCCAGCAAATGTACCTAAGAACCTAATCCCAGCCAAATCAAATAATTGACGTAATGATCTTAGAAACTTCTCAATCTCAGTCCAATTCAGGAACGACATCAAATTCAAGAATACATATCAAGGAAATCAACTTTCAAACTCTTTTAGGATGAATTCACACTGAAATAAACATGTTTGGCACGTGGGTAAACTAACCCAACTTTATAAAAGCCTCACATACCATGTAGGATAATATCCTTGGCGAAATCCACACGAAAATCTCCAAGAAATCGACGAACTTTGAACTTTTCTTCTCCATTCTCCTCTTTTCTCTTTTCTCCAAGTCCTAACTTGAACTTCAACTTTTCTAAACTGTTCTAATTCTGATTCTACCCTAACTTAATTATCAAAAACGAAATAAAACAATTGGGCAAGGAAAAGACTAAAATACCCTTCCAAAATATGGATTAGACTTTCCTTGTCTAAATAGCCCAACTTTCAAAGGGCGTATCTCAATCATACAAACTCAGAATTGTGCAAACTTGGCGGCATTGAAAAGGTAATTCAACTATATTTTCTATGGTATTTGGAAACACTCCTATCTCATCCTGAGCTAGGAGTTATGGTCATTTAAAGTTTGACCAAAAACCCAAACTTAACAAATTTGTAGATTTTTCATTCTTTCCTAAAATGACTAGTTCCAATTCTAACTCTTTCTAGTTCTTTCAATTTAGCGAGATGTTACAATATCTCTCCCTTAGGAACATTCGTCCTCGAATAAGATTACTCTTCATAGGCTAAGGGTGTAACATCTAGCATTCAACCCAATACCCAACAAACAATGCAAATACAACATGCCAACATATAACTTAAAGAGTACTAAGAAGAGAATTAGTACCTTGGTCTGAAATCTCTCCGGTTTCAAAGAGATGTAGATATCTCTTCTTCATATCTTGTTCAGCTTCCCACGTAGCTTTCTCAACAAACTGGTTCCTCCAAAAAACTTTGACTGATGCCACTTCCTTAGTCCTCAACTTGTGAACATGGTGATCTAGAATCTAAACAGGAATCTCCTCATAGGATAGGCTATCATTGATCCCAATATCTTCAGTTAGTATGATCAATGAAGGATCACCCATGCACTTCTTCAACATGGAGACGTGAAATACCGGATCAACTGCTGCTAACTCTTGTGGTAGCTCTAACTCATAAGCTACATTACCTACCCTTTTCAATATTTTGTAAGGGCCAATATACCGGAGACTAAGTTTCCCCTTCTTACCAAATCTCATAAAACCCTTCGTGGGTGAAACTTTCAAGTAGACCCAATCATCCACTTCTAACTCTAACTCTTTTCTCCTAACATTGGTGTAGGATTTCTGACGACTCTGCGCTGTTTTCAACCTTTTTGGAATCATTTTCACTTTCTCCATAGCTTGATGAACCAAGTCTGGCCCTATCAATCCAGCTTCACCAACTTCATCAAATATGAGATCTACATCTTCTCCTATAAAGAGCCTCATAAGGAGCCATCTGGATGCTGGAGTGGTAATTATTATTGTAAGCAAATTCGATAAGAGATAGGTGATTATCCCATTTACCTTTAAAATCAATCACACAAACTCTCAACATATCTTCCAAGGTCTGAATGGTGCGCTCTGCTTGACCATCTGTCTGAGGATGAAAAACAGTACTTAAGTTCAAACTTTAAACCGAAGTCTTTTTGAAAAGATTTTCAGAACTGTGCAGTAAATTGTGCACCTCTATCTGAAATAATCGAAACTGGCACCCCATGGAGTCTAACTACCTCTTGAATAGACAACTTAGCACAATTTTCTGCTGATGGGTAGTCTTTACCGATAAAAAGTGGGTTGATTTTGTCATTCTATCGACGATCACCTAAATAGAATCATGCTGCCTGCGAGACCTTGGTAAACCTGTGATGAAGTCCATATTAATCATCTCCCACTTCCATTCTGAAAGTTCTATATTTTGAGCCAAACCACCGGGCCTCTGATGCTCCACCTTAACTTGTTGGCAATTCGGACACATAGTAATAAATTCTGCAATGCCTTTCTTCATACTACTCCACCAATAGACTTCTCTCAAATAGCGATACATCTTTGTGGAACCCGGATGAATGGAATATTTGGAGCTATAAGCTTCCTCCTTGATCCTCTCTTGGAGTCCATCCACCATCGGTACACACAATCTACCTTGATATCTCACTACGCCATCTCCCCCTTGTTCAAAAGCTAATACTTTTTGCTTATGAACATTTGCCTTCAATTCAAGCAAAATAGGATCTTGGTCTTTATTTTCTTTCACTTCTAACACTAATGATGATTCAGCTCCATTCATCACCACTACTCATTCTTCTATGGAATCCATTAGTTGGACTCCCAATCGTGTAAGTCTATGCACATCTTTCGCTAGCTCTCTCTTTTCTTCCTCAACATGGGCGGTACTACCCATAGACAACTTGCTTAAAGCATCAGCAACAACATTAGCCTTACCTGGATGGTAAAGAATACTCATGTCATAATTCTTGAGTAATTCTAACCACCTCATTTGTCTGAGATTAAGCTCTTTCTGAGTGAACACATACTAAAGGCTCTTGTGATCGGCGAACACATCTCTATGCACACTATACAAATAATGACGTCATATCTTCAAAGCAAATACTACGGTAGCCAACTCTAAGTCATGTGTTGGGTAGTTCTTCTCGTGAACTTTTAACTATCTGGAGGCATAAGCTATAACCTTGTCATTTTGCATTAACATATAACCCAAACCAACTCTATATGCATCACAATACATCACGAAACCTTGCGTACTTTCTGGTAATGTCAAAACTAGGGCAGTAGTCAACTTCTTTTTCAATTCCTGAAAGCTTTTCTCACAAGCTTCAGACCATTAAAACTTCACTGTCTTCTGAGTTAACTTGGTCAAAGGGGATGAAATATATGAGAACCCCTCTACGAACCTTCTATAATAACCAGCTAAACCCAATAAATTCTTAATATCAGTTGGAGATGTGGGTCTGGCCAACTCTGCACTGCCTCTATCTTCTGGGTATCAACTCTAATTCCCTGTCCAGACACAATATGGCCTAAGAATGCCACAAACTCAAGCCAAAACTCACACTTAGAGAACTTGTTATACAACTCTCTATCTTTGAAAGTCTGGAGAACTATTCTGAGATGACTAGCATGATCTTCCTCATTCGTCGAATAGATTAGAATGCCATCAATGAAGACGTAACAAACATATGTAAATAAGGTTTGAAAACTCTATTCATAAGGTCCATGAATGTTGCAGGCGCATTGGTCAAACCAAATGACATAAACAAAAACTCATAATGACCATAACAGGTTCTGAAATCTATCTTTGGAATATCACATTGCCTTACTCTTAACTGATGGTAGCCAGATCTGAGATCTATCTTAAAGAAACAAGTGGCACCCTGAAGTTGATCGAAAAGATCATCAATCTTTGGGAGAGGATATTTGTTCTTGATGTTCACCTTGTTCAATTGACAATAATCTATACACATCCTAAGGGAACCATCCTTATTTCTCACAAATAAGACCGGAGCGCCCCAATGTGAGACACTTGGTCGAATAAAACCTTTATCAAGAATATCTTTGAACTGCTATTTAAGCTCTTTCAACTCTGTTGGTGCCATTCTATATGGCAGAATAAATATAGGACGAGTATCTGTAAGAAGGTCTATACCGAAGTCTATCTCTCTCTTTAGGAGCGACTTTGGGAAGATCATTTGGAAAGACTTTCGAAAACTCTCTTACTACTGAAACTGACTGAATAAGAGGTATCTCAATACTAGAGTCATTAACTCGGACTAAGTGATAGACACACCCCTTAGAAACTAACTTTCTTGCCTTAAGGTACGAAATAAAGTGACCCTTAGGCACTGCTGAACTGTTTTTCCACTCTAAGACTGACTTATTTGGAAACAAAAACTTGACAACTCGAGTTCTATAATCAATGGAGGCATAACAGGCATGAAGCCAATCCATACCTAGAATGACATCAAAATCTACCATATCTAACTCAATTAAATCAACACGGTGTCTTTGCGATTGATGGAAATGACACAATCATGATATACTTGCTCAACTATAATAGACTACCCAACAGGTGTAGAAACACAAAAGGGTTCACATAATTTCTCAGGAATAATATTAAACTTATTTGCAACATCAGGGGTTACAAAATATAAACTGACTCCTGGGTCTAGCAAAGCATAAACATCAAAAGTAAAAACTTTGATCATACCAGTGACAACATCTGGAGAGTTCTCTTGCTCTTGGTGGCTAGTGATCGCATAAAGGCAATTTGCTCCTCCTCCAGTACCGGATGTAGCTCCTCTAGGTGCAGCCTTGTCTGGTGGAGCAACTGATGAAGATTGGGCTTTATTTCCTTGATTTCCACTACCTTGCCTATTCTTAGAGCACCCTTTCATGAAGTGACCCTCTTGTCCACACTTGAAACAACCTGACTAGCCATCACAACACTTACCTGGGTGGGTTCTACCACACCTAGCATATGGAGGAGCCCAGTTACCCCCTTGTGCCATACTACCTGAGACTGCGCAGGTCTAGCTCTGAAGTTTTGCGAATTCTGACCATTATACTCACCTTTGTTTCTGGGTGCAGGTGCACTAGCAGATGATGAAGCCGACCCCTTTTTCTTTTGCTGAAAGGATGAACAATTCACATTACTTTTCTGTTGCCTGGACTCATTCCCTATCTTAGCCTTCTTGTTTCTAAACTCCTCCCTACCTCTCAGTTTCTCTTCCTTAACTTGCTGCACATATACCATTAATCTTGATATATCTATGTCCCCAATTAGCATCGCTACCCTGCCCTCTTTTCTTGATAGACGAGACAACCTATCAGCAAACAGACTCATTCTACTCTTCATATCCGCAACCATCTCTAGAGCATAACGGGATAGTTGGGTGAACTTCAGCCCATACTAATGGACACTTAGCGACTCTTGCTTAAGGGTAAGAAACTCTCGTACCTTGGCCTCTTTCAATTCTCGAGGAAAGAAATTCCCCAAGAAAGTTTCCTCAAAACATGCCCAACCATAGGCGGTGCTTTCTCAGTTCTATCCTTTTTCCACTGGTCAAATCAAATCCTAGCGACACCCTTCATTTGGTATGCAGCTAGTTCCAACCTCTCAGTATCAACATTGTGCATGATATCAAATACCTTTTGCAGCCCCTCAATAAAGTTCTCTGGATCCTCAATAGTGCTTGAACCAGTGAAACTTGAAGGGTTCATCCTCAAGAACTCACGAATCCTCGAAATGTCAACCTCTTTTTGTCGAGCTCATTGTTATTGCCCAACCTGGTTAGTTAAAGCTTGACTTAGCATCCTTATTGCTTCTCTGAACTCAGTATTAGTAACTTCCCCCTTGAGGTTGCACTTCAGGTGCATTGGGTACCCCTTGCTTCTCAACATTACGCCTAGCAGGACGACCTTTGACAGCTCTTCATGGAGACATGATTATCTAAAAACACGCACAAGCACAAATTAGAAGGAAACTTTTTAGAGATCAAACTCTAACGCACAAAATGAGCATAAAAAAGTGTGAAATTTTCCTAAGTGTCCCAGCCGCCTAATTATAGATGTGGCTAGTTTCACACCGATAACTTGGACTCTATTGACACGACTTCTTAGAATCTCTAAGACTCTTGAACTCTGTGCTCTGATACCAAATTTGTCACTCCCCGAACCTACACCCCGGACGTGGCTGGCACTCGAGAACCATTACTGGCCCCAAGTGAATCCTTGGCCTGACTTACTTACTTAACGGAAGAGTTAAAAACATAAATATAAGGATTCAATGCATCTCTACTCAACTTTTAAATAAAATAACTTAGAATGTTTAAAAGTCAACATTCAACTTGGCCAAAATGGCAACTCAAGTCTAAACATATGGAATGATAATGTAAAGACAACTGAACTACTAACTGTGTGATTGTCTATGAAGCCTCTAAAACAAAGAGGGATGTCGGGAAAAGACCCTTGATCATCTTAACAATGAAATACTGAAAGCAAAGTAAAAGGAGTCCTCCAAAATGCAAGGAGGCTCACCAACTGACTCTCAGTGCTCAACTGGATCAATGACACTGGGTGAAGATCCTGGTTACCTGTGTCTGCATCATAAGAAGATGTAGGCAAACTAACATCAATACATTGAATGTACGAGTATGCGAGTTAGAATGCTAAACACAACATAGGCTTGAAAATAATTTGAACGAAACACTTACTTTGGCTTTACTCAACTCCTGAATAACTTAACTCAATATAAAGCAATAAACATATGCAATATATAGAAATCTTGTAAAACAGTGGAAAACAACTTAGTTCGTTAAAGAAAATACAATAACAAACTCAACTTTACTCATATAATAAAGTAATATAGTTTCTGTGGGAGATTCTTTAAGCGACAACCACCACCATGAGCCTAAGTGTTGATACAACATTTTACCCACGCTGCCAGAAATGTTATATACTTTGCCGTTATATAGAATGCCTTACCTAAGTGGATCCACTAGTCTATGCTAAAAAGTACTTAATAAGTCATCTAAAAAGTATAATCCTTTACTACCCATGATGACTACATAATTTATGGAGACGTGAGTTATCTGAACTCAAACTCGTTCCTATATCGGTGCTCAATACTATTCCCAAAATATACTTAGTTCATATGTTTGTAAAAACAAAACTCTTTCTTTGGTTTGAGATTATTACTCAAAAACTTAGATTAAAAGCTCTCTTGGAAATCTCAGTTTCCTTTCTTGCTCAAATGTGAAAACATTTTAAACTCTTGGGAATACATAGTTCCCTTATAACTTTTGGAGAAATGAACTCAACTCTTTACTCTTTGCTTAACTTAAAACTTAAGTCTCAGAACAAAGTAAAAACATTTGTGAAAGACTTTTGAAAAGCTTTAATGAACTTTTTTTGACTTGCTTCTTAACTTCTAAACTTGACTCTTAACTTTCCTTGAATTGAATTATGGATTCAAGGATTGTAATTTGTGATAGAAAAGATCTCATGATGTTTAGGAGTGCTTTTAGATAGCTAAACATGAGAAACGATAAAAAAATCACTGTCTGAGAGCAGATCCGCGTCGCAGATATGCATTTAAATTTTGGTCACGAAAATACTTTTTGAGGCAGAACGGTCCGTGACTGCTTCGCGACGAGAAACAATTTTTCCCAAATCTGGGGAGCAGGTCCGCGACGCGTAGCCAGTGCCCAGATTTGCCCGACTAATTTCCTTCTTCATTTTCCAGCCACAATTCTCCCAAACTAGATTCTTTTTCCCAAGTTATTTTTAGATACAGATACCCAACAAATGTACCTAAGAACCTAACTCCAATCAACTCAAATAATTGACGTAATGATCTCAGAAACTTCTTAATCTCAGCCAAATTCAAGAACGACATCAAATTCAAGAATACATATCAAGGACATAAACTTTCAAACACTTTTAGGACGAATTCACGCTGAAATAAACATGTTTGGCACGTGGGTGAACGAACCCAACGTTATGAATGCCTCACATACCTTGAAGGATTAAATCCTTGGCAAAATCCACACGAAAATCTCCAAGAAATCGACGAACTTTGAACTTTTCTTCTCCTTTCTCCTCTTTTCTCTTTTCTCTAAGCCTTAGCGTGAACTTCAACTTTTCTAAACTGGTCTTTCTGATTAGACCCTAACTTAATGACCAAAAATGAAATAAAATAATTAGGCAAGGAAAAGACTAAAATATCCTTCCAAAATTCGGATTAGACTTTCCTTATCTAAACAGCCCAACTTCCAAAGGGCATATTTCATTCATACGAACTCGGAATCGCACAAACTCAGCGGTGTTGAAAAGCTAATTCAGCGATCTTTCCTACAGTATCTGTCAACACTCCTAGCTCATCTTGAGCTAGGAGTTATGGTCGTTTGAAGTTTGACCAAAAACCCAAATTTAACAAATTTCCAGATTTTTCATTCTTTCCTAAAATGACTATTTCCAATTCTAACTCTTTCTAGTTCTTTCAATTTAGCGAGATGTTACAGTTAAAAGGGTAAAAATATTTAAAGGGGTAAAATAACATAAATAAAATATCATTCTGATCAAATTTTTTGGCCAAAAAGATTTTTCCGATTTTTAATTATTCTAACATCAAATAACACTATTGTCATGACCATTGGAAAAGAGCTAATTGTTGCATTAATTGTACGTACAGAAGTTTGAGAAAAGTGTATCAAACATAGTACTAATAATTCACAAAATTAATATATAATATTATTTTTTTTAATGTATTTTACCAAACGACCTCCAGGTACGTAGGTGGCATGATTATTTGAGGTTGAATTTTGACAATTAATTGATTGGACGAGGGGTCGGAATCTCCTCGGCGAGGTGACTTTGATTTATATTAAAGGGAGTTATAAATAGTTGTCCCAAGGGCCAAAGACAATTAAAAACCGTCAAATTAGTGTCAGAGCCTCCCATAAAAAGCATTACTTATTACTCAATTTACTGTGCTAGTTTGCTCATTGGAGGACCACCACCTTCATCCACATATTGTACTATTTATGCTGTCCAAACTAAAGCTATTTCACTTGGTTGACATGATAAGGATAATAGCTAATTTAAAAATCCATTTAGTTATTTTAGTTGGTTGCCGGAATAAGAATAATAGTTAGTTTAAAGGTCCATTTAGTTGAAAATAAATTATTTTGAGATTAATTAATTCTGAATAAGTTATTTCACTATATGTATGAGATAACTTATCTCATTATTAAGGGATACAAAGTTGGATAAATAATTTAAGAATTATCTAATACCTCCAACCAAATACATAATAGAATAATCATGCATTTTATTTTGAAATTATTATATCTTATAACTCATATTGACTATTGTTAAAATCTTTTATAAGATTATTTTAAATTATGACTGTTGTTTAATCTTATATATGAAAGGTGAAATAAAACAATCTTATGAAATATCCAATTCATAGGATACTATTTTATCTTTCTGAATTCCGATGATACAAATTAAATCAAACGACCCATTAAGCTACGTGACATTAAGACAAGACTTTACAATAATCAATTCCTGCTATTTATGATTTTTATTTTTTTTAAAACTGTTTTAGAGCATGTTAGGTTTATTACTAGCTTCTCTTCCAACAGACAATTTTGAGCATAGAGGCGGAGCGAGAATTTTCAATTAGGGATTCAAAATCTGACAAAATAGATACATGAAGTAGCCGAAGTGGGTTCGACATATATTATATATATCTAAAAAATTATTTTAATCATATATATATTATATAATTTTCCACCGAAGGAAATTCGGATGGACCCTAAGGTGGCTCTGCCACTGATTGAGCATATTCCTATTTTAGTTTCTTTCAAATTTTATATGATAGAGAGTCTCCTTTGTCTTTTCCCTTTTTCATATTTTCTTTTTGCTTATAAAAATATAAAGCCACTTTTGGTGAATTTTTTGGTCCAAAGTATATATCACTAGCTAATCAGAAAAGTGTTTAATTTAGTGGATTGCATATTTTTGCCATGGAATTAGCTAATGCTGAAGTTGAAATCACCATATATAGTGAATCCATATATAACTTTATATATACGTGTATATATCTTTATATAAAAAAAGTTTTTTTTTTTTTTTTTTTTTTTTTACTTTAATCCTTTTTGTGTGATCATAATTCATAATTGATGAAACTCAAGTTGAAAGGCACAACGTGGGAAAGAGGCTTATGTGGGCACTGTGGGGTTCGAATTTAACTACATTAAATTACTCATATTGATGATGCATCGTACACTTTGTTTGGATAGTTGTTATCTATAGTTTTTATAATGTTATCTTATGTGTTGTACTATTTAGATAGTTATAATGTTTGAATAGATTGTATTATATATATATGTTTATCGTTTCATAGTATCATATGAAAAGTTTATAAAAAGAAAGTAAGATTATAAAAAGAAAGTAAGATACATATAAGATTATTATAAAAAAGTAAGATAAGATATAAATATAGTATAGTTAAATAATTAACAAAGACATAATAAGAAGGAAAAAAAAAGGTAATACGGAATCACGTCAAAATCGTTTGTTACATAAAAATGAGATTTTAAAAAAAGTCATTATATAAGATGAATTTAACTATTCAATATAATAAAATTATATTTACATTAACAACATAATACACTACATTTAATGGTAACATGTTAACAAGATTCTGTTTGATATGTCAAACTCAAAATAGGAAGAAAAGAGAAATTAAATTGTCGGTAGTGAAAAAGTTTATTTTTGGTTTTCTACTCGGTGTACGATACTCACATTAAAGGTCCACAAAATCTGGATTTGTGTCAGGAAGTTTCACATTGAGGGTAAAACGCTTCCTAACAAAAGCGATTCCATACCCAAGGAAACTCAAATCCGAAACCTATTGATTAAGGTTGCAGGAATACTTATCACTCTACCAAAACTTTTATTGGTGGTAACGGAAGAGTTACTATTATTATTATAAAATTGAAAATCTACTATTGAGCTGCAGTAAAGATTCTTAAAATAACAGCAGTTATTATAACAATAAATAAAATTAAAAAATTGCCACATAGTTTCAACATGCAAAAACTATAATTTTCTCTACAATAATGTATTGTGCCATATAAGGGCAATGGGCAATAACAACTTCAATAGAATATTTCTTATTTTTCTCAAAATAAGTCCCAGCATATTTTGCTGACTTGGGGAAATCTCCTTCATACCCTAATTTCAATAATTTGTACTACTATTTTGTCCAATTTTTGATGCTATACTAATATTCTTTTCCTTAACGAGTACTTTGTTTAATAAATATTTATATTCTTAATTCTTGTTTGATGTTGAGTAACTTACCACTATGAACATTGATACAAATATTAAAAAATATTTTCCTCCCAACAAAGTACAGGTAGAAGGGGAGCCAGGATTAAGAGTTTGAATGTTCTAATAGAACAGAAGAGAAAAATAATGCAAAGTGATGATTTCTTTAAAAATAAAGAGAAATTTTTGTTGATAGTGGTGTTCAAACCCACAACAAATGTGTGAAAAACATTTTCAATATATATTTATTTAATTTTCTAATACAAATACAAGCTCTACGAAAAAGCTAGTGGGTACGTCCGAACCAATAAACTCCCACCTAGCTCCACCTCTGAGTACAACCACACCCAAAATTATTATACTTTCGTTCAGTTTTACTTGTTCATTTTAAATTTTACACTACCCTTAAAAATATAATAAAAAAAAATTAATATGAGTATTATATCATAATAGTAATAATTAATTGATATATAATCTTAATTGTTCTGAGAAAAATATAGAGAAATAAATAGTTAATGTTATGAAAGAAATATTTTTTTTCCTTTATATTTTTGTAACCAATGTTAGGAATGGGGACATCTCTATAATTTTGTCCCTTCTTATTGTCTAATCCCATTTCAAAATAGAAAGAGATTTTGCTTTGGCTTGAAGAGTTACTTTCACTTCTCTTAACTGCACGCTTAACCCTCGATTCTTGTTCTATCATGCCAAGAACATAGGACAACACCACAAACACACCACAAGAACAATTTCTTCCTTTTTTTTTTTATTTTTTTTTATTTTTTTTTTATATATATTTTACACTAAAGCACACACTTTTTTTTTTTTTCATATCCCACTCAGTATTCGAGTCCAATTAATTATTGCAGAATTCATTTTGGGCAGCACTCTAATATTTTTCTTTTCAAAATTCGAATTCAAAATCTCTGATTAAAAGTGAAAAAATCTCAATCATTCCATCATAATTCGTCCGCATTGTTAGGACCGAAATAATCAGATGTCATGCTTAAACTATCAATGCAAACCTTGAAAGACCTAAGAAGATAAATGAGAAATATACCAAAAGAGACAAAAACATTTAATGTGGTTAGGTCAATCGACCTACATCCACAAAAAGAAATGAACAATCGACTATATAAAAAAGAGTACACAATATTAAGAACAATAATCTCACAAGTTTACTCACAATTAAAAGAGGTTCACATGAGGAATAACGTAATTCTTGTGTTTCACGATTTCTCCCCCTAAACAAAACTCTCATATCTCTTATGACTACATTATATATGTACTAAGTTTAAAAGAATAAACCTTTATTTATAGAATTGTATATAAAGATTTCTGTGTTTACTTTTATAAAAAGAAAAATTAAATTATGATAAAAAACTAAAAGCAAACACCAAATTTAAGAACAGACACATTTAAAGAAACATTAGTACTACTGCTCAAAAGAAAAAAGAAACCAACTAAGTCAGTACAGTACTTCATCTCTGAAACAAAGCAATAACCTCACTCTCCCACCATTTCCAGTCAAAGGTGGGTAACAAGACAGCTAACATGGGTTTTCCTCCATTATTCCTCTGTTTTCTCTTCATACTCTTTTCACTCTCTGTAAGTGGAAATGCTGAGTTACAAGCTCTAATGGACTTAAAAGCTAGTCTTGACCCTGAAAATGCTTTGCTCACTTCATGGACTGTTTCTGGTAATCCATGTGATGGTTCTTTTGAAGGTATTGCTTGTAATGAAAAGGGTCAAGTTGCTAACATTTCTCTACAAGGTAAAGGCCTTAAAGGGAAGTTGTCACCAGCCATTGCTGGGCTAACTCACTTGACTGGACTCTACTTGCATTATAATTCATTGTATGGAGAGATACCAAGAGAAATTTCTAATTTGGTTGAACTCACTGATTTGTATTTGAATGTTAATGATCTCTCTGGTGAGATCCCTCAAGAACTTGGAAACATGTCAAACTTGCAAGGTCAGTGACTAAGAAACTTCTATGGTTTGTGCATTATGTTTTGCTTGTTTTTTGGGCTATTTTAGAAACTTGAAAAATTGAATTTTTGTTACTCTGATAATAAGAAGATATTTTACATGTTCTTTGTTCTTTGTGAATATTTTGTCCAAATGTGTTGAGCTCTAGTTGGAAAAGGTAGGGGCTTTTGCTGTTAATCATTTATGTCTCACTTAAAAAATTTAAGTTACTAACTGGAATTTGTTCTATTTGGGAAATCATAAAGATTGCTTTTTTTACCCAAATTGTTTTACAGTTCAATTTCAGTTCCATCCCTTGTTTCCTTTCATACTACTAGTTTCTTGTTCTATGATTTTGTATTTTGGTTATCCTATTATTTTGTTGTAGTTACTGCATATAATGATTTGTCAGGCTTTGTATAGTATTTTGCCATGACCTCTTCTCTTGTATTATTTCCTTTTCTGTACTACTTCGAAGTTTTTTTTTTTCTTGAGCCAAGGGTTTATTGGACGCAAACTCTGTACCTCCAAGGTAAGGTAAGGTCTGCGTATACTTAACCCTTCCCGGAGCATACTTTGTGGGATTACGTTGGGTATGTTGTCGTTGTTGTAGTTCATCCCCATATGTTCTACAGGTGGCTTTAAGTTTTGTTTTTGGGTGTTTATTTACAATCTCATTTTGATAATGGAGTCTGTCTCACTTTAGTTTATTGTCTTGTTCCGTATTGTACAGTTTTGCAACTATGCTATAACCATTTTACTGGTAGCATACCCACTCAACTAGGGACTCTAACAAAGCTCAATGTCCTGGCTCTGCAATCCAATCAGTTAACTGGTGCGATCCCGGCTAGCTTGGGTGACTTGGGAGTGTTGATGAGGGTGGACTTGAGTTATAATAGTCTTTTTGGTTCAATTCCTTCAAAACTTGCAGATGCTCCCCTACTTGAAGTCTTGGATATCCGAAACAACAAGATTTCTGGCAATGTGCCTCTTGGTAATGAATTTTCTCGCCCTACATTGTACTCTCTCCATTGGAATTTCGAGAGTCAACCAATTTTTTTTGTACTGACATTTCTGTATATGCCTTTTAGATGATTTTAGTTGTTAATTATTGTGTTTCATACTACTTATTACGTAGTTTTTAAATTGTAAGTTTTATTTCAAAAAAACTTAAAACTTCTATGTCTGATTCATGGTCAAAGTTTAGACGTTTGAATCTTGAAATTCCAACTGTGCCACATAAGTTGAGACAAAGGGAGTTATGTATATGTAGCCCCATAAGAGTCGTACGTATAGTTTCTTGGTAAATTATATCTTATCTGGTCTTTTGTTTTCTGTCTTATGAAGCTTTGAAGAGATTAGTTGGAGGTTTCCAGTATGAGAACAATCCAGGACTATGCGGTGTGGGTTTCCCATCCTTGCGAGTTTGTACATCTTTGGATCGCTCGAATCCTAATAGACCAGAACCCTATGGAGTTGGCTCAAGTGGTTTATCTACTAGAGATATTCCAGAAACTGCTAATCTCAATCTAAATTGCAGCGGAAATGCCTGCACAACGTCGTCTAAAACCTCACAGGCATCTGTTGTTGTAGGGGTTATTGTGGTTACTATTATTGCTTCTGCTATAGGAATTCTTTCCTTCATGCACTATAGAAGACGAAAGCAGAAACTTGGAGGTGGACTGGAGATGTGTGATAGCCGTCTCAGTATCGACCAGGCCAAGGAAGTTAATAGGAAGAATGGTTCTCCCCTAGTCAGTCTTGAGTACTCAATTGGTTGGGATCCGTTGGCTGAGGGCCGGCGTTATGGTGGAGTTTCCCAAGAGATTCTGCAGAGATACAGATTCAATTTGGAAGAGGTGGAGTCAGCTACACAGTACTTTGCTGATAAGAATCTATTGGCTAAGAGCAACTTTTCAACTACATATAGAGGGACTCTAAGAGATGGATCACTTGTTGCTGTTACGAGAATTGCCAAAATTAGCTGCAAGTCAGAAGAAGCTGAGTTTTTAAGAGGACTAAACATTTTGACGTCTCTGAGACATGATAATTTAGTTAGGCTGAGAGGTTTCTGTTGCTCTAAAAGCCGGGGAGAATGTTTTCTCGTTTATGATTTTGTGCCAAGAGGAAACTTGTTGCACTACCTAGATTTGAAGGAGGATGAAGCTCGTGCTTTTGAATGGTCCACGAGGGTATCTATCATTAGTGGCGCTGCAAAAGGTCAGTTTTTGAATCAACTCTATCTTATAAGATCTAAAGTACAGTAATTTGACATAATATTACTTTTTCTGAGCTTACTGTATCAACAATTCAATAATGCTTTTTTTTTTTTTATCTATTTGTTATCTTCTTGAGCAGGCATTGAGTATTTGCACGGGTGCAAGGTGAATAAGCCAGCTCTAGTGCATCAGAATATCTGTGCTGAAAACGTGCTGCTTGACCAGCGATTCAAACCATTGCTTTCAAATTCAGGCCTGCATAAGCTCCTCACAAATGATACTGTCTTTTCAGCACTCAAGGCAAGTGCTGCCATGGGATATTTAGCTCCAGAGTACTCCACTACAGGCCGATTTACTGAGAGGAGTGATATTTATGCCTTTGGAGTGCTCATTTTCCAAATTCTTTCTGGCAAGAGAAAATTCACCAGTTCAATGCGTGCTGCTGCTGAATCGTCCAAATTCCACGACTTGATGGACATGAATCTCCGTGGAAGGTTATCTGAGTCTGAAGCAACAAAACTAGCGAAAATTGCTTTGTTATGTACGCATGAATGTCCAGAGGAGAGACCAACCATGGAAACAATCGTACGAGAAATTGGTAATTTAGCTAGTCCCTCCTAATGCTAATGATCTTCTTCCATCAACTATTGCCTGTGGCAAATTTTCAACCCTCCTAACTTATTAGCTGGAGATAGATTCGTACTAACCTCTCATGAGTATTGGAGCTTCAAATATTTAGTCAGTCTGAGAACTTCTTCGACTGAGGACTTGACCATTTTGTGAATGTTTGTATCTCGTATGCCATTTAACCTTAGGATTTCTCATGTTGGAGGGATTTCCTCTGTTTATCTCATGGATTCTAATTAATCTGTTTGTAAAATGATGAATGTTCTTCCATTTACCTAGGATCATTGCTTCGTTTTTGTTTTGTGCCTTGACTTTCATATTATTAATTCTACAATGATTGCTGCTTAAACATTTGAAGAAGCTTGAGGCATATTTTGTCTCAACAGAGAGATGTGCTAGAATTGATCAGTGATTGTGGGAGATGTTCTCCTACTACTTTTGGATTTTACGATTAAAAATCTAAAAGAATCCTCACAAAATACTCATGGACACTGCAAAAGCCATTCTCTTTGCCTTATGTATGATAGGTGGTTGAGGAGGTAACATTTTGTATCAGTTTGAGACATGGCCGGGGGGCGGGGGGGCATAATGGCCATGGTTCATCCATCAAGCTTGGTTTACTTGGAAGAGAGGAGTGCTGACCATTCGAGCAACTCCTACTTGTTTATAGGAGATTCATCTTCGTAATAAGAATGTCAGAAAAAATTGTCATTTAAGGTTAATCAAAACTTCCCCTCGTTCAATTCTACATCAAGTAACTATTTACAATTCCAGTCTGCTAAAAGACTACCTTATCTGGTACAGAAGATTTTACTCTGTATACATGTTCTTCCCCTGTACATTTATCTACTTTAACAATCCAGTGTCTGCGATCAGTATCCACTTTCATCTTTGCAGCTATTCTGGTCAGCAGCAGCCCTTCTCCTATAGGCAACAATTGTGCCCTCAAAGGGCTGCTCTTCCATGACTCCTTGCAGAAAGCATTGTAACCCAAAACAATGGTACTTTTATTCCTTCTGCTCTTTCGCAATGATCCTAGAATATCTTCATGATTCTGAATGTTACAATCCACAGCTATGAAGTCAGCATCTTTGTAGTAATTTGGCAGCAGCATCTCTAGAGTTTGAGAGTTCGCGACAACAAACTCAAGGTGACTAGAATTCGTGCCTAGAGCCATTTTGGAGAGATGTAATTCTTCTATGCCCCGGAGGATGCAGATCACTCGTCCTCTGGTTTGTTGAGCTGCAGCCACCAGGGCAAGGGTGGTTGAGTCTGCAACATTGGCACAAGCAACCGCCATGATTTGTGCATTGTTTCCTGCTGCAAGCGCTGAAATGAACTCTGCCCCATTTGGCTCATTAGCTCTCTTTCCCTGAATTTTAATCAAATGAACACAATTTTAGCAAATAAATTCAATCAGGAAAACAAATCATTTCTAAAGGAACTCTATAACTTATGCCGTCAGACCTCTCTATAACAGTATTTCACTATAAGAATCATATTATCTGCGAAATCATTCTCTATGACACATTTCTATATCGTGACAAAGAATACTGATATAGAGAGGTTTGACTCGATTTCATCACACTACTTACCATGTTCATGGTTTTGAGAAAGGCTTTGGTGGCATTTTCAGCAGACCAACAACTCATTTTTCTTGATTTTTCT
Organism: Solanum bulbocastanum; assembly: GCA_037074985.1. NCBI lineage: Eukaryota > Viridiplantae > Streptophyta > Magnoliopsida > Solanales > Solanaceae > Solanum > Solanum bulbocastanum. The sequence continues at coordinate 38,716,973 of CM073599.1, forward strand.
TTATGAATTCTTGAAAGAAGGAGAGAGCTAGAGATGTAATCAACTTATTTATATACAGGACAGACACAACCTAATTAGTGTGTCCATGTGGAATTGATTTGGTAAAAATTCTCAACTTGGTCTTACCTAAAATAAAATATGAAAAATTATTACAAAATGGATACCTTTTTATTTATTTATTATTCTTGAAATTCTTGATCCAGAAATGGAATATTATAATTTGGGTAAAATAGTGCTACTAGGTCTCAAAATTGAATTATTATTACTATTTAATTTGGATGTATATTTTGAGTCACAAGTTGTCGGGCATAAAGTAACGTGAAGGCCATGTTATCAATGACCTAAGGCGACCTTCCTGGAGACTGAAAAAATTGATAAAATAATTGATGACGAGGAGTCCATTAAGCTCTTTAATGTGGATAGAGTTGAAACTTAGGGGTCATTTGCGAATGTATTAAAAAAAATAATGCATATATTTACTTTGCGTATTATTAGTATATTGTTTGACACATCTATTCCAGATATATTTTATTTGTTATTAAGATATGTATAACTAGCTAATACATGAAAATACTGCTAATTAGGGTTGTTCAAAACCGAACCGAAACCGATAACCCGAACCGGCAAAAAAGTTATTGGTTTATAGTATTAGGTTATTGGTTTAGCAGTTTTGATAATGGTTTTGATTTTTTTAGTTATCGGGTTATCAATCCTTAACGGTTTGAAGTTTTTTCTTAACGGGTTAACTGATAACCCGATAGTATATTAAATAATTATATTTATATCATTTTGTATATAAAGTCCTCGATTTAGAGTTTGATTTCCTACTTTTATTTTTGGTTGTCTCAAACACTTGGTTATTCTACAATGTAAAAGTGTTTGCTTTTGAGCAAGATGTAACTTGTGAATTCATGTGCATGGTTTATTTGGTTTGTCACCTTGTTTCTAAGTGATTTTCAATGTTTTATTTTTGTGTTAAATCTTAACGGTTAAACCGATAACCGAACCGATAACAATCAAAAACCGATAAATCAATAACCGATAAGTCAATATCTTAATGGCTCTATAACGGTTTAGCATTTCTATAAACCGATAACCAATAAGCCAACCCGATAAACTTTAAAACCGAACCGAACCGACCGATACGCAGCCCTACTGCTAATGCATGCATTTGTATTGTTAAAGACATAATTACCCCTCGAAACCTTTTCCACATCCTTTCCACGATATGTATGGAAGATATTTTTGTGAACAAATATTTTTATATACAAAATCAAATACTACATATGAAACAATTTCGACATAACTACTGCTTACGTTATTAATATCAACATTACTAATATATCATATTTAATACTATTTTTATACACCCTATCAAATCACCTTTTACTTCATTAAACAGTATTAACATGTTTTAAGGTACAAACTGTGTGCTAATTAATATGCTTAAATCAAAACCAGGTTCTCCTTTGTATTAACAGCTGTCTTTTGAGAAGATTCAAAAATCAAGACTATTAGGTTGCTGGGATTGTAATACTACTAGTTTGCTATGTCTTGTATATGTGGTTTCCTTTTTTAGTTTTTTCTGAAAAATTATAAACAAGTGTTTATGGTGGAAATTTCAAGTGTTGGGCTTAAAATAAAATAAAAAAAATTAGGAGTCACTTTGGGTTAGCTGATATAGAATAGCTAATAAACATTTAATGTGTTTTTTTTTTCTCTCAAAGTGATTTGTTAAATAAGCAATTTATTTTGAGATTTAAAAATAAATAAATAAAAGGGATTATATGGTAAAATATTTGATCAAAACGAAAAGCTTTTATAAGTTGGAAATGTAAGTTATGAGGTGATCAATTTATGATTTTAGTGATTTTGTTTGTAAGCACTTAGCATTAGGGGTGGGGTGAAGTGCACAAAAATTAATTTTTGGAGTTGCCATTTAGCTAATGCCTATTGTGCAATTCTTTTTTTTAAATACAAGTTTTCTCGTTTTTGGAAATAATTCAAATATACACTATTAAGATTTGAGGTTAATAATTCGTGTTTGATATATATGTAAAAATTGCCTGAAGTCTTCAACATGTGAGCCTAAATTTATTTTGCCGAAAAAGTTTTTTATTTTTCAAATTTCAATAATTCAACCTCCAAATCTATTTCAAAGAAGCTCAAATTTAAAACATTCATATATTATAAAGAACAAGCTATAACTATTTATTTGTCAAAATCACAACAATTTAACGAACTCATTTAACGCACAAGTTAAATTTGACTAAAGTTTCAAGCGTGTGAACTTTATTGCCAACAAAATAATAATTTTATTTTTTGAATTTTAACATCCAAATCTACAAAAACATAATTTGAACATAAGTTACATTTATCATAAAAAACAATCCTCGATCATCAAATTATCAAATAATTAACAACATATCTAACAAACACATTTATGACTTAATTTTTCATATATTATTGCGCTTAGACATACATGACTGAAACACATGTTAAAAGACTAAACTTGAGGCGTGTGCATTTGAAATTTCAAAGAACAACTCTAGAATGAAACTATATTAGAGTGATTCTAGGAAAAGATAATTGGAAGTACTCTAGAGAGTAGTAAATATCTCTAACTAGATCCTTTCAGCACCATCTATAAATAGAGATGATTATTTGAGTTCTTAACAAATAAAAAAGAAGTCCCCCCCCCCCCCCCCCCCCCCCCCCCCCGTGCTCTAGTCCCAATTTGTTATGGCCAGTACCCCACCACTCCTGAAATCTACCAGGCTAGACTAGTATTCGAATCGCTGCTTCAAGTATTGATCGATCTAGTCTGATACCAATTGTTATCATTTGAATATGAGTGTTCAGCCTAAAAGACTAACCTTTTAGGTATAAAAGAGCTCATTTAATCTACAAATTCACTAGTATTTCTCTTTTTAATAAAAAACAATTTTCACACAAATCACAATAATACTCATTCCACGCAAAATAACCACATAGGTTTTATTTTTCACAAGAGACAACTTTCACACTTGAATATATGACTTTCTGATCATACAACAACTTTTGCAATTGCGCAAAAGCTACCCTTCAGTAAACCACATAGATAAGCTAGGGAAAATTAATATTAACTTTTGTATGAATCTAATTGCGCAAACTCTTTACTTTCAATGCCACATCGTGTCGGATTCTCTAAAAATACACTATTTTTGGTGAATCCGACATGCACCCCTCGACTCTTTGAATATGAAATGACAATTTAGCATAAGAATAGCCGGTAGTTCAGAAGCAGAACAAGTCAGAGTTTGTATTGCCTGTGGATAGGGAAGCATAGATGTAGATCCAATCAAGTTGAGAACTTGTTGTCTTAACAGAGAAACAACGTGTATAAATTCTGTGTCCCCTGGTCTTTACAGGCCAGGACCCATTATATATTATCTTCTGATTCTGCACTTGTAGTAAGTAATGAAAAAAACAGAATTTAACTATTTCTTCCCAATAGGCCACAAAAAGACACTCCTGGAACTTTCCTTTTTATTCTAGTTTATATGATATAAAATTAAAAAAAATGGAAATGGCAGAAGAGAGATTTGAGTCAATAAGTTTAATATTTTGTAATATGATTATGCAAGCTGTGACCTAAATATTAGGATGTTGTATTGGAAGTGTTAACTTAATGGTGGACATATTTGCACCAACTTGCCGTGTCCTTAATGTGGAGAAATCATATTACTATTCTTTTATTAAGCTAAGCTAGCTCAAAAATAGTTATAACTTATAATATGTTCTGATATTATTTGTTTTTGGTTAAGTTCTTCATACTAAAAAAAAGTATTTCTCCACTTTATATATAATTTTTCAATTTGTTGGCACGGCCAACAATCTCCCCCTTTGAACTAAGTTCCATGTGGTTCATCACCACAATCTATAGGGCAGAGGCCGACCTAGAATATGAGGTGTGACGAGAGCACTACTACCTTTAGTACACCAATTAAAGTAAAGAATTAAGCAAACACCATAACAAATATTAACGGGTGTAGCTGAGCTCGAACTCCGATCTCACACTCACGCTCAAGGCCTAAGGGGCATGACGACCAGATGCCCCAATCTAGTATATATAATTTTTTCCATAATTTACAGGTGTCCGTGCATCTTCTTCTAATAGGATAGGTCTGCCCCTATCTATGGGTCTCTCCTCAAACTAAGTACTTAGTGGAGCATTACTATGATCCACTCGTATATTTACAAGATTCATAAAGTGTCATCCACATGATCGACTATTTATTGCCATCAAAGCCCATAACTTCTTCTTGTGCGTGTGTGTCTCTAACCTATCCTTGACATATTGAAGGTAGTAAATTGAGCAACACCCAATTGACAATTGCTTCTACATATCATACTCATCTCGTTGAATCATTAGCTTTGATATCCGCTATTTGACTAAATCAGCCTAAAAATACTTTTAATATGATGGATACTATTCACCTTAGGCCAAACTCATATTGGTTTCCCAAAATACCTCACATCAATAAAAAATAATGTTCATATAACTTATATGTTGTTTCAATTACCCGTGTGAAACTTTATTCTCATATCCAACCTCTCTAATATACCCTAATAGATACTACCTACTCCCTCCGATCCATTTTAATTAGTTGTCATGTTTACCTTTTGCATACCCGTTAAGAAGACATTTGCTAAAATGCTGATTTGACTAAACTACCCTTATTTATCTTTAGGATAAGGGTCTGAAAAATATCTCAGTTTTGGGCGAATTTGTTGTTACGATATCAAATTTTATGGAGGGCCTTTTACCCTGAACTATTAAAAGTGTATTTTTTTACCCCTTGAACTATTTAATAAAGTGTTTTAAAGGTATATATGTGCCCACGTGGACACATTACTATTTATAATTATGCAATATTTTTTGTCTACGTGGGCACATATATATGTTTAAAATACGGTATTAAATAGTCAAGGGGGTAATAGTTCCTCATGAAAGTTTGGTATCGTAACAACAAATTCAGCCAAAATTGAGATATTTTTCAGACCCTTATCCCATTTAATCTTGTTGTTTATTAAGAATTTTAATATATTTGATATTAAAGTAGCTTTTTTATTTGTGACTTAATACTGACTAACCATTTTTCTGGTCATGTTAATGCCAATTATTCTTGGCTTCATTGGCAGATGTCATATATCCTATAACGTTCCAGTGAACGTTGTGGTCAACATCTTGGGCAGTTTTGCATTTGCACGTTGGTGCATTTATTACGCACACAATTACTTCATTCTTTATTCCTCCATTATCCTTGTAACCTATGTAACTTCTAAGACCATTATCTTCACTATTTACTACACCATTATCTTCCTATTCATTGCTAGGAAGACTTCTTCTAGTATAAATAGTGGTGGTCTTCATTTGGTTTGGGAGATATATATAACACACAAGAAAATATAGAGTGCATAAAAATTAGTCAAAAAAGAGAGTTCTTATTAGTTGAAGGGAGGTGTTCTTTTTGTGGAGCTTTGGACTCAACTCTTGTCCAGAGTTGTTGAGTTATATATTGTGATTAGACTGTTGTATCCTGGAGGGAACAAGTCAAGAAGAACTATTGCTGGACCGGTGAAAAACATTTGTTGCAGTGGGCTTGAATCTCCTTAAAGAGAGTGAGATATCCGCGCCTCAGCCTGAAGAGATTTATTTCTTCAATTTTATTTTCAATTGTAATCTTGCAATTTTATTATCTTGTAAGTTTTTCACTAACAATTTTAAGGAGAATAAAAAATGGCTACAATTGAAAAAACCGCGGATGTCAAGATGGGAGACCTTAACAAGCCATTTCGGTTCAATGGTAACCATTTCAAGAGATGGAAGGATAAAGTACTTTTCTACTTAAGTCTTCTCAATGTTTCTTCTGTGTTAATTGAGAAGAATCCTAATAAAGTTTATGACACCTCGATGGATGATGATGAACTTATTTCTTATCATGAGAAAGTGGAAAAGTATGATGGTGACTCCTATAGGTGTCGGTATTATCTTCTTAATTGTCTATCTGATAGTTTTTATGATTATTATGATAGAACTTACTCTAGTGCAAAGAAAATTTGGAAAGCATTGCATAGTAAGTATGATACCGAGGAGGCGGGAGTGAAAAAATATGCGGCTAGTAGATTTTTTCGTTTCCAAATGGTGGACAATAAATCAGTGGTAGACCAAGCTCAAGACTTTATAATGATTGTTGGAGAGCTTAGGTCCGAGGAGGTGAAAATTGGAGATAACCTTATTGTTTGTGGCATAGTAGATAAACTTCCACCTTCTTGGAAGGAATTTCAAAAAACTATGCGCCACAAACGAAAGGAAACCTCCCTTGAATCCTTGATAATGAAAATCCGTATGGAAGAAGAAGCAAGAGGCCAAGATGCACTTTTACAAACAGAAGAGAACAACATCACAACGAAGGTAAATTTAATTACTTCAAATAATGCTACTCCTGAAACTCACAAAAATACTTCTTTGAAGCCTAAGAAGAAAAAGTTCAAGAAAAATAATGGTAGACCTCCCAAGAAAAATAGTGGTGAAAATAACCAAGCACAAAATCAACAAGTTCAAGATAAGGGATCGTGCTTTGTTTGGGCAAGAGTGGGCATATTGCTAGATTTTGCAGATTCCGAAAATGTGGTCCTAATCCTCAGGGAAACATTACCGAAGAACCTTTTGTGGCGGTGATTACCGACATAAACATGGTTGAGAGTGTTGATGGATGGTGGGTTGATTCTGGTGCAAACCGTCATGTCTGTTATGACAAAAACTGGTTTAAAAAATCTACTCATTTTGAGGAGCCCAAAACCATCATGGTTGGTGATTCACATACTACTCAAGTGCTTGGAACGGGAGATGTCGAATTGTATTTTACTTTTGGAAGGGTATTAACTTTGAAAGATGTACTATATACTTCTTCTATGAGAAAAAATTTGATGTCTAGTTTTCTTGTTAATAAAGCAGGCTTTAAACAGATTATTGAATCTGATCAATATGCAATTGTGAAGAAGGGTATTTTTGTGGGAAAGGGGTATGCTTGTGATGGGATGTTTAAACTGAATGTTGAAATGAATAAAGTTTCTACTTCTGTTTATATGCTTTCTTCTACTAATTTTTGGCATGCTCGTTTGTGTCATATTAATGATCGTTATGTTGGAATCATGAGTAGTTTAGGATTAATCCCAATGATTAAAAAGAATTTTGAAAAATGTGAGGCTTGTAGTAAAGCCAAAATCACTAAAAGGCCTCATTTTCAAGTTGAAAGAAAAACTGATTTGTTAGAATTAGTTCATACTGATATTTGTGAACTTGGTGGAATTTTAACTCGTGGAGGTAATAGATAATTTATCACTTTCATTGATGATTTTTCTAGGTTTACATATGTTTACTTGATGAAAAATAAAAGTGATGCTTTTGAAAATTTCAAAACTTATCTCCGTGAGGTTGAAAATCAATTTGGAAGAAAAATAAAAAGAATTAGAAGTGATAGAGGCCGTGAATATGAGTCAAATGAGTTTAATTCTTTTGTTAGATCATTGGGAATAATTCATGAAACTACTCCTCCTTACTCTCCTTCATCTAATGAAGTAGCAGAAAGGAAAAATAAAACTTTGGTTAAATTGACTAGTGCCATGCTTATTGAGCCACATGCACCTTTAAATTTTTGAGGTGAAGCTATTTTAACTGCTTGTTATGTGTTGAATCGTGTGCCTCATAAAAAGACTAAATTGACACCTTTTGAATTGTGGAAAAGTTACAAGCCAAGTTTGGGATATCTAAGAGCTTGGGGTTGTCTAGCCTTTGTGAGGCTAATGGATCCCATGATTACAAAGTTAGGTAAGAAAATTACTACTTGTGCTTTTCTTGGTTATGCTTCAAATAGTACAACCTATAGATTTTTTAATCTTGAAGATAATATTGTGATAGAATCAGGTGATGCTATTTTTCATGAAAATAAATTTCTTTTTGATTTTAAAAATAGTGGGGGGTCAAAGGATTGAACAAAATATTTTGTCACTACTTAGTTCTTCTACTTCTACTTTAAAAAAATAAAGAAATTGATGATTTTGAGTTAAGAAGAAGTAAAAGAACTAGAGTAGAAAATGATTTTGGTCCTGATTTTTATGTGTTTAATGTTGGAGATGACCCTCTCACTTTGAAAGAAGCGTTATCTTCACATGATTCTATATTTTGGAAAGAGGCTGTAAATGATGAAATGGAATCATTGATTTCTAATAAAACTTGGAAGTTAGTTGATTTACCGCCGGGTTGTAAAGCTATTGGTTGCAAATGGGACTTAAGGAAAAAATTGAAACCCGATGGATCTATCGATGAATATAAGGCTAGACTAGTTGCAAAAGGTTTTAAACAACTAGAAGGCCTAGAATTTTTTGATACTTTTTCACCAGTAACAAGAATTACATCCATAAGACTTTTAATTGCTATGACTGCAATTTTTGATTTGCAAATTCATCAAATGGATGTAAAAACTGCCTTTTTAAATGGAGACCTTAATGAGGAAATTTATATGGAACAACCCGAGTCTTTTGTTGAAGCAGGCCAAGAAAGCAAAGTATGTAAACTTACTAAATCCCTATATGGCTTGAAACAGGCACCAAAGCAATGACATGAAAAATTTGATTCCTGCATGATTGAAAATGGTTTTAAAACAAATGAGTATGATAAGTGCATATATCATAAGTCTTGAAATAATTCACATGTGATTATTTGCCTATATGTTGATGATTTGTTGATCTTTGGCTCTAACATGAATGTTATTGATGAAACTAAGAATATTCTTAGAAGCCATTTTGATATGAAATATCTTGGTGAGGCAAATTTTATTCTTGGAATAAAAATAACAAGAACATGTGATGGAATTTTTCTTGACCAGTCACATTATGTTGAGAAAATTTTGAAAAAATATAACTTTCTTGATTGCAAGCATGTTGCTACTCCTTTTGATTCAAGTGTTCACTTATTTCCTGTTGAAAGTGAAAATGATGTAGTAAATCAAAAGGAATATGCTAGCATAATCGGAAGTTTGAGATATATGACTGATTGCACTATGCTTGATATTGCATATGCAATAGAAATACTTGGCAGATTTACAAGCAAGCCAGGTAATGAACATTGACATGCTGTAACAAGAGTTATGAGATATTTAATTGAAACGAAAAATTGTGGTTTGTTCTATAAAAAATAATCCTGCTGTACTTGAAGGATTTTGTGATGCAGATTGGAACACTTTATCAGGTGATTCGTGTTCTATCACTGGTTATGTCTTTACTTTAGGTGGTGGTGCTATTTATTGGAGATCAAAAAAGAAAACTATAATTGCTAACTCTACCATAGAGGCTGAACTAATTGCTTTAGCTTCAGCTAGTGAGGAAGCAAATTGGTTAAGAGATTTACTATTTCAAATACCTTATTTTGAAAAACAATCCTATTTTAATACATTGTGATAGCACCGCTGTGATTGGTAGAGTTCAAAACCGTTATTACAACAGTAAATCCAGACCTATAAGGAGGAAACACAATAATATAAGATCGTATTTGACAAATGGTACCATTAATGTTGATTATGTCAAATCTTGTGATAATCTTACAAATCCTCTTACTAAGGCCTTAACGAGAGAGAATGTCTGGAGCACATCGAAGGGGATGGAATTGAAGCCTATAAATCTTTGAGTCATATATGAGGAAATCCAATCTGGGGACTAGAGATCCTATAATCAGGTTCAAAGGGAAAAACTAATCATATAATGACTTGTTGTGAAAAAATGCACTATCTTTTTATTCCTTTCCTATGATGTGAGTGCATTGTTTCCTGTAGTAATTTGTGAAGGTTGAGTTGATAAAACTCTTAATGAATATTTGCAGCTAGTATGGGTGGAGTGTTAAACTTACAGGAGCACTCTCGACAAATTTCACCTATGTGATGTGTGGAAGTAGGTCGCTTCCTATGAGAATTTGGCTTATTCTCAAATGCACTCATGAAACCGGGATAGCACATGGCCATAACGTGCTGGCTTTTAAAGCTCATTTCAACACATTGATTATTATGTGTGAGTAGTGACATTTTATTTCCCTTAAGCAGTCATAGTTCAAGTCTGAGATCACTACGACTCTGGGGTAAAATTTACTGTTTCACTAAGTGGAGGTTCAATGCAGAGCACACCTTTATTATGCATAGTAATCTTCCTTCAGCTGATATACTCTCTTGTCTAATATTAAAATGAGTGGGGGATTGTTGGTTATTAAGCATTTTAATATATTTTATATTAAAGTAGCTTTTTTATTTGTGACTTAATGCTGACTAACCATTTTTCTGGTCATGCTAATGCCAATTATTCTTGGCTTCATTGGCAGATGTCATATATCCTATAACGTTCCAGTGAATGTTGTGGTCAACATCTTGGGTAGTTTTGCATTTGCACGTTGGTGCATTTGTTACCCACACAATTACTTCATTCTTTATTCCTCCATTGTCCTTGTAACCTATGTAACTCCTAAGATCATTATCTTCACTATTTACTACACCATTATCTTCCTATTCATTGCTAGGAAGACTTCTTCTAGTATAAATAGTGGTGGTCTTCATTTGGTTTGGGAGATATATATAACACACAAGAAAATATAGAGTGCATAAAAGTAAGTCATAAAAGAGAGTTCTTATTAGTTGAAGGGAGGTGTTCTTTTTGTGGAGCTTTGGACTCAACTCTTGTCCAGAGTTGTTGAGTTATATATTGTGATTAGGCTGTTGTATCCTGAAGGGGACAAGTCAAGAAGAACTACTGCTGGACCGGTGAAAAACATTTGCTGCAGTGGGCTTGAATCTCCTTAAAGAGAGTGAGATATCCGCACCTCAGCCTGAAGAGATTTATTTCTTCAATTTTATTTTCAATTGTAATCTTGCAAGTTTATTATCTTGTACGTTTTTCACTTAACATATCTCAATTTAACTCTTCCTTTCACTATTTTAATCTCTTTCCACATTTTATTAGAGAAATGATAAAAGATAGAAAAAATTATTTTCTATCTTGATTATATTATTATCAATTATTTTTAGTAACCATAACCAACAAATTTAAGTAGAGACTAGCTATTATGTTGCCACAAGCACACGTGCGTGTAGCGCTGTTATTCATGTGGATGAGATGCAGATCATAAGCATCTTTTCACGATCCTCTTTATAATTAGCTCAAATAAATTTAGTCAACATTATTGATCTACTTCATACTTTAGAATTTTAGATTATTGATTTGGTATTTGCCCACCAAATTAGACTTGTAACCCCTATGATTAAGAGAAAAAAAAGAAGTAGAACCTGTACGTAGTTGTTGAAAGCTGGCTGATTCAATCTGAAATGCCATAATACATAAATATGTTACTTAACTTTGCCTCATTTCACCTTCATGCTCTCCAGCTATGGGTATGCATACGTAGACACTTAAACTTGTATAAAGTTGAATAAGTAGACTCATGAGTCTTATGTGACATAATACATGTAGGACACCACGTTCATGTAGGACACAAATTTCCATATAGGATGCCACGTAGGGCATGTGTGTCTATTTGTTCAATTTTATACAAGTTTAAGTGTTTACTTGTGCATGTTCAAAGTTGGAGGACATGAATATGAAATGAAGCCAAGTTAAATGACATGTTCCTTTATGTATTATGCCATCTAAAATCCATACACATATTGAAGGAAAAGACTTACCCATTATTCACGTATACTGTTTACACAAAATCATATAAATTTACCATGATTAGGTAATCATATATAAAACATATTCATTAATTTGACGTGAACATTGAGTAATTCTCAAGGTTATAATGAAGCACTGTACCTTGTAGAGAATGTTAATTACCATATGCTATACCTCAAATTATGGCAACAGAAATATTCAATGAAGAATTGCATTATGTAAAATGACAAAGTCTATACTAAATTACTAATCAAATAGGCTTAATTAATCAATATTGCAACTATATACAGTTCAAAATCATGGTGGAAAAATATTTTTCCCCTAATTAGTCAACACTATTAATCAATCTAATAAGTTTACAAAATAGAGAGCCTTAGGCTTCAACTGGTTTTCCCCTGATTCTGAAAACATGTTCTTCTCCTGTGCATTTATCTACTTTAACAATCCATTTACCTTTCTTCCCTGAAACTCCCAAATTTCCTCCTTTTTTCGCCGTTTTATTACTAGTCACTAACAATCCTTTTCCTATAGGAAGCAAATGAGCATTGAAGCTCTGGCACCTCCACGAATCCATACAAAGCGCGTTGTATCCCAAAACACTCACATTCTCTCCCATCATTCGCGCTCTTTGAAGGATGCTTTCGCAGTTGTTGAGGTTACAGTCAATGAGAACAAAATCCGCTTCTCTATAGTCACTCATTAGTAATGTGTTGACATCTCCAGTGACAAACTCAACATTTCTCGAGCTGTGCCCTAGAGATTCAATTGATTGGAACAGCTGACAAGCTGATCCAATGATACAGATGACTCTGCCACCTGTCTGGTGGGCTGCAACCACCAGAGCTAACACGGTGGCCGAGTCAGCTGCACCTGCACATGCGACAACCATAAGTTGTGCATTGTTGCCTGCCGCTAGTGCTGAAATGAACTCTGCCATCTCTGGCTCCTTTGCACTTTTTCCCTGAAAAAATTACAAATTTAATATAAGATTAGAAAATGTACAACGTTATAAATTGGAAATTGAAGGTAGAAAAGATGTAAACAATTGATACTAACCATTTTAATTGCTCTAAGATAGGCTTTGGTAGCATTTTCAGCTGACCAGCAGGCCATTTTTCTTACTATACTTATTTTTGCCTTTGAAATTTGATTGTGACTCTTGAGTGCCCTGGATAATGGATATGTATTTTTAGCTATATATATAGCATAAATGTTAGGGAAGTAGTTATGGGCAAAGAGGTACATAGGGGTCCAATTGTCCAATCAATGTAGCAATGTCCTAATATGTAGGTAAAACTAGATAAAATAAGCATTCTGTTTACTACTTCCTCTGTCCAATAATAGTTGTCAACTATTAACTTGACACAAGAATTAAGAAGCAGTAAATAATAGAAATAACTTTACCATATCACTCTTATTAAATATAAGTCATCTAAACATGAGTAATATTTAATACCAAGGGTAAAATAAACACAACATGGTAAATTATTCATTGATTTTATAAACTGGACAAGTATTGTTGGACATTTCAAAATAGTATAGTGGACAAGTAAAGATGAACGGAGAAAGTATTAATTAATTAAAGCATTTAACCTTCATATACCCATAAACAATATAACCCTTCTTGGTGGAGGGTTAGGCTAGACCCCTACCTCGTAGATTAATAGAACATAGCAAAATACATATACTATAGGAATATGAAGCCTAACCTCTTCGAAAGAGACGTAGGAGTTGGACTGTTATAACTTCTAAGAGATATATGAGATACGAGATATGAGGTCTTTTTAGATTTTACCTTGCCACAATTAGCTCCACAAAATTTACAAATTATCAGCAAAATATATATATATATATATATATATATATATAAAGACCAATTCATGAGGCTTTATTTCTTCCTAATCCTAAGGTTAGGGATCTTCCTATAATTTATCCATTTGAATTAAACCTCTCATTTGTCTAATTGGGAGACTATATCAAGGGAGGTCTAATTAATCTTGTCATGCCGGTAATTTATCAAATAATTACTATTATTTAGGAAATTTGATAGCGTAACAATTATTTAGTATTGGAGAGTATTTAGCAACTCTTATTTTATTTTCCGATTACACCGTGCGTTGCATTAATATATAAAACGATTGGCATTACCAAAATATTCGATTAATTAGCTAGCTGTAGTGTTGTACATGAGGGAGACAAATGAAAATTTATTATAATGTGTAAGTAGGATTATATTATCGAAGCAATTTATATATAAATCAATTAGTCTCTCATAGAGACAAAATTGATGAGGTTCATGTTAGACCTGACACCCATCCAACAAACTTGTTGTATTTTTCAAGATTCTAGTTTTTTAGAATAATTATTATATGAATTATTAATCATTAATAAAATATTATATGTATATAATTGATCTTGTCCGGCCTTGGTCCTTTTAGAGTACGTACGGTTCAATTCAAAATCCTTCAAGAAATAATGCATTTAGTCATGATTTGGTTGTTCGCTTAAATATCTTAGAAATTGGTTGTTGTGATTGATTTCTCTTAAAAATAATTAATTAGTGGAATTTAATTACTCAAGAAAAATTAAGCTATGTTTCCCAAGAGCATCTATAAACACTATGTTGGATTGTGTTTCTTGTTTAACGAAGAAAATATTTTTCATGAAAAAATAACTTTCTTTTTCCCAATAATATGGAAAATAGTCAAAATGAATGAACACGTTCGATTCAATAAAAACAGATTTCTTCTTCTGTCACCATGTTACAAAAATAATTGACATAATAAAGCCAAAGATAAACCGCATGGAGGTTCATGCATTGAACACACTATATAGTATATAATTATATATACAAACGCTGAAACCAAAGCAATGAATAGTCCAATTAAGTATCAATCTGATATCTAGTGGTCTTATTGTATTATCTCTTTCATTTGTGAGGGACCAATTTGTTACAATTCTTATAATTTTAAGCATATCTTAGCCTTGTGGCGGTGAAGCCACTACTCACTCACGTATAATATATCCTTGTTCCTAGATTTCTTTTCTTTTAATAAATGGTAGGTGCTGTTTGAGTCATCTTGTGCAAACTTCAACAATTCCATCAAGTAATTATCATCTCTCATCAGCATATGTATCGTATAATTGATAAGAAATATACTTTGAACCCTAACTCAACTCCATAAACCAGCTTCATGAGGTGAAGATTTCTCGATCAGACCATATAAGGGAATCAAGTCCGCATCCTACCACTAATGCATGTGAGAAATTTAACATGCCCACACGCTTATATGTTTCCAATTGGAGCATGAACAACATAATGGGAACCCAATTATATATGGTAAATCAAGAATCAGGTTCATGAATTTAACTCGAGTATATATATAAGAAAATTTGACTTTGGATTTAACTCAATCCTATGTACTATAACTCATGAGACGAGATTTGTCCAAAACCACGTATAAAATGGGCCAAGTCTAAATCCCACAATTGATGTAGGACAACTTAAGCAGATATAAAAGGAATATATTTCCAAAAGAATATTGAATAGATTATATTGGAAGAATGAGGAAGATAAGTTTGAAGAAATATGGACAAGTTATGGGTCTAAAAAAAAAAATTAAATACGTGGTAGAAAGAGTAGCTGTAATAAAAAGGACATGTGTGCATGGGGTTGGGAAGTTGGACCAGTAGATATATATATATTGCTTCATAAAAGGTAACTTTGATATGATGTCTCTGCTGCATTTGCCATTACCATGCCAGGCTGCTGCAATGCATCTATATATCTTTCTGATAAGGGGGCTCCCTCTTCACATTTGGCTTCATGCATGCATCTTTCCATGTGGAACCATGCAACTATATCTATTGTTGTAAATGTAATTAAAGAATTTTCATGTGATCATATTGACTCCATTATATGAGAAATGCTCCATCCTCAACTTATTAATACTCTCCCGACTCGCTTTTACTTGTCTACTTTGAATTATATATGCACGTGTCTTAAGAAACAATGATTAAAATATGATGAGTATTTTACGGATTGATGTATTGTTTTAGGTCTTAAAGAATGATTTGGGAAATAAGTAATTAATGTCGAGGGTAAAACAAAAAAAAAATAACTATTATCTTTTCTTGATATGTTAAAAGTCACAAATAAAAATAAAATTTTATTTTTTGAATACAAGATAAGCTAAAGTGAACAGAGGGAGTATCTTAATGTGAAGTTTAAGAATATACTCCTGAAAAGTATTTTTGAATCTTGTAATTTTAAACATGTCAAGTGAGATGTTCAGGTTGTGGTTATTTTAACTATTAAAAAGAAAAATAAAGCAAATAATTTTAAATAGGGTAAATGTTAAGGTACATATCATGAACTAAATGGAATCCTTTTGAAGATGTGTCTCCATTATGATTATTATTTTATTTGATTTTCTCATCCAAGAAGGGAAGTAGAAAAAATAATAATCAAACGATCTAAATAAATAACTCTGTATCTATAAAGAGTAACAAAAGATGTATCCAAATGTAAATAAAATAAAGAGTAACAATCATTTAGTCATGACAAGAACTAAAACAAATTAGGAACAAATTAAATACCATTTAATGCGGGGAGGGGAAATAGTAACTATGAATTCCATTTTCCATAAAAAAATAATAATTATAAAAAGTATAATAATGGTGTATTAATTATGAATTATAATGGGAGTGAAGTAAAAAGGTGTTGAGGAGCTCCTAATTATCTATTTTGTTGGCCAAATTAAACTAAGCACTTAATTAGTACTAGTTGTTTGCTTTGGATCACTAGTTTGTGAGTTCGTAAAAGATTGTCTCAAACTCATAATATTTTCCAAATTCAATAAAAATAATAATCATAAATATATTTTTGATACCTTAAGTAAATTATTGTTAATTTGTTTTTCGAAACATAATCTAAACGTACAATTTTATAATTTTAATCCATAAGCATTTAGCAAAACTTAAATTTCAAGAGCTAAACTAAATGTCAATTCAAATTATAGTATCACTTACATTTTTATTTAAATGTAAAAAGTGGAAACAAAAGAAAAGAGGAAAAAAAGCGCACACACATTAACAAAGTGATTGAAATAGGGAAAATTTAAGAAATATACAATTATCTAGATTTTGTTAAAATATAGCCCAAAACTTACATTACAAAATTTAGCGCAAAACACAATACTACATTATAAATTCGGTATACAACAACATACAAAACTTTCATTATTGTTTTTTTACAAAAATGTTTTAAAACGTGATATACAATATTATACAAAATTAAAGAGGTATTTATTGTCATGATTCGAGTCTTCATCCTAGACGTGTCCGGCACTTGGAATCATTGTCGGTCTGAGTGAATCTTGACCTTATTTGTTTTCATTAAGATTAAAACGTTTGAATTTGAATGAATATATGAACGACTAAGATATTGTCTCTACATCTGAACACTAAATGATTAAAACCGTTTGTTTTTCAATATCTGCATATGCATAATTTATTTATTATTAAATATCATAAATATATAATTTAAATAAAAATATAATTAACCATGTAATATATTTGTAAAGAGTAGGAATTTTGTAACTACCTAATGAAAAGTACAAATTCTAGACCACCTAGCAAACCATCTTAGTTCTTTGCAAGAAAGATCACAACATCTCAGTTCTTCACAAGAAAGAGCATACCCACAGAGTGTAATTAATACATAAGATAACTCATGTATATTCAGAAATTTCATTCATTTTTAGAGTTATATCCGCATAGTGTAATTAATACACAAGATAACTCAGATATATCCAAAAATTTCAGTCGTTTTCAAAATTTGTAACTCAAAAACAACTCTTAATGGTAAAATATCTACTCTCAATACTCTTCTTTCTCTTTATTTTTTTCACAAATATTTTGACGTTTTATTTTCCCTTTTGATAAGATTAGATTAGTTAGTGTACACCATTCACTCACATAATTAGTTAGTTACTGTTGTTACTGTTCATTCACAGAGTTAGTTAGTTAGTTAGGAATCATAAGTTTACAATTTCAGCATAGATAGTTGGTTGAGTTTGTTAGAAGTGTCAGTCTCTATCAATGTGCATATATACACATACGTTGTATGGATTACAATTTACTTTTTCACATTCTCAATAATATCTTTTCTTTTCCTCTTTGATTGTTGGTCAAAGCTCAACCTCCATTAATGGAGGAACATTATTTTTTCTCAGCTTATATTGCTGATTTTATCATGGTATCAGAGCAAAGAGATTCCTGCTCCTCTCTCTCGTCGTGAGTGTTGTATTGAGTTTGATTTTCCCTTATTCCTATTTTCATCTTCTTCTCCCTGTTTTTCTCTGGATGATCTCACTATCGTTCCTCTGTTTTTGATTCGAGTTTACTCATTGTGAGTTCATCTTCATAATCCGTTTGTAATTGCATTCTTCTTCACAATCACCATCATCTTCTTCTATGGGTAACGTTCCAGCTGACGCGACTGCTGCCAATATTTCAACTCGATTAGATTTCAATAGCCCCTTCTATCTACATCCCTCAGAAAATGCAGGTTCTACTTTACTTCCTATTGTTTTTGATGGAACTAGCTACAAGTCAGGAAGACGAGCAGTTCTTAAGGCTTTATCTGTTAAGAGTAAAACTGGATTCATCAATGGAAAAATCGTGAAATCAGATCCTACAGATCCAACCTTCATGAAGTGGAAAAAGTGTAATGATATGGTGACCTCTTGGATCCTAAATTCTCTCTCACCATATCTGCAAGATAGCTTGCAATATATTAGCAATGCCAAGGAACTTGGGGAGGAATTAAAGGATAGATATGAGCAAACTAATGGCTGCAAACTCTATCAACTGCAGAAGGAGATAAATGACCTTCTGCAAGGCACTTTGGATTAAATGATATATTGTAAGACCTTATTTATTTTCATTAAGATTAAAACGTCTGAATTTGAATGAATATCTGAATGATTAAGATATTGTCTCTACATCTAAACACTAAATAATTAAGACCGTTTGTTTTTCAATATCTGCATATGCATAATTTATTTATTTTTAAATATAATAAATATATAATTTAAATAAAAATATAAATAGCCGTGTAATATATTTGAAAATAGTAGGAATTTTGTAACTACCTAATGAAAAGTACAAATTCTAGACCACCTAGCAAACCATCTCAGCTCTTTGCAACAAAGATCATAATATCTCAGTTCTTCACAAGAAAGAGCATATCCACATAGTGTAATTAATACATAAGATAACTCATGTATATTCAGAAAGTTCAGTCGTTTTTAGAGTTATATCCGCATAGTGTAGTTAATACACAAGATAACTCAGATATATACAAAAATTTCAATCGTTTTCAAAATTTGTAACTCAAAAACAACTCTTAATGGTAGAATATCTACTCTCAATACTCTTCTTTCTCTTTATTTTTTTCACAGATATTTCGACATTTTATTTTCCCTTTTGATAAGATTAGATCAGTTAGTGTACACTGTTCATTCACAGAATTAGTTAGTTATTGTTGTTATTGTTCATTCACAGAGTTAGTTAGTTAGTTAGGAATCACAAGTTTACAATTTCAGCATAGATAATTGGTTGAGTTTGTTAGAAGTGTCAGACTCTATCAATGTATATATATACACATACATTGTATTAATTACTGTTTAGTTTTCCACATTCTCAATAATATCTTTTCTCTTCCACTCTGATTGTTGGGAAAGCTCAACCTCTATAAATGGAGGAAGGTTATTCTTTCTCAGCTTATACTGCTGGTTTTATCATGGTATCAGAGCAAGGAGATTCTTTCTCCTCTCCCTCGTCGTGAGTGCTGTATTGAGTTTAATTTGCCCTTATTCCTATTGTCATCTTCTTCTCCCTATTTTTCTCGGGACGATCTCACTATTGTTCCTCTATTTTTGATTTGAGTTTACTCATTGTGAGTTCATCTTCACAATTCGTCTGTAATTACATTCTTCTTCACAATCACCTTCATCTTCTTCTATGGGTGACGTTCTAGCTGACGCGACTAAACACTTCAACTCGATTAGATTTCAAAAGCCTCTTTTATCTGCATCCCTCATAAAATATAGGTTCTACTATACTTCTTGCTGTTTTTGATGGAACTACCTACAAGTCAGGGAGACGAGCAGTTCTTAGGGCTTTATCTGTTAAGAGTAAAACTGGATTTATCAATGAAAAAATCGTGAAACCAGATCCTACAGATTCAACCTTCATGCAGTGGGAAAGGTGTGATGATATGGTGACCTCTTGGATCCTAAATTCTCTCTCACCATATCTACGAGATAAGTTGCAATACGTTAACAATGCCAAGGAACTTTGGGAGGAATTGAAGGATATATATGACCAAACTGATGGTTGCAAACTCTATCAACTACAGAAAGAGATAAATGACCTTGTGCAAGGCACTTTGGATGTCACTGGTTACTATACTAAGATGAAGAAACTGTGGGAGGAAATGAACACTCTTGATGTCAATTCTCAATGCACTTGTGTGTGTATTTGTGGTGGAAAAATCAAGATGCATAAGACTGAGCAAGATATAAGACTTATACTTTTTTTGATGGGCCTAAATGAGATGTATACTGCTGTATGTGGGAACATCCTCATGATGTCTAATCTGTCAACTATGGCACAAACATTTGCCATTTTGTCACGGGGGGAAAGGCAGAGGGAAATGAAGCCCCTCAGTCACATGGCTTTAGAATCCACCTCACTAAATGCCTTTTTGTCACCCCAACACAATGCAGGACCCAAAGGTTTCAATACAAACTATAATTCTTATAGAGTAGGTGCAGGAAGTTCCAACACCAACATTTTTAGGGGAAATTCTAGCACTGGCAATAAGTCAAACTTGTTCTGTGAATACTGCAAAAGAACTGGGCATACCAAAGATAGGTGCTACAAGATCCATGATTATCCAGCCAACACAAGAACCCCTAGAGGAAGAGGCTCAGGATCTGCAGCAAATGTGCATACTTCTGAGGATGATAGAAGTTAGTGTGTGGAAACTCTTGAGCAGGAAAGGCAAATGCCATTGAATCTGTCCAAAAGCCAGTATGAACAACTGCTCAATCTAGTTGGGACTCTACAGGTTGGAAATGAAACTAATTCCTCAGGAAATATGTCAAGTGAAGCTGCAAACCTAGCAGGTATACTTGCTTGCTATCATTTTATTACCGAGATAGGTGATTTATTATGTAAACATGAAAGATTGACTGATGGTTCTTGGATCATAGATTCAGGAGCATCTTACCACATGACCTACACAAAAGGCACTCTCACAAACCTTAGAACACTGCCTTATCCTTTCTTAATCACCTTACCTAATAGATACAAAGTTCAAGTGAATGAAATTGGTGACGTTTGTTTGAATTTAACACTGACTTTGTACATAGTATTGTTTATACCTAACTTCAAGTTCAATTTATATTAGTTCATTGTTTATCTGTTCAACTCAAAGAAATAGTTAGCTTTAACAGTTTTTCTTACTTACTGCAGAGAAGAGCCCTCTGACACTTGGTAAGGTAAGGAATGGTTTTTTTTTTTTGTCCAATGTGTCACAATTGTCCACCTACAATTGGTAATGATGTTTCTCATAACAGATGTCAACCTGTTTCTCTTTTTAACTACTACAAGAAAGTTTTAGTTGGAAGTGAATGCCAAGCCTCACCAAATGTAAGATACTCTCATGAAATCAATAAAGAAGCTTGTTCTATTGATCATGTTTCATGTTCTGCTGTTAATTCTTTCCCTAATATTAATCTTACTCACAGTCATGGCACTAAATTCTTATGGCATGTTAGATTAGGGCATGTTCCCTTTGTAAAAATGAGGATTATATCTACCATCCCCCCTAAAATTTTCCAATAAACAACCTTTTATTTGTACAGTATGTCCTATGGCTAGACAAACTAAAATGTCATTCCCAGAGAGAACAACTGCAACCAGTTCAATGCTTGAGTTGTTTCATATTGAATTATGAGGACCACACCATATACCGACACATGATGGCTATCACTACTTTTTAACCATGGTGGATGATTACAATAGATCAACCTGGACACAACTTCTTAGGTGCAAAAGCAATGCACTTCAGACTATAAAAGCTTTCATATCCTTCATAGAAAATCAGTTTCATACCAAATTGAAAACCATTAGATCTGATAATGGTCTGGAATTCACAAGCAGTGAGGCAACCTGTTTCTTTTAAAAAAAAAGGCACAGTACACCAAAAATCATATCCTTACACACCACAACAAAATAGTGTGGTGGAAAGGAAGCATAAGTACATTCTTGAAACAGAAAGGGCGCTTCTGTTTCAGTCAAAACTGCCCATGAAATATTGAAAGGAATGTGTCATAACTGCCACCTATCTGATCAATAGACTGCCTACAAAACTCCTACAAAACAAATCCCCCACTACACCATTTTAGGTCTACAACAACACTAATTCTAGACTACGTTTGTAAAGTGTTGCCTAAAGTAGTTTTGGGAACGCTTTTAAAGCGTAGCCAAAGTTTTTAACTTTTAGCTACGATAATATTGGCAACACTTCAAAAGTGTACTCTTTAATGGTATAAGCTACACTTTGTAAGTGTTGTTACAATATGATATAATTGGCAACACCTATTTACATATATGGCCACACTTTTAAAGTGTCTTATTTTTATAATTGAAAAAACAACACATTATAAGTGTGGCCTTAAAATTTTCATTAAAATATTATATTCCCTCTAATATTTTTAACTCTCCCTCCCATTTTTACTGGCCCAAAAAAAAAAAAATTAATAAATCATAAAACATTAGCGTGTACTATTTTTAAAGTGTGCTACACCTATTTATATATGACTACACTTTTAAAGCGTGTTATTTTTATAATTATAAAAACATCACTTACCAAGTGTGGCCTTATAGTTTTCACTAAAACATTATATTTCCTCCAACAAAATTTACTCTCCCTCCCATTTTTATTTGGTCAAAAAGAAAATTTAAACAATAAAAAAAAATTTCCAAGTCTCTAAAAGAGATTCTATTTGCCCTAGATCTGAAACTTTTCAAGGCTTTTGTAAAAATGGATTTTCTCCAAAATTAACAGGTATTTGTTGAATCAAAACACAAAGAAAGGATTTTTCACAAAACAAAGAATGATTTCAAAATACTTCTCTGATTTTTCAATATCTTTTGAGAAACGAAAATTCCAAATCGAAGCTCTTTTAGCTCCATTCATGATTTTCTCTTTGTTTATCGCGGCATACAGAAATCTCTTACGATTTTGTCGTTGTTCACCTATCGAGGCAACGAAAAGAAAAGAGAAATGGAGGAGATGAGGCATCTGGCGGAGACAATTGACTCAATCTTCTTAGAAACTGGTGGAAGCATAAGAATTCCCAGAGACTACAATGGTGGAGAGAACGACAAAGTTCAGAAATTACTTGAAAAATTGGGGATAAATGAATTCAAAGAGTACGACTAAATTTTCCTTTAAATTATTAAACAGAACAAGAAAGATGATATCTTAAAGCTTCATCACATCGAAAGGGTTTTTTCGGAATAGAGTTTATCAGGTAGAAATTTCTACCTTTAAAAGTCTTAATTTGTTGCATCTGGGTTTATTATGTGGGGGTGGATTTTGATTTTCTTGTGTTGTTGATTTTTTGGATTCTAGCTTGTTATAGTATTACACCCATTAGTTGATTCTTTGTCGTGGGCAATAGCCATTAATTAAGCATGAGAATTTCTATTTTTCCTTAAATTGATAAGCTGATTCGAATTGGAATCGTCCATGATAATGTAGGTTTTCATTTCATTCTTATTTATAGTATGTTGTTCGTGCTTTTCCTTTACTCGTTTATGAAACTCGAGCTTCTTAAATTGACTAGAAGGGATTCTGGCTTATAGTAGTAGACACCTATCAGATGGTTCTTTGTCGTGGGTGTTTGTTGATTTATTTTATCCAACTTGAATAAACAAATTTGTGAAGAGAACGTTAAATTTTCACCATTGATTGATCATATCAATATATAGAAATTAAAGGTATCCTAAGTATCCCTACTATATATAGTTACAAGCTTGAAAGTTGAGCAAGTAAAGAAATCTTCAAAGTAAATGTGTGCCCCCATTTTATTCTCTATGTAGTCCATGTGATCAAGAACGTTTGAGGATGAAATAACTGAATTCTCTTGTGAAGAACCAACGTCTTAAATTCAAATTAAACTTTAAACAAAAAATATATAATTACATGAGGAAATTTAGTAACTTTACTATGATTCAACCCGGTAGTGTAGATTTTTTGGAAGTGAGATAAGATAGTATTGGATACAGTGTTAGTATCAAAGGTCCAATTACCGATGGTGTCGTTTAAGCCTAATATTTTATTTTTACATCTCCTGTTAATAGTGAAGATATGGAAAAAAAATTGTATTTGCATCGCCATCATTAAGCCATAGGACTCTAGATTTTATCTTCCAGAAATCCTCTTCTTACTTAAGAATCTCATTAAATTCATTGATTAGGGAGGCTTTCAGGTTGTTATGGAAGAGCTAGCTATTTCGTTAATGTCACCACAAATAAGCCAAGGACCAGAGATTCTAGTGGCCATGCTTTTTAGACTATCCCGAAGAATATTCCTAAATCTGTAGGAATTTTTAGCATAAATTAAAGAAAAGTGACATTTAGGAGTTTGAGGACTTACTTCAATTGTAATGTGGAGCTCTTATTCAATCAACACCATTTAATCAATTGTTATCTCGGAGCTCCTCCAAAACAGGGCAATCCCTCCACAGTATCCAGTAGCCGGAACTTACAATACATCAGTGTAGTCCAAGTTATTGAGTATATGATCATTATTAGCCATTCTAGTTTCAGATAGTGCTAAAACTGTTGAGTTATTCCATTCCACTAGTGTGAATAGGTTGCGCAATAGGTTGGGGTTATGCCCACCCTTTTAGTTCCATAGTAAGATCTTCATTGATAGTTCCTCAGTCGAAATTGAGCTCCCTCCTGGGCCTAATGATATCTTCAGATTTGCATTCTAAGGAGGGTAAGATATCTCCTCTGTTTGTGCAAGTTTACTTGTCTGATTGTAAGAAAAAAAATCACCACATATTTCTTTAGGGCCAATGAGTCGTAGAATCATTAGTTTAGAGAAGTTTCGATTACATCCTTTCGGACTTTGTTTAAGAACCTCTTTTCTACATTTTCGGGCATGTCTATCGTCAGTGATTTCCTTATCCATAGGGTCTGGACTGGTTAGTCGAGAATGCTCAGAACCTCTTGCACCAAGTTTGGCACATCAATGTTTAATGGACTGCTCTGATGTGAAGGGGACGATTTCTTGGTTGTACATAGTGTTGTCTTTGCTTCTCCCTCATGCTTCCTTATCTTGATTCATATTCTGCATTGCTAGCATCTTTTGAAGTGATAAGCTTGTGTAGTTAGTAAGTTGGTGTATAAGAATAAGATGTTGCATTTTCTGAGTGTTGAGTAGTGCAGGCTTGTAGCTTGCTCCTTCTAATTTGAGATTAGAGGCTAGTTCATTAACTGTGTACTCTGACGGACCAACTAACTTTTACTGTTTATAAATAGTTAAATATTTATAAAATGTAACATGAGAGTTGTGATTTTATGAGATATAAACTTGATAGAGATGAAATGATAATCTATGTAGATGGAAAAAATTTGTGAAGAAAGAAAAAGTTCAAATATATAATATTGGTTCAAAGGACTAGGCATAACAGAATAAAAATTCTTGTTGTTTCTAGTAAATTAAATTACACTAGCTTTTGTTGGTTATTCTTTATGCCTGCAAATTGTTGTTATGCACAATTCCTTCAAGATGAGGTACCTTTGAGCAATTATAGGGGAAAGGTTCTTCTTATTGTCCATGTTGCATCATAATGGTAAGTGAAGTAATCTAGTTTCTGTCTTGGCTTTTTCCTTTTGTCTTGCTTGATCGCTGCAATCATGTGTTAACTTGGTTTCCATTTAAAAGTGAGTCAAGTACTTCACTAATTAGACTTATATGAGTTATATAAGTGCGACTAAGATCTAGTTACTTCTGCATAGTGAATATTATGTCAAATATTGTGCTATTGGGTCCATTTATGTTTTATTGTACAATGATAATGTTAATTGCCACAAACTAGATGTACTCATTTTAGGGTTAATTTCTATGATTCTTATTAGTATGTCTTTGCATGTTTTTGCTAGCTGGAAAATTCCTTAAAGGTGTCTTTCTATTTTAAGTTACGTTGATCCTCCTGCATTCTTTTCTAGGATTCCCTGACTAAAGAAGTTGCTACCAAGTTCTTTAAACTTATTTAACTTAGTCTTTTTGCAAAGAAAGCAATAATGAAAATTTGAGATTAGTGTTCACATAGTTTTGGACAGTCTTAGTTGTTGATGTTGATTGATGACGATATATCAAAATATCTATAACTACATGCTCAAGAAAAGCTTAAATTAACGAGAACCAGATGTGCACCTTATACTGTTGATTAATAGAATTATAGTATTTGTATATTTCCCCACTCTGAAATTTGTAAGTGCCTCTATTTTCTTAGGTCAATGGTAGTGTTGCTTTATTGAAGTTTAAAAGTAGCTATTATTTATATTTTAATAAATAGGGAATGAATCACAAAAATTTATTAAAGGCAATCTTTACAGTCTTCACCTATGTTGTGGTATCTTTTTTCCGTTGCAGTGGTTTAGCAGATTCAAACTACAAGGAGTTGAGTATTTTGTATGAGAAGTACAAAGATCAAGGTTGCCAATTCGTCTATTTCTTCAATTTCAATCTATGATGAATTTCCATTAAACCATATTTTGTGTTCATAAACATAACCAGTAAAGTTCTATTTTAGGTTTTGAAATTTTAGCATTTCCTTATAACCAGTTCTTGTGGCAAGAGCCTGGAACAAATGAGGAGATTCAGCAAACTGTATGTACCAGGTTCAAAGATGAATTCCCTGTATTTGAAAAGGTAACAACTATTGTATGCAGCCCAAAAGCGTATAATTTGAATCATTTTCCAGATCACCGGTAGCTCTCATCTTTGAATGCTTTTTTTTAACTTGATCACAGCATATTATGCAGTACTGCACATAAGAACTTCTTTCTCCCCAACAATGTTAGCCTCTGAAGAATCAACAATTTATTTTTACCTGCTGATCAATTTCTGGTGATATATTGTTGAACCATACTATTGAAACTAAATAAAGCTTCGGGTATTCTAGTGTGGATACATGTGCTTAGCAGAGTCTCTATTGTTCTTTTTAAAGGTTGTCTTACAACCTCTGAACATCTATAATAAGATTTATCAAGTTATTATCAGAGAACGTCATTTAAGATGCACACTACTTTTAAGTTGCTCTGTGAACAGTCCAAACTTTGAAAGCTTTGTGCAAAAGTTGGTTGTATCATTCTGTTCAGGCCTTTTAGCAGATTAAATATGCTTATTCTGAGCATGTATCTCTAATTGGAGGTACATGTCCTTTCTTTTTTGAACAGGCAAATAGGTATTTATTTCATAATTGGAGAACTGTACCAAGATTGTATTATAAGAGTGCCATGGAAGATAAAGGCTCTTAATTTTGTTGCTACTTCCTAGTGTCTGACGTATTTTTGTTTTCCATTTATGTTAATGTTATTACTACTTGTCCTTCCTATTTGAATTTCTCAGTGTGCTGGTGCTCGGGATGACAAGGGGAGTCCTATTATAAGGGACTACTACAGTAGTCCACTTACTGCAAGGTATAGATTGATAATGGTTTATGCTGCCTAAATTGTTGTATATTTGACCATAAGAAAGTGTGCAATGTGTTCCTTCAACTGTATCTCTTAAAAGTTCCTGTAACTTAAATTGCTGGCTATTGTGAGTCTTTTTGCAGCTTCTCTGGTGGTCATGTGGTCGGTAATTTTCCGCGTCATGAAGCATTTGTGCTTGGTGGAACCAATACTTTTCTTGGTATGAACATCTGGTTTGATGGTGAAAATGATCAAACTTCCTCTGCTAAAACCTGATTAGCATCTAGTTGTAGTTTTTCAAAAAAATTTTGGCCTAATTCATAGTTGCTTTAACATTTTGCTAATTAGAATAGCTGCTATGCAAAATGTTAATTCATAGCTTCTTTAACATTGGATTTCAAAATATTTGTTTTGCCTGATTAACATTGGAAAGGAGGTTACTGATTAACACAAGTCAATTTTTAATGTCAACTCTCTGTTTCGTTAGTTTTGGAGAGTTTTGCTTTGACTTTATTGGTATGACTCAATTTTAGATTTCACTACTAAAATAATTTAAAAAAAAGACGCCAGAAAGCGACGGACTGCGTCGCTTTTCGCGTCAAAATCGACGGAAAAGCGACGCAATCAGTTCCGTCGCTTTTTAGCTCGACGCTTTCCAAAAAGCGACGGACAGCGTCGCAAAAAGCGACGGACAGCATCTATTTTTGGAAATTTGATTTTTTTTATTTTTTTTCAAAATAGCGACGGACTCCGTCTCTTTTGTTTGTTTTTTTTTTTTTATTTCTAAATTGAGACGCTGTCCGTCGCTTTTCCGGAATTTTTTTTAAAAAAAAATTCCTAAAAAGCGACGGACTGAGTGGTTTTGTCCGTCGCTTTTCTGGGAATTTTTCCAGAAAAGCGACGGACAAAACCACGCTGTCCGTCGCTTTTCTGGAATTTTTAAAAAATAAAACCCAGAAAAGCGACGGACAAAACGACGCAGTCCGTCGCTTTTCCTGCTTTATTTTTGGCAGCAGAAACTTGAAAGTTTCTGCTGCCCACCTGCAAATGAAGTTCAATTGTATTCAATTCAATTCAATACTACAGTATTCAGCCCAATCAAACACACAATTATAACAATCTAAACAAAATATAAAATAACATTCAAAAGTACATAAATCATAAATTATAAAATTATAAAATCTTTCAATATTTGTTTAAAAAAGTTTATAAATGTCCAAAGATATAAACTAGGGAGTGAGATCTACATAATCATCATCATCACTCTCGTCGTCGGTGTCATCAGGAGCCGAAGTATTAGGTCGACGAGCGAGGTTCATCACTTGTTCTTTGATTTGCTGAACAGTTTCATTCATGTTTTTTTGTTCAGCTACTCTTCTTTGCTCCGACTCTACTAGTGCTGCTGTAAGTTTAGCTATTTGATCCGACATAGCAGCAATTTGAACAGCGTCAAGTGCCTCGGCTTGACGTGACGATCCAATACCTTCTAAGCCTGACAGGAGTCGTCTAACATCATTTCGAGAGCCTAAACCATAGCATCTACCCTTGTGTGTCCCCCCTACCACTTTTTCTTTCCAAATCTGAGTGGACAGTTCAGGGGTCAATTGGACCGAACTATCTAGATTCTCAGCGACGTAGTGTTGAAAGTCATTCTGCATATTAAATATAAAAATTGACATTAATATATTATATATTCACTATTAATATATATATTATTCATATTAAATAACTTACAAAAGTTCGTTCGGCCCTTTCTTCCACCCACACATCTGGATCCGATTCATTTTTTTTCTTCCTTACATGAGTCTTCTTGAAAACCTCTGGTTCAATGGGAGGGCGTCCCAATTCTTTTTCCTACAAAAAAAAATTTGAAATTTATAACGATATATATAAATCAACTAATTATTTATTTAAAAGTTTAAATAAGAACTTACCATCTCTCGTGCAATTGTTCCAACCGTCTTTGCACCTCCGGTGTGCAACGAGCCACCTTTAAGACTGCCTCTAGCCTTTGTGGCTTGATCTGATATTGCCATAAACTCGTCTGTTTTCCAATACACACTCAATTCATCAAAAACATTAGGTAACATCCAACCGGGACGTACACCATAATCCCGAACTCTCTTTAGCCAGGCAGACAGTCTGGTGGATGCCTTTCTCTCAAATGTGGTCGCAATGACCAAATTGTACCTCGACTCCCAAGTACACATAGTCTAAAAAAAAAATTGAATAACGTTAATTATATCGATAGTAAAAAAAAGTAAAGTATACTAAACTTAACTAAAAAATATATACCTTAAAGTTATTAAACATCGCCTGGCGTATACTGTTTGGAATCTCGGTCCAAGAGTGATAAGCCTGTGTATAGAGTCTTCTAACACATTCTTTTAAAGCCTGGGCAGCATCCTTTGCAGGATACCACCTGTAAAACACATAATAAATATGTTAGTTCATGAATAATATATTAAAGTATAAGATATAAATAAAATAAACTAACAAATAGATAACAAAACAAACTTACGATGATCCATCGGGCTCAATCATGACTCTACCAAGTCTGTCCTTTTGGCCAGGAGCTAGAGCAGACATCGTATGATGTGGTGTAGCACTAGGTGTAGATGTAGACGAGGGTCGTACGTTAGGATGCACAAAATGCTGAGTCAATGGAGGGGTATCGGCCATAGCATCTGATTGCTCGCTATTAGAATCTCCAAGCCTCATGGCAAATAACTGAGAAGATGTACCTGTGGGAGATGGAATACTACCGGCCGATAAGGGTCGTGCTCGACGAATAGCCTGTAAAGGTAGGTCCTCATAGCGTCGTGCAGGCAATGGCTGTGAAGTAGATGAAGTACCAAGTGGTCGACGGTAATTAGGATAATATTGTCGAGGATCAGCCGTACCAAACGGAACAGCAAATAAATGAGTATCATGGCTGATGCACTCTGGTGCAGAAGAAATAGATCCTGCAATATCCTCGGGATCTATCGGCCTCCTAGACTTCTTCTTCTTAGCCAGTTTAGTCTGGCTAACTCGAAGATTCTGCTGATGTTTATCATTGTCACCGCTTGATGACATCTGTATGCAAATTTACATGTATAATATATATAAAAATTATAAATTAAATAAAATTAGCAAAATACACTTACATATATACTAGCTAGCTTTCATTCTACACTATTCCTCCTCGCTTGTTTCAATTCCATCATTTTCCCATTCTTCCTCCTCGGTTGTTTCATTTTCATTATCGTCCCATTCTTCGTCATCTAATGATTCATTTTTCTCATTCTCGAATATTTCTTCCCCAGCATTCAGTATGTCATCATCAGATACTTCTTCTAATATGTGTTGAGGATGTTGTAGTGTGGTTTCCAATTCAACATCAACTTCTTGTTGAACAATTGCAACATCATTTTGATATGCCACATCTAAGACATTGTCAGTTTCAATTCTTCCGACAGGCTTACTTTTAATAACAACCCACCAATTAGCTTTGTCTCTACGCAATGGATATGAAGCGTAATACACTTGTTTAGCATTTTGTGCAATAATAAAAGGATCATAACTTCTGTATTTCCTAGTGTGCTTAACTTCAATTATATTATGTTGATGGTCCATCTTTGTGCCTCTATGTGATGGGTCAAACCACTCACACCGAAACAATACAATCTTCTTGTTAGGCCAACCTGAATACCTCAGTTCAATAATCTCTTGAATGACACCATAATATTCAATAGTTTGACCGGTACCATCAGCATCACCTTGTATGTAGACACCGCTATTATTTGTTTTCTTGTTCCTAGAAACTTCTTCAGTTTGAAACTTAAAACCATTGACACAATACTTATTCATTGTCAGTACTTGAGATTCAGGTCCAAGTGCTACTTCTTTCACTAATTGCAAATGTTGGACACTTGAGTATTCATCGTAAACCTACGTGATTGTTATTTCAAGTAATATAATTTAGTATAACATGAATATATTATTAAATACTTAGTGATTGCACACTTACATAGTTCCTCAGCCATTTGGAAAATTCTGTATAGATGGCTTCATTACCCCATGTGTTTACGAACAAGCTGATCATTTTACATTCAAGTGTTTCGTTAATTAATGATCACTTATTAGTATATAATTTAATAACATATTTTTAACACTTACTTGACATATGATTGAATCTCTGGACAATTAAGCAAAACATGTGTCACAGCTGATTGCATTTCCATATCAGTGAAGCCTTGCTTTCCACGCTTTTTAGATCCTCTACCATTTTGATTAAAAATTGATATCGGTGGAAATAAAGGATCACTTTCGCCTTCATCATTGCAATTAGGCCTGTTTCTCCTACATAACACATCATAACCAAAGTAATAAGAATAAAAATCAGCAGTTTCTCTCCCAATATGACCTTGAACAAATGATCCTTCGATCCTTCCCTTTTGTTTAATCGTTTGCTTCGAACTACCAATTTTTCTGCATGTATATATGTATATATATGTTAATATATAAAATACTTGGCAAATATATATGACTTAGAAAATATTTCAAATGGATACCTCTCAAATGGATACATCCATCTTGTTTGAATCGGACCTCCGAGGCGAGCCTCTTGTACAAGGTGAATTGGAAGATGCTCCATCACATCAAAGAAACCACATGGAAATATCTTCTCCAATTTAGTAGTAGTAACAAGAATATTTTCCTCCATCCTGTCTAAACTACTCTCCAACAACTTTCCAGAACATAAATCTTTAAAAAAAAGACTTATTTCTGTGATTGGTTTCCATATCCTTTCGGGTAGATGGCTAAAAGCGATAGGAATTAAAGTTTCCATGAACACATGACAATCATGACTTTTCATACCTATCAATTTTCCTTCATTCATATCTGCCCGCTTTCCTAAATTCGAAGCATAGCCCTCGGGCATCCTCAAATTTTTAACCCACTGAATAATTTCACGTTTCTCATCCAATGTGAATGAAAAGCTGGCTTTGGGCTTAACTATTTTACCATTCTGTAATTCCTGCAGCCATAACTCTTTTCTTCGACAATATTCCTTTATGTCCATTCTAGCTTTTGGATTGTCTTTTGTCTTACCCTTAACATCCATCACTGTGTTAAACAAATTGTCAAAGTAATTTTTTTCAATGTGCATCACATCTAGATTATGTCGTAGCAGATTGTCCTTCCAATACGGCAACTCTCAAAATATGCTTTGTTTGGTCCAATTATGTTCAACACCATATCCAAGAAGTCTAGAAAGTGGAGCTTCTGTAACTTTAGGTAATTGAGAAACTCTCTCCCAAATTTGATGCCCTGTGAGTACTGGAGGTGGGGGGTCACTTTCAACCTTATTTTTCCTAAATGCATTTTTCATCTTTCTAAAGTCATGGTCCATTGGCAAGAACTGGCGATGACAATCAAACCATGTATTTTTTCTTCCATGCTTTAAAGTGAATGCCTTGCTATTTTCCATGCAATACGGACATGCTAGCTTTCCAGTTGTCATCCAACCAGACAACATCCCGTATGCAGGAAAATCATTAATAGTCCACATTAAAGAAGCACGCAAAACGAAATTCTGCTTAGTTGATATATCATAAGTTAAAACGCCTTCAAACCACAATTGTTTGAGCTCATCTATCAATGGTTGTAGATAGACATCAATCAAACTTTTTGGATTACGGGGACCTGGAATAACACAACTTAGAAAGATGTAGGGACTGGTCATGCACATTTCAGGAGGAAGATTATACGGAGTAAGAAATACCGGCCAACATGAATAAGGCGAAGCATTATTAGAGAATGGTGTGAAGCCATCTGAACACAACCCCAATCTAACATTTCTTGGTTCACTAGCAAAATCAGGATATATATTATCAAAATGCTTCCATGCTTCACCATCAGATGGATGAGACAAGACACCCGGCGGCCTTCTATATTCACGATGCCATCTCATATGTGGGGCAGACCTCATCGATGCATACAACCTCTTTAACCTAGGAATGAGAGGTAGATAATGCATCGCTTGAACTGGGACCATCTTTCCAGCCGGAGTCCTCTTATAACGAACATGTCCACAAAACTTACAATTTTCTAATTCATTATCAGTCTTGTAAAACAACATGCAGCCATTAACACAACAATGAATTCTATCATACGTCAATCCTAACTTGGACACCAAACGCTTTGCCTGATAGAAGTTCTTTGGTATGTTAAACTCCGGATTAACTAGTTCACCCAAAAGATCAACCATTGAGTCCATAGCAGCATTAGGAACATTCCAATCTGATTTAATATTCATTAATCTAACTGCAACTGACAAAGCAGAATGCGGACTCCCTTCGCATAGTGGACGACTAGACTCTTCTAATTGATCATAAAAGCGTCTTGCTTCTTCATTAGGAGCTTCATCAAAATATTGTTCCGGTTCCATCCCACCTTGAACTCCGAAAGCATCATTGATCATTTCATGAATCCTATCACGTTCAACCCTATCGTGTTCAACCCTAACCTGTTCAACCCTAATTTGGCCATCTGGTGCAACCATATTATATACATCCACAGGCATCGAATTATAAAACAAACCATCCAATCCATCACTTTCTCCATGATCAATCCATACAAAATATCTAGGCTTAAATCCATTACGGTACAGATGAACCATAATTGTATCTGGTTTAAAAAATTTTAAGCACTTACATGCACTACAAGGACACCTAACCAATCCATTATTCTTGAAAATGTCAAGTGTCAATGCATGTTCAATAAAATTTCTAACACCGTCAATAAACTCAGGTTTCAATCCAGCACCATTTTCATAATGCATATTATACATCCACAAACGATGATCCATCTACAAAAATATAGATATTCAATTATATTATAAATAATTATTTAGTTTAACTTGTTTAAACAATATAACAATTTACTATCTTAGTTTAGCATATTCACACAACTTAACAACCTAAACTAGTTTAGTTTAGACTTAAACCAACAACCAATCCACCAACTAAACCACATTATTAATCTTAGCATATTCACACAACTTAACAACCTAAACTAGTTTAGTTTAGACTTAAATCAACAATCAATCCACCAACTAAACCACATTATTAATCTTAGCATATTCACACAACTTAACAACCTAAACTAGTTTAGTTTAGACTTAAATCAACAATCAATCCACCAACTAAACCACATTATTAATCTTAGCATATTCACACAACTTAACAACCTAAACTAGTTTAGTTTAGACTTAAATCAACAATCAATCCACCAACTAAACCACATTATTAATCTTAGCATATTCACACAACTTAACAACCTAAACTAGTTTAGTTTAGACTTAAATCAACAATCAATCCACCAACTAAACCACATTATTAATCTTAGCATATTCACACAACTTAACAACATAAACTAGTTTAGTTTAGACTTAAAAAAACAACCAATCCACCAACTAAACCACATTATTAATCTTAGCATATTCACACAACTTAACAACATAAACTAGTTTAGTTTAGACTTAAACCAACAATCAATCCACCAACTAAACCACATTATTAATCTTAGCATATTCACACAACTTAACAACCTAAACTAGTTTAGTTTAGACTTAAATCAACAATCAATCCACCAACTAAACCACATTATTAATCTTAGCATATTCACACAACTTAACAACCTAAACTAGTTTAGTTTAGACTTAAATCAACAATCAATCCACCAACTAAACCACATTATTAATCTTAGCATATTCACACAACTTAACAACCTAAACTAGTTTAGTTTAGACTTAAACCAACAATCAATCCACCAACTAAACCACATTATTAATCTTAGCATATTCACACAACTTAACAACATAAACTAGTTTAGTTTAGACTTAAAAAAACAACCAATCCACCAACTAAACCACATTATTAATCTTAGCATATTCACACAACTTAACAACATAAACTAGTTTAGTTTAGACTTAAACCAACAACCAATCCACCAACTAAACCACATTATTAATCTTAGCATATTCACACAACTTAACAACCTAAACTAGTTTAGTTTAGACTTAAATCAACAATCAATCCACCAACTAAACCACATTATTAATCTTAGCATATTCACACAACTTAACAACCTAAACTAGTTTAGTTTAGACTTAAATCAACAATCAATCCACCAACTAAACCACATTATTAATCTTAGCATATTCACACAACTTAACAACCTAAACTAGTTTAGTTTAGACTTAAATCAACAATCAATCCACCAACTAAACCACATTATTAATCTTAGCATATTCACACAACTTAACAACATAAACTAGTTTAGTTTAGACTTAAAAAAACAACCAATCCACCAACTAAACCACATTATTAATCTTAGCATATTCACACAACTTAACAACATAAACTAGTTTAGTTTAGACTTAAACCAACAATCAATCCACCAACTAAACCACATTATTAATCTTAGCATATTCACACAACTTAACAACCTAAACTAGTTTAGTTTAGACTTAAATCAACAATCAATCCACCAACTAAACCACATTATTAATCTTAGCATATTCACACAACTTAACAACCTAAACTAGTTTAGTTTAGACTTAAATCAACAATCAATCCACCAACTAAACCACATTATTAATCTTAGCATATTCACACAACTTAACAACCTAAACTAGTTTAGTTTAGACTTAAACCAACAATCAATCCACCAACTAAACCACATTATTAATCTTAGCATATTCACACAACTTAACAACATAAACTAGTTTAGTTTAGACTTAAAAAAACAACCAATCCACCAACTAAACCACATTATTAATCTTAGCATATTCACACAACTTAACAACATAAACTAGTTTAGTTTAGACTTAAACCAACAACCAATCCACCAACTAAACCACATTATTAATCTTAGCATATTCACACAACTTAACAACCTAAACTAGTTTAGTTTAGACTTAAATCAACAATCAATCCACCAACTAAACCACATTATTAATCTTAGCATATTCACACAACTTAACAACCTAAACTAGTTTAGTTTAGACTTAAATCAACAATCAATCCACCAACTAAACCACATTATTAATCTTAGCATATTCACACAACTTAACAACCTAAACTAGTTTAGTTTAGACTTAAACCAACAATCAATCCACCAACTAAACCACATTATTAATCTTAGCATATTCACACAACTTAACAACCTAAACTAGTTTAGTTTAGACTTAAACCAACAACCAATCCACCAACTAAACCACATTATTAATCTTAGCATATTCACACAACTTAACAACATAAACAAGTTTAGTTTAGACTTAAAAGCAACAATCAATCCACCAACTAAACCACATTATTAATCTTAGCATATTCACACAACTTAACAACCTAAACTAGTTTAGTTTAGACTTAAACCAACAATCAATCCACCAACTAAACCACATTATTAATCTTAGCATATTCACACAACTTAACAACCTAAACTAGTTTAGTTTAGACTTAAACCAACAATCAATCCACTAACTAAACCACATTATTTATCTTAGCATATTCAAACGACTTAACAAACACATTATCACAAAATTAAAGCTAAGTGTCAACACTAGATGGACACAAATCGATTTTGCAAGAAAATCAATTTTGTCATCAATAGGATCAACTAGTGTTGGTACTTATGCTTAACAAACACATTATCACAAAATTAAAGCTAAGTGTCAACACTAGATGGACATAAATCGATCTTGCAAGAAAATCAATTTTGTCATCAATAGGATCAACTAGTGTTGGTACTTATGCTTAACAAACACATTATCACAAAATTAAAGCTAAGTGCCAACACTAGATGGACACAAATCGATCTTGCAAGAAAATTAATTTTGTCATCAATATGATCAACTAGTGTTGGTACTTATGCTTAACAAACACATTATCACAAAATTAAAGCTAAGTGTCAACACTAGATGGACATAAATCGATCTTGCAAGAAAATCAATTTTGTCATCAATAGGATCAACTAGTGTTGGTACTTATGCTTAACAAACACATTATCACAAAATTAAAGCTAAGTGCCAACACTAGATGGACACAAATCGATCTTGCAAGAAAATCAATTTTGTCATCAATAGGATCAACTAGTGTTGGTACTTATGCTTAACAAACACATTGTCACAAAATTAAAGCTAAGTGTCATCACTAGATGGACACAAATCGAT